>JANAVB010015600.1:5561897-5999397 GCA_029216955.1 Iris pallida
CAAGATGCGGATGGGACCCTAAACTACATCCTGACGCGGCGCGGTCATACACCAAAAATCGATTTTTTTTTTTTTTTTTGGAATATCCAAACAGAATACCCAAAAATTCAAAATTCAACAGAATTCGAATTTTGAAAAAGCCAGGCGTGTAGGCTCGAAGCTCGAAGGGGTTTGCGTGCGCCCCAAGGACACGCGGCCCAAAGGGAGCGGGCACGCTGCCCGAGGGGGCACTGCCCGAGGGGGGGCGCGCAGATCGACGCGGCCTCGTGCGCCACTCGGATCCGGTCGGCGGAGGCGCAACGGACGGGAGGCTGGTCGCCGGGAAGCTCCGGCGGGAGGCCGGACCGGGGATGGAAGACCAGGGAGGGGAGTCCGGTGGGGGATTCCGGGGGTGGGGGGGATGGGCTGGCCCGGAGGGAGCCAGAAACGTCGCCCGGAGTCAGAGGGCTCCGACGGTGGTCCGGCCTGGAGAGTCTCAGGCGGTGTCACGACCCGCACCCACTGTGAGGGTACGAGAACGTAACAACGTCCAGCCTATGCCGCAGTGTCGGTGGTAGAACGCTGTCCTAGGTCAACATACATCTAGCAATATAATAATAAGCAGCAAATGAACTCAATCACAACTAAGGAGGAAGAAAACACGATATGATATAGAACTCAAGGAAATATTGAATATAGAAAAGTCTAGGATAATATCCCAGCAAATATCCAGAGTACATATCTCAGCTACTGAATAAGAAAGAATATATACAACTCAACATCTCTGAACAGAAGTAAAATCTAGCTAAACAGTCTCCAGACAACATGAAAATAAGATAAGGCCTAACTAAACTAGTCTAGGCAGTGGGGTGATGTCCTCAGCTAGAGCTGTCCAAAGAAGGTATCCTCCCAGGCTTCCTCCTCGTCCTCTGTAATATTTTCAACAGGTCCAGTCAGGACAGGAGCGAGTACAGTACATCTCAACAGTTCATAATAGGTTAGAAAATATAATCATGCAGTAAATTAAGATATAGATACTGAAGAAATGCAGTATGTAAACAGAGAGAGAAACTGTAATGGAAATATCTACTATAAGTAAAGAGCTAATAGTGACTAGTGAGTCAGAGTAAAATATAAACATGTGAATGGCATAGGAGGTTCATGACTACAGCTAAGAGGGTGGTTCATGACTACAGCTACTTGGATAATATTCACATGTCTATTTCTACTCCCCCAACCCCAATCAATACACAAGGATCCGCTCAAGTTATGTTAAGGTTCGTGAAACTTCACATGGCTCATAAAATGAGTGGTACATGAAGGTGATTCATGGGGGCTCTGTGAACATGAGAGTACATGTGTCACAGGCGATTCGTGAATCAGAGGAAGCATAGAGGTACGTGATGATTTGTGAAACACACAAAACATGCTGTATCCGATGCTCCCGAGGGGGATAACATCTCATGAAAAGATCCATATAGTACCAATCCGTGTGCCCAACGTGACAGTATCAATTAAAGTAATTTAAAGCAGGAAAATAATTCTAAACAGGATATGAAATGATCAGAGAATGTACTCGCCTCGTATCTGAATGTCTGAAGTAAATATACTGTCCGAGGAGAGGTGTCTGGCTCCTAATCAGAACAGCACAAGTCACAACAAGTCTAAAATGATATAATGAAGCCCTACTATGCATTCTACATGATTCTAAGTCAATCTAGGCCAAAGTCAACTCTTGGTCAACTCTGGAAGTCAAACTAGGTCAACCAAGTCTCACTAGGCCTAACCAAGCCTAGTCTAGCAATCACACACCAATCATAAGTTATACTAGACTACCAACACACAATCATTGGTGTATTCATAACATACATATAGGCCTTATGCCCTATAGTCCACATCACATATATTTCATATTATATATATCTATCTATATACACATACATGTATATATAACTATAGGGAAAATCTCTGTTTACCACATTAACACATTCAGCCATGTATAGTGTATATATTATATATATATAGAGAGAGAGAGAGCAAGGCATGTAATGTGTTCATATGTGTATAACAAAGTGTCAATAGAGTGTCAATGTGATGCAAACATGTGTGTGTGGCATGTACAAGAGTGTTAGAGAGATACATGATTGTGTGGCTCTAATGGGAATAGGAAAAATCAGTAAACATTAGGCTATACAGTGAGGGGTAAGATGTAGTGGATATTAGCTAATACAAAGAATGAATGCATGAAAGTGTGATGGCAATGGACAGATATTTGGACAGCTATAGGACTGTTGTAGGGTGCTTGGAAGGGCTGTGTTAGGACAGTTATGTTGGGGTTTTAAGGACAGAAATTATGCAGCTAAAGGCTGTGTATAGTGGTAGTTTTTGGACTGATTTAATGGCAGCTATGTGCTGGGTTTAGGGGAGCTAATGGGGCTGCTTACAGGGCTTCTAGGACTGGGTTGGGACAGTTAGATGGACAGCCAACATACCAATTAAAGTTCTGAAATTGGAATGTGTGGGTGTGTGTATAGATGCATAGGCAATCAATGTGAATTTCTCAGAACAGTGTATGCCTAAAACAGTGGGTAGCAGTAGTGTGGCATGAGTGTATGGTGTACAATCTCAGGTTGTCCCAGGGTTCAGTGTTTAGAGGGTGTCTAAGCTATGGGAGTGGCTCATCTCTGTCATGAAACCAAACTCCAATCAAATCCCAGTTTCATGTTTCAATCTATCATTCAACTAAATTCCAAATCCCATTCTCAGGTTTACAGATTTCTCATATGAATGTGTGTGTATGCAAAATAGGGAATTGACAAGTAAAGGGCTTGTGTGTGTATAGGAAATAGGATGTGTTAGATGTGTATGAGTGAGTGAGTGAACATTGGTGTTAAATATCAGGAAAACAGGGAAAAACTTTGTGACAGGAAACACAACTCAGATTCAGTTTTCAGAATATGCATATGAAGGAACCCAACTCAATGTAGCATAGGATTTGAACTAATGTGTGTATGTGAAATGTGTTCTCAGATTTAGAAACCCCAATCCAGTAAAGAAAACTGAGAACCAACTCAGCTCAGCCCCTTCCTAAATCTCAGTTAAACAGTCCAATTAATACCAGTTCAGTCTATATTGAATTCTCAGGTTAATACATGTAAACTCAGATTATTTATATCACATTAGAGCTCAAAAATATGCTTTCAAAAAGGAAAGGAAATCAATTTCAGGAAGAGAAAGCAGTTTAGAGTGTGTGTTGATACAATTTCAGGTTTTCTTTTAACAGTGAAATCAACTAGCATAGGAAATAATCATGTGTCAATTCTCATATAAAACTCGACTGATTTAGAGTAAAACATGTTACTGTTTACATACAACCTAACTGAACATCTCTTAGCAAAATCAGCAATCATCTAATCTGAACTCTCAGGCATTCGACATTTAAGAATCTAAAAAACTGTATACAACCACAACCCCATTCATTCTCAGGTTGACAGTTAACAGTGCATACATATTCAAACTTTAAAACCTCATTTCATATTCAAAACACAACCAAAAGACCCACAAATTGAACCATAGATAGATTACAAGTAGGAGGACCATATCAGGGACTTAAACCAATGATTAACAGCATTTAAACTAGGTAAAATGATTGCCAAAATTTAATTTGTAAACTGAAAAAAAACCGGGAATGGCATGTATCAGGAATTGGGGGATTTGGAAAATTTGATGAATAAATCAAACTAAAATAAGCTTCCAATGGTTGGTAATGGTAAACACACATGTGAACGTGTCCTAGGATCCAATTCGTGTCCACCATAGTGTGACACGACGTGTCCAATTTACAGAAATCCAAAACGAGCACAATACAGACACATAAATCGAGTGCAGCCTCGTGCACGAGTGCACGCATGTCGTGCACTCGACACAGGACACATTGCATCTCGTGGTCGTGTCTAGGTGTTCGTCTAGTGTAGGATCACGTGTCCAACACCCTGAATTGGGTCTTAGTGCCGCCGTGTCCGTAAATGAGAAGCGTATCAGAGCTCACTGTTCGCGAAAACACAGCCAGTACGTGGCCAGTGCGCGCGCAATTTCTTTGCGCACACACATCGAGGTCGCATGAAACTTCATGGACATGATGTCAGTGGGTGCCCCCATGTGCCCACAAAGTTTCATGGCACATGGTGCCGTATCGTGTCCTGTGTCGACCCCGATCAGCAGGGGATCACTGTACACGCGCGCACAAGCATGTGCACGAGTCCAGTACGACTCCGACACGACACGAAATGTGTCCAAACAATCAGAAATCCATAAGCGACCTAAAAACTTAATTTTCTATTCAAACACTTCCTGAAAAATTACTCGAAATGCCCTTTGGGGCATTTCAACAAACACCTTAACACTAACACTGATACGTGTCCATTCAGGACACGAAATGGACACGAAACCTAGGTCTAGGCATACCTACAGGACCAGGACACTTAGGGCTAGGTCTACATGCAAAGAAACTAGAATTTTAATGGTGTTTACAATGATTTACCTATTGGTGTCAAAATGCAAGAAAAGCCTCAAATGGGGGGGGGGGTTCCTCTTGCTAGCAAACTTCTCCAAATTGCCCCAAAGCCGAGGTTGAACACCACAAACAGCAAGAAAACGAAAATTAGGATCCAATAAAATTGATTGGAGGGAAAAAAGAGATAAAATGGAATTACTATGGATTTTTGAAGGTGGAGGCTCACCTCTTCCAAAGCTTGAGAGAAAAACTAATAAAGGAGGCAAGAACAAATGGAAGAGGCATTAAATAGGGTGGGAAACCCTAGGTTGGCTGCCATGGGCTGATTTGGGTTAGGCTTGGTTCATGGTGTGGGCCTATGGGCTATTAAGCCTAAGTCATTAATCATGACTTATGAAGTCATAAGCCATAATAGTCAAATCAACTCCAAATCCCTCCAAACAAGTTCCAATGACCTAACCCTCACTAAATTAGGTCAAACCAACTTTACTTAACCTAACCAAGTGGTCTTAACCTAGGTCAGTCACTAGGTTAGTCTTCTAGTCAATACTAGTCAACCTTCATCTAAACAATTCCAAAATAAATTCTAAAAATCCTATAAATTCAAATAATTTATAATAAAATCAAATAACCCCCAAAATGTCAAAAATACCCTAATCACATGGCTAGGCTCTAGGGTAGGCAGTATCTACTAATCACAAGCACAACACCAAAAATCACCAGTCATAAATTTAAATAGTTTAAAATTAATTAAAAATTACTAAAAATTCTAATATGAAATAAATAATCATTAATTAATAATTATAATTACAAAATTTCAAAATTACCCTCTTCTGGAAAACTGGGTGTTACAATCCTACCCACCTTACAAAAATTTCGTCCTCGAAATTAAGATGGTAGCATGCCTTCTAGGTTAAACCCCCAGCAATCAAAGTCTCAGAAATCTATCTTAAATCACACAGTTGAAAAGTGTAACCTATGGGGTCATGGCATGCAATATCAGTCTGGGGTCTCATCTAGTTATACCAACCATGCTACAGTACTAGGCAATCACAAGGTATCAAAACATACAAGCAATGGATGCATCAAGGTTCTCAAAAAGGAATACTAAGGTTAGGTCAACTCACCTCCAGCTAGGTCTGAGAACCAGAACTCCCTCCTGGAAGCAGGGCCCTGGTTGGGGCAGGTATAGCAGGGCAGTGCTGCATCCAGTGTGCAGCTGAACCACAGATTAGGCACAATCCTAGTCTCTTTCTACAGTTGTTCCACTTGTGTCCAGACTTCTTGCAGTAGGCACAGATAGGCTCCGGCTCAGCTGGCCTCTGCTGGACAGGAGACTGGGCTGGGTATGATGATATAGGCTGGATAAATGGGTACTCCTCACACTCTGGGTAGGACTGGGTACTGCTTCTCGCCCTCTTGGAGCTAGGCTCTCCTCATAGAAGCACAGAGTCCCACAGACGTAGCAACCTCTGGATTTGCTCTCTCATGGCCTCCTCATGAACTCTCTGTGACTCCATCAACCTTTCTTGGAAAAATGTAAACACTTGGGCTGCATCAAGTAGCAAGCCCCCGGGTGGTATAACATGGAGTACAGAGGGTAGGGAAGGGCTCTCAGTCTCAGGCAAATCCGCAGCTCTCTCCTGAACGACAGGAGATGAAGGAAGACTCTCTGGCGAGGCTACCACCATCTCCTCAATGGCAGGAGGTGCCACCACCCCCTGATCAGATAGAGGGATAACTATCTCCTGAACAGTAGGAGGTGGAGGCACGCTCTCAGTAGCTGCAGCTGCTCTCAGGCGATGGGCTGGGGTCATGGGTGCCATACTGAAAGAAAGATAAAGGAATAAAATATAAATCAATCATCAAGGCTGAAAAACTAGTAAATATCAACAAAGGAGAACTAGCTACAGAAATTACTATTTAAAGCCAGGCTATACTATCATTCCTAAGACAAGGGCCTAATCATAAGTCATCAAATTATCACACTAAGAAAGAACTACATATGCATAAGCTCTATAAAGCTAAGAAGATCTCTACTCCTAAATTATTTAATGATGGGAACAATTTATAATAACTGGAATGAAGATAGAGACGATATATTTAAGAACCTTTCCAAGATACAATCTGATAATCATATACGTCTGTCCAAAAATCATGATACTCAGAGTCCTTGCCACGCTAGTAAGCAAGGCTGCGATAAACGGTAGAGTACATAACAGGGGCATACACCTCTATAATCATGTCGTCTGGAATTCTCGCTATGCCGACTAGTATAGCTGCGAGGAATTCTAAATCTCATAACCAAGATACGTACATCCGAAGTCAGGTCTCTATGTTTCCGCCATGCCAGCTAATATAGCTGCGATAAACTCTAGGTTCCATAACCAAGTAGACGTTTTACCATCCCTGTATTCCCATCGTCATATGTTATCAGAAAAATATCGTAAATCGGGCCATAAAAATTCATCTCGATAGGAAAATCAAATCAACAACGATCCAACAAAATCAAATTCGATAATCAAGGAGTGAGAGCAACAAAGCAAGGGAAATGATTCAAATTGAAGTTTAATAAGATTCTCAAGGGTCGTCCCAGGAATCTTTCAAGGAATCCTAACAGTGATTGAGTACCTTCAAAATATGTATCCTAATCCTACTGCAGGCTGTAGTGATACTCTAGTTCGAATACCACTACATAAACTAGACCTGCATGGGCTACCACTAAAAATGTGTCATGATCCGCACCCACTGTGAGGGTACGAGAACGTAACAACGCCCAGCCTACGCCACAGTGTCGGCGGTAGAATACTGTCCTAGGTCAACATACATCTAGCAATATAATAATAAGCAGCAAATGAACTCAATCACAACTAAGGAGGAAGAAAACACGATATGATATAGAACTCAAGGAAATACTGAATATAGAAAAGTCTAGGATAATATCCCAGCAAATATCCAGAGTACATATCTCAGCTACTGAATAAGAAAGAATATATACAACTCAACATCTCTGAACAGAAGTAAAATCTAGCTAAACAGTCTCCAGACAACATAAAAATAAGATAAGGCCTAACTAAACTAGTCTAGGCAGTGGGGTGATGTCCTCAGCTAGAGCTGTCCAAAGAAGGTATCCTCCCAGGCTTCCTCCTCGTCCTCTGTAATATTTTCAACAGGTCCAGTCAGGACAGGAGCGAGTACAGTACATCTCAACAGTTCATAGCAGGTTAGAAAATATAATCATGCAGTAAAGTAAGATATAGATACTGAAGAAATGCAGTATGTAAACAGAGAGAGAAACTATAATGGAAATATCTACTATAAGTAAAGAGCTAATAGTGACTAGTGAGTCAGAGTAAAATATAAACATGTGAATGGCATAGGAGGTTCATGACTACAGCTAAGAGGGTGGTTCATGACTACAGCTACTTGGATAATATTCACATGTCTATTTTTACTCCTCCAACCCCAATCAATACATTAGGATCCGCTCAAGTTATGTTAAGGTTCGTGAAACTTCACATGGCTCATAAAATGAGTGGTACGTGAAGGTGATTCATGGGAGCTCTGTGAACATGAGAGTACATGTGTCACAGGCGGTTCGTGAATCAGAGGAAGCATAGAGGTATGTGATGATTTGTGAAACGCACAAAACATGCTGTATCCGATGCTCCCGAGGGGGATAACATCTCATGAAAAGATCCATATAGTACCAATTCGTGTGCCCAACGTGACAGTATCAATTAAAGTAATTTAAAGCAGGAAAATAATTCTAAACAGGATATGAAATGATCAGAGAATGTACTCGCCTCGTATCTGAATGTCTGAAGTAAATGTACTGTCCGAGGAGAGGTGTTTGGCTCCTAATCAGAACAGCACAAGTCACAACAAGTCTAAAATGATATAATGAAGCCCTACTATGCATTCTACATGATTCTAAGTCAATCTAGGCTAAAGTCAACTCTTGGTCAACTCTGAAAGTCAAACTAGGTCAACCAAGTCTCACTAGGCCTAACCAAGCCTAGTCTAGCAATCACACACCAATCACAAGTTATACTAGACTACCAACACATAATCATTGGTGTATTCATAACATACATATAGGCCTTATGCCCTATAGTCCACATCACATATATTTCATATTATATATATCTATCTATATACACATACATGTATATATAACTATAGGGAAAATCTCTGTTTACCACATTAACACATTTAGCCATGTATAGTGTATATATTATATATAGAGAGAGAGAGAGCAAGGCATGTATTGTGTTCATGTGTGTATGGCAAAGTGTCAATAGAGTGTCAATGTGATGCAAACATGTGTGTGTGGCATGTGCAAGAGTGTTAGAGAGATACATGATTGTGTGGCTCTAATGGGAATAGGAAAAATCAGTAAACATTAGGCTATACAGTGAGGGGTAAGATGCAGTGGATATTAGCTAATACAGAGAATGAATGCATGAAAGTGTGATGGCAATGGACAGATATTTGGACAGCTATAGGACTGTTGTAGGGTGCTTGGAAGGGCTGTGTTAGGACAGCTATGTTGGGGTTTTAAGGACAGAAATTAGGCAGCTAAAGGCTGTGTATAGTGGTGGTTTTTTGACTGATTTAATGGCAGCTATGTGCTGGGTTTAGGGGAGCTAATGGGGCTGCTTACAGGGCTTCTAGGACTGGGTTGGGACCACTACAAAAAAAGTGACCTTTGGGGACAACAAAAAACCGTCTTAAAAACTGCAATTACCGTCCCAACAAATATTTGGGACGGCCTTTGGGACGGGAATGGCCGGTCCCATTAGGGTGGCGTGGCAAAAACTTTAGGGACGAATATTGCCGTCCTAATTACTGTTAAAGGACGGTTAGGCAAAATGTCTCAAAAGTTTTCAAATTTATGCTTTTGTGTGACGATTTATTAATTTGTCCCAAAAAACAAGTTTTTGTAACAGATATATTTCGTCCTAATAAATAAGGAACGGAATTTTAAAAAGTACTGTAATCGTGCGAAAAAACTTAACAATTGTTTAAATTATTATGGAATTACTAATTTCCTATTTATATATAAATATATAATTGAATTTTATATACAACAAAAATTCATACAGAACTATTTTATTTAATCGGAAATGCATATGGTAGCCGCAACATTAACAAAGCGTAGCCGCAACATTAACAAAACAATTTATATAAAACATATTTAAAGGCAATATCCTATTGTTCACAAAACGAAATCCAAGTCTTACATCACTGTTCCCATCAAGTTTTACATCAGCAAGCATTCACTTAATTTACAAAATAAAATCTACGACTTTTTACACAAGTCCAAAACATATATATTTTATTTTCCACATCCATTGACAAACCGATCCACACATCCATAGCTGCCAGCAGCATTGGCTACCTGGAAACAATGAATAAGCCAGAAATATGGTTAGTTATAAGTTAATTGGGACCTCAGATTCATGGAAAAATAATTTGCGACAGAGACTTACTTGAGTATATCAGGAAGGCGGAAAGCACCCACAAACATACTTGCAACTTGTGCTTTGAGCTCAATGCTAAGCTCACTCTTCATCCTCTCGAGCTCTTACTTAAGATTATTCTACATGTTAACCAAAAAAGGATCTTAAACTAGTGAACACATGAATACCTCTGTTGAACACATGAACCATTAACCATAAATACGTATCTTGAAATACCTCTGTTATGATACGGTCACAAGCTCCCATTCACTTCTCCATCTGAGTTTCAAATCCTTGAATTTGCAATTAGTTTCTTTGAGAGTAAGTTTACTGAAGTTGGAGAATATATCTAAATTTTGAGTTAGTATAGATATAACTCATAAAATAAAGAGAATATCTTCACAAAACTTTCAAATTATTTCATTGCAATTGGAGCTTAACTTCTTATATATGTACATATCACAAAAAGTTGACCAATCGGAGTGGGATCAAGGAAAAAACTGCCACATGCACATATCATTGTCTAACATATTTAGCTATTGAGTGTGCCTAAAAATCAATTTTCAGCAATTCATAATTAATTTTTGCCAATATAGTATCAGAACTGTCAATAATCTGCCAACATTTGTAGTTTTTGGACTAAAGTTATAGACATATAACACTAGGTTCTAGGCACACCATACATGACTGACTGATGGAGGAGATAGATTGTTAAGGGATAATATTTGAAGGTAAAAGATGGGACAATAACAAGCTATTCAAATTAAAATTGCCTCACCTTAATTGCTTTGCCAATAAGCCATCTGGTTTTTCTTTTTCTACAAGTCTAAAGAGAAGAAATAATCAACATTGTCTCAAAAAGAAAAGTAATTAATTAAAAAAAGACTCAGGGCATCAACAAATAGATGCAATATGTATATAAAATAAATGAATGATATAAAATAAGTTTCAGCTTTGCTACTAAATAAAAATAGTAGCCATTCATAGAAAGGAAAATATAGCGTAACAGGACAGACATGAACTACTGCTAACAACTTAAAAAATTTCAACTATCAGGATTGAGATAGGAATATTTGCTTCTAATATATTTCACATTATGGCTAGGTTGCACTGACATGGGTCACAAGATATGACAGAATATTGACACGAAGATACGGGCCAGTGTTAAAATGGTGTGATTTTTTTTTCTTTTTTTCTTTCCCTTCCTCATTTTCTCTCAAACCAAACAAAGACTTAATATAAATGAATGGGAGAAGAAACTTCAACATTTCCAACTAACAATGGACAAAATGAGTATTATTGATTATGGTCATAGATATTCCACATTATTGCATGTAAGAAACATTCATGTTGTGAATAATATGCAATAAGTTCAGAAGAGGCTTATGAAGTGGTCTAATGATGGCTTAAACATAAAGCAGCTAAGAGAGCATAATGAGCCTCCAGGATGTATGGGCAATATCAGTGACTTTTTACAAATCAAATTTTAATAACAGAGGTTGGTACGAAATATCTTAGTCTAACATGTAAAGGCTCCTAAGTTAGGTAAAAATTTCCATGCCTAGAGACAGCCATATATCTGCCATCTGTAGAGCGGTTTACTACATTGAAGGTTCCAATATTAGACAACTAAACAATTGAGATGTTAGCAAAGAATCAAAAAAAAAAAAAGATATAGAATACCTACAAACTGGACCTTGTAATAGTCAGAATTATTAATTACATAAGAAAGTTGAATGATAATGGGAAGGTTTGGTAACTTCAGTTAAAGTAAGAATATTAGGAATCTGAATTTAAACAAGTTGCTTTTTCTTCAAGTCTATAAACAAATTTTTCATGAGAAATAAGTTGCTTTTTCTTCAAGTCTATAAACAAATTATTTCTACAGTTGAACAAACAGGAAGAATCAAAGAACACTTGATAATAGAATGTTTCCATTTCACCAAGACATGATTTCGATGTCATCCTATATAAATAGTAAAACTTCCCTAAAGAATAAATAAGTACAAAACTGGAATATCAGAATTTAATCTAAATAGTAAAACTTACATAGAGCTTCCCTAAAGAAGAAATAAGTAATGAACTGGAATTTCAGAATTTGATATAAATCCCAAAAACTTAAATAAAGAAAAATAAGAGAAAATAAATGTCCAGAATTTATTTATAAGACAAAGCAAATATTACCTTCGCAAAGCCAAATTATTTATTACACATAGAACAAGCCGATAGTATCTGCAGGAAGAATATAGTAATAAATATGGAAATTTTAACACCATATCTTGAGAATGCACTTCAAAAATTTGGAGAACAAAAAAGTATAAACTTTATGTTATCCGGAGGTAAAGGCTAGTGATCTACATCTAAATTCTAATCAGTCACATAATTATTTTTAGCAAAAGAAAATAAAACCAACATAAATGAAAAAATTTAAAGCAAAACAACTAATAAAATGGTGAAATTTCTTACTGATTTCAAAAGGAAAAAAAGAGAGGCTAGTAGTCCACAACAAGTCAATAAGAAAGTCAGTTTTTTATATGAAAGAAATAAAACCCAGATCCTGGAGAAATATCCAGATGACTAAACCAACAAAAACGAAGAATTTATTGAAATTTAAACCCAACCACTAGGCAGTAATATAAATTTCAGCTTCTTGGCACCAAATACAAAAACCCAATTTTAAACTGAAATACAATATTACCCGGTCAGCTGCTGCCTGGAGTGTCAAGTGATCTCTCCATTCCCCAAACCTAATACCAATATGACAATTTGACAACAAAAAGAAATATAAGCCACCAGTTTAAAAATAACATGGAGAAATATAATATACAATCACATCATATATCACTTCAAGAACAATGAGTAAAAAATAGACAATTAAAAAAATACATAGGTAAAATTTCACTTACTAATTCGGATGTAATAGGGTTTTGCATGATATTTACTTCTCTGAGAGTCGGCTAATCATTCAGAGCAAGAACCTTACCCCAGGAATTAAAAAGTTACCGAACTATGTATTGCTTTGCAGTATAGTTTTACATTCCAAGTTAGCAGTTATTATTAGTCAGTCTTTCTCTATAAATATTTCATCTCATTCTATTTAAATGGTTGTTGCTTTTAATCCTTTTTGACATCTTGACGATAACTAGAGTTAAATTTTAAGAAAAAATGATATAGGATTCTCACAATATTTCAATTCTTTGCTTCTCATATGCTGACGTCATCTGGGCTGCTTGTCCGGGCCTTAAATATATCTTGTTCTTTGATTTTTCCCTCTAAGGCAATAAAGAAACAAATAAAATCAGCTTTAAGACGTGTACATATTCTCAGTAAATCACCTATTTGGAGCAATATAATAGAATTCAGCTAAAAGTATAGTCTGTAATATTCCCTTCGTATAAGATAATGAGGAAATGCAAATTGTTCCAAATTGTTACTTAATGGAAAAATGAAGTGTGCCCATAAGTTAAACTTTTAGTAGTTTTATTGTAAGTATGAGTAGAATATGTCCTTTTCTTAGATAAATAAGTTGATTGAGAAAGAAACTCCCGAGTCTAGTGAAGGCTTTGAAAAATGAGAGCGTTGGCATGAATTACAGGTGTCACTTCATGATGGTGATACAAACACAAGTTCTGGTGCATATTGGATACACCTATTAACAAACAATGCAAACAATGCTTTAGTACATATATAATTTGAACAAGAGGTGGTAACTTAAATGCTATTCATGCCTAGAAGAAAGCAAATTTATCCAACTTCAGCCAAGATGATTTATGCCTTACGAAAATGAAAATTATAGTTAGCTTTACAAGAACTAATAGCTCTGCATCAAAGAAACTGGTTGAACTTGAACTGCAAAGTATATAAAGATTGATATATTCTTTAATGTGATGCTCCTGAAAGAAGTCAAAACTTGCAGGCCCGTAGAATCTTTGGCTTACTTAAGGTATATCCATATGGGACACCAATCAACAACACATAAGATATTCCTGAAATAAATGAAGAATCTTGACCTTATACAAGAACCGTAAGCTACTATGAATTGCTCTCATTATGCATAAATGGATTCAGTTCCAGAAAAAAAAAAAGATAATTGTTTCCATTCTAAGAAACCTCTTGTCCTACAGAGGGAGGAGGACATTCAACCTGTGGAAGCTAACAAAAAAATAAGGGGGTGTCAGTAAGAAGAAATGTAGAAAATATGGCAAAGTAACAAGTCAAGTAGACTTCTTTTGCCAAAATTGCAATAAAGAATCCATAGAATCTATACAGAACAACCAAAGCAACTTGGCAAAACCCAAATATGAAGCATAAAGCACAAGGGAAATTGCAATAAAGAATTTTACATATGCTATAGAAGCAATGGGGTGTCGACAAGTGCCATCATAACCCAATGTTCATAATTCAGCATTCTAGTGACTCTAAGACGATAAGCTATTTTAACGCAACCTTGTTCCCTTTGCAAACGAATAATATCCAACACAAGAAGCTTATGATATGCAGGTGGCCCCAACTGGTGTCCCTAGGACTGGTGGAGCAGGGAAGCTAGCTAGCACCTCATAAGTCATAATTCTTCCCTACTTATTTTAATTGAATACCAAGAAGGCAAAAAATATACTTCATACCAGTTACAATATACTTCATACAAGTTACACTTATCAAACTGATGAGCATCCCTACATACACAAGGAATCTCGTGTAACATGATTTGCAACTACTACAACTCTGCCAACTCATAATATGGATACTTAACTAAAGTTCTACCCTAATAATAAAAAGAGCCAATTAATTCATACAAGAAGTACAAAGCTGGTAATCATGTTGGCAAAACCCAAATATGAAGCATAAAGCACAAGGAAAATAGAGAGCAAGGATGTTTGATAAAGTTGGCTACAACATAAGAAATATAAGCGGACATCTTGCTGACCTTGTTTGGGTTGTGCATGTCAAAGGCAGGATGGCTCAACAAGTTCTGGACATTAGTCACATTTTCAGGAATGTCTGACATTGCTTGAAGAGCAAACCATTTATTTACCACCTGATGGAAAAAGAACAACATGATTATACAACCAGTCTCTCTTGCAAATAAAAATCACAAAATAACTAGATAAGCACTTAAGTCTTAGATATATGGAGGAGGGTGTTACCAGAAAGTCATCTGATCACTTCTTATAGAAGTCAGCAAGAAACTCATCACGAGCTTGACCAGGATTTTGAGCTATGGTTTGTAGAGCAGCAAATTGATCTGTCATGTTCGTGGTAGAATTGATCTCGCTCTTCTATGTTTAGATAGAAGAATGCCATGTCAATTTCTTCTTGTCATGAACAATGCTGACAGCCAAGTTGATGGGGAAATGCTGAAAGCCAAATTGATGGGGAAATTTGGAAGGAGACATGCTGCTAGTGATTGATGGATGTCATTGATTTAGAAACAATCAATAGCTAATTTTAAGAGCTAGGACGGACATCAGCTGATGCACAACATAAACATGCAAGCAACTGCAGAGGACTTGTGGCTCAAAAAAATTCGTCAAGAAAGAATTGCCCTTTCAAAAATAAGATACATAATCAACGTCACCTCTCCGTCACCAATTTCATATCGAAACTGTGGAATAGGAGAGTTCACCTCACGACAACGTGGTTCGATTTTGGTCGAACCATGTCCATCGAGCTTCAGAGCCTCCTTTAATACTTAAAATTCCAAGCTCTCTTCAATTAGTAGGCTAGAAAAAACCATAATATTACTAAATATTGAATCAATTTCTAGCCTTCAAAATCCATCCAAAATTTGATGAGCCATAGTACAACAATATCCACATTGGCGTGTTCTACTATGCCATTTTCTGGACATTGTTGCGGTTACATCCATTCTTCCTTGAGACTTCAGTTTCCTTTTAGCATGAGAATATGACTCATATTCCTGTTACACAAAGAGCCTCTTTCCAGGCAAAAATATCTATAATATCATTGAAAAGAGTAAAATTAAAGGTTCCCCCACTAATCAGAAGGAGATGCGGAGAACAAGCTTATTATATAAAAACCAAGAGAATTGTAATCACTTCAGATGGTGTACAGTAATCTACATTTACTATCAACAATCTGCACTCTGTTAGCCACTGAAAGACTAAACTTCATTACTCCATACACTACAAAAATCAAGACCATTATTCTTGGCAGCAACTGATAAAAATTGCATGTATACATAATATGCAACAGCATCAGCTAATAATGAAATATCGAGGGGCAAAAATGGGTAATCAGGAATAGTAAAATGGTTACAGTTTCGACCCAAGAAACGCCAAGGTTGCTGCATCTCCTGGTTTGTAGGAATAAATTAACTTGTGTGCTCCTAAATAAGACACCTATTTGTTGCATTTCACGTAATTTGAAGACTGGGTAGAGTGCACCTTCTCCAAGCTCGTCAATGTTTCCACCATGATTTACAAACAATAACTGTCAAAGGGCATATATTTTTCTGAAAAAATTCATGTCAACCGAAATATGAAACTTTTTGTAATGATTCACTCAGTTCGTCAGATCTTCCTCAAAGGTATAACATCAAATATCACCAATATAAAATGATAATAACCTACGAAAATCAATCAACCCTACACAATTCAAGACATAGAAATGGAAAGGACCATCAACTATCCAGCACCTTTATTGAGCTCAAGTTCATACCTTTTAGCTGAATATTTCAGTTTTCAATTTCCCATTCTCCAGTGGACAATGTCAACCGAAAAATGACATCTTTCGTGAATTTATTCAACTCGATAAGCTTCTTTTGATTTTAACAAAATCATCATCGATTTACAACAAAGACCTATGGAAACCCTAGCTTTTTTAAGCTCAAGCTCAGGTGAACCATATCAATCAAAAGATGGCATCATCCGTGATAATTGACGCAATTCGACACAGATTGATCCGATTCTAATAATAAACACAATCACCAATATATAATCAGAACCTACAAAAAATGACATAAAAAGGGAGAATTTAGGGTTAGGGTTTTTACCCCTACTGGACGACGAGAGACTCGTAGTCACGGTACTCCTTTGGGTGGATGACATTGATATCGGAGTAAACCCTAGCTCTCGACATCCAAAGAACGGCATGAGGAAGAGATGAGGGGAGTACCCATTGGGTGGGTTTTCGATGCCCTTCTTCTTCGACCACAAACCCTAAATTAAACCAAAATTTTGAGATTCTGAGAGAGAAGAAGACTCTAAATCCTTGATCAAATAAATACGTACCCGATGGAGTCTTCTCGCCTCTTCGCCGTGATGGAGGAGTGCCAATAGTCGGGGCGGGCGACGTCTTAGCAACCAGAAGCACTCTCTCTCTCTCTCTCTCTCTCTTTAGAGAGAGGGAGATGGAAAGAGAGGGAATGACTAAAATGAGTGCGGGAATTAGCTTTCCTTCAATTTTTAACACTCTAATCATGTGTCACGTGGAATGCATGTGACTGAAAATATAGCTTTCCCGCTGAGATTATTTGAGACGGTCTCAAAATTTATTTGGAACGAAAAATATTAATAGTCCCAAATAAGAGGTCCATCTTCCAATCTGTCACCAATAAATTTGTTTTTTGTTATAAAAAAATATAACAGTCCCAAATAATAATTTTTAGGACGTTTAAAACTAGCGTTCCTGAAAGTGTTGTCCCAAAAGCCAACTTTTTTTGTAGTGGACAATTAGATGGACAGCCAACATACCAATTAAAGTTCTGAAATTGGAATGTGTGGGTGTGTGTATAGATGCATAGGCAATCAATGTGAATTTCTCAGAACAGTGTATGCCTAAAACAGTGGGTAGCAGTAGTGTGGCATAAGTGTATGGTGTACAATCTCAGGTTGTCCCAGGGTTCAGTGTTTAGAGGGTGTCTAATCTATGGGAGTGGCTCATCTCAGTCATGAAACCAAACTCCAATCAAATCCCAGTTTCATGTTTCAATCTATCATTCAACTAAATTCCAAATCCCATTCTCAGGTTTACAGATTTCTCATATGAATGTGTGTGTATGCAAAATAGGGAATTGACAAGTAAAGGGCTTGTGTGTGTATAGGAAATAGGATGTGTTAGATGTGTATGAGTGAGTGAGTGAACATTAGTGTTAAATATCAGGAAAACAGGGAAAAACTTTGTGACAGGAAACACAACTCAGATTCAGTTTTCAGAATATGCATATGAAGGAACCCAACTCAATGTAGCATAGGATTTGAACTAATGTGTGTATGTGAAATGTGTTCTCAGATTTAGAAACCCCAATCCAGTGAAGAAAACTGAGAACCAACTCAGCTCAGCCCCTTCCTAAATCTCAGTTAAACAGTCCAATTAATACCAGTTCAGTCTCTATTGAATTCTCAGGTTAATACATGTAAACTCAGATTATTTATATCACATTAGAGCTCAAAAATATGCTTTCAAAAAGGAAAGGAAATCAATTTCAGGAAGAGAAAGCAGTTTAGAGTGTGTGTTGATACAATTTCAGGTTTTCTTTTAACAGTGAAATCAACTAGCATAGGAAATAAATCATGTGTCAATTCTCATATAAAACTCGACTGATTTAGAGTAAAACATGTTACTGTTTACATACAACCTAACTGAACATCTCTTCGCAAAATCATCAATCATCTAATCTGAACTCTCAGGCATTCAACATTTAAGAATCTAAATAACTGTATACAACCACAACCCCATTCATTCTCAGGTTGACAGTTAACAGTACATACATATTCAAACTTTAAAACCTCATTTCATATTCAAAACACAACCAAAAGACCCACAAATTGAACCATAGATAGATTACAAGTAGGAGGTCCATATCAGGGACTTAAACCAACGATTAACAGCATTTAAACTAGGTAAAATGATTGCCAAAATTTAATTTGTAAACTGAAAAAAAAACCAGGAATGGCATGTATCAGGAATTGGGGGATTTAGAAAATTTGATGAATAAATCAAACTAAAATAAGCTTCCAATGGTTGGTAATGGTAAACACACATGTGCACGTGTCCTAGGATCCAATTCGTGTCCACCATAGTGTGACACGACGTGTCCAATTTACAGAAATCCAAAACGAGCACAACACAGACACATAAATCGAGTGCAGCCTCGTGCACGAGTGCACGCGTGTCGTGCACTCGACACAGGACACACTGCGTCTCGTGGTCGTGTCTAGTTGTTCGTCTAGTGTAGGGTTACGTGTCCAACACCCTGAATTGGGTCCTAGTGTCGCCGTGTCCGCAAACGAGAAGCGTATCAGAGCTCACTGTTGGCGAGAACACAGCCAGTGCGTGGCCAGTGCGCGCATAATTTCTTTGCGCACACACATCGAGGTCGCATGAAACTTCATGGACATGATGTCAGTGGGTGCCCCCATGTGCCCACGAAGTTTCATGGCACATGGTGCCGTGTCGTGTCCTGTGTCGACCCCGATCAGCAGGGGATCACTGTACACGCGCGCACAGGCATGTGCACGAGTCCAGTACGACTCCGACACGACACAAAATGTGTCCAAACAATCAGAAATCCATAAGCGACCTAAAAACTTAATTTCCTATTCAAACACTTCCTGAAAAATTACTCGAAATGCCCTTTGGGGCATTTCAACAAACACCTTAACACTAACACTGATACGTGTCCATTCAGGACACGAAATGGACACGAAACCTAGGTCTAGGCATACCTATAGGACCAGGACACTTAGGTCTAGGTCTACATGCAAAGAAACTAGAATTTTAATGGTGTTTACAATGATTTACCTATTGGTGTCAAAATGCAAGAAAAGCCTCAAATGGGAGGGGGGGTTCCTCTTGCTAGCAAACTTCTCCAAATTGCCCCAAAGCTGAGGTTGAACACCACAAACAGCAAGAAAACAAAAATTAGGATCCAATGAAATTAATTGGAGGGAAAAAGGAGATAAAATGGAATTACTATGGATTTTTGAAGGTGGAGGCTCACCTCTTCCAAAGCTTGAGAGAAAAACTAATAAAGGAGGCAAGAACAAATGGAAGAGGCATTAAATAGGGTGGAAAACCCTAGGTTGGCTGCCATGGGCTGATTTGGGTTAGGCTTGGTTCATGGTGTGGGCCTATGGGCTATTAAGCCTAAGTCATTAATCATGACTTATGAAGTCATAAGCCATAATAGTCAAATCAACTCCAAATCCCTCCAAACAAGTTCCAATGACCTAACCCTCACTAAATTAGGTCAAACCAAGTTTACTTAACCTAACCAAGTGGTCTTAACCTAGGTCAGTCACTAGGTTAGTCTTCTAGTCAACACTAGTCAACCTTCATCTAAACAATTCCAAAATAAATTCTAAAAATCCTATAAATTCAAATAATTTATAATAAAATCAATTAACCCCCAAAATGTCAAAAATACCCTAATCACATGGATAGGCTCTAGGGTAGGCAGTATCTACTAATCACAAGCACAACACCAAAAATCACCAGTCATAAATTTAAATAGTTTAAAAATTAATTAAAAATCACTAAAAATTCTAATATGAAATAAATAATCATTAATTAATAATTATAATTACAAAATTTTAAAATTACCCTCTTCTGGAAAACTGGGTGTTACAGGCGGGAGGGAGTGGAGAGGGAAGGCGGGAGAGAGAGGGGGGGAGGACGGGGACGGGGGAAGGGAGGGGGAGGTGGTAGGGGAAGCGGGGGCGGCTACCTCCCGAGAGGGGGAGGGCCCTCCGGCCTGAGCCGGAGAGATCGTCGGAGCGGGGGGGGGGGAGGTTGGGGAGGGTAGAAGAGGGGGCCACCGGCATAGACGAGGCCGGCGCTGAGGGGGCGGGGGAAGAGGGGGGGGGGAGGAAAAGGCTGAGTTAGGCCACCCACCGCCGGGGGACGGGGGGGGGGGGGGGGGGGGGGGGGGCGAGGGAGGAGGTGGCCGAGTTTGGCCACCGCAGGGGAGAAGCCTATATATATATATATATATATATATATATAGCAAAGTGGTTAAGAGAGATGCATGCGGCCCAAGTGGTCGGGAGTTCGAGCCTCAGTGGAGGCGAGTTCACCACAAGTACCTATTTCTTCATATATATATATATATATATATATATATATATATATATATATATATATATATATATATATATATATATATATATATAGGGAGCGGATCAAAAGCCCCCCTTAGAAAATCCCCTAAAACCCTCTCTCACTCTAATTTGTAATATTAATGTTAATGTTAATATTAATTTTTTTATTTTTTTATATATTAATTTTAATTTTAATGTTAATATTAATGTTAATATTAATTTTAATGTTAAGTTTAATTTTAATTTTAATTTTACTATTTAATGTTAATATTAATATTAATATTAACATTAACATTAATATTAACATTAAATTACGGATTAGAATGAGGGTGGTTTTAGAGGATTAGAGTGAGGGTGGTTTGATCCGCTTTATATATATATATATATATATATATATATATATATATATGACTTGTATAATTAAACACATAAAATGCTTAACTCTTTCTAGATGCATTCCCCTCAATTTATGGGCCTAATTATGTCCTTTCAATATTTTATGTTTATATGCTATAGGTGGCAACATTTAGAATCTCACGAGTGTTTATTCAATCAAGCAGGCTTTTGTTTCTTTACAACTTTTTTTTTTCCTTTTGTTCTTCTTTAGATCTCCTTTATTATTTTTCAAACCCTTGACAAATGGTGTCTTTATAAAAGAACCCTTAAAAAGAAGGGAAAAAAAAATGAAAAGCTGTTTGTTGTTCCTTCCTGCCATGGAAGTTTCAGCAGGAGGCAGTGAGAATTTGCAAGGTACGAGAATTCGACAGTTGATGATGGCGAAAGCGCGCGTAGGAGGGAATTCTTCTACCAGTTCATTTTTGTATATCCACCAAAAACTAGGATGTTTGTTCACCCTCTAATAAAAAATTGACACGTATCAAATCCATAACGTAAATCACTTTGGAAGTGGTTTTGCAAACATTCAAAGTTGTTTTGGCTAAAGGATTTGACACGTGGCAATCTTTTATTGGAAGGTGAACAAATACCCTAGTTTTGGTCGGTGAACAAAAATGAACTCATTCTTCTACATCCAAAAAAAAAAGTTAAGAGTTTTCTTTTAAGACATATGAGCACAGTCCAATATCGTATCTCCTAGCCTAACTCCGATTCGGATCATACCACGTTTCCAATAAGTGATATCAGAACTCAAGGTTACAGGGGTTGCTTTGAGTGGCTCTAATTGGAGACAAATAGGGTTGAATGTTCATCCATATAATCGGATTATAGGCGGATTATAGGGGCTCTCTTCTCAACGCCCTTAGGTGTGTAATCAGAATAAACGAACCCTTTTCATAATCGGATTATACGGGCTCTCTTCTTAATGTAGAGTAGGAACATCCACTATAATGTGATCTGAAGATGGTTTAGACCTAAGGTTAGAGGCAACTACACGAATTGGCTTCAAAGGTGGATACGGTGCGTCAAAGGTGGAGCAAGACGGTGTGGTTGACACATAATGATGGTATGGATAGACGTGTCGGATTAATTTTTTTTTTGTAGAACGGATCGAGGTTACAATATGTTGGATCTCCTAGGTGCTCGGCTGGTTACATATGACGTGCACGTCTTTGGAGCAGAAGCGATCATGCACACTCGCACGATTTCTAATTAGTTTGATAATCCACACAACAATGAAAGCCCATGTACCTTGTCGTCGAACTTTACTCCTATAAAGGATAATTGATCAACTACGTCCTAAACTCACTCAAGTGATATGTAATGGACGAACCATCCTTGTACCAAAGATCCGTCATATATCGGATCAATTTTGACGATGTGATTATGTTGGAGTGGGTGGGGTTTCTAACCTATGTGGAGAATACCACGGAGAGCGACGAGCGCCATCCATATGTCGGAGAAGCTCGGGGAGTGCATGGATCATATTTTGGAACATATATGGTAAGAAAATATATGATTAGATTTTCATATTTACTTTGATCATATATTTATGATTGGACCCTTCATATAGTAGCTTTCCATATAATTGGGCTTCCAATTATGGCAAGCCAATTATGATTGGATTTCCATTAAATATATGATTGATGCATATTGGAAGTTTCCATATATATTGGCCTTCCATGTATGGATTACCAAGGGCTTACAAAAGGGTGATATATGCTAGTTGAAAACTCATCTCAAAACAAGAGTGCTTTACAATCTTTGAGAGAGAGAGAGAGGATTAAGGACTATTTTGAAGGAGAGATTGCTTCAAATAATTTTTCGGCATCTCTTGTTCTTCGGAGTCCGCAATCAAAAAAATTCTTTTTTCAAGTGAGCTGTGGTGATCCGTGTTGGATCAGGAGGAGCTTGTAGAGGGTGTATTCTCTTTATTCCATTAGTGGAGGTTCTTCAGGGTTGGACTTATCGTCCCATGATTTTTTCCGTAAGGATTTTCTACGTCAAAAATCTTTGTGTCTGCGATTGTGTTTGGCATTTTTGGTTTGTGTACTTTTGCTCGGTTCTTTCGCAGGACTTTCTGGTTTGGGGGAACAGTTTCTGCGCTTCGTTTCCAACAGAGTGATATCAGAGCTTTGGGTTCAAAGAAGTGTCGGGAGTTGACAGTCAAACCAGGAAGCAGAGATGGACGCGAAGCCGGTGCGCATGGTGAACCTGAACGGTACCAACTACCATTGCTGGCAGAGTAAGCTGAAGGATTTGCTATTCGTCAAGAAGCTGCATCTTCCAGTATTTGCATCCGAGAAGCCCAGTGACAAATCCGATAAGGACTGGAACGTCGAGCATATACAGGTGTGTGGGTACATGCGGCAATTTGTTGACGAGAATGTTTACAGCCACCTTGCCAATATTGAGCATGCGAAGACGTTGTAGGAGAAGCTGGAATCTTTGTACACGAAAAAGACCGGAGTAAACAAACTGTTCCTGATCCGGATGATGATGGGTCTGCAGTACAAAGATGGTTCATCCATTACGGATCACTTGAGTGAGTTCCAGGGCGTGGTGGACCAGCTATCCTCGATGGGAGTCAAGTTCGACGACGAGGTTCAAGGACTTTGGTTGCTATATACATTGCCAGACTCGTGAGAGACCGTACGAGTTTCTATGATCGTTTCGGCTCCGGAAGGCGTAGTCAGTCTGGAGTTTGCTAAGAGCGGGGTACTGAATAAAGAGATGCGGAGACGTTCTCAGGGCACTTCATTCACATCCCATCACTCAGAGGCACTAGTTTCAGAGAGCCACGAAAGGGGCAAAAGCAGGGGTCCAGGTGGTGGCAGAGACAAGAGCAAAGGGAAATCCAAAGGTCGGTACGAGGACTCGGAGTGTTACCATTGTGGCAGGAAGGGCCACATCAAGCGGAACTGTTTTGCTTGGAAGAAAGAGAAGAAGGACGACAAAGAAAAGCAAGATGAGAACACTACAGCGACGGCCTCGATACATGGAGGCGATGTGATCGTCGTAGGTGATGAGGTTATCACAAACCTCGCCTGCGATGACAATTTTTGGCTGGTGGACTCAGGGGCTTCAGCGCACGTATCTCATAACATGGCACTATTTGCCACTTACACGACATGCGACTGTGGAGTGTTGAAGATGGGCAATGGAGATGTGTCGAAGGCGGTTGCCATTGGAGATGTGCATTTGAGGACGAAAATGGGTGCAGTTCTTGTTCTCCAAGATGTTCGTCATGTCCCTGATATCCGTTTCAACCTGATGTCGGTTGGAAGGCTGGATGAAGAGGGATTCTTCAGTCTCTTCGGAAATAGTCAGTGGAAGCTTTCCAGAAGTTCGATGGTGATTGCTAGAGGAAGCGAGAAGTCCGGTCTCTACTATATGGAGGGGAGCACACAGAGGGCACAGGAGGTGAACGCAGTCAGTGATGCGTCTACCGAGTTGTGGCACAGGCGGCTGGGCAATATCAGCGAGAAGGGGATGAGCGACTTGGTGAACAGGAAGGTGATTCCAGGGCTCAAGTCTATAAAGTTGGATAAATGCACACACTGCTTAGCTGGGAAGCAAAATAGGGTGTCTTTCCAAAGTCACCCAAGTTCAAGGAAGCCGACGTTGCTCGGGTTGATTCACTCGGATGTCTGCGGTCCTATGAAGGTAAAATCTATTGATGGTGCTTCTTACTCTGTAACTTTTATTGATGACTGTTCCAGAAAGGTTTGGGTCTATGCCTTAAAGACCAAGGATTAGGTGCTGCCCACTTTCAAAGAGTTTCAGGCCTCTGTTGAAAGAAAGACGGAAAAGAAGTTATTATGTGTTCGGTCCGACAATGGCGACGAATACATTGGTCCCTTTGATGCGTATTGCAGAGAGCAAGGGATACGACAATAGAAGACTCCGTCCAAGACACCTCAGCTCAATGGTGTAGCGGAGCTCATGAACAGGACACTAATAGAGAGGGTACGGTATTTGCTGTTAGAAACAAATTTGCCAGACAGTTATTGGGGTGAGGCTCTTCTCACAGTTGCTTATGTTATTAATTTATCTTCTAGTGCTCCTTTGTACGATAATATGCCTGACAAAGTATGGTACGACAAAGAGCCGTCATACAATCACCTGCGAGTGTTTGGTTGTAAGGCCTTCGTACATATACCAAAGGACGAAAGGTCCAAACTTGAGCCGAAGACGAGGCAATGCATCTTTATCGGCTATAGTCGGGATGAGTTTGGTTATAGACTCTACGACCCAGTAGGAAGAAAGCTCTACAGAAGCAGGGACGTGGTATTCGTCGAGGATAAAACCATGACCAACACTTAGGATTCCGAGATGCCTTCTGAGGCTGAGAAATTGCCTGAGTTAGAGTTATTTCACTTTGAGCAGTTTCTAGAGGACATAGCAGTGGATCCAATTATGGGGGAGCCAGTACATGGAGTTGCTCCCAACCTTGATCATCAGCCTGCTGATGGTGGTCAGGGTATCCCTCAGGAGGATGAGCATGCCGGAAAGGCAGTTCCTGAAGGGGAGGAGACTGTTGGTATACAACCAGCACCAGTGGCTCCACTGAGAAGGAGCGACAGAGATCGTCGACCATCTACGAGATACTCACCGGATGAGTATGTGCTACTGACTGACGGAAAAGAGCCCGAAAGCTTTGTAGAGGCTATGGAAGACGAACACAGGCAGGAGTGGATACAGGCTATACAGGAGGAGATGAGTTCCTTACATGCTAATTCTACTTATGAGCTGGTACGGTTGCCAAAGGACAAGAAGGCTTTGAAGAATTGATAGGTGTTTAGAGTGAAGCAGACGGATGGTGCTACTCGCCCTCAATACAAAGCGAGGCTAGTAGTTAAAGGCTATGGTCAGCATAAAGGCATGGATTATGATGAGATCTTTTTGCCAATCGTCAAGCAATCGTCTATTAGGGTGGTGCTAGAATTGGTAGCCAGTCTTAACTTGGAGGTCGAGCAGATGGACGTGACGACGACATTCCTTTACGGTTATCTTAAGAAGGAGTTATACATGGAGCAGCCAGAGAGATTCTGTGAGAAGGGCAAGTCACATTTGGTCTGCCAGTTGAAGAAGAGCTTGTATAGTCTGAAGTAGGCTCCGAGGCAGTGGTACAGGAAGTTTGAGTCGTTTATGGGGGAGCATGGTACATACGTCGGACCATTGCATATTTGTGAGGTACGTTTGTCGAGGATGATTTCATCATTTTATTGCTCTATGTTGATGACATGCTATTAGTGGGTCAGAATGCCACTAGGATAGCGGAGTTGAAGCGCCAACTGGGCACGGCCTTCTCTATAAAGGATTTGGGTGTAGCAAAGACTATTCTTAGGATGGAGATCAGCCGAGAGAGAGAGTCCAAGCTGCTACACTTGTTCTAAAAGAAGTACATTCATCGGGTACTTCAGCGTTTTGGGATGGACGGATCGAAGAAAGTGAGTTGCCCCCTTGCGGCTCACTTTAAGTTCACTAAGGAGCAGTGTCCATCTACCGAGGATGAAAAAGAAGATATGAAGCGGGTTCCATATGCCTCAGCTGTGGGAAGCCTTATGTATGCTATGGTGTATACGAGGCCAGACATCGCTCATGCAGTTGGCACAGTTAGCAGGTACCTTTTAAATCCTGGAAGGGTACATTGGAGTGCGGTCAAGTAGATTCTACGATACCTTCAGGGCACTGCTGATTGAAGACTTTCTTTTGGTGGTGACGAGCCAAAGCTGGTTGGGTATATCGACGCTGATATGGCTAGAGATATAGACACGAGGCGATCGACTTCGGGCTATGTGATGATGTTTGCTGGAGGAGCAGTATCGTGGCAGTCACGGTTGCAGAAGTATGTTGCCTTATCGACGACAGAGGCAGAGTACATTACGACGATGGAGGCTTACAAGGAGTTGTTGTGGATGAAAAAACTTTTACAGGAAATGGGGCTGAAGCAAGAGCAGTATACTTTGCTTTGCGATAGTCAGAGTACTATTCACCTTGTGAAGAATCAGACCTTTCATAGCCGGTCCAAGCACATCGAGACTTGGTATTATTGGATACCGGATGTGGTTGAGAAGAAGGATACAAAGCTTGAGAAGGTCCATACTGATGACAATGGAGCGGACATGCTCACGAAGGTTCTACCAAGGGAAAAGTTTGAGTACTGCAGGCGGATCGTCCGAATGACGAGTTCCTCCACCTAGTTGTGAAGGGAGAGAATTGTTGGAGTGGGTGGGGTTCCCAACCTATGTAGAGAATACCCCGGAGAGTGATGAGCGCCATCCATATGTCGGAGAAGCTCGGGGAGTGCATGGATCCTATTTTGGAACATATATGGTAAAAAAATATATGATTGGATTTTCATGTTTACTTTGATCATATATTTATGATTGGACCCTTCATATAGTAGCTTTCCATATAATTGGGCTTCCAATTATGGCAAGCCAATTATGATTGGATTTCCATTAAATATATGATTGATGCATATTGGAAGTTTCCATATATATTGGCCTTCCATGTATGGATTACTAAGGGCTTATAAAAGTGTAACTCCTCTTCCCGGTATTTTGATAATATTATTTATTTATTTATTTGAATTGAATGGTGATTTTTAAAAATTTTATAAATAATTACTTAGTTAATTATTACGGTAGATGATTTTAGTCATGGTTAAGAATTGGAGTACAAGGCGGCTAGAAATCATCTCACAAATAGTACAGTAGCGTATTTTGACTAGAGTATTAGCCCTGTTAGGGAAGGCCGAGCCATAGTGATGTCCTAACTAGGAAAACCAGGCCAAGTTGCGACTTAACCTCTATAGATGTTTTAATTACTTATTAATTAATTTATTGACGTATGGAAGACCAGGTTGTACCAAACTAGCCGGACTGGACCCGAACTGAGACCAGAGCCCATGTACCCGGGTAGTGTGTCTAAGGACATCTATGTAGATGTATGGTTGGTACCTATTTTATTTTATTTTGTGGCCTAGTAGGCCGTATTTCAAATTATGGTTATATTCGAAGTTCTTGTTATAATGTATAAATATATAAATAATATTTTATTGATAATATAGTAAGAAATTCCCTTAACAAATATGTAGGATTTTGGGATTTATCTTGATTGTATATATACATGTGTTTATATATAGATGTACGGGTGCCTATTAAATAATTGTAATATATATATACTTTTATTATTAATTATAAAATTTAGTAAATATATTTTAGTGTTATGTAAAGTAATATATTATTTTATTGATAATTATAATAATATTTTATTAGACATGAAAAATAGTTGCCAGGAATATGTTTAGACTTTTGGATGTATTTATACATATATAGGAAGTATGTGTATATATAGTGTCACGATCCGCACCTAATATTCGGGCATGAACCGTGTACACGCCCAGCCTACGCCGCAGAGTCGGCGGTAGAATGCTGTAACAATATGATAAACAACCACGCAATAAAGATATATCATAAGGGAAATTTAACAACTCCATATCTCAACTCAGCATCTAATAAATAGAACCGTCTCACAATAAAAATGTATGAAGTCTAAAGTCAAAATAATCTCGACTACATGTCTCCAAAAATCAACTCAAATATCCAGTACAAAGTCCCAATGCTAACTAAAATATCTAAGAAAGCGTAGCAGGATCAGATGCTGCGTACTCCTCCTGGTAGGCAAAGTCCGTCTCTAATACATCTTCCAAGTACGGGCCATACTGGTCAGGGCACACGACCTCTTCGCAATCACCTAAAATTTGTTTGGTTACCCAGTTAGGATGGAACGAGCACAATTCACTGAATGCAGTTTCAATATATGAAAATAACTATATAACAGAGGTTAGCCTTTAGACATATGATCTATAAAATAAATGAATAAAATAGAATAAAACTAAATACCGAAAACAGTAAATAAAATACAAGAAAATACTCACCGACTGAAATACCTTTGATATGTGACCGGTCTCGGGACAATTACACGACGCTGTCGATACTGTATAAATTACACTGTCTACACTGTATACTGTAATTAAAGAAACACTGTCTACACTGTATAATGCAATAGTAATCACTGTCTACATTGTATACACGGTATAAGGTCAGATCACATATCTTTGGTACTTCACCTTCCCCGAAGACACAGACATAATCAATATAAAAGACTGAAATCACATCTCTATCGGCTAAAAATAATGTATAGTAAAATTCAATACTAAAAACAAATAATAAACTGTACTCGCTTGGCGTCCCGGGCTGCTGGCACTGATCAGGGTCCAAATCAAGATCCAAAGAAGTTATTTAATAAATTTATAGTGTTAAAGATGAAAAATAGATCAAGTCTACACTATCTATTTAGATTGGGTTTTGAAACTTAATTTAACTAAGTTGTTTTACTGTTTTGCTTAACACAGTTCACCCCCTTTGTTTGATAGACTGTCCTATATCCATCTGCCCACATGCCTATCTTATTCTCATACTTGAGTTAGTGTCTTGGATTAGTCCCTTCAATATCTTTTCCTTGATACCCTATGGACCCACAAGTCTATGAGAACTCATCCGCTTTTTCTTTCAGGATCATCTACTCTATATGGTGATGCTAAGTCAACCTGCCAACATTACTCACAAAGGGTGAACTACATGTTAGTCCTATTTGACATATCCTATTTGACTCCTCCCCTGTTCTTTCAGGTTTGTTCCCTTAACTTGCATTCATTTGTTACAAAAGGGATTTGGGTGATAGCATTCAAAGGTAATAAGGGATATACATTTTCTATACCCCATGCTCAGGTTCCTGTCCTAATAGCATCATTAGGATTTTTGTCTTATCTACTCTCAAGTTCCTGCACATGAGATAAATGGCCCCTTAATGGCATGACTACCCTTACTTGGTTGGTAAATACCCATACCCTTATTGTCACCCATGTGTGTGGCTTTGACATATGTACTTGCAGTCCCAGCCTGTAGGGTTTATCAAGGATGATTTCATGCTTCTATACTATATCATAGAGCCTGTTACCCAAAATTCTAGTCTACTCGTACCTGAATCGTACCTCTACAGTGCCTGTGCATTTGATTCCAGATAACCTCTGTTCTGGACGCATATCCATACTCCCTATACTTTTTTCACAGAAGAAATAGTTCTTAGGCCATGCTCTACATCATCAATGCTGCTTGATGGCAGGTATCAGGATGTGATTTGTAGAGTTATCAATATGAACTGTGACACAATAGACCAGTATGTGATACCCGGGTCTGAGACTCTTGTGTGTATTCCCCTATCCTGGCACCTCTGAACCTAATTGGTACTTACATGATGGCAAACCCTCTGGTTGCAAGGACTTCAATATTTGGGGTACTCTTGTACCTACCTGGGTTGACTGGTTACTGAGATTTATCCCAGTTATTTTGAGACCCTGTTTTATTAGCTAATATCTTCCCCCCATATTGGTACCAGTCCTTCATGGCTTGGTGTCCTGGTTGATTCAGGAACTTGCAACCAGTAAAACCCTTCCTAGGTTACTCTAGTATATTTTTTAGTGTCACCAACCCATCGTAGTGTTCAGTAGTAGTCTCTGAGAAATCTATTCTATAAACTAGCCTAGGATTCTATTAGTGTGTCTATGCCTTTGGCCGTTTACTGTGGCCAAAAATTTTGGTGTGTACCACCCTCTGTTCCTCAGTCCTTCCTAGTGCCATACCATTACATGAGTGTATGGGGAATACCCACTGGTTTTTCATACTGTGGTGAAGAATAATACAGGCTATTGATTTCCTTTCAAAGCCTAGATGGCAAACAAGCCTGACATGATGTTTATATGAAAGCTCAGGTTTCTAGAGATGGTCTCTGATATTGAGTTTCAGACTGAGATCTCTTCCTAGACTCAACTGAGTAACCCCATATCATGGGTTCCTGACTTCTTCCTAAGATACTGCAGTAAGGCCCTTGCCCCTTTACCTATTGTTCTTTCAACTGTACCCCTGAACTACACCTACTCGACTGTACAAAATCACCCAGGAACCTATGAACAGTTACTCCTATCCCCTCATAGTCCTTTACCAGATACCAAAACCTAAATTCTCTTAGACATTGTTTCGAACACTAGATGTAACCAGATGGACAAATGGGGGTATGTGAATACCTGTGCTGCAGTTGCAAGGATTGGATGGTTCCACAGGCCTCCTTTGTTGTATTGCTCCTTAGATGTGATCGAGAGGTTTATTAGGGTTTGTAAGGGTTTCTGTGATCGGCAAGTGCATCTATATATAATGTCTAGGTTGATCAGGCTTAGCAGATGTGAGGAAATCAGATTTGAACTCTGATTTGGAGTGATTTAATTCCCATAGGGATTTAAATTTGAAGGAGGGTATTATCCCCTGCAAGTTTAATCGGCAGGGGTTTGAATAGAATTTGAACTAAAATTTAAATATGATTCTCACATATGCACTTAGGTCCCCAAACTAATACATATTTCGAATCTCATCCTCTATTGTTAGTGTTCCATAAGAATAAATGCTAAATAGAATAAAAAGATTTTAACATAATAGAAATTGATCAAGGGGTTTACAAGTCAATTCCCCTTAAAATAATTTCGCCCTCGAAATTTAGCTGAAATGCAGTAGAAACGTACCTCAGTCCTCAAAGAGGTAGGGGGTAACGCTCGCGCATCTCGTCTTCCCTTTCCCATGTGGATTCGCCCGGGGAGTGGTGTCTCCACGCGATGCGAACCAAGAGAATCGCTTGATTCCTCAGTACCTTCTCTTTGCGGTCCAGAATCTCCATGGGCTGCTCCTGATAACTGAGACTCGGTCCTACCTCGATCTCCGAATGATCCATGACATGACTGGAGTCTGCCACATATCGCCTCAGCTGAGATACGTGGAACACGTTGTACACTCCCTCCAGGACAGGCGGCAATGCTAATCGGTACGCTACTGCACCGATCTTCTCGAGAATACCGAACGGCCCAATGAAACATGGGCTGAGTTTACCGCCTTTACCGAAACGAATAGTGCCACGTGTCGAAGAGATTTTCAAAAACACCAGGTCGCCAACCTAAAACGCACAGTTGTCACCAAGAATCTATAATTAACACGTAATTTATACTAAGGGGATTCCATACCTCGAACTTCAACGGTCACGGTGATTGTCGGCCCAGTGCTTCTGTTTGTCCTGAGCCACGCGAAGCCGCTCTCTAATCATCATGACTTTCTTCACAGCATCTACTATCATCTCTGGTCCCAACAGTGCATGTCACGCCCCACTCCCGTAGGAGCGATCGTCCTCCCTAAGGCGTAGTGCCGCACGAGCCTAGATTGCGCTCGTACAAGACAGTTTCATAACGGCCGATTACATCGACGGCGACAGGGTCGTCGCACAGAAGTTCCAAGCAGAAGCATTGAACATGCAGCAGAATTTAAAATCAAAACACAAGTTATTCAAAAGAACTCTTTATTGGTATTGAACAATCAGATTACAATAGGCGCAAGCCATGATTACAAGTCTCTCATGCTCACTTTTCTCTCATTTTATAAGTCACTCTACTCTCTCTCATCTCTCGATATAATGCTTGAGCCAGCGGAAGCTTCGGAAGGCGATGTCCACACATTATGTCCCGTAAACATCTTGACTTTACGCGGTCGCACACTTCGAATCGCCATGGAACTCCATGCCTCGACGCATCCAAGCGAGCTCTGCACCACGAGCTTCTACCTGCGCCTGCACATAAAAACTATGTGGGTGTCAGTACTCAACTGTACTGGTGGAGTGGGCTCCTCGCCCACCCATACAAAACCGACACATTTATTTTACTTTGTGCAATACAAGTCCCTTTACGATTGTCTTTCTAGTCTTGTCTTAGGATTAATTTTATGACATACTGTTTGCCATGAATTATAAAAGAACAGAACAATTATATCGGAGGACTGGACTTTTACTTCACAATACAAACTCGCTTGAACAAAGAAAGCCTAGGGACGAAAACCTAGGTACAGCAATCTAAGTACAATTGTTTATTTTAGATTCTGGGGGGTGACGGTAGAGGCTCGGGAAAGCGACGATAGCTCTGTCTTACTCCTTGGACGATCGGATGTAGCCTTGGCTCCAGTAAAAAAATGCTCTTGGACGTATGGGGAAACTCCCTTGCCTTCAGTTGCTGGCTCTCTGGATGTCTCTGTAGTGCTCTCTCTCTTTGTCTGCTCTCCTTCGGTGCTCTAATGCTCTAAAAAATCCTCTCTTTTACAAGGGAATGGCACCTTGCTATTTATAGGAGTGGAATGCAATCATTAGGGTTTGCAATGATTGCCTCCTTGATAAGTCGGCGGTTAAAGATCAATTAATCTGGGCCATTAATTCTAATTGTAGCAAATCTAGGCAATTAATGGGGATTGCATCAAATCTCTGTGGGCAATTAATGATGATTGCCATAAATCCTTATAATTTGTTATGCCAAGCTCGGATCTCCCGTCACGTGTTCAATTTGCATGATTACAAATGATCTGATTTGATCCCAGTAATTATGAGGATGGCACTAAACCTGGTTGTTGGGATTTGTTGATGAATCTTAATCGATTTGATGCCACGTGTCCCGCTATTATTATGCTACTAGCTGTAGGGACACGAGAAAAACTAATCTTCTGCCATGTGTCTTAATTGCGAGCCACTTAGGAAATCTGAACCGCATGAGGATTGTTCCCTACTGAGTCGCATAAGACTGGCCACATGTCAAGGCTGCTTGGGCATGGCCTCTGAATATTTGAACCGTATGGAGATGATCTGAGCCGCATGAGCGTAGGCGACCGCATGATGGGTGGCTTCTCAGTGAGCCGCATGAAGATAGTCCTCGTGAGCCGCATAGGGTAGACTCTGCCTGAGCCGTATGAGGTGGCCTCTACCTGAGCCGCATGGGGTGGCCTCTGCCTGAGCCGCATGCGACTGTCCAAGTGTCAAGGCCGTATGAAGTATTTTGGGGTTTGGTGGATTTTGTCAGAGATTTTCTTCGTTTTTCTAGGAGTCTACCATTATGACAGAGTCATTATTGCAGCTTTATGTCAGAGCCATCAGTTCTCCTTTATGTCAGAGCATTAAATAGGGCCTTTTCTTAATGGCCAATTGTAGAAGCGAACCGCAGAAGGCCACATGGTGTTGCTTGAGCCGCATGTCCAAGTTGGTGACTTTTGAATCGCATGATGCTCTTGAGCAGCATGAAGCTCGTCTATTTTTGAACCGTATGGGTTTTCCTGTTCTGAGCCGCATGGACAATCATGTTCTTTTTCACGCTTCTACAAGACCCCCTTCAAAGTTTTCAATTTGCAAATTAAAATACTTTGAATAAGAAGCATGGCTATGTGAGCTCCGCTGGCCGCATAGGATGCTCTGGCCGCATGAACCTCTTTGCCGCATGGCCTGTCTAGCCGTATAAATTTTCTAGCCGCATGGGCTCCCTGCCACGTGTGCGTGTCATTAATTGCCTTTAATTCATTTTAGAGCCGTCTTTTGGGGGAAACCCAAGGGTCGGTTCATTAAATCTTTGGATTTTATGCCTTGGATGAATCTCCTTTTTGAGAGATGGGACAAAATCGGAGGAGTCGATTTTGTTTTGCCTGCAGCACATGACCCGAAGCGGTTATTGGTCTACGTGCCCCCCTCTTTTGTCCTCCTATGAATAAGAGGATTTTGGGAGAAGAAACTTCTTTACTCTCTCCTTCAATTCAAGCCTTCCCTGTCCCGATTGTCATCCTCTTCGATCACCGATGGCTCCCAAGAAGACTGTTGCGGCGATGGGTAAGAAGGCGGCGTCTTCGTCGGCTGCGGCAGCGAAGGGCAAGAAAGCTGCTTCTACTTCGACTGCGGCGACGAATGATAATGTGGCCGCTCCTCCGCCAGCAGACGTGCCCGCAGTTCACCCTGACGTCCACCCCCTATTGCTGGTAAGGACGCTGTGTGAGCTTAAAACCCTAACTGCTGTGGCTACGTCGTATGCTCTTATGCACGAGCCTTCATCTTCATGTGTGCCGCATGTACTTCTCATGTTCGAGCTGCGAGCCACATGAGAATCGTTACTGAGGCCGCATAAGCACTTCGCCAACGGGGCCGCATATGTATTTTTCTGAGTTGGGCCGCATGAGGCTCCATTAAGTTGGAGCCGCATAAGCTTAAAAACACCCATCATTTCTCTTTGTCCATCTTTTTTAACTTATTTCTTTTGTCCTATTTTCAGTAAATTTCCCAGTTAATGCTGTGGAGGAACCTCTGGTGGGTCGTGCTCAAGCCGCCATAGGCTACAGGTACGACCAGATAGTTTGGTATGTGGCGGACCAGCTTCCTAGTGACGAGCCTTTGACGAGGTTGAATGCCCTCAAGAACCAACCCTTCTACTTCTTATGTGCTATGATGAATTCGGGGAAATTGGAAGGAAAATACTTGAAACCTGCGTTCTTCTTCGGAGATGCTTTGACTGTGAAGAACAGTCAAGTTCTGGATGTATCGGAGAACTGGAACTTTATTTCTAACGGGATGGCGATCCGTATCCCTGAAATGGAGCGTCACTTCCCACTATCTTGGTTTAATATGCTCCCGTTGGACAGAAAGATGGAAGAGTCTTTGACCCCTACTCGGAATGGGATGTTTGTGGGCGACATCCATTACAACAACAGCATGAAGTCAATGTGTGCGGGTAAGGTGCATGCCAGCCGTTATGTAATAGGATTGGCCCCAGGTACTTTCTTGAATGTGCCGGGTCCCAATTTTACGTTTTCTTCAGCCGATACTTTCCTGAACCAATTTGTTCGAAAAGGTTCCTATCCGATTGGCCGGTTGGCACTCCCAAGTTGGATACACCCCATCCCCTCATGGATCAATTTGTCTATATGGATCTCGCGAAAGTATGAGACTTGTCTGCATGAGATTGGTCTTTAGCACGCTATTCGGTGCACCAGCCACGACTTACCTGTAAACAAAAAATTATTCATGGCTTTGCTGGAGATGTACAACCGTCGTACGGGAACCTTCTATACACCTGTAGGGGAAACGGGGCTTGCACTACATGAGACGCACGTGGTTTCCAAGCTTTCTTGGGGGGATGAAGCTTTTAAGGTATACACTCCTACGAATGAGGAGTTCGAAGAGCTGGAAGAACGGTATCCGGGTTTCGGGGCTATTTATCAGAAGATATTGTGCCACTATAGCACGTGCCAGCAGATAGCCAAGAAGAATAGCAGCTCGAAAGGGAATGCTCTCCACACTAAGGACTGGATAAGCTATCTCTTCTCGACGGGAGCCTCAGGCCGAGTTACTTCCCGAAGTCCTCAATCCCGGGAGGCGGTTCAGGCCTTGATGTCGTCGGCCAAGTGGGTGGCCACCACCAGTGACAGATTTGGGAGTCAAATCGACTCTTTCGGTTATTTTTATCAGGATACCCAAGAGCTATCCGAGAAGGCACTCCTGGCAGGATTCTTGATGGTATGGCTGCGAAATTGCGTAGTCTCGGGAGGAGCTGGTTCTATTGAGAGGATCAGCCGTAATTTTATCCTTCCTGCCGTGAAGCTGGTTTTTGGAATCAAACTACCTCTTCTCCTGGCCATGGTGTGCAGCATACACCGTGGCCTCCGTACTTTTACGTCCAAGGTCATTGCCCGCGATGTGATAAAAGACTTTGAACGGACTGAGTTGCCCTATCATTATCTGATGGGGTGGCTATTAATGCACTGTCGGTCTTTGATGAGACCAGGTTCTGAAGATGGCGTGATTGCTGATGACACTTTTATCTTCCGTTATCGCAATGAGCCTTGGGAGTACGAGACCATGCGTGCCTGCCGGATGGCACAGGCGAGAGCAGATAGGTACGACTTTTTCGTATCCGTTCCTCGTTTTACTGCTGAGGAAATAGCGGACGTACATCTTGACGGTATTGGGCCTCCTCAGCTTCTAGACGGCCAGATGCTTCTGTGGTTACGTAACATCCGCCCCGCCCATCTGGTATACCACAACCGCAATGCTGTCTTCCTAGAGCCTTACCTGCCTAGCAGGTTTGCTCGACAGTTTGGATACAGCCAGCTTTTTCTGGACAGTCCCAGCTCTTGTCTGGGTTTTGAAGGTAGCCGCCTTGACGGTGTCAGGGCCTGGCACTACTATGATATATTCCATACCCGTACCACTTTCTCGGTCCCTGATGTTGAGGCGTCGGTAGAGATTTTGTATATGGCGGCCCTGTATCATGTTATGGCAAATAAGCTCCCCGTCGGTTTTAACCCGGGTGCCAGTTTTATTGTTGGTTCTGTCCTGGACGAGAAGCCCCAGGGGGCCATGTAGCTTCCATTCCCGATTTTTTTTTGAAAATATTGTTAAATGATGATTTTTCGATTTTATAAATAATTATTTTGTTAATTATTACGGTAGATGACTTTAGCAATGGTAGAGTTTTGAATTACAAAACGACTAGGAATTGTGGCACGAGAGATGTAGCAGTGTGCCTTGACTAGTGTACCAGCCATACCCGGGAAAACCTAGCCATAGGGATGTCCTAACTAGAAAAAACCAGGCCAGGTTGCGACTTAACCTCTAAAGACGTTTTAATTATTTATTATTAGATTATTGAATTATAGGAGACCCGACTGTATTATTCTGGCCCAGACTTGACCCAAGCCAGTCCAACCTCATGTAGACATATCGTACGCCCAAAAATGACCATGTATATGTATATGGTATATATAAAATATTTATACTAGTATTTTACTTTTATGGCCAAGTAAATAGTTCATAATAATTATATGGGATATATACATATATTATTATCATTAAATGGATAGTAATCTATAAATAATGTCCTTGTATATTCTTTTGGAATCAGTAGGTTAATTATGACCTTACATGTGTTTGATTATATGTACATACATTTATTTAATTAAATTACCAATGTATACACTTATAATAGTTCATTTATATAATGATTATAATTAATGTTTAGTACTTATATTACATAAGGTTTATTTTATAATTCTTGTAAGTTATAAATGTATTTACTTTAGTTGACACGTATTGCAAATATTATTTAAATATATATTGAGCGTGACTATGCCTTGTAACAACTATAGAGATATGTACATTTACCTTATTATATAAGGATTTAATTTATATGAGAAATAAGATTATTATTATTAGTATTATTATTAAAATAATATCGTTAATTTTCGTTTATTCAAAGGAATTATATATATATATTTTGGTTATGGAATATTTATTTATGTATGTGGGTATGTATCATCACATGGTTATATATATATATATATATATATATATATATATATATATATATATATATATATATATATATATATATATATATATATATATATATATATATATATATATATAAATAAATACACAAATATATGTATATAGAGATATATACATATATGTAAATATATACATATGTATATAGCTAAATAGCAAATCCCAAGCACTCCCAGGCCCATCAGGCCCAGCCAGCCAACAGGGCCCATGGAGGCAGCCTAACAAATCAGCCGACCCCCAAGCTTCCAAAGCAACAGCTCAGCCAAGCAAAACCGAGCTCAGCCAGGCCTCATGCTCATACGTGAACCCGAGAAGTATTGATCTCCCCAAGTCTATGAATAGCAAACCGGCCTAATCCTCTGAGACCGAGCCCAAATCAAGTCAGCCCAACAGTGGGCCCAGCCTGAAACCCCATTGGCCGAGCCGACCTCAGGTTACTGCTAACAAACTGCATACATATACATATACAGAACCGAGAGGGAGGAAGGAGGAGTTTCATGTAAACCTAAACCTTAATCACCCTAGTTGACGCTGCCACCCCCGCTCCATTGGCTGGCGACCCTCCTTGGCCCCGCGCGCCGTCCCAGGCGGCCGTCGCCGGTCGGAAAAGCCGCACGCACGCGGAGCAAACAGGAAGCGACAGCAACAGCTGTGGGACAGTCAGCGAGCCAATTTCGTGGCCAACGTTCTCCCTCGTTCCTCCACCGATTCGAGTTCCGATTCTTCAGGTATGATCCTGATATAACCACCTTTAACTCCCTCTAATTAGTTTTAGGTTGCACGAACCAGATTGAACGATAAATCGACGAGAAGTCGACGGATAAATCTGTCCAAAACAGGACAGAAACCTATTCCAAATACCCAACTTGGCGGCGAATTTCTCGCCAAAACATCAATAGTTTTGAATTTGTGTTTAAAGGGACTTATAGACGACTTATAGGAGATTATAACCCATCTTGTAGAATTTGAAATCATCAAATGACCGATCCGAAAATAGATTTCGAAGTTAGAGAAAAACCTGTTTTAAAAACTTGAAAAACTCTCCACACGACGTCCGTCCTGCCATTCTGGGCGACGTGGTCGCGAACCGTAAGCATCGAAAGCTGCGTAACAGCTTCGTGGTCATGTGGGCTTTGACGGAATTCAAATTGGTCGTGTGTGCACGACGAATTCGACGCGTATCCGTCGGAATCGTCCCGTATCCGCCCAATACAAATTCAGTCATAACTTTGTGCACGCTCGTCAGATTGAGACGAAACTTGTGCCAGCAAGACCGTATCATTTTTCTGGTCCTGTATGCTAAGTTTGGTCCGATTCTGAGACCGTTGATAAAATTACCGTTTCGCGGGCCCCACGGTTCCACTCAACGGGCGATTTTGTGCACGGCCCACCGGAATCCAACTCTGGACAAACGGTTGGGTTCGTATCAGAAAACTGGATCCGTAGACATTATTATGGCCCAGACTTGACCCAAGCCAGTCCAACCTCATGTAGACATATTGTACGCCCAAAAACGACCATGTATATGTATATGGTATATATAAAATATTTATACTGGTATTTTACTTTTATGGCCAAGTAAATAGTTTATAATAATTATATGGGATATATACATATATTATTATCATTAAATGGATAGTAATCTATAAATAATGTCCTTGTATATTCTTTTGGAATCAGTAGGTTAATTACGACCTTACATGTGTTTGATTATATGTACATACATTTATTTAATTAAATTACCAATATATACACTTATAATAGTTCATTTATATAATGATTATAATTCATGTTTAGTACTTATATTATATAAGGTTTATTTTATAATTCTTGTAAGTTATAAATGTATTTACTTTAGTAGACACGTATTGCAAATATTATTTAAATATATATTGAGTGTGACTATGCCTTGTAACAACTATAGAGATATGTACATTTACCTTATTATATAAGGATTTAATTTATATGAGAAATAAGATTATTATTATTAGTATTATTATTAAAATAATATCGTTAATTTTCGTTTATTCAAAGGAATTATATATATATTTTGGTTATGGAATATTTATTTATGTATGTGGGTATGTATCATCACATGGTTATATATATATATATATTTATATATATAAATAAATACACAAATATATGTATATAGAGATATATACATATATGTAAATATATACATATGTATATAGCTAAATAGCAAATCCTAAGCACTCCCAGGCCCATCAGGCCCAGCCAGCCAACAGGGCCCATGGAGGCAGCCCAACAAATCAGCCGACCCCCAAGCTTCCTAAGCAACAGCTCAGCCAAGCAAAACCGAGCTCAGCCAGGCCTCATGCTCATACGTGAACCCGAGAAGTATTGATCTCCCCAAGTCTATGAATAGCAAACCGGCCTAATCCCCTGAGACCGAGCCCAAATCAAGTCAGCCCAACAGTGGGCCCAGCCTGAAACCCCATTGGCCGAGCCGACCTTAGGTTACAGCTAACAAACCGCATACATATACATATGCAGAACCGATAGGGAGGAAGGAGGAGTTTCATGTAAACCTAAACCCTAACTACCCTAGTTGACGCCGCGACCCCCGCTCCATTGGCTGGCGACCCTCCTTGGCCCCGTACGTCATCCCAGGCGGCCGTCGCCGGCCGGAAAAGCCGTGCGCACGCAGAGCAAACAGGAAGCGACAACAACAGCTGTGGGGCAGTCGGCGAGCCAACTTCGTGGCCAACGTTCTCCCTCGTTCCTCCACCGATTCGAGTTCCGATTCTTCAGGTATGATCCTGATATAACCACCTTCAACTCCCTCTAATTAGTTTTAGGTTGCATGAACCAGATTGAACGATAAATCGACGAGAAGTCGACGGATAAATCTATCCAAAATAGGACAGAAACCCGTTCCAAATACCCAACTTGGCGACAAATTTCCCGCCAAACCATCAATAGTTTTGAATTTGTGTTTGAAGGGACTTATAGACGACTTATTGGAGATTATAACCCATCTTGTAGAATTTGAAATCATCAAATGACCGATCCGAAAATAGATTTCGAAGTTAGAGAAAAACCTATTTTAAAAACTTGAAAAACTCTCCACACGACGTCCGTCCTGCCATTCTGGGTGACGTGGTCGTGAACCGTAAGCATCGAAAGCTGCGTAACAGCTTCGTGGTCGTGTGGGCTTTGACGGAATTCAAATTGGTCGTGTGTGCGCGACGAATTCGACGCGTATCCGTCGGAATCGCCCCGTATCCGCCCAATGCAAATTCAGTCATAACTTTGTGCACGCTCGTCAGATCGAGATGAAACTTGTGCCAGCAGGACCGTATCATTTTTCTGGTCCTGTATGCCAAGTTTGGTCCGATTCTGAGACCGTTGATAAAATCGCCGTTTCGCGGGCCCCACGGTTCCACTCAACGGGCGATTTTGTGCACGGCCCGCCGGAATCTAACTCTGGACATACGGTTGGGTTCGTATCAGAAAATTGGATCCGTAGACATGTAGTTTGACGACTTTAGAGACCTTTGACTCTGGCACACTTTTCGGTGCAAAGCAGGTCCAACGGCGGACATCGTTTTTGCCCGAAATTACCGTTTTGCCCCTGTATTCAGAATTGGACTTAGCGACAGGCAATCCTAGCTAATTTGACTATTCTGAGAATGTTGGTAATGTTTGTTTCAGCTTTTGGAGACAGTTGTGATGACTTGGACTTCGTGGTTTATCAGTTTACTATATATTTGTTGGATTTGCGTGCAACCCCCAAACAAGTATACCTTGCCTTTCTACACAGCTTTATTTATATGCACTGTCTATTATTTTATCCAGTTTCTCATATTGTTGCCATGTATCTTTTCTATCACCGGTATATTTTATCATTGCTTTAGACAGTGTTCGCAGTTAGCCTTGTGTCTTATTGGTCGTGCCTTGACTGAGTCGTGCCTCCGTGACTTGAACCTTGAAGCTAACCTGCGAGTCCACGATAGGGACGAGGGTTAGTAGTTATTGGTCCACACCTACGAGTCCACGCTAGGGACGAAGGTGATGCTAGCCTACGAGTCCACATTAGGGACGAGGGTTAGTAGTAGATGCTAGCCTGCGAGTCCACATTAGGGACGAGGGTTAGTAGTAGATGCTAGCCTGCGAGTCCACACTAGGGACGAGGGTTAGTGGTATAGGGTTACGCCTACGAGTCCACATTAGGGACGAGGGTTAGTAGTAGATGCTAGCCTGCGAGTCCACACTAGGGACGAGGGTTAGTGGTATAGGGTTACACCAGCGAGTCCACACTAGGGACGAGGGTGATGCTAGCCTGCGAGTCCACACTAGGGACGAGAGTTAGTAGTAGATGCTAGCCTGCGAGTCCACACTAGGGACGAGGGTTAGCAGTATAGGGTTTACGCCTGCGAGTCCACACTAGGGACGAGGGTGATGCTAACCTGCGAGTCCACACTAGGGACGAGGATTAGTAGTTTAAACCCGCGAGTCCATATTAGGGACAAGGGTTTGAGTATTCGTTTCGTTTATCCGTTGACATCTTGACATGAGTTCTCTAGTCCTTGTTCAACAGTTTATTCTCGTGTAGACAGTGTATAGATTCGTGCTTTATTCATTGCACCGTTTTACTTGTTTATTTCGTACTATTCTCTATGCATAATAAACTGTTAGAAAGGCTCATTTTTATGTATTTTGCTAGTCCTCTGAGGACCTGATGATCTCTTTAGGTTTAGCGACTGCATGGTGTTAGTTAGCAGAGCAGGATGGTAGAGGATTGCGATGCATGATACAGGTATAGGTTTGTGTTATTTCTTTATTATCTTCTCGAGCTTTATATTCCATATTATGATATACTCTGCTTATTTATAGACTCATATCATTTTTTTGAGTCTAATCGAACAATATGCTAATGGGCTGCAGACCATGACCCATACTTGTTCATTCTTGTTTATATGATTCATGTGGATTGAGATATAGTTTAGATTAGACTTGATACCATGTCCTCTGACATCTTATACGTACTCAAGTCGGGCTGGAGTCCGCTCGATACGTAGCTGGGCTTGCTCACGTGCTCGCATCCGAAAAGCGGGTGCGGGTCGTGACAGGCCAAGACGAGGAAAAAGAAAAAGAATATGGTCGAGGTGCCAGATTCGGACTCCACCAATGTGGATGATTTGGACGACGAGCGTGATGCAGACAACTCTTCCTTTCCGGTGGAAGATGTTGGGGCGGATCAGCCGCCTGTTTCGTTAAATAAGATGGTGGCGGATCAGCCACCCGTCGCACCTGGTTCTGTACGGAAGCATAGCAGACAAATATCCCCTGTTGGTGGTATTTCTCACTCCCGAAAATTGGCTGCGACCAGACGTCGCAGGCTAACCATAAGGAAGAGAAGTGAGCAGGTCGACCCCGCTTCAGAGGTAAAGCGAGTTACTACCATCTTTATTCAGTTCTTCTTTTCTTCTAATTCTGATCTTAATCATTTTCCTTCCCTCCCGTAGGTGTCAAAAGAAGAGGAATCTCAAGTTGCTGAGGTCGTGACTCGAGACGACAGGGGCTCCAATGAACATGTCCCCGAAATTGCTGAATTTCATCAAAATGATGCTGATCGATTCGTACCTTCCTCCGGGGTGGTTGGGACAGAAGAGCCAGCCGAATTTAACTTGGAGGTCGCAGGTGAGGAGACTACGGCAGCTGTGAACGAGCTGCAGCCTCCATGCTCCTCCCCTGGTAAGATAAGCCAAATCTTTACTTGTGAGGAGGCCTATCTGCTCTATCATCACATCCTTCGAGTTATGTCGATTGATTGTTGCTCTGGACATACAGGTCCTGCCTCTCCAGTATCGATGATGGACATTGTTGAGACAGGCTCTGCCGAAGGGAAACTAGCAGAGAGGAGCGTACCCCTTCATCTTCTGGCTCGTCTTGAGGGGCCTCCCGCTGGCTCAAGTTTGGGAAGTCAGGTGGCGGCACAGCCGGGGCAGGGACAATGGTCCTTGCGTCCTCTTCTGCTCAGGCGGCTCCGAGAGTTGACCTCTCTGCCCTGCCGAGTGTCCAGACTCTTCGGGTGGCGGAGGAGGAGTTAGCCGCTATCCGCACATCTTTCCGTTCGGAATTTGTCTCTCTGGTGGCAAGTTCTAACGAGCCTCCTTCGACACTGCCGGCCATGCTTCCTTTGACGCCGTCCTCTACAGAGGTTTTGGACGAAGCGTCACAGGACGTGGTTGACAGCTTCTATCGCCACTTGAAGAGGGGGGCAGCGGCTGCTATGGAATGAGGGACCTCTTTTGCCTTGGCCCGGTAATACGCCCAGGGTCATATTGATATTTTTAAGACTCTTCCCGGTGGGGCGGGGGTAGCTACGCTTCTGGAGGCAAAATTGCTGGAGGCTGATCAGCATGTGGCCCAGCTTCAGGTGCTGCGGCAGGCTGATCTGTCTATTGCTATAGATCAGGAGCGCGGTTTCCTCACAGCTGCTGTAGAGAAGATAAGGGCTGCTCGAGATAAGACCAGGCCGGCCACATTGAAGGACCTCCGCGATCTGTCTGATCGATATGATCAGTTGAGCCGTGAGAGTGAAGACGTTATGGCTCAGGAAGCAACTGCCTCCCGTGGGGTCATTGACACGCGGGAGCAGATCCTTGAGCTTCAGAGGAAGTTAGCTTTCCTGGAGTCTGAGCTTGAGGCTGCCCGCACCGAAAGGGGGCTAATTATCCAGGAGGTTGACAAAGTTAATCGAGCTTCTGCTGGCCTGGAGCTCGCCCTGAAGAAACTGGAGGATGGCTGGCGGGCACACATGTACTTGGATGATGCGGAGCAGTTGTCCCAGGAGGCTGAGCGCCGAGCTAGGCAGCAGCTTGAACGGGGGACCACCTTGGTGAAGAACCGTCTCCTGGAACTATGTACCGCCGAACCATAGATGGCTTTTTTCTTTTTTTTTCTTTTTTATATTTTCGTTCTTTTCCTTTCTTTGAGTGGGACGTTGTCCCTAGAACATGTAGTACTTTCGCCTTTCAAATAAAAGAGTATGCTTTATTCTACCCTTTATTTGTACTGCTTGTTGTGCCTGTGGTGTTATGGTAGTATTTGCCCCGCTTGGGGGACTGTTTGTGGACCTGTTACCCTTGGCATACCTGGATTTTAGGTATGGATAACAAGTTTGATGAGGATACCTGGAACAATTCTACGGTAAGGTGGTCATGGACGTTCCGGGTATCGAAAGAAAGAATGCCATGGAGCAGCTGGGCTCCCGGGGCATAATGAGGAATGATGTGCATGTACTTAGTACGCATTTGTAGTCAGCAGAGGACATTTGTGGGCCTATTATCCTTGGCGTACCCTGGTTCAGGATACGGATAATAAGACGAGAGAGAAAACCAACATACTTACTCAGAGGTAATGAGGACATGGCAAGTATGGGGGTTTTACCGCGAAGTCTTCCTACTCAGAGGTAATTAGGATATGGCAGGAGTGGACTCAACAGAGGATATTTGCTGTCAACAGAGGACATTCGTGGACCTATTATCCTTGGCGTACCCTGGTTTTTTTTTGTACAGATAATAAGTCGAGGAAGAACCAACATATTTACTCAGAGGTAATGAGGACATGGCAAATATGAGAGTTTCTTCGATGGAGCCTTCCCATTCAGAGGTAATGAGGACATGGCAGGAGTGGGCTCCATGAAGGGGTACATAGAATGACTCAGAGGTAATGAGGACATGGAAGTTCTACGTAGAGGGGTGATTTATTTTTGGCGGAAGTGAAACGACTCAGAGGTAACATCGACGTGGTCGTTTTGGAAATTTTGTGGATCTGTTACCCTTTTTGTGTACTGAGAGTGCGGGTAGTGGATCATGAGGGGGGAGCTCTTTCAGAGAAATAAGTTCAGAGGTATGGTCATACATGACTTACTATCTGAAAGAGTGACCGGAATGTAAGTTCAGAGGCACCTGCGGGTACATAACTCGATGATCTGGGAGAGTTGGAGTCGGCATGTGAGTTCAGTGGTACGAAAGAGTATATGACTCGGCGATCTGGAATTTGAAGAATGTGAGTTCAGTGGTACCGGAGGGTACATAACTCAGCAATCTGGGATTTTGTAAATGTGAGTTCAGCGGTACCGGCGGGTACATAACTCAATAATCTGGAATATTTGGAGGAAGGATGTGAATGTGAGTTCAGAGGTACCGGCGGCTACATAACTCAATAATCTGGGATTTGGAGGCTGTAAGTTCAGCGGTACTGGCAGGTACATAGCTCAATAATCTGGAATTTAGAGAATGTCGTTTAGATATAATATTTCTTCAGGAACTTGCCGGTGACGGACAACATGAGCAAGTCTTCGTTTTGTTTTACGAGGCGGTAAGCACCGTTGGAGAATACAACCTCAATGATAAATGGCCCTTCCCATTTTGGCTGGAATTTGCCGGCGGTTTTGTGAGTCATAACCATCGACCTCCGAACTGCCAGAACGAGATCGCCTACTTGGAATGTTCTGATTTTAACCTTCTTGTTGAAGGCTCCGGAGATGCGTGCTTGGTATAGCTCGATTCGTTGCTGAGCCAAGAGGCGCTTTTCATCTAAGGCCTCCAACTCTTGTAGCCGGCGACGGTAGTTATCGTCCGTCGTCAATTGGTAAGTAAGAACGACACGAAGCGTGGGTATTTGAGTCTCCAATGGGAGAACTACCTCACTCCTGTATACCATGAAGAATGGTGTGTTCCCTGTGGCTGTTCGGACTGTAGTGCGGTATGCCCATAAGCATTCACCAAGCTTCTCGTTCCAGTCGCGTTTGTTGGATGACACGAACTTTTTGAGCAACTTGATGATGGTTTTATTGAATGCCTCTGCCAACCCATTCACTACCGGATTGTATGGTGTTGAAGCAATATTCTGGATGCGGTGCTTGTCGCAGAAGCGATAGAAGGCATGGCTTACGAACTGTAGACCATTATCATGGATGATCCTTCGGGGCAGTCCAAAGCGATAGATGACGTGATGCTTGAGGAAGCTGATCATGTTTGAAGTCTTCACTTCTGCCAGCGGAACATCTTTCGCCTATTTGGAGAAGTAATCTGTGATGGCGAGTATGAAGCGATGTCCGCAGGAAGAGGGTGGAGTGATCAGACCGATGATATCCATTCCCCATGCTTCGAATGGCCAGGACGCCACTGTTGAGCGTAGAAATTCAGACGGCTGGTGGATGAAGTCCGTGTGGACTTGGCAGGCTTTGCACTTTCTTTCATAGTCTATCGTATCTGCTACCATCGCAGGCCAGTAGTAGCCTATTCGGCGAAGACGGCCTTGCAATTTTGGGCCAGGCTGATGGGCCCCGCAGACACCGTCATGAGCTTCGCGTACGGCTTCTTTGGTTTCTGCATTTGACATACATCGAAGCAATAATCCATCGTAGGATCGGCGATACAGAATTTTCGTCTCTGTATCGTAGAAGAATCTGAGAGAACGCCTTCTGGTAGAGGTGGCTTCCTTTGGGTCCTCCGGCAGAATGTTGTAGACTGCAAAATTAATAAATGGTTGTCTCCAGTCTTGTGCTTCGTTGATCGTCTGAGCGGAATAGCTCTCGGCATACTGAACATTATTCCTAGGACAGACCAACTCACGGCCTATGATGTCAATCAAGTGGTGAGCATGATTTGGAATTGCTAATGAAGCGGCTAGGCCTGCTAGGGCATCGGCTTCAATGTTCTGGAGCCTGGGAACGTGCTCTATGAAGAACCCCTCCAGGGATGAGATGATGTCAACTGCTATTTGGTGATAGGGGATCATATCTTCATGGCAAACTTTGTATGAGCCCCGGATCTGATTGACGATTAGCTGCGAATTGCCGTATGCTTCAAGGTACTCTACTCCCAGCTCTTTTGCAAGTCAGAGGCCGATAACCAACGCGTTGTACTCGGCCACGTTGTTTGAACAGGGCTCCGTGAGAGAATAAGCTCGATTGATCACCAACCCGATGGGAGAAATTAGCACCACTCCGACTCCGACGACGATGTTGCCCTTAGGTCCGGTCCTTGAGGCACCGTCGAAGAACATTCGCCATATATCATCGTGAGAGGTTGCATGCGAGTCGGCGACCTCATCTGGGATGTCTTCGTATATTCTGGCCGACTCTGGGCCTGGGTAGGCTGCTAAAAAGTCTGCCAGAGCCTGACCTTTAACAGCCTTTTGCGGGACGAAGATCATATGGTAGGGGGACAGTAATATTGTCCATGTATCGAGGCGAGAGCTGAGTGCCCCTGGTTTAGTCATGAGAACCCTGAGGGGGTTGACTCGTGATATCACATGTATGGTTTATCCCGTGACGTAGTGTCGCATTTTTTGAATGGCGAACACCAAGGCGAGGCATTCCTTCTCCATGGCGGTATATCGGTGCTCTGGCTCGATTATCATTCGGCAGAGGTAATATATAGCTTGCTCATGGTCTGCATCATTATTTTGTGCTAGCAAAGCGCCGATGGAATGCTCCATTGCTCGTACATAGAGCAGGAATGGTTTTCCAGCAACCAGAGCCACCAGGACTGGAGGGTTTGACAAATATTCTTTGATGCTGTCGAAGGCACGCTGGCATTCTTGATCCCATACGAATGAGACGCCCTTCTTCATGAGATGGGTGAATGGCTGACATCGCCCGGAGAGGTTGGAAATGAACCTCCTGATGTAAGCTAACCTTCCTTGAAGGCCTCGGAGTTCTCGGAGATTTCTCGGGGGACTCATCTCCATAATTGCCTTCGTCTTCTCAGGGTCTATGTGGATACCCTGGAAGGTGATGATAAAACCCAAGAACTTCCTGCTGGATACGCCCAAGAAGGATTTTGTGGGGTTCATTTTCAAATTGTACGCTCGCATCAGGTCGAATACTGTCCTTAGATCATGCAGATGATCTTTCTTAGAGCGGCTTTTGACGACGATGTCGTCAACATAGCATTCCACTATTTTACGCAAGTGGTCTCTAAAGATGATGCTCATAGCTCTCTGATAGGTGGCGCCAGCATTCTTTAGACCGAAAGGCATGACTGTGTAGCAGAACGTGCCTATTGGTGTTCGGAATGATGTATGCTTTTCGTCGTCGGAAGACATCTTAATTTGGTTGTACCCCGAGAAGCCATCCACGAACGACATACGTTCGAAGCTGCAGGTGTTGTCAATCATGATGTCTGTGATAGGGAGGGGGAACTCATCTTTGGGACACGCCTCGTTCAGATTGCTGAAGTCGATGCAGATTCAAATCTTTCATTCTTTTTGAGGACCGGTACTATGTTGGCGACCCAATCCGGATGTTGCTTCTCACGAATGAAGCCGCTGGCTATTAGTTTGTTGACTTCGGCTTCGATTGCATCCATGATGCCTGGGCGAAAGCGTCATTGTTGTTGTTTGACTGGCTTTACATCTGGCCGAATATTGAGCTTGTGAAGAGCAATATCGGGATTTAACCCTGGCATGTCTTCATAGTTCCAGGCGAACACATCAATATATTCTTTGACGAGTTCCAGTAGAGATTCTCGTTCTTCGTCTGTCAGGCTTTTACTAACGAAGATTGGTTTTGGAGAAGAGTCGCTGCCTAGATCCACTTGCATGACCTCATCTTCAGTAGGAGGCTCTCTTTGTTCAAACCGCTTCTCCCATTGCGCATCTAGTTGTTGGGCCTACGGCTCTAATTCAAGGAGTTCAGGAAAGTCTTCACCTTCTTCGTAAGCATCGGCGAATGTCATATTGACAGACAGGACTTGCCTGAAAACGTCCCCGATACTGATATCCGAATCAGAAGTTGGTGATCCGGTCGAGTGTGAATGCCAGTCGCATTCCTCATCTGAGCTTTCAGGGGTCGTTGCCGGCGTAACATATCCCAGTCCGTATCGGGTCTTGTTGTAGTAGTCCTGTGGTTTGCCAGCAGGGACCGACGTGTTTAAAGGTAATCGTCGACCAGTGCCGTAGTTCAAACCTGACGTAGTCTCCAGATCATACCCCTATTTTTGCATGAGGTATTTGGATTGGAGGCTATATAGATAGAGAGGCAGTCTCCCGGCGTCTGATTTGCGATCGACTTCTTCTATGGTGAAGGGCTATGGATCATTCTTCCGACCGAAGATGATTGGATGGTCCCCTCTCTCGATTATGTGGTAAGCATCTTCCACGGGAGTAAGTTGATTTGCGGTATAAACATTTGTCACTTGTGTATGTAGGTGAGTGCCTATACCGTGTTCCATAGCATACATTGTATAAAGCTTGTTAAGCTCGATGTAGTTCAAAGATAGCCCTTTATTGATAAAGTAAGGTATCTTTTCTAGCAGGATTACATCATCTGTGGATGGAATATCAGTGTGAGCGTCCACATACTTGGCCAGTTCTGGTTTTTCTTCGGCCGCCCCCTGTATAAATGAAGACTGAGAGGATGACTTAGGCAACTTGATCATCAGGGGTTCTGCTGGTGGAGCAGAACGTGGAGTTATTGGCAGACTAGCGACCCCCAGTTTGGTACTCGATGCTGGACGGGGAATAGTTGGCTCGCTGGAATCCCCAGACTTTGCATCGGGCTGACGATTCTTTTTGGGAAGACGTATCGTCATTGGCTTGTCAGAGGGATTGGGCTTCTCCGTTTGTGGCTGGCCGAATCTAGGCAGTCTGATTATCAGTAGCTCCGTTGTGGTTCTTGGCGCTTGGCCGGACCTTGGCAGCCGGATTATCATTTGCCCTTCTTGTGCCGAGAGGCTGATTGCGTCCTTACGCAGAGCGGCCGTAAGGGGTACGGACTTGCCAGGTTTGCGAGCTTGGAGGTGGATCGTCAGAGGTTCTTCTGATCCTGTGGCCGTCTTAGTACGAGTTTGCACACCTCCTTCACCAAGGTGCCTCTTCGACTTTTTATATAGGCAGGAGTCTGAGTAGTAGGATTCGACCCCTTTGAAGGGATCGATGTCGGCAAATTCTGTCATCACGAAGCTATATTTGTCAACATATTTGAAGCACTGTTACAGCGTAGAAGGCACGATCATGTAATCGTGTATCCAAGGGTGCCCCGAGAGGATATTGTAGGAAGTGTCTGTATCTATGATGTAACAGGTCACTTCTGACTGAAGATCGCCAATTTGGCACTTCAAGCGAATCTTTCCAATCGGGTAGCTCCTGTCCGAATTGAAACCGCTGATGGCGGTACTTGTTGGTGTCAGGCGATGCATAGGAATACGGAGATGATGTAACAGACCCTTCGTGATGATGCTTATAGAAGAACCAGGATCAATGTGCATCCGATCCACCTTTATGTCGCCGATGTATCCAGTGTAATATAACGGTCGATCGTGCAGGTTGGTTTTGATGAGCATATCCTGTGGAGTGAAGACAATGTTGGGCATCGCTCCTGTGCAAGGGCTGTCTTGGAGATCTGCAGGCGGGCTCTCCCGTGAGGTTGACCTGAGCTAGATATGCGTCGGCGTTCTGGAGTGCATCGCTCAAAGCCGTGCGAACATCCTTGGAGAGTCTCAGGAGCTCGTATAATGACAATTTGGCCGGTGTGTTGGCCAATTGTGCCAAGATGTCAAAGTTGTAGGGCCTTTCCAGCCCATGAGGTGTCTCTTTTCGGAGGGATTTATCAAAGTGGGTCTCCTTCGGCCTAGGCTTGTCGGTCGTCGGAGGTTGGAAAAGTCCCGGAGTGTCAGCAGTGGCCGACTTGTGTTCTTCAGCCGAGTTATCTGGCGTAGGTTGGGATTGAGCACCAGACCGAGTGATGACAGTTGTGGCTTCTTCGACATCTGCCGAGATTGTGCAACAAGATCTGACCTTTCTACTCCCCTTCTTGCCAATGGAGGGTGCTGTGGACTGAGTCACTTCTGGTACCAAATCTGGATGGACCCACATGACTTTCCCTCGTGACGTGGTAAGGGGTACTTGACCGGTAGCCTGATCTCGAGGAGGTGGAAGGTTAGCAATCTCCATTGTCGCCCGAGGGACGGGTATCACGCCGTCTTGAGTCTCTGTCGGAGGAAAGCTGCCAAACTGTACGGACACCATGTTGGCTGCCATGGTTACCTCCTCGAAATCAATGGCCAGAGCCTTCGAATCGATAAGATGTTGGATGTATCGCTTCAGTTGGTAGCAGTCGTGTGTAGTATGGTGGACGTAGCAGTGGTAATGGCAGTACTTTGGGCTCTCCATTTCTGCCGACCAAGGTTCCCGTCTTGGTGGAGGGAGCTGAATTCTATCTCCTTGTACGAGCATATCCAAGATGGGCTTGACATGGCCGTCTTCGAAGGAGTAGGTCATTTGCGGCCATTGCTTGTCTGCCGGTTTTGACTCAGATTTCTGGGCTGTATCGGCCACCATAGCCTGCTTGCCCTTGTTGTTCCGATTGTTGGAGGAGTTACCAGCATTGTTGTTGTTGGTATTAGGGCGCTTGTACTTGTCCTCTCCCTCCGAGATGTGCAATCCCAGTTGACGAGCCTTCTTCAACCTGTCCTTGGCACTAGTGGTACTGATGATGAACGTCTTCCAGTCCTTGAATTGACTTTCACCCATCCAGAGGCTGATTGTTGGAAGCAGTCTCTTTTGGCAAATTTCAATCAAGGAGGAATCAGGGTTGCCAGAAGGCAGCTTCATTGCGGTTTGGCGAAACCGCCCGATATAGTTTCTTGTTAGCTCTTTCTCCCCTTGAACGACATCCATGAGGGTGGACATTGTGACGTCCTGTCCTACCTCGTAGAATCTCTCCAAGAATATGCGTTTGAAGCTGGTGAAGGAGTGGATGCAGTTGTCTAGCAGGTTGCGGTACCAGTCGAAGGTGACCCCTTCCAATGCCCCGATGAATAATCGTGTAAGGATGGCATCGTCATGGGGTAGATGGTCGGTGGTGACCTCAAAGTAAGTGATGTACCGACTTGCAGAGGTCTTCCCATCATATGGATTGATGTGGAATGGTTTATACTTTGGTGGGAAGGGAACATCTCTCCATGCAGCGGGATACGGTTGTCATATCCTGAGGTCTTGGCAGTTTTTTTGGGCGTAGAACATGGCTCGGAGCTCCTGGACCTCTCTTCTTGCCTCTCTGGCTTCGTCTGCAGCAGTAGGAGCCGACATTTCAGGAGGATTATTGCCCGGGTTTGGTGTCGATGAGTTCGAGTCTGCATTGACCGCGGGACCCAAGTTTGTTTGGCCAGGCGTCCCTCCTTGCAGAGTAGGAAGGGCTGCTTTGATCTCGTCCACAAATTTGACCAAAGTGCGTAGTATGGCCTCCAGAGTGTCAATGCGTTGGCGTTCACTGGGACCATCTTGTTCGTCCTTTGTCATGAATGTCGTCCTTACATGAGTAGAAGTGGAAGGGACGGTGGATGACGTGCCCTCCGAATCATATTCCTGTACCGAGAAGTCATCGAGGTATGTGGGAATGTTCTCCTCTGGTTCGGACTCATAAGGAATAGTACCCCCAGCTTCCGAGTTTGCCTCGTCTTGAAAGTCATGGACTTCCTCGGAGACGTTGGCACCTGCTGTATCTGATGGGAGAGTTGTTTCCCCCGGCTCATCTCTTTGGAACATCGGATTATCGTGGATGTTTAGAGGAGCACTACCCCCAGTTCCAGCAACCCCCAGTGATGTGGATGATGAATCTCCAACTGTGGTAGATTTTGTCTTTGAACGGGTACCTTAGAAAACTCCGGTGGTGGACAACCGTTTAGACGACAGTTTTTTAGTCATAGTGGTTGAAATCTTTGGGCTGGAAACGTTCATCTTCTTCCCTCTCCCATCGGCGGGAATTTTCTGAGCAGAGTTACAGGAAACGACGGAAAGTGCCTCATCCTTTGAACATGGTTGTTGCAGTCTTTGGAAGACGGACTGCCGGTCTTCTCGTACCGTCGTGTTATTGCAACAACAGTTGACGATGACTTGGGTGCAGTGACGTCCGTGGGAGGACTCTTTGTACCCCGAGGCCCCTTCTCTTTCCTTGCGCTTGTGGAGGATGGCCTCACGCAAGTCAGATGGGTCTGGAACGATTATGTTTGCTCCCTGGATTTTGGAAGACTTTTGGGAACTACTCTGTCCGTTAGCCGCCGGGGGCTGGACTCGAGTGGTTCTGTACAACTTCCCATCAGAGGCCCACATAACAGTATGTGGAACGCTCGGATGGTCAGAGGTCGGGACAGCGGACTGAGCTCGCCAAGCTCGTGCTGCCCTAGACTTCTTCACTCTGGTGCGTGAGGGCACATAATAGGAAGAGTCTAAGTGGTGCTAGAGAGAGTCAGACATGTTTTCTCAAGAGCACGAGAGATCAGGACCATAGGAGAGGCGATCGAAGACCGAGCCACGTAGAGCAGGCGGCATGCGGCTGGCAATCGTAGCCGCATGGGCTTTCTTCATGCGGTTTGAAGTCTCAGCTGTATAAGTCTTCTCCATGCGGCTGGAAATCCTAGCCGCATGAGTGTTATGCATTCAGCTGGCAGTTTCGGCCGCATGGACATCATGCATGCGGCTGGCAATCTCGGCCATATGAGTCTTCGTCCTGCGGCTAGTGCCTTTGTTCGGCTTCTTCCTGGAGCACATAGAATCACTCTTTGCCCCTGCAAGTCCAGCATCATAGTACTTTTCTTTGCCGGACTTGGGGACAGCAGAGTCCTCTATGGTTTGAAGTGGAGCCGCATGAGACTTACCTTCGCCGTCTTGGGCAGCAAAGAGTACTTCGTTCAGAGCTTGGGGAGGAGCAAATGACTTTGGCCTCCACTCCCTGTGAGCTTTTTTCGTACGGGTTCGCTTCTGGACCGGGCTAGCGCTTCCGTCGGAGGGCATTTCTTCAAACGCCTGTTGGTCGAAGCGGACGACCATCTTCCGTTGTATGGAGCCAAGTTTGGCTGCATCCGATTGCGTCACCAACTCCTCAGCCATGGAGAAGTTTGTCCCCAGCAGAGTCGCCATCGTATTTGCCATGAATTATAAAAGAACAGAACAATTATATCGGAGGACTGGACTTTTATTTCACAATACAAACTCGCTTGTACAAAGAAAGCATAGGAACGAAAACCTAGGTACAACAATCTAAGTACAATTATTTATTTTAGATTCTGGGGGGTGACGGTAGAGGCTCGGGAAAGCGACGGCAGCTCTGCCTTACTCCTTGGACGATCGGATGCAGCCTTGGCTCCGGTGAAGAAATGCTCTTGGACGTGTAGGGAGACTCCCTTGCCTTCAGTTGCTGGCTCTCTGGATGTCTCTGTAGTGCTCTCTCTCTTTGTCTGCTCTCCTCCGGTGCACTAATGCTCTGGAAAATCCTCTCTTTTCCAAGGGAATGACACCTTGCTATTTATAGGAGTGGGATGCGATCATTAGGGTTTGCAATGATTGCCTCCTTGATAAGTCGGCGGTTAAAGATCAATTAATCTGGGCCATTAATTCTAATTGTAGCAAATCTAGGCAATTAATGGAGATTGTATCAAATCTCTGTGGGCAATTAATGATGATTGCCATAAATCCTCATGATTTGTTATGCCAAGCTCGGATCTCCCGCCACGTGTTTAATTTGTATGATTGCAAATAATCTGATTTGATCCCAGTAACTATGAGGATGGCACTAAACCTGGTTGTTGGGATTTGTTGATGAATCTTAATCGATTTGATGCCACGTGTCCCACTATTATTATGCTGCTAGCTGTAGGGACACGAGAAAAACTAATCTTTTGCCATGTGTCTTAACCGTGAGCCACTTAGGAAATCCGAACCGCATGAGGATTGTTCCCTACTGAGCCGCATAAGACTGGCCATATGTCAAGGCTGCTTGGGCGTGGCCTCTGAACATTTGAACCGTATGGAGATGATCTGAGCCACGTGAGCGTAGGCGACCGCATGATGGGTGGCTTCTCAGTGAGCCGCATGAAGATAGTCTTCGTGAGCCGTATAGGGTAGACTCTGCCTGAGCCGCATGAGGTGGCCTCTACATGAGCCGCATGGGGTGTCCTCTGCCTGAGCCGCATGCGACTGTCCACGTGTCAAGGCCGCATGAAGGATTTTGGGGTTTGGTGGATTGTGTCAGAGATTTCCTTCGTTTCCCTAGGAGTCTACCATTATGACAGAGTCATTATTACAGCTTTATGTCAGAGCCATCAGTTCTCCTTTATGTCAGAGCATTAAATAGGGCCTTTGCTTAATGGCCAATTGTAGAAGCGAACCGCAGAAGGCCACGTGGTGTTGCTTGAGCCGCATATCCAAGTTGGTGACTTTTGAACCGTATGATGCTCTTGAGCCGCATGAAGCTAGTTTATTTTTGAACCGCATAGGTTTTCCTGTTCTGAGCCGCATGGACAATCATATTCTTTTTCATGCTTCTACACATACGCCTTGGCATACTTGCGTCTGAGGACCATCTCGTGCTTGCAACAACAACGTTAACTCATACTCTGCCTCTAAACCCCTTCTCGTGCCAACAACGTTAACCAATCAAGTCGTGTTTTCCTTACGGTCATAATCAGGGACGCAACTCCACGATAGACCCCATTTTCGTGTGACCATGCTAACTCCTTGAGGCAGTGCCTTACCACTTACTGACTTATCCATACTTGTGATATGACAGCGCAGCCGTGCCTCATAATTGAGGTCGTGCCCAACAACTCAACGTAACTTCACCCAACTTGCCCTACGGCCCTTCTCGACTTAACTCGCAACGACTCCAGTTTGACTTATGCAACTCTATGCCAACGACTTAACACTCGATGCCACATTTCGTGCCGAAGCACGGGCCTTTACTTATCCAAACCCTAGGCCTCATAATACTTTGGGTGCAACCGAGCACACGTTTCATAACTCAAGTCATACCGTGCTTACACTTCCTTTGTTACAACCGACACCGTGCATGCAGATTTGTCGCTTAGCACACCAATTATCTATATGAAAGGTCACTGGCACGACAAGCCATCGTGGACATAGCCTGGCAATCGGAACCCTTGTACCGCAGGTTGCGATCCCCGATGCAAGTCCCCGAACTACCGGTTGCTTCATACCCAGCTCGAGTATATCGTGTTTCCTCCTAGGCCGAGTCGGTCCCGTGGCCTCGGGTTGCTGCTCGAAGAAATATCGCCCTTGTCGATAAGTTGTCCATGACCACGCACCTACGAGACATCTAGACTCACGTAAATGCATAACCTAATTTGTTGGTACGATTGGAACTATACTTAGCACTCGTGCTCTGAACCACACTTTACATAATGTGCATCGGGACCGTGAGACTCCCAACCGAGGGACCGCCTCATACTTCTTAACGTGCATAGGAACGTGAGACTCCCAACCGAGGGACCGCCTCATACTTCTTAACGTGCATAGAAACGTGAGACTCCCAACCGAGGGACCGCCTCATACTTCTTAACGCACATAGGAACGCGAGACTCCCAACCGAGGGACCGCCTCATACTTCTTAACATGCATAGGAACGTGAGACTCCCAACCGAGGGACCGCCTCATACTACTTAACGTGCATAGGAACGTGAGACTCCCAACCGAGGGACCGCCTAATATATCAGGGAACGACTACTGCATAGCCTTCCAACTTAACTTGAACCAAATATGTTCCTTAAATGCTATAGATCGTGGCTAACTTTATATCGTGTCGACCGTGGCTCATGCCTTAGATAGACCTTGTTCTCAAGGCGACGCTATCGCTCAAGTCATATAAGTTATACAACGAGCCTTGATCTCGAAGGACTACACGACTTGACAATCGCAGAGAGAGTGGGACAGTGCTAGAAATGGCTTTGATAGCCCAACACAACTCTTGTCTAACTTATTCGGGCAACGACTCAACGAGCAAAGGCTACGCCAAGCTTCGCAATCGAGGGAACGTGCCGTACACGCGTTCAACTTGAACAACCAAGTTTTCGGGTGCCTAAACTTAAGCCAAAAGCCGTGCAAGACGACTTAACTCACGGGACGTGCAAAGGCTATGCCAAGCCTTGGACGACGGGACCCTGCATGCTTTATTAAGCATTGATGCAGGAGACGCCTATGACTTAGGCTAATTCGAGTGTCGTAGCAACTTGCAATTTAAACCAACTTCCTTCTGCCAAGCCACGGGACGAAGGATTCGAGTGTCACTTTGACTGCACGCTGAACACACTTCTAAGACGGCCGTGGGACCTTTTTCCAAGTTCTAGTATTTATCGACCCATCGGGATTATTCTCTTAGCTATGTGTGTTCGTAGCTTTTATATTAGCCTACTTGTGCAAGTTAAAAATATGCGAGTTATTATGTGAAGGCTAAGATGAGGCAAGTTCACCGAAACTACCCCACCTGAGCGATGATTCGTCTCGACCGAGCGAGCCTTCGAGTAGCCGTTGCAAGGCTAAGTCCGAACGTCGTCGGCATTTCGATTCATCCGATTGAATTTACGGAACGGGGAACTACAGTGCACGCTCTCCTACATCGTCCCAATATAGCGGGGTACGACATCTCCGACCATACAATGCCTCAAAAGGGGACATCTCGATACTAGCTTGTTAGCTGTTGTTATAGGAGAACTCTACGAGATGAAGGTGGTCCTCCCATGAGCCACCAAAGTCTAGCACGTACTTTCGTAGCATATCCTCGAGCGTCTGAATGGTTTGCTCTGACTGTCCATCCGTCTGTGGATGATAGGCGGCGCTGAACTTGAGTGCTGTGCCCAAGCTGGTCTGCAGACTCTTCCAGAAGTGAGACGTAAATCTGCTGTCGCGGTCTAACACGATACTCACTGGAACCCGTACAACCAGACTATCTGATTCACATAAAGCTCCGCCAACTTCTTTGTAGATAATATCACTTTAAATGGTATAAAGTGGGCCGATTTGGTCAACCTGTCAACGATGACCCAAATTGCATCCTTTCCGCCTGATGATCGTGGAAGACAGGAAACAAAATTCATAGTGATGTGTTCCCACTTCCACTCGGGTATTGGTAGCGGCTGCAACAATCCTCCTGGTCTCTACCTCTCGGCTTTGACCTGCTGACATATGAGGCACCTAGAAACAAAGCGGGCCACTTCACGTTTCATGCCATACCATCACACGTAGTTTTTCAGATCCTTGTACATCTTATTGGCTTCCGGATGTAGAGAATACTGGGAACGGTGTGCCTCATGCATAACTTCTTCTCTAAGCTCTCCACTCGGTACACAAAGTCTTGTCCCGTGCCTTAACGAACCATCCTCTGCAATAGTGAAATCATCTAGCAAGCCAGCTCGTGCTTGTGCTATGATGTTCTTCAGCTGCTCATCCTAGTGCTGTGCCTCCCGAATCCTGTCTATTAGTCCTGACTGAATCTGCATGCCCATCATATGCATCTCGGCCCCCGGAATGATGACCTCGATGCCCAAACTCTCCAAGTCCGCTAATAAGTGACGATCTCAGGTCAAGCAAATTGCTACGGGATACCTGCTCAAAGCATCCGCAACAACATTGGCTTTTCTCGGATGATACTGTAGGGAAACATCATAGTCACTCATTAGCTCAAGCCATCTGCGCTGCCTCATGTTTAACTCCTTTTGTGTGAAGACGTACTTGAAGCTTTTGTGGTCAGTAAAGATTTTCACTCGCTCTCTGTACAAATAATGTCCCCAGAGATTCAAGGCGAAGATCACGGTGCCAACTCTAGGTCGTGTGCGGGATAGTTCTTCTCATGCGGTCTCAACTGTCGAGACGCATAGGCTATCACTCTCTTGTTCTGCTCTAGGACACAACCTAGTCCTTTGCCCGAGGAATCACTATAAATGGTGAAACCTCCCGATCCTGAAGGCAAGGCTAAGATATGGGCTGTCGTCATTCTTTTCTTCAATTCATCGAACGCCACCTGGCAGTCCTCTGTCCATATGAACTCCACGTATTTTCGGGTGAGCCTGGTGAGTGGCTCTGCAATCCGAGCGAAGTCTTACATGAATTTCTGATAATACCCTGATAATCCCAAGAAGCTTCGTATCTCTGCCACTATAGTCGGAGTAGTCCAAGCTGCCACAGCTGTAACCTTCTTCGGATCGACAGATATACCGTCGTCTGTCACCACATGACCAAGGAACTCCACCTTGTCCAAAAAAAACTCACATTTCAAGAGTTTTCCATAGAGCTTCTCCGTCCTGAGGGTCTCGAACACGATCCTCAGATGCTCCTCGTGCTCTTCCGGTGTTTTCGAATAAATAAGTATGTCATCGATAAACACCACTACGAACTTGTCAAGGTATGGATGGAATACCTTGTTCATCAAGTTCATAAAGACTGCCGGGGCGTTGGTTAACCCGAACGGCATCACCATAAACTCGTATTGCCCGTACTTGGTCCGGAAGGCAGTCTTCGATATATCTTCTTTCTTTACCTTCAGCTGATGGTACCCCGACCTCAAATCTATCTTTGAGAATACCCGTGCGCCGCTCAACTGATCGAAGAGATCGTCAATCCTCGACAGCGGATACTTGTTCTTGATAGTGTAATTATTCAAGGTTCGGTAGTCGATGCACATTTATACCGTACCATCTTTCTTCGGCACAAAGAGGACAGGGGATCCTCATGGTGACGAACTCTCTCTGATGAACCCCTTCTCTAGCAATTCATCGATCTGCTTCTTCAATTCTTCAGACTCCTTGTTGTTGATCGGGTACACCAGTTGGGCCGTTGGTACTGCGCCTGGCACCAGATCAATAGCAAACTCGATGTCTCGGTCTGGCGGCAATCCCGGTAGGTCTTCTAGAAAGACATCTATAAACTCTGCGATGATGGGATGCGGTGCCTCTCCCTCCTGAATCATAGTTCCACAAAAACCTTCACTTTGCTGCTCTATCGCCCCTCTGGCGAATTCGAATGCAGACTCCCTGGGAGGACTAAATATGACACATCCTCGGTGGCAGTCTATACTGGCAAAATTCTTACTCAGCCAATCCATACCGAGGACGATGTCGAAACTCGGTAGTGGCATTACGAGTAAGTTGGCGCACAACTCTCTACCTCCCAAAGTGATGCGCCGTCTCATGCAAATATCCTTGACTAGGATAGTGCCTTCGCCTGTCATAATTTTGCAACTACCACCCAAGGGTACATATGCTATACTATGCTTGAATACAAAAGCTACAAAGATAAAACTATGGGATGCACCCGAATCAAACAAAGCTATAGCGGAGAAAGAATTGAGAAGTATGGAACCTGCTATCACATCTGGTGTAGGTTCGGGCTTCTCAATAGCCATGGCAAAGTCTCGGCGCTACTGGGGTGCTCCTCGCTGCTGGTGCTGGGCAAACCGCTGCTGCTGAGTGGGTAGCGGTGGACCTCGTGGCTGGGTAGCGGCTGGGGGTCTAGCTGGTCCTCTCTGTGCTGGAGCTGTCTCACGTCCTGCTCGGTCGAAAGCCAATGCGCAATCCTTCAGCAGATGGGAAGGTGATCCGCAGTATAAACACGATCCCAGTCTCTGTTGTAGGACCGATTGTAGGAACGAGCTGTAAAGCGTAATACTGTAGAGGGGGGTGAATAGAGTAGGCAGCGAAAATTAACTATTTAAAAAGGTTAGTAACAAGATCACAGATAATATATCACAGATATGTAAATGAAAAGTAGAGAGTAGAGAGCAAACGCAAACACAAGGATGTATACTGGTTTTCCTCTGTTGAGGACTAGTCCAGTCGGTAGAACTCTTGCTACCAGTTGAATCCACTATGGAAAATTACCACAAGTTTTCATCCGAAGTTCTTGCAACTTCTACAACGCGAGCTTTGATCCGAAGTACTCGACCAACTTCAATTGTGAAGTGTGTAACTTTAATCAAGCCTCTGATTACAACCATTCTGAAACTTCTAGACCGTACCACCCTGGCAAATCGACTAGAGGATTGTAACTGGCTTGGGATTTGAAAATGAATAGCTCAGAATACTTTAGAAGAAGTAGTAGGCTTATAGAGAAGAGATATGAAAGTGAATGAGTGTGTTGAAATGATCGAAATCCTTCTTTATTTATAGTTTTTTCCAAAGGCAGAATTCTGATAGAATTCGGACAGAATTCGGACAGAACTCGATGAGAAAATCTCGTTGGGATCCGTAACAGCAGGAAGACCAAGTTCAAAAAGCAACGTTCATTAACCGAACTTTGGCCGAACTCTGGCCGAATTCTGGTCGAGTTCTGCTACTGTTAGGGTTATGCAAACTGGTTTTTGGACTTTTTGAAAAGTTAGGCAGTTAGGAACTAGTTTGGGCTTTTGTAAGTGGGCTTGTTTTCAAAATGAAAGGGTATTTTGAAAACGTTTCTTGGGTAGCCTATTTTCCAGTACGATGCAGTGTACATCGTATTCCTAGACTCAATAAATATAAAAAATACATTAATGAAATAGGAAAACCAAGCGCCCTTTGATGACGCCTTTCTTCAAATATTTGAGCCCCGATGCGAGGCCCCGGATAGGTCGTTAGGCGGTTCAGAGAAATCTTCTTGTATGACGTCGTCTTTGGCCCATCAATAATACTTCATTGCATATGTCCTGGTTTGATCATGTTTGATCATGCTTGCAGCATGTTTACAAATATATGTTAGACAAACGTAACAATATGATACAAGCATAGCAATATGATATAGAACATTTAGGACAATGCTAACATTAGGACAATGCTAAGTTTAAGTAGAGACATAATAGTGATTATATGATTATTAGTGATGTCATTATGTTAAACTTAATTGATTAGCCATATTCAAAAACATGATATAATCATTGGGCTAACATCTGTCTGCAGTCGTCCCAAATGTGTCCGGTCCTTCCGTAAAATATACAATACAGAGCCTGCTGGAATTGTCTCTGTGGCTGCTGTGTCTGAGCTTTGGCCGGGCCTCGGTTCTGCTGGTGCGCTGGTGCTCTATCAGTAGACTGGAATTATTGCTGGTGCTGGAAGGTCCTTGGCTGTACTTCAGGACGCTTCGCCTGTGTTGGTTGATGGTTGCCTCCGCCGAAAGTGTCTCGACTCCTCTTCGGCCTGTAACTCGGTTCTTCTTCTACAACTTGGGCGACCTCCAAAATCTTCTCGTAGGTTGTGGCTTGGCTGGTGGCGATAGCTAAACGAATCTTGTGCGATAATCCCTTTTTGAATCTTTTGGCCTTGCTCTCCGGGGTGTTGACCAAACTCTCTGCGAAATGACTAAGGCGAGAAAACTCTGCAGTGTACTCATCAACGGTGAGATTCTCCTGCTCTAAGTGCTCGAACTGGTTCACCAATGCCTCTCGTGCTTCGTCGGGGTAGAATTTCTTCTTGAGTAGCCGTTTAAATTTTTTCTAAGTCACGTCTGGAGTAGCAAATCATGGCTCGCCTTGGTACCACGTCCGTGCGATGTCGAAGAGTTGTCCACTAGCTAATTCTACCTTTATATCTTCTGAGATGCGGGCCATCTTCAGATATCGCTCCACGTTCTCCAACCACTCATCGGCGTAGATAATACCCTCGGTCCCATAGAACTCTCTGGGTCGGAGGTCCTTGAAGTTCTTGGACGTCCCAGGACGTGGTTGGTGGGCCTCCCTTTGCTGACGGGCCTCTCGCAAGGTATCGCGAAAGATATTGGCCTGTTGTTGGAAAATTCCCAAGAGTGTAATATTGTCCAGTGCTGGTGGCGGGGGCAGAGCAGGTGTCGGATACATCGCTAGCGCTGGATGCATAGTAGGTGCTGGGTACATGTAGGGTGCCTGCTGCATCATAGGAGCTGGATACATGGCTGTTGCTGGATGCATTGCAGGTGGTGGATAGACTGCTGGTGTCGGGTGCATGGTAGATGGAACAGGTACCAGATGAGGGATGGGTGCTAGTACTGGAGTCTGCGGAGGAAACTGCGGTGGTGGTGGAATATCGTCCCTACGGAATCTCGAGTACTGCGGCTGGGCCGGATCGTCCTGGTAAGTAAGGTGGCCTCCCTGTGTCGGTGGGATCCCATAGGTAAAAAAACCCGCCAACTGCCGGTGTAGTGTTCAGTGCAGCGTTGTTCCTGTCCTGCGAATCCATTGGCTGAAAATAAGGAAAATTATTAGACGATAGAAAGATTCAAACATGATGCATAAGGGTAACTTGAAATCGAATTTAGAAGTCAATAACGCAGTTTCAACTTGGGAAGACGATCCTTAGGTTCCTATTCCTAGTCCTAGTCGCAGGCCCACAACAGTACGACTAACTTTGATACTACCACGGTTTCGCTGTCTTTGCAAAAAAGTGACCTGCATGGGCCACCATAAAAACGTGTCATGACCCGCACCCAATATTCGGGCGTGAACCGTGTACACACCCAGCCTACGCCGTAGAGTCGACGGTAGAACGCTGTAACAATATGATGGACAACCACGCAATAATGATATATCATAAGGGAAATTTATCAACTCCATATCTCAACTCAGCATCTAATAAATAGAACCGTCTCACAATAAAAATGTATAAAGTCTAAAGTCAAAATAATCTCGACTATATGTCTCCAAAAGTCAATTCAAATATCCAGTACAAAGTCCTAATGCTAACTAAAATATTTAAGAAAGCGCAGCAGGATCAGATGCTGCATACTCCTCCTGGTAGGCAAATTCCGTCTCTTATACATCTCCCAAGTACGGGCCATACTGGTCAGGGCACACGACCTCTTCGTAATCACCTAAAATTTGTTTGGTTACCAAGTCAGGATGGAACGAACACAATTCACTGAATGCAGTTTGAATATATGAAAATGACTATATAACAGAGGTTAGCCTTTAGACATATGATCTATAAAATAAATGAAGAAAAATAGAATAAAACTAAATACCAAAAACAGTAAATGAAATACAAGAAAATACTCACCGACTGACCGACTGAAATACCTTTGATATGTGACCGGTCTCGGGATAATTACACGAAACTGTCTACATTGTATAAAAGTTACACTGTCTACACTGTATACTGTAATTAAAGAAATACTGTCTATATTGTATAATGCAACAGTAATCACTGTCTATACTGTATACACGGTATAAGGTCAAATCACATATCTTTGGTACTTCACCTTCCCCGACGACACAGACATAATCAATATAAAAGACTGAAATCACATCTCTATCTGCTAACAATAATGTATAGTAAAAGTCAATACTGAAAACAAATAATAAACTGTACTCGCCTGGCGTCCCGGGCTGCTGGCACTGATCAGGGTCCAAATCGAGATCCAAAGAACATATTTAATGAATTTACAGTATTAAAGATGAAAAATAGATCAACTCTACACTATCTATTTAGATTGGGTTTTGAAACTTAATTTAACTAAGTTGTTTTACTGTTTTGCTTAACACAGTTCACCCCCTTTGTTTGATAGACTGTCCTATATCCATCGGCCCACATGCCTTTCTTATTCTCATACTCGAGTTAGTGTCTTGGATTAGTCCCTTCAATCTCTTTTCCTTGATACCCTATGGACCCACAAGTCTGTGAGAACTCATCCCCTTCTTCTTTCAGGATCATCTACTCTATATGGTGATGCTAAGTCAACCTGTCAACATTACTCACAAAGGGTGAACTACATGTTAGTCCTATTTGACATATCCTATTTGACTCCTCTCCTGTTATTTCAGGTTTGTTCCCTTAACTTGCATTCATTTGGTATAAAAGGGATTTGGGTGATAGCATTCGAAGGTAATAAGGGATATACATTTTCTATACCCCATGCTCAGGTTCCTGCCCTAACAACATCATTAGGATTTTTGTCTTATCTACTCTCAAGTTCTTGCACATGAGATAAATGGCCCCTTAATGGCATGACTACCCTTACTTGGTTGGTAAATACCCATACCCTTATTGTCATCCATGTGTGTGGCTTTGACATATGTACTTGCAGTCCCAGCTTGTAGGGTTCATCAAGGATGATTTCATGCTTCTTTACTATATCATAGAGCCTGTTACCCAAAGTTCTAGTCTTCTCGTACCTGAATCTTACCTCTACAGTGCATGTGCGTTTGATTCCAGATAAACTCTGTTCTGGACGCATACCCATACTTCCTATACTTTCTTCACAGGAGAAATAGTTCTTAGGCCATGCTCTACATCATCAATGCTGCTTGATGGAAGGTACCAGGATGTGATTTATAGAGTTAGCAATGTGAACTGTGACACAACAGACCAGTATGCAATACCCGGGTCTGAGACTCTTGTGTGTATTCCCCTATCCTGGCACCTCTGAACCTAATTGGTACTTACATGATGGAAAACCCTCTGGTTGCAAGGACTTCACTATTTGGGGTACTCCTGCACCTACCTGGGTTGACTGGTTACTGAGATTTATCCCAGTTATTTCGAGACCCTATTTTATTAGCTAATATCTTCCCCCACATTGGTACCAGTCCTTCATGGCTTGGTGTCCTGGTTGATTCAGGAACTTGCAACCAGTACAACCCTTCCTAGGTTACTCTAGTATATTTTCTAGTGTCACCAACCCATCATAGAGTTCAGTAGTAGTCTCTAAGAAATCTAACCTATCAACTAGCCTAGGATTCTATTAGTGTGTCTATGCCTTTGGCCGTTTACGGTGGCCAATAAATTTTGGTGTGTACCACACTCTGTTCCTCAGTCCTTTCTAGTGCCATACCATTACATGAATGTATGGAGAATACCCACTGGTTTTCTATACTATGGTGCAGAACAATACAGGCTATTGATTTCCTGTCAAAGCCTAGATGGCAAACAAGCCTGACATGATGTTTATATGAAAGCTCAGGTTTCTAGAGATGGTCTCTGATATTGAGTTTCAGCCTGAGATCTCTTCCTAGACTCAACTGAGTAACCCCATATCATGGGTTCCTGACTTCTTCCTAAGATACTGCAGTAAGGCCCTTGCCCCTTTACCTATTGTTCTTGGGCTAGGTACATCAACTGTACCCCTGAACTACACCTACTCGACTGCACAAAATCACCCAGAAACCTGTGAACAGATACTCCTATCCCCTCCTAGTCCTTTACCAGATACCAAAACCTAAATTCTCTTAGACATTGTTTCGAACACTAGATGTAACCAGATGGACAAATGGGGGTATGGGAATACGTGTGCTGCAGTTGCAAGGATTGGATGGCTCTACAGGCCTCCTTTGTTGTATTGCTCCTTAGATGTGATCGAGAGGTTTATTAGGGTTTGTAAGGGTTTCTGTGATCGGCAAGTGCATCTATATATAATGTCTAGGTTGATCAGGTTTTGCAGATAGGAGGAAATCAGATTTGAACTCTGATTTGGAGTGATTCAATTCCCATAGGGATTTAAATTTGAAGGAGGGTATTATCCCCTGCGAGTTCAATAGGCAGGTGTTTGAATAGAATTTGAACTGAAATTTAAATGTGATTCTCACATATGCACTTAGGTCCCCAAACTAATGCATATTTCGAATCTCATCCTCTATTGTCAGTGTTCCATAAAAATAAATGCAAAATAGAATAAAAAGATTTTAACATAATGGAAATTGATCAAGGGGTTTATATATAGATAAATCAATATGTATAGAGATAAAAGAAATAATAATAAAGAAAAAGAAAGAAATATATAAACCCACACACAAGTCCCCATCCCAAGTACCCAGCCCAGCTAAACCGCATAGCAGCACACAACCCAGGCCGAGAACGTGTGGGTGTCTATACCCCCCCCCCCGCATACACACACACACACACACACACACACACACACACACACATATATATATATATATATATATATATATATATATATATATATATATATATATATATATATATATATATATATATATATATATATCGAGGCAGTAGGTGTGTATATATATATATCGAGGCAGTGAGAGGGAGGAGTTCGACGGAACCCTAATCGCGGCCACCGGTCTCCTCCGCGCCGCCCAGGTGACCCACGCCATTACCCCCCTGGCACACGCAGCTCTGGTCGACAGCAGGAAGCCGCCGCACCAGAGCAGCGAGGGCAGCAACAGCAGTTGCAATATCCCTGGAAGCCGATTTCACGAAAGGATTTCTCCGTCTCTGAGACATGGTTTTTTCGAATCGTCTTCGTCGATACGTCACCAACCTATCCCTCCCCGAACACCTTCAATTAAACCCTAACAAAATGCAATATTTAACCCAAAAAATCCCTCCAAAAATAAAGAAAAGTCACAAAGTTGCGTTCTTTACTAACAGATTTTGAGATCGAAACCCCTGTTTTGGAAGACACTTTCTGGGCTTAATAGTAAGAGTTTTTGAGAAACAATTTTAAATAGTTATTAACAACATATACGAGAACGAAACCCTTTTTATGGATCTTAATTTCATCTAATATGTGGGAAGTTGTTTGATTTCAAAAATCATGAAAAACTTGTTTTCGAAAAACTGAAACTCTAGAAAATTCCTTCGATACGACGTGCGTCCCGCCAATCCGGGCGACGTGGTCACGAACCGAAAGCATCGAAAGGTGCATGTAGGCTTCGTGGACGTGTGGGCTTTGACGGAATTCAAATTGGTCGCGTGTGCGCGACGAATTTGATGTGTATCCGTCGAAATTCACCGTATCGACCTCTGTGCAAATTTTCCAATTACTTTGTGCACGTTCGTCAGATCGAGACGAAACTTGCGCCAACAGGACCGTATCATTTTTCTGGTCCTGTATACCAAGTTTGGTCCGATTCTGAGACAATTGATCGGATCGCCGTTTCACGGGCCCCACGATCCGATTCAACAGATAATTTCGTATACAGCCCACCGGAATCCAAAATTGGATATACCGTTGGATTCGTATCATCAAAACGAATCCGTAGACATGTAATTTGATGACTTTAGAGACCATTGACTCTCATTTTTCGGTGCAAAGCGGGTCCAACGGCGGATACCATTTTGATCCGAAATGACTGTTTTGCCCCTGTATCCAGAATTGGACTTAACTACAGGCAATTTTAGCTAATTTGACTATTCTAAGAACATTGGTAATGTCTATTTCAGCATCTGAAGACTTTTGTACGAGTTTGACTATTGTGGCACACTGAGTGGTTTAGATTATCGGTTTCACCAGCAAAGGACCACAGGCGAGTACAGTTTATTGTCTATTTTTCGATATTGATCTTCACTATATTTCATTGATTGGCCATTGGTTATGTGGTTTTATATTCTATTATAAATTGTTGAGTCGGGAATGAGAAGTACCAAGGATGTGTGATCCGACCGTAGATATTGTTTATTTTCATGCAAGTAGACCTCGTACATATTGTTTATTTTCTGCAAGTAGACCTCGTAGACATTGTTTATTTTCTGCAAGTAGACCTTGTAGACATTGTTTATTTTTTGTGCAATTAGACAACGTAGACCTCGCGGTGGAGTGTCCCAGACTGATCACATATCAAAGGTACTTCTAACAGTTGGGAATATATTTTAGTTTATTTACTTGCCATTGATTTTTCGTCTTTTCTCACGTCTTTTTGCTGTTTATTTTTAAAACATATTATTGATGTCTAACCTCTGTGGTATAGTCAATTTTATTTATTGAAACTGCATTCAGTGAATTGTACTCGTTCTATTTCTGACTAGAAACTAATATTTTTCAGGTTAGCTGTGGCTTCACTTAGCGTTGGGAGATACGGGTGTACTTGCAGACGAAAACCTAGAGATTTGCTAGATAGATGAATTGTAATCATTTCAATTTTTGTAAGAGTTTATATTTTTCTGCAAATATAAAACTTGTGAATATTGTAAATTAAATTAATTTTGTGAATGAGCATTATTTGTGATTTTGAGCATTATGGCTATACAGCATTCTACCGCCGACACTGCGATATAGGCTGCCTTGGACACGCATTCGTATCCCGGAAAGTAGGTGCGAGTCGTGACAAGTTTTTGTAGTGGCCCATGCAGGTCTGTTTTCGCAAATCATGCGAACTCGTGATAGTACTTGAGTTAGTCGTATTATTGCGAGCCTGCGAATAAAAAATTCTCATTCATGAGTTAGAGTTAATTTAATTTATGAGAATGACTAGGATTAAGAGTCCCTTATACAAATTTACCGATGGGTAGTCTAGGCCATGCAATTTAGATGAGGAGTTATTAATTTTGATAGTTTGTCAGATCCCCATAGGTACAATATTACCTCTTGATATGACGATATGTTCCAATGTGGATAGATTATTCGCTTGGTGAGACAGGACTTCATAGAGTTAATGATCTAACCTTAATAAATTGTTCAATTCCTTCTCTTTGCCTTTTTAAATATCATCCTCATATCTTAGTCCAAATTGCCTATTTAGTTCTTATTTTGCCCTAAGAATTATTATTCTCATATAATTTCTGATTATGTCATCCATATACGAATCTCGAGTTAGTTTCGATTCAAAATTTTTCCTCCATGGTTTGAATACACATGAAATAGATACTAAAATATTTGTATTTCTTTTGTCTTCAGTTATTTTTTCCATGTTCAATCTTTTACTTTAAGGATTGAGACTTATAGGCAGATGTTTATGCTTTCTATCATAGTCAACAATTTTGAATCTCTAATAGCTCCTTGAAGTTCTTAGGAATATAGTTGGAGTAATTTTAACGATTGCGATGGCTAGACAGCAGCGCACTGTCGCCAATTACTTGAGAATGGAGAGTGTGGGTTCACTACAGCCAACAACGCACTGGTGAGACACGACCCATAGAGTTAAAATTATTTCAAGGAATCGTAGGTTATGGAACATTACAAAAACTATGCCTTCGTTGACCTTTTTAACCCTTGTGTCGATATAAGGTAGAGTATCTGATAGCATTCACATTTGAATCACGGAACCAAGGGTTTACCATAGCCAGAGTATACGGGCGAGGCATAATTCTCGGTGAAATGATTTCAGACGTAATTTCAAGTTTATGATACTATAGAGAATAGAAAAAAAATGTCCTGTGTGCCCCATAAGATCCAAAGCCAATACTAGCAGAAGTTCTGTAAGTTGGGTAGCATGTCTTTCGACCTAGCATTCTGTGGTCCTTGTGATCTATTGACGATATAATTGACTGACACTAATAGGTTTACCTGGAATATAGAATTTTGAGGTCCATAACCCATTAGTCGACCAAGGCCTTATGGATAAGAAGATAGTAGGAAGACTGTATAAGCAAGAACACTGGGTAGGGTTTTGATTCTCACAAAACTCAAACTACTTGTGACTCATTTTCAAAAAAATCTCGCATACTTGTATTTTGACTATCCTGACCAATATTGCTATTACAGTCTAGTTTTGTAAGCTTACTCTTTTATCGAGCTTGATTCAAGACATATGTTTATTGGGGACGCCTACTAACATGTTGTCTAATCAGAATCAGTGTATTACGGTCTGATCAACCATGATGCATTTGGTTCACCCTTCATTTAATTATCCTACGTGGATTGAGATATAGAGGTATTCAGGATCTCATCCGCAACTATATTGACAATTTCTCTTGAATTATACATTTGCCCTTGAATTATGTAATTGTATTCGATGATATCTTTCTTGAACTCCTTATTGCTTTTGTCTTTCACTAATTGGAAAGACGAAAGACCGTATTTGATAGATGGATACAGAGTATCCCCCATGGCCATGATAGTTGTATACACAAGTGTAGCTACCATCGGCCAGCCATGTGACTACAACCATGTCTCGAGTTACTTACCCTCCCCTCGACCCTAAACCTACTATCATGATCCTCTAATTCATTGGAGTCCGAGAATGATTAGGGTTTTACCTTAGTCAAAATGCCAACCCAGGAGACTATCTATTCTCAAGAAACAATTCATTGTGAGTCTCTAAATATTTTTTCTTGAATATTGTCTTAACTAGAAATCCTTATGCCTTAACACAACCTTTACTCGACCAAGCCCGCGGTTTAGACATGAGTGGAATAGACAAAAACACAAGCAGTTACCATGACTATAATAAACACCCATTCTGAGATTAGGGATCCAACAGGTATTATTCTAGTTATATAATTTATTTTTGAGACATGACTTAGCATTAGAATATCACCCTCACTAGCTTGGCCAATATCCATAGCATAATACCCTGTCATATTATGATCTACCAGTTGCCAACAGCAATACATGATCACTACAGCCCAGACCACTAGAACCCTTGTGACAATAGTCTGGCAGGTTTGACACAAATAGAAATTCATAACTCAGTTGTCAGAAATCTTTTTATATGATGTGCCTTAGAGTTGGTTACCCCGTCGATAACTCTTCTATACCGTGGACGAGTAGATCATTCTATTTTATCGACCATGTGTCATTGTACACACTCGTTTTCCATTTATTGAGGAACGATCCTTGAGTTGACTTATATCTACCGTATCCCGTTATGTCGTGCCTTATTTTTTATTAACAAGAGTCGAGGTACAATACCCGGACTTTGGAATTCTCCTAACCTCATTATTCCTAAAACCATGTCCTAGCTTCTAAGGTGAGTGGACTGTAAGTCCTCTAAAATTTTGGGGTATGCGAGGATTACCGATTGATTATAATAATTTCCATTAGGATGATAATTAGTGCCCCATGGACTCCCACTTCCATTTAGATCATTTTGTGTCCCCGGCCATGTCATTAATATTCGGAGCACGATACCAGCTGTTACCTTCCAACAAATTTTACATACAAAATTGCGATGAGTCCACCTTCATCTAGGTATATCATGTCCCACTCAAATCTGTTACCTTGTACTCTATTTTTGTGGTACGACTCTCAAGTCAAAAGGACTAGCTATAACCCTTACCATAATACCGGTATACTTTCCGACTCCAATTAGAGACTCAACCTCGACTCAAACCTTTCAACCCAATATATGGTTGTGATCTACTTGAAGCCCACTACATACATGTCACTAGTGTGCCACTCAATTGTGTCTTCTCGTGCTACTTAAACACAAAAGTCACTGAAGGCACATTTTTGGGCTTTAAAAACCTAGCTAACCAACCCGACTGGTAACTAGCTCAACCACTTGGGTAGAAACCTATTCTAGGTTACCCTAACCTAGTAAAAATAGTTTTATTATTGGAAACTTGTCCAGTCAATATAGATTAAAATCCAAGGTTCATCCAACCAACGATTGATGTCCAATCAGAGAACCCATTAAGATCCAGTAAAATCTATCCATGCGTACCGCCATATTTGGACTATAAAACCGAACTTTTTGAAATAGGTCCCTATACCTATTATGTAGTTCCACCTTTTAGAATGTGAAGTCATTCGTAACCCTTATTCCATCTACCTGGAAGTTGCGATACGATCTTGCATTGCATTTATATCCCTTGCTCGTATGTCTAAATAACCATGGAAAAGATCATAATCTTGATTTCTTAAATTTTGTTCTATTAGGGAACCTTGTTTAGATTAACTTCGAGAACGGAACTTCCGTATTACACGGATTGCAAGCTCCTATAAGAAACGAAGAATTTTTTGATTTAGCAAGTGACTGGACTAGAGTAGCCTACTCTAGCAATAAGTCAATGGTTCATAGACCTTCTTTCTATCTGCATCATTGGATACTCTCTACCGCTCTTAAAACTTCATAATTGCTCTCGATTATTCTCCTTTATCTTTCTGTCCTTCCTATTGCAGAGCGACGAATGACCATGCTTATTAGAATTTACCAATATTTTTTAGCCACTTGTTTAAATTTGTTGCTTGTTAAATTTTGGATTGCTTGATAGATATGAGAGAATTATAGATGTCATATGTAGTAGATATCTATTGGTAACAATTTTAGCATGTAGTTGAATGATTATAAAGTTTTAGCGACATGAGAATTAAAGGAGTAGTGTGACCAACGGTGGGTAAAAATCCTCAAGGATTCGTAGTACGAATGACCGTGATAATAGATGGTAGCTAATGTAACCCGTCTTCTGTCATAACTGATGGACTCTTCCCTTAAATTTCAAGGACAAAATTATTTTTAAGGTGGATAGACCTCTTCCCAGAATTTTGATAATATTTTTATTTATTTATTTGAATTGAATGGTGATTTTTAAATTTTTTATAAATAATTACTTAGTTAATTATTACTGTAGATGATTTTAGTCATGGTTAGGAATTGGAGTACAAGACGGCTAGGAATCATGGCACAGATAGTGTAATAGCGTGCTTTGACTAGAGTATTAGTCCTGGTAGGGAAGGTCGAGCCATTGTAATATCCTAACTAGGAAAACTAGGCCAAGTTGCAACTTAACCTCTATAGATGTTTTAATTATTTATTAATTAATTAATTGACGTATGGAAGACCAGGTTGTACCAAACTAGCCGGACTGGACCCGAACTGAGACTAGAGCCCATGTACCCGGGTAGTGTGTCTAAGGACATCTATGTAGATGTATGGTTGGTACCTATTTTATTTTATTTTGTGGCCTAGTAGGCCGTATTTCAAATTATGGTTATATTCGAAGTTCTTGTTAGAATATATAAATATATAAATAATATTTTATTGATAATATAGTAAGAAATCCCCTTAACAAATATTTTGGATTTTGGGATTTATCTTGATTGTATATACATGTGTTTATATATAGATGTACGGGTGCCTATTAAATAATTGTAAATATATATATACTTTCATTATTAATTATAAAATTTAGTAAATATATTTTAGTGTTATGTAAAGTAATATATTATTTTATTGATAATTATAGTAATATTTTATTGGACATGGAAAATAGTTGCCAGGAATATGTTTAGACTTTTGGATGTATTTATACATATATAGGAAGTATGTGTATATAAAGATAAATCAATATGTATAGAGATAAAAGAAATAATAATAAAGAAAAAGAAATAAATAGATAAACCCACACACAAGTCCCCATCCCAAGTACCCAGCCCAGCTAAACCGCACAGCAGCACACAGCCCAAGCCGAGAACGTGTGGGTGTACACACACACACACACACACACACACACGCACACACACACACACACACACACACACACACACACACACACATATATATATATATATATATATATATATATATATATATATATATATATATATATATATATATATATCGAGGCAGTGAGAGGGAGGAGTTCGACGGAACCCTAACCGCGGCCACCGGTCTCCTCCGCACCGCCAAGGCGACCCACGCCATTACCTCCCGCACACACAGCTCTGATCGACAGCAGCAAGCCGCCGCACTAGAGCAGCGAAGGCAGCAACATCAGTTGCAACATCCCTGGAAGCCGATTTCACGGAAGGATTTTTTCGTCTCCGAGACATGGTTTTTCGAATCGTCTTCACCAGTACATCACCAACCTATCCCTCTCCGAATACCTTCAATTAAACCCTAACAAAACGCTATAGGTAACCCAGAAAATCCCTCCAAAAATGAAGAAAAGTCACAAAGTTGCGTTCTTCACTAACAGATTTTGGTGTAGAAACCCCTGTTTTGGAAGACACTTTCTGGACTTAATAGTAAGAGTTTTTGAGAAACAATTTTAAATAGTTATTAACAACATATACGAGAACGAGACCCTTTTTACGAATCTTGATTTTATCTAATATGTGGGAAGTTATTTGATTTCAAAAATCATGAAAAACTTGTTTTCGAAAAAATGAAACTCTAGAAAATTTCTCCGATACGACGTGCGCCCTACCAATCCGGGCGACGTGGTCGCAAACCGAAAGCATCGAAAGGTGCGTATCGACTTCGTGGACGTGTGGGCTTTGACGAAATTCAAATTGGTCGCGTGTGCGCGACGAATTTGATGTGTATCCGTCAAAATTTGTCGTATCGGCTTCTGCACTAATTTTCTAATTACTTTGTGCACGTTCGTTAGATCGAGACGAAACTTGTGCCAACAGGACCATATCATTTTTTGGTCCCAAATTTGGTCCGATTATGAGACAGTGGATCGGATCGCCGTTTCGTGGGCTCCACGATCCGATTCAACGGGCGATTTCGTGCACAGCCCACCGGAATCCAAAATTGACATACTGTTGGGTTCGTATCATTAAAACGAATCTGTCGACATATAGTTTGACGAATTTAGAGACCATTGACTCTGGCACACTTTTCGGTACAAAGCGGATCCGACAGCGGAAACCATTTTGACCCGAAATTACCGTTTTGCCCCTGTATCCATAATTGGACTTAAGGACAGACAATTTTAGCTAATTTGACTATTCTGAGAATGTTGGTAATGTCTATTTCGACATCTGGAGTCTGTTTTACGAGTTTGAATATTATGACACACTGAGTGGTTTGGATTATCGGTTTCACCAGCAAAGGACCAAAGGCGAGTATAGTTTATTGTCTGTTTTTCGATATTGATCTTCACTATATTTTATTGATTGGCCATTGGTTATGTGGTTTTATATTCTATTATAAATTGTTGAGTCAGGAATGAGAAGTACCAAGGATGTGTGATCCGACCGTAGACATTGTTTATTTTCATGCAAGTAGACCTCGTAGACATTGTTTATTTTCTGCAAGTGGACCTCATAGACATTGTTTATTTTCTGCAAGTAGACCTCGTAGACATTGTTTATTTTTTGCAATTAGACCTCGTAGTCCTTGTTTATATTTCTGCAAGTAGACCTCGTAGATATTGTTTATTTTTCGTGCAAGTAGATCTCGCGGTGTAGTGTCCCAGACTGATCACATATCAAAGGTACTTCTAACAGTTGGGAACATATTTTACTTTATTTACTTGCCATTGATTTTTTGTCTTTTCTCACGTCTTTTTGCTATTTATTTTTAAAACATATAATTGATGTCTATCCTCTGTTGTATAGTCAATTTCATTTATTGAAACTACATTCAGTGAATTGTACTCGTTCCATTCCTGACTGAAAATCAATATTTTTCAGGTTAGCTGTGGCTTCACTTAGCGTTGGGAGATACGGGTGTACTTGCAGACGAAAACCTAGAGATTAGCTAGATAGATGAATTGTAATCATTTCAATATTTGTAAGAGTTTATATTTTTCTGCAAATATAAAACTTATGAATATTATAAATTAAATTAATTTTGTGAATGAGCATTATTTGTGATTTTGAGCATTATGACTATACAACGTTCTACCGCCGAAACTGCGGCGTAGGCTGGCTTGGACACGCATTCGTATCCCAGAAATCGGGTGCAGGTCGTGACAAAAAGGGTGATGCATGCTAGTTGAAAACACATCTCAAAACAAGAGTGCTTTACAATCTTTAAGAGAGAGAGAGAGAGGATTAAGGACTATTTTGAAGGAGAGATTGCTTCGAATAATTTTTCGGCATCTCTTGTTCTTCGGAGTGCGCGATTAAAAATTTTATTCTTTCAAGTGAGTTGTGGTGATCCGTGTTGGATCGGGAGGAGCTTGTCGAGGGTGTGTTCTCTTTATTCCATTAGTGGAGGTTCTTCAGGGTTGGACTCCGATCATCCCGTAGTTTTTTTCCTAAGGGTTTTTCAAGTCAAAATTTTTTGTGTCTGCGATTGTGTTTGGCATTTTTGGTTTGTGTACTTTTGCTCGGTTCTCTCGCAGGACTTTCTGGTTTGGGGGAACAGTTTTCGCTCTTCGTTCCCAACAGATTATACACATTCTCGTCCACGAATTGCCTGATATACCCACACACACCTGTATATGCTCGAAATTTGAGCATTCATTTGATTTCTCATCGGACTTCTCAGAAGCAAATACTGAAAGATGTAGCTTCTAGACGAACAACAAATCTTTCGTCTTGCTCGACCAATAGTGATAGTTGACACCGTTTAGGATTATCATGCGCACTGACTTCGTATCCATCTCTTCTACTCGGATTGATTGTCAACTCTTGACACTTGACAACCTTGCAACTGCTACTCTAATGCCACTCTGCTGGGAACGGAACACGAAAATCATTCCCCCAAACCGAGAGACTGAACGAGGACTGAATAAAAAAGGACAAAACAAATCACGCCAAATCACAACCAAAGCACAACACAACACAAAGACTTTTACGTGAAAATCCAAAACGGAAAAAACTACGAGACGATTAGAGTCCAACCCGAAAAACCTCCACTAATAGAATAAAAAACTACACTGATTGATCCTTACAAACTCCTCCATCGATTTACACGGATCACCACGACACTTTAATAGATCAAATTAAATTGATCGCAACGAGTATAAAAGAAGATTACCGAAGACAATACGACGAGAAAGCTGTTGTAGAACACCTCTCTCTCTCTCTCTCTCTCTCTCTCTCTCTCTCTCTCTCTGAAACAATCTTCGAAACTTTGAATCTCTCTTCCTCTCTCTAGAAAGTTGCAACTTGTGAAAGCTCTCATCTTTGATCTCTTGATGATATATGATAATGGATTAAGGTTAGAAAATACCTTCAAAGCATCCTAAATTCGAACAGATCTGGACCGTTGACCACGACTCAATGGTGTAAATAAAATATTCAAATTCGCCATTCAACCTCGATACAGGTATACCGATGATATACCAAAAATAGCCAAAACGTGTCAAAACCATTCTGGAATAAAATTATGTCAGACCGGCATGCCGATGGTACACCGACAGCAATATACCACTGATTCTGATACTGACTTATCCAAATTCTCTAATATGCGCTCAAATCGAACCTATTTTGTCGCTTTCAACTTTTCGAGCTTCTCTGACACACAAATGGCGTTCGTCGTACTCCGGATTGTTCTCCACATAGATTGAAAATTCCATCCAATAACATAAGCCAAAGTAAATTCTTGCATATTTGAAATTTACATCAGAAACATTAGCTAGTAACTATTTATAACTAAACAAATTAAATTGAATTTACAAAAACAGGTCATAACATGATCAAGATGTCAATTTGGAAATAAAATTGTTAGCTAGCACCCTGCGTTATTAGTAACTAGCCGTGTACAAAGACATAAAAATGGAACAAAGACCATGACGGAGTATACAAACAAATTATACCACCTCCTAATACTTCAAATAAAATATAAAAAAATAAAAAAAACCAAATCCTAAACCTGAAAAACCTGTTTATTATCTACAACTAGAATTGAAATAATCTGTCCATGCAAGTGTGGCTTTAGTACATGTCAGGAACGTAAATTTGTTCGTCAACATAGTTGTGTAAAGTTTCTACTATGATGTGGTAACTTGCAACTTATTCTAGTATCTACCTCGACGTGGGAGTTTCTACTATTGTTGTGTAAAGTTTCTACTATTAACTCCCTTAAATCTAACATATTTTCATATAAGTTCCGTAAATTTTATTATTTGTTTAAAACTCCCTTAAATCATCAATATTTGAATTATAAAACATGTGGTTAACGTTAATGATAAATTTTGAGAATATTTTGTTAGGTTGGATCCCTACAAAATTTAGCTGAGTTTGGTGATGTAAAAAGCGCCACTAATCCCACCCAAGACGTTGCTAATTAAAAGTGGTTAGCATTGCAACAACTAAGTCGTCAATATACATGTGGCTATTGTAAGAGATGTCGCTATAGCGATGTTCGTCTACATCGCAAAATATGTAGTTGTAGCAACTTTTCTCGACTCGGGAATATACCCGAAGTGTTACAAAAATTAGCAACGTCTTGGTGATGCTGTCAATGTGACTTGGCAAGAATATTTGCGACATCCTGCAACGTGCAACGTTCGAACCTGACAATATATTTTTTTTGCGTGAGAATTTTAGCGGCGTCTAGCAACATATAGCAACCCTTGGATGCCGGTTAGAAACGTCATTTTGGGATCACTGGGAATATGGCTGCAAATGAGCCATGCCGAGTCAAGCTTTTGCAAGCTTGAGCTTGCCTTGACTAGAATTAATCGAGCTCGAGCTCAAGCTTGATAAAATTTTATTTTAGAGCTTGAGCTTGTTTATCTTAAGCTTGAACTTGGCTTGGATTGAGCTCGAGCTTGGCTTGATAAGCAAGCTTGATTCAAGCTTGATAAACAAGCTCGATAAGCTCATTAAGATTGATTTCAAGCTCGTTCAACTTTATTTCAACCTTAATGAGCTCGATTTCAAGCTAGTTACGCTTGAATTCAAGTACATATAATTTTAACAATTTATTTATAAAAAAATAATTTAAAAGTTCCTTAACATTAATTATTAAGGACATATAAATATATAAAGCACACAACCATATTGTTATAAAAACATACATAAAATTAGAATTCAACCAAAAAAAGGAGCTTCTAAACAAGCTCCTAAACAAGCTTCTAAACGAGCCAGCTCGAAAGCTCATAAACGAGTCAGCTTGCGAGCTCGAATGAGTTGAGTACTTTTAAGCTTGAGTTTGGCTCGTTTATTAAACGATCTCGAAAATGAAGCTTGTGCTAAGCTTGTTTACTAAACGAACCAACGAGCTTTTATCGAGCCGAGCTTCGAGCAGCTCACGAACGGCTTGGCTCATTTGCAGCCCTGGCTGTGAATCGTTGAATACCCAACATAATATTGAATTTTTTTGGTAAAAAAAGCAATGAACATGCTTTTCATATACACTGAGTATAGTTTGAAGAGTAATGCTATTCGTACCTACAAATTGTCTCTCTAAAGCATCTCTTCTTATGTGGCAGCTGACGTGGCATATTAAATAATATTATATGTCATATGACATGGCTGATGATATGGCAAATTTTAACCCAAAAAGTTAATTACCTAATTTTGTCCATGTTAATTTAATGTTAATATTAATATTAATTAATGTTATCACGACCCGCACCCACTGCGAGGGTACGAGAACGTAACAACGCCCAGCCTACGCCGCAGTGTCGGTGGTAGAACGCTGTCCTAGGTCACATACATCTAGCAGTTTATAAGGTACCTGTACAGTTTATACACACCGAATGGAGGTGACATAAATAAATACAACTCAATCACAGTTAAGGAAGATAGTACTGAAAGATAGAATAGATAACACTCAGAATCCATAGAATATAATACAAGATAGAGAGATAGCTGAACTAAGATAAACATCTCCACAATCCAGAGTACAACTCCAATCTATACACAATGTATCATAACATGAAAGTAGATAGAACTAGCTTAGCTAACTAGCCTAGTCAGGGATAATGTCCTCAGCAAGTGCTGGGTCCTCCTGAGAGTCCAGCTCAAGTGTGTCATCTAAGCCTGCTCCATAATAAGTGGGACACTGCTCCTCAAAGTCATCTGTAAAATTTTAACAGGTCCAGTCAGGACTGGAGCGAGCACAGTACATCTCACGCAGTTCATATCATGACAGGAATATAATACAGGCAATAGAGTAAGATACATGAAATGCTGAAGAATATACATGAGTAAAAAGAGAAGTCTGTAATGAAATATCTACTATAAATAAAGAGCCACAGTGAACTAGTGATTTAGAGTACAAGCTAGACATGTCAACGGCTTGATAAAAAATATGAGAGGTCGTACATGACTACACTACTTTAAAAATTGCCCACATGACTATTTATACTCCCCCGTACACCAATCAATACACAAGGATCCGTTCAAGTTATGCTATTGCACATGAGATTCACATGGGGGCCCATAAATGGGTGCACATGAATATAAACATGGGAGCTCCGTTATCATGAGAGTACATGAATCACAAGAGTGCATATGTATGGTGAAAGCACAAGAGTATATGATGAAAGTGAAACGCACATGACATGATGTATCTGATGCTCCCGAGGGGGATAACATCGTATGAAAAGATCCATATAGTACTAATGCGTATTTCCATCGTGTCAACATCAAGTAGAATAATCTAGAGCAAGAAAATACTTCCAGCAAGTATGAAACGGTCAGAGAATATACTCGCCTGATATCCTGAATGTACGAAAGAAAGTACTGCCTGAGGAGTGGTGTCTGGCTCCTAATCAGAACAGCACAAATCATAACATGTCCAGGTAATAAAATAAGATACTATGATGCATACTACATGATACTAGGTCAAACCTAGACCAAAGTCAACCATGGTCAACTTCAGTCAACTAAAAAGTCAAACTAGGTCAACTCTAGTCTAGTTAGATCAACCAAGGTCAAACATGGTTAAACTAGGTCAAACTAGTCTAGGTTGGTCAAACCTAGGCTTAACAAGTCAATCTAGGTCAACCAACTACATACCACACAAGCCTCACTAGCCTAGTGATACACAAGTGTATTACACCCCATGCCTTAGGCTACTCTACCTAGGCCATGGGCCAAACACATATAGGCTAATGAATTCTCTAATTCATATAACACTATCACACTACACATTTATATAATACATTACACATAAGCTAGATAATATATATATATATATATATATATATATATATATATATATATGTATATATATATATATATATATATATGTATATATATATATATATATATGGCTGAACTAACTGGCTGAACTAACTACATGGCCTCTAGATCAACCTGGCCTCTCCTCTCTATCTGGCTGAACTAACTACATGCAGGACAGTGGTCTGGAAGAAGGGAACCAAACTGGTGTACAGGGAATGTAATAGGCGGTATACTACAATGAGTGCAGGCTACATACCAATCAAAATGCATTACATATGTAATGACCTGCTCCGCCTTAGCGGAACGCCGATTCAAACGGCAAGTGCAACGACTCAAACGAGCCGTCGACTCGAAGAGTTGGCATCGACCTGATGAAGAATCGATGCAAGGCTTACATTGGCCCGTCAAAGATGAATCCAGACTTAGACTTTCAAAGGCGCGCTCGGAGTATCGCTCGACCGATGCGAACATCACTAAGGTGGGTGGCTCCGATGAACCCGTCTTTGCTTAGCCTAGACACATAACAATATGGACACTATCACGAGAATCGCTAGGCGATAACACCGCGCATGCTAATAAAGGACTCAACGCACCTAGCTAAGGAAATAATCCCATCTTGTATGCTTGTATAGAATATGGAAGGAAACATGAAAAATACGAGAACTCTCGCACCGCGCTCCACGCTCGTGCTAAGGCACAAGCTTACGTTCAAGTCCCTTATGCTTTCAACAATGAAACAATGAATGGTTTACAACAATGAAACGGAAAGACTATCAACATAGTCGCTCCAAGTAGAGTTTGGCAACTTTGAAAGGCTATGGGACCGATGGGTCGCCAAGACGACTCCCGTACGAGGAGTTGCAAAATGTATGAATGAATGAATGAACGAATAAGTGAATGAATGAATCAACGAATGAAAGAATGAATACGTGAATGAATCGATGAACAAACGGACAAGTGAAAGAAAAAAAAGAAAGAATGAATGAAAGATAAAAAAAGAAAGAATGGTTAGCGACAGGTGTGATGGGCACGTACAACGGGGCTCGCTACCCGCGCTGCACGGACGCCAACCTGGTCGATAACGCATTATGGCTAAGGGTTAGCCTATGGCTCAAGACAGCCGTTAAGTTAAAATGACAATAAAATACGAAATGGTCGTGGACGGCTCGTGCACGAGCGAAAAGGGATTCCAAGAGCAACGAACGACGATTTCGTGGCCGGCCTAGGCGGAATCATGGCCTACGGGCGGACAGAATGTGCGGGCTTGGGCACATAACCAAACGTAGGGCCGGTTATTCAATAGTCTATCAAGGTGTACTAGCCATCACGCTTGATAGATGAGAATGCCACAGGGGAAATGTCCATAATGGCTGACTTGCCAGCGACCGGTGCATATAGATTAAGTGGGCTTGCTGGTGGCAATCCACGTGCAAGTCCTTGCATTAAAATCAAAGTAGTCTAAGTGAACTAAACAAAGCGCCTTCTGAATAGGCTTGATATATATCACACCAAATGATAAAGAGTACTTTATGAAGTGAGTTAGAAAACACGCCTACGACGCTCTAGAAACTGAGGCAGGAACACGCCCTTGATATTGAATGTTCCCAAGAATCACGTTATGATATTACACATGAATTGTTGACTAACTTGGTTTACATTGAACAGGAAAGACCGGACGGTAAGTATGGATAAGTTATGCATGTATTTCCATGTGACACTTGTATTCGACAACACGAGATATGCTATGAAATATGCCATGAAACTGATCCTAAGGCAAGATTAGAAAGACAATGAATGATAGAGATGCACAAAAGTAAATGGAACGTGTTTGGTAATGATAGCGTTGTGGGCGAGCTAGCCTCCCCACCAGTGTATAACAATGTACTGATAACCCCACAGTCTGCTTGCAGGAAGCAGGAAACGTCGGCGGGTGCAGAGCTTCCATCAAACGTGCTAAGGCACGGAGCTATCTCTGGAGCCTTGGAGCGTTGCAAGGAGTTGAAGCACCATATACAGGACATAATGTATCGGAACATCGCCATGAATCATTCCATCTTGTAAGCCACTTGGCACGCCTTTTATGTTTCAGAGAGAGAGAGTTTGAGCGATTTGTAATATTTGCCTAGCGTCGCTTGTAAACTTTTTGAAAATCAATAAAAGAGTTTTGAATTCGCTTCAATTTGTGTTCATTTACTTTCCGCTGCAAATGGGGACACTCTGTACGACTCTGTGGCCTAGCTCAAATCGGCCGTTTCTGGACTTGGCCTTGCACGGGCGCAACCTAGGCCCGTGCGGCATCACTCCTTAGCGAGGACGATCGCTCCTGCGGGAGCGGAACGTGACAGATTGGTATCAGAGCACGGCTTTACGTCCTTGGACTTTATTTCGATTCTCTCAGTTTTGAAAGCTCGTTGGAAACAAAAGAAGTGTACGCTCTCTCTCGTTGTGCCTTGGGATGTTTCATACAATAAGTCTAATATTTTCAAAAGCTCGTACAAGTACTCGGTCGAACGGGATCGATAGGCGAAGGCCTTTGTGCCGAACCACGACGTACTTGACTTGGAAGGAACCGATGCTAAGAGTTAGCAAAATGTAAGACGTGCTTGAATAACCTTACGCTGACAATAGCGAACGAGTACACGAGACCGAAGTATAGTTTGAACGGGATGGTTATGCACACAGCCTTTTGGCTAAGTTGTGCCGAATATCGTGCACCTAGACTTCATGGTACAAACGAGTTGCGAGCGAGAATGACTATCGCTTGGACGAAAATAAGGGAGACTTAGAACGTATGTTGATAGAGACGCTACTTGACCAGCGGTAAAGCAAAAACGGGGAGATGGTTCTTAGAATTTGAAGAATGAGCGAACGCACAATTGGACATGTCGATCGGGTGTCGAATAACCTTTCGAGGATTTGTAGAATGATTTGACCCCGAGTGGTGTATGTGATAGCTTCGAAGAAGGATAAGAGCGAGTGTCGATGACTAGTCGAATGGCTCGAACCCTGAGTGGTGTATGGACGTTATAGAAATTGTTCGGGCGAGACTAAAGGATTTACGAATAGAACGAGTACGTCGGTAAGCGATAATATTGCGCAAGCCCTAGAATGAGTAACGCTTAGTTGGTTTCGACTTTGAGAGTCTTAAAACGAGATATCGTTTGGACGAATTAAGAATGCGTAGTGCAAATCATGAAACAAATGGAGGTCTTGGTCGAGAAAACATAGAAAGATCATACATACGATTTTGAATTTAGTTGAATGGATTGAAATTTGAGTTGAGGTGAATTACTCATGGACGAGATCGGGAATAGCACGGTCGGAAGATAGCGTGCGTAGAAAACGTTGATTTGAATATACGAGAATGACTAAGGATTTGGAATGGATATTGCTCGACGACGAGTTAGCACGAGACAATGTGAATTGAGGAAATTAAGTTGCACGACTCGGAATTCGTTGCAAAAGGAAGACCGTCAGGTTATGTGCATCATCGATGGTATTGAGGCGTATCAAAGATCGATGTACGATAACTCAGGGTTACTCTGATTCGATGAATGATGACCGTGTTAGTAGTATTTGTTTTGAAAGATGCTATGTTGGAGATTGGATAGAAATGAATGTTTGGATGAAGAAGGAAGTGACTTGATTGTTCGGTGATAACCACAATGACAACGATCTTGTCTTGCGCGAGCGCAACTCCAGCCTCGCACATGCGTCACGTCGGATTTGGGACGATCGTTCCGCGTGAGCGTTGGCATGGTGATTCATGTCCAGCGGGAATGGTCGAACAACAAATATCATGGCATGGCAATTTTGATTGCTTTGACTTGTGGTTTGAAGCGAAGGTGGATTCGATGATTGTTAGGACTTGCGATTGAAGAATGAGAAAACTTGAGGATTGAGTAGACCCAATTCGCGTATCGAAAATGAGCAAGTCTAGACGCAACGCAAGAGTTACGTCCCGATGAGGACGATTATTCTGCGGGAATGTTGATATGGTGATTCATGTCCACCGTGGATAATCAGACTTGCGTGAGATCGGGGCGCGACATATTGCAAGGCTAGACGACCTTGTGATCGGCTACGTGAATTGGATAGGACGGATAGGTGAATTATATCAAACATACTTGAAGAAATAGACGATGGTAATTGCTAGTGCGGACACAAGAGATTGACATGTCAAGGATTTGATTGAGGACAACCTATCGTAGGATGACTTTCTTAAATGAGCTCAGACATGGAGCGGAGAATGTGTTGATGCGAATAGGAGGAACACTGCTTGATGTTTAGAAATTTGAGTGAAACAAACTTGGGTAGAAACTCACGTACAAGCAAACAAATGGTTTGACCATAGGATTTGGGGCGAGCATCATGCAACGACTTTGCACGATGAGCAATGGACTTGACTTGTAACTATGACCTGGTGAGATGACCTAGCGGATAGGCGGACGACCCTATGCCGAGTGATTGAACCTGTGTGGTTTACGGTATCGTCTGGACGGACGATAGACTTGGGGCAACAAGACTTAGAGTAGGACGGGGAATTGGGAGTGTGCGTGAACGACAACGAGAATGGCCCCAAACGAAGGGAATGATATGAATGGATGATGCGCAAGTTGGGATAACGAATCGAATCACTGATCGGAAGACGTACTCGATGATGATGCATTGCTTGGTCTTGAATCGGACGGAAGTTACTCAGACTTGGTCGACCTCGCTAAGAAGAAATCAAAACTGATTTCGTGGACAATAACGCTTGAGAAGCGAATCGAATCATCTCGAGGACCGAGATAAACGATATGTGATACACACATGAGTTCGATTTTAAATCGAAGTTAGCAAAACGATCGACAAATTAAAACTATCACGAGTCGCTTGTTCGACTTCGCTAGTCGCTAAGCTTGGTTGAAATGTACGTATTCGGGGGACGCCTTGAATGCGTGCACGATCCAAACTCAGCGATGTGATGAACTCGAATGCAGCTGCAAGTGGGTGTTGAGATGCGCAGGAACGAATGAATGAGTCCTCAGCCTGCGACTCTCGTGTTTGAAAATTTCAACGCACGTCGTGCGACCATTTCAGTCCCATGATACGTCGAAAAAGCAACCAAGTCGAAGAAACACCTGAATTGAATAAGTGTCATCAACTCTAAAATGAATGAAAAGTTATCCAATAAAGATCGACCAAACGTATGCAACACGGGACTTGGAAAGGTACCGAGCATGGTTCGATGCCATCGAACGATAGAGTCATTCGATAGAATTGTCTATAAAACACGATGACACGAGTTAAGGAACGGTAGGACGACCTGCACTCAGGAAGTCTCGAGGACGAGACTTGTTTTGAGTGGTGTATTATGTAATGACCCGCTCCGCCTTAGCGGAACGCCGATTCAAACGGCAAGTGCAACGACTCAAACGAGCCGTCGACCCGAAGAGTTGGCATCGACCTGACGAAGAATCGATGCAAGGCTTACATTGGCCCGTCAAAGATGAATCCAGACTTAGACTTTCAAAGGCGCGCTCGGAGTATCGCTCGACCGATACGAACATCGCTAAGGTGGGTGGCTCCGATGAACCCGTCTTTGTTTAGCCTAGACACATAACAATATGGACACTATCACGAGAATCGCTAGGCGATAACACCGCGCATGCTAATAAAGGACTCAACGCACCTAGCTAAGGGAATAATCCCATCTTGTATGCTTGTATAGAATATGGAAGGAAACATGGAAAATACGAGAACTCTCGCACCGCGCTCCACGCTCGTGCTAAGGCACAAGCTTACGTTCAAGTCCCTTATGCTTTCAACAATGAAACAATGAATGGTTTACAACAATGAAACGGGAAGACTATCAACATAGTCGCTCCAAGTAGAGTTTAGCAACATTGAAAGGCTATGGGACCGATGGGTCGCCAAGGCGACTCCCGCACGAGGAGTTGCAAAATGTATGAATGAATGAATGAACGAATAAGTGAATGAATGAATCAACGAATGAAAGAATGAATACGTGAATGAATCGATGAATGTCACGCCCCAGAACCAGAATACTGGAGAGCGGGAGCAGACATAGCCAGCTACGTATAACGGAATGGGATCCACACCGCTATACGGTCACGGCTGTCTAGATATGTGAGGGTTTCACTACAATCCATCAGTCTCTTAAGGTCATAAAATAGCCTATTGTCTCAATCTCAACCAACTAATAATAATCACAAGATATCAGATCTCCAAATATACAATTGTAAGGCGTCCCAAACATTACATATCCATATGATCATGAAGCTAGTCGTTACAAAATGTGAGGACTAGCAAGAGTTCAGTCATACATGATCAACCCCCGGGGCTTGTCAATCATGTTACAGCCCGTAGGCAGACAGTAAGTAAGTACAATCGAGCTAACACTTGTTCGTCGGCTAAACGCCTCAAAAGAATAATTTACAATATTACAGTGGGAGAACAAAAGAAACCCACTCGATGTCCTGGTTATGCCTGGTGACCACCATCAGGCTGGAAAGCAGGAAGATCCTTTGGTGCTACTCCGGTATCTGGCCATACAAAACCAGCTGGGTCAGACCCCAGAAAGAGCAAGTGCCACAAAGGAGGCTTCACTTAAGAACTAAAGCCAGCAAATTAACACAATAATATAATTACATAATAAGAGACAGTAATTTAAGAAAAAGCATGATAGATAATTATAAAAGACAATCTTGCATAGAATCACTAAAAGACAGGACATATGAAAATGCATGCCAGGATGATATACGATGAGATAACCATGGGACTATTCAGATAGCTAGGTTACAACCCGTAAACCAAACAAGGACCGGGGTTGTAACCCTTCGTCTGAACGGAACTTGGTTTCTCTCACCATTTATCGGCAAGATAAATATAAGAAATCAGGTCAAGTAACAATCTGGAGTGACAATCATTATAGTGACAATCTGGAGTGACAATCATTATAGTGACAGTCTGGAGTGACAATCATTATAGTGACAGTCTGGAGTGACAATCATTCAATCATTCTGGTACAATCTTGCAATCAATCAATTCTAGATATTACCATACTGGACTAGACTCTATCCAATCAATCACGGCCAATCATTGCCTACGGCTTTCTATATTAACTAACTAGGGTTATCACAATCCTAGTTACTAGCAAGATGCAATAAGATGCTCCAAGTAGTCACAGGCCCTGCAGCTATCCAGGTTATCCAGGCAATCATTATAGTGACAATCTAGAGAGTACAATGCATTAGAGTGACAATAGAGTTCAATCATTTAAGTGACAATGGCAGGTGCCCCACAAAATAGTGGGCTGAAAATGTGCCCTACTCGTCTGCAGGCTACAAGTCTAAACATTTGCGGCCGGGATAACGGGATCGCCTGTAATTGGAGAACATCTCTTCATGTCTAATAAATTATACTAGTCATTAACCTTAGTCCATTTCAGTAGATACTCCTGACCGTGGTACTCAGGAGTCCCCTCCTAGGCATGATGCAAGACAGGACTGGATTATTTGTACAAGCACAATCGCCCACGGTGTCATGATTAATTAAACAGGTCACGTCATGTCAGGTAGCCGTCGCAACAGCTATTCAAGATAATCATGTCAGGTTATCATGCCAAGTGTACCTTGTCAGGAGTGTACCACGACGGGCCACTATCAGGTCATGTCAGGCTATTATGTCAGGAGTGCACCACTACGGGTCACTATCACGTCATGCTCAATTATCAATTCCAAACATATTAAGTAAATTCATGATTATCAAGTTCAAGACAAAAGGCGTAAGGATATAAAATGGACGTTAAATATCTAATAAAATATCAATATACAGGGCCATAGAAGATCCAGGGTAATCAGGCTACGCTCAAGCCAGGCTATGCTCAGGCTAGCGTTCGCCCAGGTCTGCGTACCAAAGGATCCATACACTTCCAATGGGAAGCGTACGCAAGGGTCAGCGTACACAAGGACACACTCAAGCTACAGGTCAGCGTACGCTCAAGCTAGCGTACGCTCAAGACTGCGTACACTCGAGCTAGCGTACGAAAGGGGCCAGCGTACGCCTTGCTCGCTTAAGCTAGCGTACCAAGGCACGCGTACGCTCAAGCTAGCGTACGCTGAAGACACGCTGCCAACAGGCAGCGTATCAAGGTGAGCGTACGCTCACCAAAGAGCAGCGTACGAAGGCTAGCGTACGCTCGCTAAAGAGCAGCGTACGAAGGCTAGCGTACACTCCCTAAAGAGCAGCGTACGAAGGCTAGCGTACGCTCACTAAAGAGCAGCGTACGAAGGCTAGCGTACGCTCACTAAAGAGCAGCGTACGAAGGCTAACGTCGTAAGCTAAAAAGCTAGCTCACTGTTCGCTGTCTTCTCCAAATGGCAAGAACAGCAAGAACTCTGAGGTTGAATCTAAGCTTCAATTGTCCAGATCTTGGTCAAAATAAGTCCGAATCCAACTTTCCAAAGGTCAAAATTGGGTAGAATGAAATTCTCTAAAACATGGAACCATCAAAACTTGAAAACAAAGAAGTTTGATAGATCAAAACCACCAAAATCCAAAAATAAACAATTTCTAAATCTACGAAAATTAAAGCTTTAAAGTATAAAATGACAAGTTCTAATGTGTCTTAGAAACATGAGGAGAAGCTAATGGAACAATAAAAATGGGTTCTCTTGTGGAAGCAAGTTGCACTTGCCTAGACCTCTCTCTTCTCTCTTTGTAGGTGAAGGGAGTAAATGGAAGAAGAAGATGAATAATGAAGAGAGAGAATAAAAAGGGCTAATAAATACAAATGGTGGTGGTAGGTAGGGGGTTCACCTTGGGTTCATCATGAACCAAGAGCAATCCCAAACCGAACCAAGCCAACCCAAACCAAGAATAAACCAAGCCCAAATAAACCAATGAACCATTAAAACCAATTAAACTATCAATGCCAATAAAACCATGCCAATGCAAAATAAACCAAGATAACTAACCATGAATAAATAAAATATGGGTCCAAAATACGTATACGTACACTAAATACGTATCACGAATTTGGGACATTACATCCTACCCACCTTAAAAGAATTCCGTCCTCGAAATTTAATCAAGAGGCTAGAGATGTAAGGGAAAGCTATTCTATCGTAGGCAATCTACCACTACCAATCAATCATACAATCATTCATGCAACGAAGCGTAAGGCACGACCTAATCAGATATCATCCTCATGCTCCCAAGTTTGACTCTCCCAAAGAGGGATGACTCTAAGCAACACGGACTGAACTGATAGTCTTGCGCTCGAGTCTCTCTCTTTGGTCAAACATGGACACGGGCCTATCCTCATACGATAAGGTTGGTACCAATAACCAGTTTCGAATGACCTAGGATATGGCTCGGGTCCGGAATGTACCGTTGTAATTAGGATACATGAAATACGTCATGTACCCCGCATAATGACGGTAGAAAAGCAAGATGAGAGGACACATATACCTCTCGGCCGATTCTCAACCTGAGCCAGGGCTAGGGCAAACTGCCGCGGGTCCTGTTGCTGGAAAGTCTGGGCCTGAGTCGGCAAGGGCCTCAGGAACGGAAATTGATGTTGCTGGTGAACTGGAGCTGGTGCTGGTCCCCCTACCGAGGGACTAGATACTGTCAATGCTGAATCAACTCTGAAAGGGCAGGACCCCACCCTATGGTCCGGTGCTCCACACAATAAATACAATCCCAACGCCTTGCGACACTCTGCTACCACGTGTCCAGGCTTTCCACAATAAGAACAGCCCACGGCGGAAGACTGTGCTTGCTTTTGTTTCTGCTGAGAGTACGTCGGGGTTGAGTGCTGAACCGACGTCACTGAGGCCGCTTGCCTCGGAGCTCCAATAGTCAAAGCCCTGACTGCCGGGGCTGGGGCTGAAGACTGATTCATTTGACTATGGGACCGCTTCCGACCTCCGGTCATGTCCACTATTCTCTGGGAGGTATACTCGTGCCTCCTTGCTGCTCGTAACACCGCATCATAGGTCTGATGCTCGAACTGTTCTACTGCCAATATAATCTCCAGGTGAAGTCCCTGCTGGAACCTCTGCGCTCTGTCAAACTCGGTTGCCACCAAGGTGGGAGCAAACCGACTGAGTCTGGAAAACTCGGCCGCATAACCGTCGACCGTCCTCCCCATCTGCTTAAGATTACTGAACCTGGTCTGCAAGTCATATCGAGCCACTGCATCATAATACTTGATCTGGAACTTCTCGCTGAACACTGTCCAGGAGATAGGTGTAGCCAATCCCACTGCTTGTGCAGCCCACCAACTGTAGGCTAGATCCAATAACTGTAGGCGCACCACTGCCACCTTCTCGTCTTCTGGAGTCTTCGCGGCTTCGAGAATCACCTCTATATCCTGTAGCCAAGCATCGGCAGCAATGGCATCCTCGCTGCCATCGAAGAAGGGAGGATTCAGGCGCTTGAAACTGTTGACCGCACTGTTCCCTCAGGGACCACTTCTATTCAGAGCATCTTGTACTACTTGGTGAAGGGCATCTCCCTGACGATCTTGGGACGCAAGCAACTCACGGATGAGTCCTACCAATCCTCCATCCTCTGACCCTGCTGGCTGGTCGGGCTGAACTGGCGGTACTGGTTCTCCAGGAGGCACGGCTCGTAAGGCTGCTGCTGAGGACTGAGCTCCTTCTGGCTGATCAACAGGAACGATGTCACTGAAATAATGATATCAGGGATATTAAGGAAGGACCAGGATAGATCAATGATACAAGCATGTTATCAAGTCAGGAATTCAGGGAGATAAGAAGATATGAGTGGAGATCAAAGGCGAGTACAGATTGAGACATCTATCTGGTAAACCCCTACACATCTTGATTGACAAGACCTGCATGGGCCACCACTTAAACCATGTCACACCCTAGAACCAGAATACTGGAGAGCGGGGGCAGACATAGCCAGCTACGTATAACGGAATGGGATCCACACCGCTATACGGTCACGGCTGTCTAGATATGTGAGGGTTTTACTACAATTCATCAGTCTCTTAAGGTCATAAAATAGCCTCTTGTCTCAATCTCAACCAACTAATAATAATCACAAGATATCAGATCTCCAAATATACAATTGTAAGGCGTCCCAAACATTACATATCCAGATGATCATGAAGCTAGTCATTACAAAATGTGAGGACTAGCAAGAGTTCAGTCATACATGATCAACCTCCGGGACTTGTCAATCATGTTACAGCCCGTAGGCAGACAGTAAGTAAGTACAATCGAGCTAACACTTGCTCGTCGGCTAAACGCCTCAAAAGAATAATTTACAATATTACAGTGGAAGAACAAAAGAAACTCACTCGATGCCCTGGTTACGCCTGGTGAACACCATCAGGCTGGAAAGCAGGGAGATCCTTTGGTGCTGCTCCGGTATCTGGCCATACAAAACCAGCTGGGTCAGACCCCAGAAAGAGCAAGTGCCACAAAGGAGGCTTCACTTAAGAACTAAAGCCAGCAAATTAACACAATAATATAATTACATAATAAGAGACAATAATTTAAGAAAAAGCATGATAGGTAATTATAAAAGACAATCTTGCATAGAATCACTAAAAGACAGGACATATGGAAAAGCATGCCAGGATGATATACGATGAGATAACCATGGGACTATTCAGATAGCTAGGTTACAACCCGTAAACCAAACAAGGACCGGGGTTGTAACCCTTCGTCTGAACGGAACTTGGTTTCTCTCACCATTTATCGACAAGATAAATATAAGAAATCAGGTCAAGTAACAATCTGGAGTGACAATCATTATAGTGACAATCTGGAGTGACAATCATTATAGTGATAGTCTGGAGTGACAATCATTATAGTGACAGTCTGGAGTGACAATCATTCAATCATTCTGGTACAATCTTGCAATCAATCAATTCTAGACATTACCATACTGGACTAGACTCCATCCAATCAATCACGGCCAATCATTACCTACGGCTTTCTACATTAACTAACTAGGGTTATCACAATCCTAGTTACTAGCAAGATGCAATGAGATGCTCCAAGTAGTCACAGGCCCTACAGCTATCCAGGTTATCCAGGCAATCATTATAGTGACAATCTAGAGAGTACAATGCATTAGAGTGACAATAGAGTTCAATCATTTAAGTGACAATGGCAGGTGCCCCACAAAATAGTGGGCTGAAAATGTGCCCTACTCGTCTGCAGGCTACAAGTCCAAACATTTGCGGCCGGGATAACGGGATTGCCTGTAACTGGAGAACATCTCTTCATGTCTAATAAATTATACTAGTCATTAACCTTAGTCCATTTCAGTAGATACTCCTGACCGTGGTACTCAGGAGTCCCCTCCTAGGCATGATGCAAGACAGGACTGGATTATTTGTACAAGCACAATCGCCCACGGTGTCATGATTAATTAAACAGGTCACGTCATGTCAGGTAGCCGTCGCAACAGCTATTCAAGATAATCATGTCAGGTTATCATGCCAAGTGTACCTTGTCAGGAGTGCACCACGACGGGCCACTATCAGGTCATGTCAGGCTATTATGTCAGGAGTGCACTACTACGGGTCACTATCAGGTCATGCTCAATTATCAATTCCAAACATATTAAGTAAATTCATGATTATCAAGTTCAGGACAAAAGGCGTAAGGATATAAAATGGACATTAAATATCTAATAAAATATCAATATACAGGGCCATAGAAGATCCAGGGTAATCAGGCTACGCTCAAGCCAGGCTATGCTCAGGCTAGCGTACGCCCAGGTCTGCGTACCAAAGGATCCATACACTTCCAAAGGGAAGCGTACGCAAGGGTCAACGTACACAAGGGCACACTCAAGCTACAGGTCAGCGTACGCTCAAGCTAGCGTACGCTTAAGACTGCGTACGCTCGAGCTAGCGTACGAAAGGGGCCAGCGTACGTCTTGCTCGCTTAAGCTAGCGTACCAAGGCACACGTACGCTCAAGCTAGCGTACGCTGAAGACACGCTGCCAACAGGCAGCGTATTAAGGTGAGCGTACGCTCACCAAAGAGCAGCGTACGAAGGCTAGCGTACGCTCGCTAAAGAGCAGCGTACGAAGGCTAGCGTACGCTCGCTAAAGAGCAGCGTACGAAGGCTAGCGTACGCTCGCTAAAGAGCAGCGTACGAAGGCTAGCGTACGCTCCCTAAAGAGCAGCGTATGAAGGCTAGCGTACGCTCACTAAAGAGCAGCGTACGAAGGCTATCGTACGCTCACTAAAGAGCAGCGTACGAAGGCTAGCGACGTAAGCTAAAAAGCTAGCTCACTGTTCGCTGTCTTCTCCAAATGGCAAGAACAGCAAGAACTCTAAGGTTGAATCTAAGCTTCAATTGTCCAGATCTTGGTCAAAATAAGTCCGAATCCAACTTTCCAAAGGTCAAAATTGGGTAGAATGAAATTCTCTAAAACATGGAACCATCAAAACTTGAAAACAAAGAAGTTTGATAGATCAAAACCACCAAAATCCGAAAATAAACAATTTCTAAATCTACGAAAATTAAAGCTTTAAAATAGAAAATGACAAGTTCTAATGTGTCTTAGACCCATGAGGAGAAGCTAATGGAACAATAAAAATGGGTTCTCTTGTGAAAGCAAGTTGCACTTGCCTAGACCTCTCTCTTCTCTCTTTGGTAGGTGAAGGGAGTAAATGGAAGAAGAAGATAAATAATGAAGAGAGAGAATAAAGAGGGCTAATAAATACAAATGGTGGTGGTAGGTAGGGGGTTCACCTTGGGTTCATCACGAACCAAGAGCAATCCCAAACCGAACCAAGCCAACCCAAACCAAGAATAAACCAAGCCCAAATAAACCAATGAACCATTAAAACCAATTAAACTATCAATGCCAATAAAACCCTGCCAATGCAAAATAAACCAAGATAACTAACCATGAATAAATAAAATATGGGTCCAAAACACGTATACGTATACTAAATACGTATTACAAATTTGGGACATTACAATGAACAAACGGACAAGTGAAAGAAAGAAAAGAAAGAATGAATGAAAGATAAGAAAAGAAAGAATGGTTAGCAACATGTGTGACGGGCACGTACAACGGCGCTCGCTACCCGCGCTGTACGGACGCCAACCTGGTCGATAACGTATTATGGCTAAGGGTTAGCCTATGGCTCAAGACAGCCGTTAAGTTAAAATGACAATAAAATACGAAATAGTCGTGGACGGCTCGTGCACGAGCGAAAAGGGATTCCAAGGGCAACGAACGACGATTTCGTGGCCGGCCTAGGCGGAATCATGGCCTACGGGCGGACAGAATGTGCGGGCTTGGGCACATAACCAAACGTAGGGCCGGTTATTCAATAGTCTATCAAGGTGTACCAGCCATCACGCTTGATAGATGAGAATGCCACAGGGGAAATGTCCATAATGGCTGACTTGCCAGCGACCGGTGCATATAGATTAAGTGGGCTTGCTGGTGGCAATCCACGTGCAAGTCCTTGCATTAAAATCAAAGTAGTATAAGTGAACTAAACAAAGCGCCTTCTGAATAGGCTTGATATATATCACACCAAATGATAAAGAGTACTTTATGAAGTGAGTTAGAAAATACGCCTACGATGCGCTAAAAACTGAGGCAGGAACACGCCCTTGATATTGAATGTTCCCAAGAATCACGTTATGATATTACACATGAATTATTGACTAACTTGGTTTACATTGAACAGGGAAGGCCGGACGGTAAGTATGGATAAGTTATGCATGTATTTTCATGCGACACTTGTATTCGACAACACGAGATAGGCTATGAAATATGCCATGAAACTGATCCTAAGGCAAGATTAGAAAAACAATGAATGATAGAGATGCACAAAAGTAAATGGAACGTGTTTGGTAATGATAGCGTTGTGGGCGAGCTAGCCTCCCCACCAGTGCATAACAATGTACTGATAACCCCATAGTCTGCTTGCAGGAAGCAGGAAACGTCGGCGGGTGCGGAGCTTCCATCGAACGTGCTAAGGCGCGGAGCTATCTCTGGAGCCTTGGAGCGTTGTAAGGAGTTGAAGCACCATATACAGGACATAATGTATCGGAACATCACCATGAATCATTCCATCTTGTAAGCTACTTGGCACGCCTTTTATGTTTCAGAGAGAGAGAGTTTAAGCGATTTGTAATATCGGCCTAGCGCCGCTTGTAAACTTCTTGAAAATCAATAAAAGAGTTTTGAATTCGCTTCAATTTATGTTCATTTACTTTCCGCTGCAAATGGGGACACTCTGTACGACTCTGTAGCCTAGCTCAAATCGGCCGTTTCTGGACTTGGCCTTGCACGGGCGTAACCTAGGCCCGTGCGGCATCACGCCTTAGCGAGGACGATCGCTCCTGCGGGAGCGAGGCGTGACAACATATACATACAACTATATATATAATAACTCTCATCACCTCAACTCTACTTAAGGTCTAATAACACACACTCCCTACCACATGCCTATCATTCCAATGAAGGGATCAGATGCTGTAGGGTGTATTGGGACAGAATAGTGGTGTAGCATGGCTGCTTATGGAGATGCAGAACAATCACATGTAGGACAATGATATGTAGGACACATACATATCAAAAATTGAACCAATGCCCAGGTAGAGGCTTGGAAGACTAAACCAATCATAAAAGAAAGGGTTTGGATATGTATCTAGACAGGTGGGCTAACCAGATATCATCTTTATCTAAGAATGAAAGGGGACAGAACAATGATCAAGGAAGAACTCTTATTAACAACCCACATTATATTCCAATGTATACAACTGTCGAAGTGGACTGAACAACCATGCCCAAGAAAAAGTTTAAACTCCTCTGTAGGGCAGGTACTGCAGGTTAAAATGAAGGGTATTGCAAGGCTATCAACAAGTAAAATGCTAAGAGATGCAGTATATCACCATGTACAGAAGTAAGGATGAGTGCAGACCTCTAATATGCATGATACTGACTCTCCAGATGTACAGAATATGATAAGTGGTTGATGGTTATATTGGTGAGTCAACAATTGGGGTCTGAACTATGGTCCAGTAAACCTATGATGCAATATGGTAGGTAATGAAATTTGAGTGCAGGGAACAACTTGTACAAGTCTGAACCAAGGGAATAGGGTATCTAGTGATGGGTCTGCACACTGCCTATAAAGGTTGATGAAACAATGACTGAACTCAACACAAAGAGAACTTAACTAAAATAGAGAACTGAACCAAGTATAGGCTAAACAACATGTCAATACCCTATACAACAATGGCCTATAGATACCTACCAACCCATATTCTATATGCTAATATCATCTGCAATATATCTATATACATAGACCTCTCAGTCTTAGGTGAAACTACAACTATACTAAAGGACATGCTCTGATCATGGGTGCCTCACTGGAAAGGTTAAGGGTAAAAAATAATAATCATAAAGGCTGCAAGACATGCTATCATCCTATATGTAAACTGGTTGGTATTATAAATGACAGGGGAATCATCTACACTGGGTTACTATTCTAATACCAATGCTAACTATCATCTCCAGGGTACATGTACTCTACAAGTCATCATATCATTACAATATGAAAGAACTACATATGAATAAGCTCTCCAAAACTAAAATATCCCTACCCTTAAGTTATTTATAACAACAGAAGGGTATGATGTTCAAAAACCTTCAAGATACAATCTGATAATCATATGCGTCTGTCCAAAATTATGTTACTCAGAGTCTTCGTCATGCTAGTGAGCAAGGCTACGATAATCACAGAGTCCTTGACTAAGGTACATACCTCTAGGATCATGGTATTTAAAATTTTCGCATTGCTGCATGCCACAGCGAAAAACCTTAAATTCCCATACCCGAGAAATACATCCAAAACCTGACTATATGTCCTCACTATGCCAACTAACACGACTATCGAAGATTCTAGATCTCATAACTGAGGTGACCTAGCCCATATGATTTTCTTAGAAGAAAAACAAACATAACAAAGAGCAACAGGACAAAATTAATCAATCAACAAGGAACAGATGGAATCGAATTTCAAGATAGTTATAAGAGATAATTGCGGGAATGGAATCGAGAAGAACGAAACTTGCAGCAAGATCTCCAATGGTCTGTGCATCCTTGACTGTCCTGGCAAAAACTCGCCCTTGCTGGTTTTCTCTGGCCTGTTGCTGATGCTGCATGAACCGCTGCTGCTAAGAGAAATCGGGAATGACGAGAAAAGGTCTCTGTACAGACGGAGGTGCACCTCTAACGTAGCAGAAACGCCAACCTGAGTCAGCACAACAGAAGCTGCGGTCTCGAGGCCCTGATGAACAGGACAAGAGGTGGCCAACCTCTCGATAGTATCCTCCGAACCGGAGTAGTGAGATCACGTCTCCATATCCATCATAAAGACAGATCAAAACAAGAAGCAATTTCTGAGAATAAAATGAAAAATCAAGGAAGAAAAGTTTATATTCAAGGGAAGTCAATAAGCAATAAAATTTAGATATACGGAATCTGATAAAGAGTTTTTCCTAATGTGATTGAGTACCTTCAAAATATCCTAATCCAACTGCAGGCTGTAGTGATACTCTAGTTCAAATACCACTACATAAACTCGACCTGCATGGGCTACCACTAAAAATGTGTCACGACCCGCACCCACTGCGAGGGTACGAGAACGTAACAACGCCCAGCCGACGCCGCAGTTTCGGCGGTAGAACGCTGTCCTAGGTCACATACATCTAGCAGTTTATAAGGTACCTGTACAGTTTATCCACTCCGAATGGAGGTGACATAAATAAGTACAACTCAATCACAGCTAAGGAAGATAGTACTGAAAGATAGAATGGATAACACTCAGAATCCATAGAATATAATACAAGATAGAGAGATAGTTGAACTAAGATAAACATCTCCACAATCCAGAGTACAACTCCAATCTATACACAATGTATCATAACATGAAAGTAGATAGAACTAGCCTAGCTAACTAGCCTAGTCTACAGGGGTAATATCCTCAGCAAGTGCTGGGTCCTCCTGAGAGTCCAGCTCAAGTGTGTCATCTAAGCCTGCTCCGTAATAAGTGGGACACTACTTCTCAAAGTCATTTGTAAAATTTCAACAGGTCCAGTCAGGACTGGAGCGAGCACAGTACATCTCACGCAGTTCATATCGTAACAGGAATATAATACAGGCAATAGAGTAAGATACATGAAACGCTGAAGAATATATATGAGTAAAAAGAGAAGACTGTAATAAAATATCTACTATAAATAAAGAGCTACAGTAAACTAGTGATTTAGAGTACAAGCTAGACATGTGAACGGCTTGATAATAAACATGAGAGGTCTCACATGACTACACTACTTTGGAAATTGTCCACATAACTATTTATACTCTCCCATATCCCAATCAATACACAAGGATCCGTTCAAGTTATTCTATTGCATATGAGATTCACATGGAGGCCCATAAATGGGTGTACATGAATATAAATATGGGGGCTCCGTGATCATGAGAGTACATGAATCATGAGAGTGCACATGTATGGTAAAAGCACAAGAGTACATGATGAAAGTGAAACGCACATGACATGATGTATCTGATGCTCCCGAGGGAGATAACATCGTATGAAAAGATCCATATAGTACTAATCCGTGTTTCTATCGTATCAGCATCAAGTAAAATAATCTAGAGCAAGAAAATACTCCCAGCAAGTATGAAACAGTCAGAGAATGTACTCGCCTGATATCCTGAATGTTCGGAAGAAAGTACTGCCTGAGGAATGGTGTCTGGCTCCTAATCAGAACAGCACAAATCACAACATGTCCAGGTAATAAAATAAGATACTATGATGCAGTCTACATGATACTAGGTCAAACCTAGACCAAAGTTAACCCTGGTCAACTTTAGTCAACTAAAAAGTCAAACTAGGTCAACTCTAGTCTAGTTAGGTCAACTAAGGTCAAACATGGTTAAACTAGGTCAAACTAGTCTAGGTTGGTCAAACCTAGGCTTAACAAGTCAATCTAGGTCAACCAACTACATACCACACAAGTCTCACTAGCCTAGTGATACACAAGTGTATCACACCCCATGCCATAGGCTACTCTACCTACGCCATGGGCCAAACACATATAGGCTAATGAATTCTCTAATTCATATAACACTATCATACTACACAATTATATAATACATTACACATAAGCTAGATAATATATATATATATATATATATATATATATATATATATATACACATTCACATATATGTAAACTAATGGCAATATACATTACACATTGAAATTTCCATTACACCCTAGCTACATGTATCACATATGTATAGAGAGGGGTATACACATCTAGGCAAAGTGTGAGTGTGTGTATATATATGAGAGTGTGGCATATGTGTGAGGGTGTATAGGTGTGACAGGAAAGTTGGGAGGGGGAGGTAGGCTAGTGTGTGTGTGTGTGTTATATATTGACAGTGTACATATAGGAATATAGGTGACAAAAGCTTCAGGTTTTTGTGTAGTGTTTAGCTCCCAGGTTAGCCCAGGTGACAGTGCCTATGTGTTCATCCCAGTCTCAGGTTACCAGTGTCCAGGAATGTGATTGTTTCCAGGTCTTGGGACTAGCAACTCAGGTTTATACGATGGCAGTGAAGCAATGTAGGTCCCTGGTTTTCCTAACAGTGTATATATATTCAGATTTCGAGTGAACATGAAATGGGTTTCTCAGAAATAGAAATGGACAGAAAACTTAGTGTCTCCAGGAAATCAATGTTCAGACAGTGTACATAAACCAAAACAGGGTGTTAGTGTGTCAAATGAAGACAGTGTACAGGTGTTCACGTTTGTCAAAAACAGTTTAAATGTTAATTGGCCATTCATTCTTAGGTTATAGTTAGGCAAAAGGAAGAAAAATAGTCATGTTAAAACTGAACATTCAATCACTTGTAACCATTCATGAATACATCAACCAATCCTCAACATGACCCATATATTTAGCAACTATACCACATTAATATAACATGCTATCAACACTTAATGTTATTTGAAATAGACAACAATGAGTAATATTGTAGGAGCGTAAAAAAATGCTTCATAGACCAAGTCAAAGAAATAGAGCTTTACGTAAGTCAAAAAGAGTCAACAAACTATTCTACACAGGCTATTCTACGCAGGCTAGTCTACGCAGGCTACTCTACGCGAGCTGTTTTACGCACACTATTTTACACAGGGGACAGGCTGTCAGATCATACATTTAATGCAAGTGATAATAAATCTGACATAATGATTCGCTGACAGCGTATAACACAAAATTCGAAGAGATTTGATTTACACAGAAACCAACATTGTCGTTTAGTGTGTGATTGGGTTACTTTACGCTCAAAAGATGGCTTCTTTTACGCATGACTACTATATGAGCTTTTTACGCTCAAAATTGACGTGTGCGTAAAGTTTATTTGGGCTACTTTTACGTCCAAGGCTGTTTTATCAGCCACTTTACGCGAGAAGTCTATTTTTGGACTATTTTACGCCTACTCTACTACTTTACGCTGGAAGTGTATTTTGGGTCATTTTTACGCCCGATTGTTTCTGACCACTTAAGAACGTGGTTTGCCCACGTGGCTTTCATGCCACATTTTTCGAGGAACGTGTGTACGTGCTATCCCCATTTCATTGAGATAGTGGGACACGTGTCACCATGCATAGAGATCACAAATCTATATGGGACACGTGTCCACGTGCGTAGAGGATGATTTACGTCGTGGATAACAGTTGTTAGCGTAAAAACTTGATTTTGTTGCTTTCTACACACAAAGGGTCAAATCTATAAATAGGCTTATTTTTTACATATCAGAGACAAGAGAGAATACATAGAGATCAGAGCCCAGAAACTTTGATTTTCCAGAGCATTCTTCTTCAACTTTTCTTCTAGAACAGAGTGAAGCAAAGCAAGAAAGCATTCAACTGTGCCATCAGTATCGTTGCTCGATACCTTTCCGATGACTTAGTTCTTCCGATTGTTCGTCTTCTTCAAGCAGTTTTCTTCATCATCATCGTATGGTCCAAGGAACAAAGTGATCGTCTTCAGATCAGACTTCCATAGCAATACTTTCCATAATATTTGTACTTTTTATACTTTTCTATTTTTCTTTCGAAAGCCAATTTTTAAGCATTTTGTTAAGTGAAATAAAATGGCGACTCTGCTGGAGACAACCTTCTCCTCTGACGATAAGGCAATTGCTCAATATGATGATATGTTGGTCGGATCGACCAAGAAGACTCTGGTTGTGCACTTCGACCAGACTGCCTACGAAGAAATGCTCAGGACTGGGGGTAGTACTCACTGCTCCAATGTTCAGAAATCGCAGAAGGCGCACAAATTTTTGATTCCTAAGTCCAAACCATCCTCGGATCTCCCTGTTGTCTCTGAAGGCAAAGGCATCCTTCCTACTCCTATTGTGGAGACTCCCATCGGGGATGAGGCAGTCTCTACTTCAGCGATGCATCGTGGGCATAAAAACTAGTCTCCCGTCTGTGACGTGGCAGACTACCAAATGTTACGCTCTAAGCGTAAAATTTAGGTTTTGCGTTCTGGGCGTAAAAATCAGGTTTTGTGCTATGGGCGTAAAAATCAGGTTTTACGCCATCAGTCTCCCGTCTGTGACGTGGCAGACAATCAAATTTTATGCCCCATACGTAAAAATTAGTCTCCCGTCTATGACGTGGTAGACAATCTTGTTTTACGCCCCATGCGTAAAATTCAGTCTCCCGTCTGTGACGTGGTAGACACACAAACTTTACGCTCCATGCGTAAAGAAAAATCTTCCATCTATGATGAGGTAGATACTCATGTTTTACGCTCGACGCGTAAAGGTAAGTATCCTGTCGTTGACAGAGAAGATAAAATTTATAATGATACCTCTGCATCTAAAATGAATTTACCTACTCGCATACAGCGTAAAAACATGAATTCCATTGTTGGTAAAACTTTGGTTGTCCACCAACAACCTTCCTACACTGCTTTACGCAAGGTACCAAATCTGCAAATTACGCATAATGCTGATGGAGTCCTCTGTGCACAAAAATCTCAGGATTTACGTACACAACTCCAGGCGCGTAAAAACACCCAATTTGGTTCTGCTAATGCAGCAAGTAATCTTCTTTATACACAAGGGACTAAACGACTTTCTGTCCCAAATATAATAAAGAAGACTGCTTTCTCTACTCCCTCTGATTTACGCGAGTTGTTTGTACAAAAGCGTAAAGACAAAAAATCTCCTGTGACACTCTCCAAAGAAGATCACCATTGTGAGTGTCATCAGATTGTAATTAAGTGTTGCTGTTCGACGTCTAAGCGGTCAGTTTTTGATCGGTTAAGCTACAATGTTCAGCAATCAGTTGATGATCAAGAACAAGAGTTGTCATATGCCTCAGTTAATATGGCATCTCATACTAACAGAGGACGACGTCCAAGACGTAACTCTTCACAGAATCCTGGTCAATAATAGTTTAATCGACTTCTTAATAATTTCGAAGGAGTATATCAGAATACTCGATTGAGAAGTCAGAGACAATTGCGGACTTATGACTCATAAGCTGGGGGTACCCATTCTTTAGAGTCCGAAACTGATAGCATTGATTCATACTTCTACACCAATCCCTCTGTATCTTCAAGGGAGGTTGAATCTTATGCTATTGGAGACAAACCGGAGACGTCATCTGCTAATATAGAGCAACGTCTCTCTGCAGTTGAGCAGTCGCTGAAGGATATGCTTGTTATGATGGAAAGTATGCATCAAATAATAATGACTCAGCAAGTTGCTCAACCGACAGTAGTAACTCCGGTGCAGGTAGCAGCACAAACTCAAGATAGTAAAGGGGTTGATATACCCTTGAATAATCAAAGTCAGGAGCCTGCTACCAATCAAAATTCTGTATCTCCAGATCCTATCATTCCAGAAGATGTACCACCTTCAGTGGGGGTTACGGTACATCCGACAACAATTCAATCAAATGTGATTTCTCAAACCAGTGAAGCTATTCAAGCAGTACGAGAACTAAAAGCACAGTTTGAAGTTATGAAGCACAAGGATCAGCTCCAGAGGTTAGGGATTAAGCAACCTTATCCTCCTCACTGGAATGATTCACCCTTTCCTCCAAAGTTCAAACCACAATCCATGGTATTATTTGATAGAAAGGCATCTCCCAGTCAATATATCAATTATTTTGATATTATGACTATACATTTGTAGAAGAATAATGCTCTTCTTACCCGAGTTTTCATCGGGTGTCTAACGGGTTCAGCCTACAATTGGTATCGCAGTCTGCCTGACAATTGCATTTCGTCTTTTGACGAATTCAAAGCAATATTTCTCTTTCGCTTCTACGAAGGAGGCATGGACATGAACATGTCTTCCTTAATAGAAATCAAACAAAATGAGAAGGAAGATACTCGGACGTTCATTGAACGTTTTCGACAGGCAACTCTAAAAATGCCTCCAGGTATGCCAGATTCAGCATTGATTGATACGTGCAAGATAAATCTGAGATCATCTATTGCTGTCTTTACAGGTTTCTAATTCACAGATTGGGCCTCGTTTATCATAGCAGCAGTTTCAGCCGAGACCAATGGTAGGTTGGCTCGGGAGCACGGGATGATCTTCGCTTCAGAAGACAAAGGGAAGAAAAACTCTTCAAATAATAATTTCGGTAATCGTAATGGGAAAGGGAAGGAAACCTTAGTGGTTAACCTTTCTAAACCCAAAATGACACCGAATAATCAAGAGTCTTCCAAGCCAAAAGAAGAATACTCTTTTGATGACAGTGATATCCCAGGGATATTTCAATGTCTGGTAAAGAGTGGCAAACTTCAGATTCCAGAACCGAAAATGCCTAATGAAGTGAATCTGACCGATAATCCCAAATATTGTATCTATCACAGATACATCAATCATCTTGTCACGACCCGCACCCGCTATAAGGGCACGTGTACGTGACAACGCCCAGCCCTCACCGTAAAAACAACGTGGAATGCTGTAGGTTTTCTACTCTAAACAGTTTATATATATATATCAAAACTTGTCGAGAATATGGTCAACTCCGAACGGAGGACAAGCAATGAATATATATGAGTACTCAATCACAACTCTAAGATAATAAGTAAAGACTGAAAGAGAAAGACAACAAGACTATAAAATATAACCTGTCAAGTCCATCACAAATAATATACAAGTCTAAGTCCAAGTCTCTAATACAATCCCAAAATATAATATAATAACAAGTAGTAAGCTGGAGACAAGGTCCAGTCCAAAATGTCTAGTCTAACTAAACTAAGCTAGAGGCTCGTCAGGCGGAGCTAAGCCCTGCTGAACCAAGGTCTCCAAGTCTATGCCCACTACATCAACCGGACCGTAGTAGGTAGGACAATCCTCCTCGCCACAATCTAGTCAGGATGGAACGGACACAAATCTCAAATAACAATTCTAGTTAGACGATATTGAAAATGTAGTAGTAAATAGAGAGAATCTACGAAGTAAATAATGTGTACATGAATCATGGTAAGGCATATCAAGGCTGTAATCTGAATGTAAGAACAGAAAAATAGTATAAATCATGTACAACAATCTGGAACTATATCTATGTGAGTTTAGTATTAGTTTCAACATGTGATCGGCTTAGAACTTGATACAATGTTTGGCCTGCCTAATCATACGTTAGTGTATGATTAACACTATACAATGAGAATACTATAGTGATACAATGATGATACAATATAATACTATGGGGTATTGATCACATATCTACGCTAACACCCCCATCCCTGACTAATATAGTGGATCCAGTCATGATACGTATTCTCTGAGGAGGTCGCGAGCCTACGCAGGAATCGTATCTATACAATGAACAATAAGCAATGAAGACTTGCCCAGTATATACCATATATAAGAGGAATAACATCTTATGACGGGATCCAGACAAATATCAATCCGTGTGAACAATGTGTTAAGAGAACAAGGATAATCTACACTAAATACTAGAAACAAAGATGATATCATAAAACAGAAATATTATCAGAGAATGTACTCGCCTGTACTGTGATGGATAAGTCGACTGAGTCCAAGATCAGTGCCTCGAGGACCTATAGATGGAATACTGTATCAATATAATGGTTTGGAAGTGAAATTAAGTCATACTGAGTCAAAATAGGTCAAGACACGTCAAACTAAGTAAGTCTAGGTCAAACAAGGTCAAACTAGATGGTACAGGGTTAATCTAAGTCATATTAGGCCTAACAAAGTCATACTAGGACAAGATAGGTCTAGTTAGGTCAACCTTGGTCATAGGAGGACATTGGAAGTCAATCCGAATCAAACTAGGTCGAAAGTTGGCTTACCGTTGACTTTTGGTCAATGGGTCAACTCCGGTCAACTCTAGGTCAACTCTAGGTCAATGATGACTAATAGTTAACTTTTGGTCAACTGTCCAAGTTTAATGGAATTTGGGACTAAATTGGGTAAAGTGTTGACCCATAGTTGACTTTTGGTCTAAAAAGTCAACCGTGGTCAACCAAGGTCAAGACTAGATCTAGGCGACTATTTCTGATCATTACCAACCTCTACAACCTATATCCAAGTCCATCTTGGACTCGAAAACTCAAATCTTGGCCGTGGGCCAATATCCTATTTTACCCTTAAAAAGGGTAAAATTCTAACTTAGGCAATTATCAAGTTAGCCTACCTACGCTTGGTATTTTGACCCGTGCTCCCTAGGGTAGTATGATACTAGCTTATAGGTTCATTATCTACCAAAATACCTAGGTCAAGTGGACATCCAGTCCATGATACGGCCCATTGTCGGTATCTTGAATATTTCAAGATACGTAATGATACGGCACGATACCGGCGCCCTACTACCCCGATTTTCACTCGGGAGCCTACCCGCAAAATCTAATTCACGTATTCTAGGCCTATGCCAAGTTTCATCGCGTTCCGATACTCGGAGCTCAATTTCACCTTCTAACTCGATTTCCCCTATATTGCATTCCTATACTTCTACTTCTCCTTCCTCTTCTAAGTTTTACCCTTCAAATTCTTCTCCTTCTAACTCTTCTTCTTGTCTCCTTATTCAAAATCTTCTTATTCTTTTCCTTCTTCCTATTCTTTCTTTCTTTCATCCTTTTCTAATCTCATTTAATTCCTAATCTCATTCTCTTCCTTACTTCCTCTCATTCTTCTCCTATTCTAATTCTTCTTCTTAAATCTTTCTAACATCCTCTTCTAGTCTCCTTCTAACTCTCTAGTTATCTATCTATATACATATATATATATACACACATATATACGTATCTATATATACCTATATATATATATATATATATATATATATATATATATATATATATATGGGGGGTTATATGGGGGGTTATATGGGATTAAAGGGGGGTAAAATGGGGCTCAAAAATTGGGGGGAGGGGGAAGACTGCTGTAGCTGCTGCTACAGCAGCTACTCCTGCTGTGGCTGCTGTTTTCCTTCTACTTCTTCTCTAATTCTTCTATATATCTCATCTCCTACTCTCTCTCTCTCTCTCTCTATATATATATATATATATATATATATATATATATATATATATATATATATATATATATATATATATATATATATCTAACCATCTATATATATATATATATCCATATATCTATCTATCTATATATCTATATACATACTCATATATATATACTCTACATATATAGATATATAAAAAATATATATATATATATATATATACTCTACATATATATTTACATACACACACACATATAGATATATATATAAATACACACACACACTCTCCCTCATGGCAACACCACCACCACTCTCATTCCTCTACACACACACACACACACAAATTCAAATATATATATAAAATACATGCACATATATATATATACATACATACATATATATATATATATATATATATATATATATATATATATATATATATATATATATATATATATATACATACATACATATATATATATATATATATATATATATATATATATATATATATATATATATATATATATATACATACCATTCTAATTAGAAAACCACCAAAAGTCGATTTCTATGGAATCCTACAAAATTTGTGGACAAAATGTAGAGAATCTTCTCCTCTACAATAACGGTGAAGACAATAAATGGAGAAGAGTAATTAATAAAGAATAAATGACATACCTAAAATGGTTTTCTTGTAGGAAGGAAGAGCTTGGGAAGGAGAAGGAAATTTAGAGAGAGAGAGAGAGAGAAAGAGAGAGAGTTTGACTTAATGAAGAAGAAAAGGGGGGGTTGTTCTTGGCCGGCCATGTGGGGGGGGGGGGGGGGGGGGGGTTATTGGGTTGTGGGTGTGATCCAATAACCCTCCAATCCATTAAACTTAGGTTGGGTTGGTTCGGGTTTGGTTCGGTTTGTTTCGGTTTAAATTCTAAATACTAATCAAGCTCTAAAATGACTAATTAAGCCATGGAAATAGGGTTTATGGTTTCTAGCCTAATTATGATGGTATGTGGGCCAAACCAGCTAGTATGTGGGTCCCACTAGGGTCCAGGCTACCCGAGTCTCCAACTTAAGTCCAAATTGGATAAAATTCAAACCAACTCAAACAAATCCCTAAAAATCATATAAAATCAAATAAAATTCCTAAAAAATTATAAAACTTGAAAATGATGAAAATACCCCTAATTTGAAAACTGGGGGTGACACATCCTACCAAGGCTTGTTATGTTTTGAAGAAAAAAATCCAGGAGCTGATAAATTCCAATGCTATTGCTTTAACTAACGATGAGCATACGGTCACAACTAGTATGGTTTCTCTTCAATTTGGAGGTTTTCCTCCACAACAAGTACCAGACGGGATTGTCCCAATTCCAAAGGCGACGACAAAAATTGTGAATATCCTGCCTACCAGAGAGCAAAATGAAGGGCTTTTGCCTCTTACACTTAAAAATGGTGAAATCATGTGCGTGCACCCTGATTTAGTGCCGAAAATGGATAATAAAGGTAAAACTTCAAAATTCAAGAAAGATAAAAAAAGTCAGAACCTGCAACATGATTTTTCATGTTTTTACCCCAGACCATGATGATTTGGATCATTTATGGGGTGACATTCCTTTAGAGGATAAACTGAAGGATTTGAACATATGTCCTCCAAGTTTGGCTCCTCCTACCAAACTCAAGCTTACTCATCGGCAATGGTTAGCTATGAATAGTGTTCCTTTATACAGGGCACAACAAGTCTTTGCTGCTTATGAGAAAGCTGCTATAGGGATCTTTCCTTCTATCCCGAGTATTTCTCCCTCTTCTCTGACTACAGAGATTTCTATTCCTCCTTCTACGGAAGTCTCCATGCCTTTTTCTTTTCCTGTGGTTACAGAGATCTCCGTCTCCTCTTCCTCTGTCAAACTACCCTTTGAAAGTCCGCTACCTACTCATTTGTATAGTCAACAATCAGTCCATCTCATGAAAAAGATGGGCTATGACTTTCAAAAAGCGGAAGGCTTGAATTATGATAAAGGAATGTGACTTCCTTTACAACTTTAAAGTCAAAAATCCACTCTCGGATTGGGTTTTGAAGATCCTCATAAAAATCTTCGCAAGAAAAAGACTAAGGGAAAGAAGACTAAAACCTGCAATATGGTACTTCATTCTCCTGAGTCAGAAGAAGAGACTTTTGCTGGTACGAGATCTGGAAAAGAGTACCACAAAGATTATAAAGGATCTTCCAAAGTAGCGGAAAATGTTGTTGAAACAGTTCCAGCTCAATCATCTCCTGTTCCTACTAAACCATCTGTGGTTGAGAAGGAGAAACAGAAAGCAGTACGCTTTGACGTCTCATTAAAATCTACTTCAAATCAAGGGGTGGTGATGAAATCCTACAAATTCGATATTCTAGCCCAGTTAGCTAATACTCCGGCTAGACTTTCGATATTTAAGCTGCTTCGTCTTTCAAAAGAAAGCCGCGAAACTCTGAGTGAAGCTTTGCTACAGGCATATTCTTGCTTAGCTCAACTGAAGAGTCCTGACAATATACCAGTTTCATTCCCACAGTGTCATAGTATGATGGAGGCAATTCCTAATATTACCTTCACACAAGAAGATATACTATTGAAGCATAATAAGTATGACAGACCTCTGTGCTATACAGGGTATATTGAATCCACAGAAATTGACAGAATTTACATCGATCCTGGGTCTTCAATTAGCATAATTCTTTAAAGTATGCTACGACCTTTGAGGATCCCTACTAGTGAATTGATTTACATTAGTACCACAATAGTTGGTTTCAACTCTGGAAAGAGTAAACCACTGGGAAGATTTGGCTGAAGATTTAAATTGGTGATCTTCGAACTATGGCAACATTTTATGTTATTAACTCAGATGTATCTTACAACATCCTCCTTGGAAGACCGTAGATACATGAGCATAACATTATGCCTTCAACTCTCCACCAATGCTTTAAGTATGTGGATCCTCAAGGGGTCGTGAAGACCGAATTTGCGGATATCAATCCCTTTAAGGGTGTTGAAGCATATTTCTCTGACTCAATGCTCTATAAACAGGAGCATGTAAAGGAGATATCAGATATAGCCGAAGATCAATCATCTGCTGAGGATCAAAATCTATCAATGAAGATCCTCCGGAAGAGCAACCTTTGAAGATTAAGGTCAAAGGCCGAATCCAACCTCAACCTGTCAATGATCAACCATTGATAATTAAGGTTAAAGGAACAACTCGGGCTTCATCTGAGGAAGCTGTGAAGATTCCAATCAAGGACCAAGTTCAACCCCTTATGATCAAGGTTAAGGGACGTACTTCTCGTACAAATGATCCAGAACCCCCACTGATCATCAACCTTGGCAAGTCTACGCAGAAGACGGACGACGGTCCGTTAATTATCAATCCGAAGCGTGGAAGTCAATTTGTAAATGATGTAAATATTGATCATTATATACTTTCTAATATCAATAAAGATTTTCTTTTGGAGTATATGACTGTCAAATTTATTGAAAGAATGACTTTATCTGCTAATGATCAAAGTCATCATAAAAATGACATAAATACAGAGGAAACCTTATACATTGACCATAAGGAAAATTTCTTTCCTCCTCATGTTGATGTTGGACTTTATGCTCAAAGATTCCTAACATCTTCTCCTTATTTTCTTCCTGTAGCCGCTTCATCACAAGATTGTGTAACTTATAGACGTCACGAAGAATCTTATTTCGTGATTTCGTCTGATAAGAAAAACAAGTGCCAAATTGTGTTTGGTCTGGCTAGAAATATCCCTGTTATTCAGAAAGATGATCTTCGAGATAAAGATAAAGGAAGAATCTGAGTTGACAAATATAGTCAACAATCTCTTAAGATTATCCAGAATATGGGATATGATTTGAAGACTATGCAAGGTCTCAATCAAGGTAAGGGTAGACGGTTACCGTGATGTGGTGACCCGTTTTACAAAAAAACTCGTCATGGATTGGGATATAATCCATCCCACATGTTTAATAAGAATATACAAGAAGACTTTTCTTCTAGTTCTTCACAATCTTCAGATACAGAAGAAATCCAATTTATTGAATCGGATATACCCCACATGTGCAAAGAAGACATGAAAGAAGAATCTTATTCTAGCCTTCTACAATCCTCATATTCCGAGGAAGACTATTATAATGAATCTGAGGGTATATTCTCAGTTAATAGGGTTCAAACTGATGGTAAATCAGAACCATTTGAGAATGACCCTTGGGCACAACAAATGGACACTCAATGGAAACTTTGTTTTGAACAACAACAGCCACCTACAGAGGATAAAATTATCCAGATTGATGTTGGAGACGGAACTACATCCAAACCGATATTCCTCAGAAAAAACCTCTCCGAAGATGAAAAGGAAGAGTTGATACAATTGATTAAAGAATATATCGATATCTTTGCATAGAGTTAAGAAGATATGCCGGGTCTAGATCCCAAAGTTTTTACTCATAAACTCAATATTCTTCCTAATGCTAAGCCTATGAAACAACAACAACGACATTTTAGACCAGATATGATGGACGTAATTGAAGCAGAAGTCAAAAAGCTGATCACATATGGCTTTGTTCGTGAAGAACAACACCCAGATTGGGTTGCGAACATTGTTCATGTTATGAAGAAGAATGGAAAAGTCAGAGTTTGTATAGATTTTTGAGATCTTAATGCAGCTTGCCCAAAGGGCAAATTTTCACTTTCGATTACCGATGTTATGATAGACAATACATGTGGTTTTGAACGCATGTCTTTCATGGATGGATTTTCAGGATACAATCAGATTAAGATGCATCCAGGAGATGAAAAGCATATTGTTTTTCGTATACCTCTTGGAGTCTACTGCTATACGGTTATGCCATTTGGATTAAAAAATACCGGTGCTACGTATCAACGGGCCATGAGCAGCATCTTTCAAGAACATCTACGAAAAATAGTTGAATGTTATGTAGATGATATTGCTGTCAAGAGTCGATCAAAAGATTATCACATTCAAGACTTGAAGACAGTGTTTGAGTTGATGCGCCAACATCAACTGAAGATGAATCCTACTAAGTCTTTCTTAGGGGTTTCCAGTGGCAAGTTTTTGGGATTTGTCATCACTTCTTAGGGTATCCATATTGATCCTGATAAAATCAAAGCTATTCTTGAAATGCGTCCTCCACGCAATTTAAAAGAACTCCGCGGCTTCCAAGGTCGTATTGCTTATATCAGGAGATTTATATCCAATCTTTCTGAGAGATGCCAACCTTTCTCCCGTTTGTTAAAGAAAGGTGTATCATTTGTCTGGGATGAAGCATGTCAGAAAGCCTTCAATGACATCAAACAATATCTTACAAATCCACCTATTTTGGTACCCCTAGTGGTGGGAAGACCATTTTTGCTATATGTTTGAGCTTTAGGTCATTCACTTGGTGCTCTTCTTGCACAGAAAAGTGACAAAGGTCATGAACAGATAATTTATTATCTTAGCCGAATGATGGTCGGAGCTGAACACAGGTGTACTCCTGTAGAAAAGGAATTTCTACCCTTAGTTTTTGCTGTTCAAAAAATGCGACATTATGTGTCAGGACAAACTATACATGTCATCTCCAGATGAAGGGTCAAGCATTAGCTGATTTCTTAGCAGCTCACCCTATACCCGAAACATCGAAATTATATGAGGACATTCCAGATGAAGTCGTGAATTGCAGCATAACTTTAAAGGATGACAATTGGCAATTATACTTTGATGGAGTATCACGAGTTAGACCTAAAGGCAATATTGTCTCAGGAGTAGGAATCGTTTTAGTTTCTTCTGACAAAATGGTCATATACCATGCTTATTCTCTCAATGAGCCATGCTCCAACAATGTCGCAGAATATAATGCCCTGCTGATTGGTCTTCAAGTAGCAAAACAATTGGAGTTCCTAGAAGCTTATGGAGATTCTCAACAGATTGTTAATCAGATTAGAGGGACGTATGAAGTCAGAAATCCTGACCTCATCCCTTATCATCAAGTGGTAATCGAATTGGTCCTTTCATTCAAAGGATTCTTCATCGAATTTGTACCACGTTCTTAGAATTTAAAAGCTGATGCTCTTGCTAGTTTAGCGACAGATTTAGCTGTTCCAATTCGAAGACAAAATACCATTACTTTGTTGGATCAAGACTTATTTTGTGTCAAGAATAATCTGCATATTGAACAGAGTTATACTACAGAATCAAGTTTCCAACAGAGGGATTGGAGAAGTCCATTCATTGATTATACGGTTCATAGAATTTTACCTGAAGATCCAAAAGAAGCTGTATCAATTCAAAGATGATCATTTCGATTCTATTATGATTATTCTTTACATATGTTATATCATCGTTCTTATGACGGACTTCTGCTGCGTTGTATCTCTGAGAATGAAGCTAAGCAAACGCTTCGTAAAGCTCATGATGGTGTCTGTGGTGCCCATCAACCGGATCCAAAATCACAGGACCGCATTCGAAAAATGGGGTATTATTGGCCATCCATGATAGCAGATGCTATGGATTATGCCAGACGGTGTAAGGCATGTCAGATTCATGCTGATTTTATTCATCAACCGTCTGAATTCCTACATCCTACATCGACTTCTTGGCCTTTCGAAGCTTGGGGCATGGATATTATTGGTCCTATTAACCCCCCTTCTGTTAAAGGACATCGGTTTATCCTATAACCGATTACTTTTCTAAATGGGCGAAAGCAGTTCCCCTTGTTGAAGTAAAAAATGTCTAATGTGGTTAGTTTCATCAAACACCATGTCATTTATCGTTTTGGGATTCCCCGACGGATAATCCATGACAATGGACCACAATTTGCCAGTCAGGTATTTTATCGATTTTGTGATAAGAATCAGATCCAAAACCTGGCTTCTACAGCTTATAATCCAGCTGCTAATGGTTTGGCCGAAGCCTTCAACAAGACAATCATCAAACTTCTTAAAAAGTTTGTCTCTTCTAATAAACGTGATTGGAATGAGAAACTTGGAGAATGTTTATGGGCTTACCGAACGACAGTCCGAACTCCTACTAGCTTTACACCATTTTTACTGGTTTACGGATGTGAGGCGGTTCTTCCACTGGAAATCTAGATTCCATCTCTTTGAATAGCCATTGCTAATGAGTTAATTATAGAAAACAATGATCGCTTATGACTTCAAGAACTTGAAGGATTAGACGAGAAGCGTCTTCAAGCGCAACAGCACATTGAGCTATATCAAGCCCGCATATCTCGAACTTTCAATCGTAAAGTTAAAGAGAGAATATTCAAAGTCGGTGAGCTAGTTCTAGCTGTTCGAAGACCGATGGTGATGAATCATAAGAGCAAAGGGAAATTCCAAGCAAAATGGGAAGGCCCTTATGTTATCGAGACAGTTTTCTACAACGGTGCCTATCGGTTGTCTAAACCGAATAAAGATTTGCTCATGATGCCGATCAATGGCAAATTCCTGAAGAAATATTATGTTTGAATTTCTTCCTTATTATCCAGCTACCAATGTTTGGTTAAGCTTGGAGAGAAATTTTAATCTTTTATCTTACCAGTTGATTAAAAAGTTAGATTTATTATTTATCATGCTCTCACGACCTCTGAATAAATATTAAGTCTGCTTATTTTTCCTATCTATCATGTCCATTTGGCCTCTGAATAGATATTAATCTATTTTTCTTTGAGTTGTTACGATCTGTCACGTCCATATTACCTCTGATAGTATCATATATTCTAAACAGAAAACGAGATTTCATTATCTATCATGTCCATATTACCTCTGGATAGATATAATTTATTGAGTTTTAGAAGACTTGTCATGTCCATATTACCTCTGATAAGTGTTTTCTATTTCATACCTATGGTTTTAAATGATAGGATCACAAAACAAATATTTTATTCATTTCTTGTGAACATTACATAATGAATAAGATAAAAGATTACAAGAGCTCTTTAATTTTCCTACGGTGGAGCAGAGATATCTTGAAGTAATTTCTGCAGCTCTGCTAGACGCTTGTCACGAGAGCTCAAAACATTCCTGGTAGCTTCGGCAAGTCGGGCTTCGGAAGTACAAATATGAGAAAGTCCAGCAAAGCTGATTATCAGATTATCCTTGGCTTCATCAAGGGTTCTGATAGTAGATTCATCTCCGTAGGCATGTTTTTCCAAAATTGAGCTTTGAGTTAAGTGCTGGTCCCGTGCCATGGTCATCTGCTCCCTCTCTGCTTTCAAGCGAGCCAGTTCAGTCTCAACTTCTCGAATTTTATCATTTTATTGATAAATTTTCATATTCGAAGTGTCATAAGTTGCTCTATGGCTATCCAGCTCAGGCTTTATTCCAGCCAAAAAAGCTTTTTCTTTGGCGACCTTTATGCTATATTCATGGAGGGCTTCATTATATCTCGTCTCCCGAGCGAGGTAATCAGCCGATAAGGCGTCATACTCTTCTTGGACGAGATTTTCAACAGTTTCACTTGACAGCTTAAGATACTCTCTGATGGGTTGTTCAAGTCCCTCCACGATTTTCTCTAATGCTGTTGCTCTGGCCGCATCATTGAAAATAGCAACATTTCTGATGGTAAGAGCCATCGCTGCCTTCAAACTCTCATAATTGAGGCCCCTATCCAGGACCATCTTGATTAAAGTCTCCAAAGTCTTATAAAAAGTTTTAGTATGAATCTCAACTAAGAGATTCATTTCTATATTTGAACTTGGCGTTGCAGCGATATCTACCAAGTCTCTTCTTTGAAGGCTAGGAGCAGATGCTGATACCTTGGTAGTAGGCTAGGGTGTAGTTGTTTTTGTTACTGCTACCAAAGCTAACTGACTCTCGGGAGTCTCAGAAATAGGGTCTTCAACATTTGTTGTTCCAGCCGTATCTGGAACTGAAACTACGAAAGTTTTGGTGACGGTGATAGTTGTGGGTAGAATGATATTTGTGGTAGCTGACTCAGGTTTTGGCATTGTCTCTTCAGAAACTTGTACTGGATCAGTAGTCATAGCAGAGGATGCTATTATACCTTCCCCAGCTTCAGTTGGTGACTTGAGTATGCCTTCATCACCTTCCTCAGCTATTGACTCTGCAAGTCCTTTGAGTATTTCAGTTGTAGTGAATTCTTCTACAACTGAGTCTTCATTAAAATTTAGCTCTTCCTCAGCAGCTGTTTCATCATCTACAGTAATTTTTACTGTATTTTCTTCTTTATCTTTGCCCTCAGCAGAAGGAAGGTCTTATGGATGAACTTGTACTTCTGGATCTTGTTGTACCTCCATAGAAGTAGGACATTCATCTTGAGTCTCCTCTTCGGGCTCTCGTAGTACTTCTTCTTTAGCATCTTCTTCTTCTGAAGAAGATGCCTCCTCCTCAGATTCCTCGTTTTCTTCATAAATATCTTCTTGAGGAGGAGAAGGAGCCACAAGCTTTGGAGTAATTTTAACACCTACAAAGATTTAACAAAATAAGTTAATATACAAAAGTCATAGCTTTATATAGATTTTGTATAAATTATATTTACCTGGATATGTGTAGGACATGCCAAGTACTCATCATAATCTCCAGTCCAATCCTCATCATCAAAAGCGATAGCCGGTTCATCGGATGGGATAAACACTGAATCTCCAGTTTGTACTGGGGCGACGTCTTCAGTAACTTGTGCCTTTTTTGGTAGAGTTAAATGAAGTGCCAAGCTAAGACGTCCTGGAGATAAACTACTGCAGGTGTTGCTGGATGAGGTGCTGAAGATCCTTCTCCAGGGTGAATTGAAGAAGATCCTACATGTTGTAGCTCATCCACCAGAGTATCGCTCTCTGGAGTAGAGGCTCTTGATCTAGAAGGTCTTTTTGTGGTAGCCTTCTTCTTCTTCTTCTTCTTCTCCAGGGTTTTCTCTGGAAGTGTGACGGCTGCACTTTGCTTCCTTTTACGGGACTTGCCAATAACAATAGGTTCTGCGGCCTTCTCCCCAACTCCTATAGCGATAACTTCCAGATATGGATCTGGAATGGCAGCATCATCAAGGATATCTGATGGAACCCTGATTGGCTCCTCAACGTTCCCTTCCTTAGGCCATCTCAGACTACCTCTTATGTTGTAGCCATGGGCGAAGGAACGGATGGAAGCATAAAAATGAGTATACGTAGTTCGGTGGTGCTAGTAGCGGTTGATACTCTGAATTTTGCACCAGTACGAGCAGTACTAAAATACCTCCATCCTCTTGCACCATCAAGCAGTTTTCCATAGTGACAGAAATTGGTAGAGGGATTACCAACTTGATGTTGGTCATACTCAAATTGGTGAGCAAACCTACTGGGTAGACATGGTTCGAATGCACAATTATCTTCATTTCTGTACATCAGGTGAGAGGGTCTGATGCATTGTAACCATCTGAAGACTGATGGTGACAATAAAGTTCCCCCGTCAACATCATCTTCGAATTGAACGTCGAAGCAGTCAGCTGGAACTTTTGGTCGGGTACAGAAGAAATTCCAGCCATAAGAATAATTTAGTACTGTTTGGGTATCTGCCACTGTCGTGGCAGTCCAAGTAGCTTTGCTGAATTTTTGGAGAAAGACCTCCGCATCATCTCCCAGGCCTGGTGGCAATAGATTGCAGTTGTGATGTTGTCACGCCCCGCTCTCGTAGGAGCGATCGTCCTCGCTAAGGCGTGATACCGCACGAGCCTAGATTGCGCTCGTGTAAGGCGGGTTCCATAACGGCCGATTACAACGGCGGCGACGAGGTCGTCGCCCAGAAGTCCCAAGCAGAGACATTGAACACGCAGCAAAATTTAGAACAAAACACAATTTATTCAAAGAAGCTCTTTATTGATATCGAAACAATGGTTACATTGGGGGCGCAAGGCCGAGATTACAATCACTCAATACACTCGCCTCACTTTACAAGTCTCTCTGCTCTTTCTCATCTCTCGATACAATACTTGAATCCAGCGGAAGCTTCGGAAGGCGATGTCCATACATTATGTCCCGTATAAGTCTTTGTTCACGCGGCCGCACAGTTCGAATCACCAAGGAACTCCGTGCCTCGACGCATCCAAGCGAGCCCCGCACCACGAGCTTCTACCTGTGCCTGCACATAAACACTGTGTGGGTATCAGTACTCAACTGTACTGGTGGAGTGAGCTTCTCGCCCACCCATACAAAACCAACATATTTTATTTACTTTGTGCAATACAAGCCCCCCTTACGATTGTCTTTCTAGTCTTGCCTTAGGATCAATTTTTGGACCGACGCTCGGCCTATTTAGTGTCTTTAGACCATCTTCGTGCCTTGCACTGATAACGTACTCATACTTTGCCTCTAGACCTTTCTCGTGCTTGCATTGTCAACATACCAACTCATACTTATCTTTCGCACCATACTATTGGACGTAACGACTAGGTCGTGTCAAATACTTGCCCGTGCCTCAAACATCGAGGCCGTGGCTCACAGCGTAACCTGACTTATCCAAACTCACCTTATGGCCCTTCTCGACTTAACGCACAACGATTAACCAAACTTGTGGAACCGGTGTTGAGAACTCAAGTACGATGCCGTATCTCGTGCCAAAGTACGTGTCTTTACGTATAGCCGAATCGTAGTCTTTATAATACCTTGGGTGCATCCGAGCACACATTTTACCATTCAACGCATCCCGTGCTTATACTTTCTTTGCTACGACCGATACCGTGCATGCGGATTCGCCGCTTAGCATGCCAATTATCTATATGAAAGGCCACTGGCATGACAAGCCATCGCGGACATAGCTCGGGTAGGCGGCGGGTCCTTCGATGCAAGGTAGCTAGCCCCATGGAAAGCCCCCGACTACCCACACAATAAAAGCATGCGCGGCTATAACGTCTACCTCCTAGGATGACTGGGCCCGGTGCCCCGGCGTATAACCAGTCTAGGCAGAAATCCTTGTCGACAAGGTGTCCAATGACCACGCACCTACGAGACATCTAAACTCACGTAAATGCATGGCCTACTTGTTGGTACGATCGGAACTATACTTAGCAACTCGTGCTCTGAATCACACTTGGTATAACGTGCCTCAGGACCGTGAGACTCCCAACCGAGGGACCGCCTCGAACTTCTTAACGTGGATAGGAACACGAGACTCCCAACCGAGGGACCGCCTCGAATACTTAATGTGGATAGGATCGCGAGACTCCCAACCGAGGGACCGCCTCGAATACTCAACGTGGATAGGAACGCGAGACTCCCAACCGAGGGACCGCCTCGAATACTCAACGTGGATAGGAACGCGAGACTCCCAACCGAGGGACCGCCTCGAATACTTAACGTGGATAGGACACGAGACTCCCAACCGAGGGACCGCCTCGAACTTATTTGAACTCGAGGAAACGACTACTACGTAGCCTTCTAACTTAACTTGAACAAAATATGTTCCTTAAGTGCCATGGACCGTGGCTAACTTTACATCGTGCCAACCGTGGCTCGTGCCTGTAACTGACTTCTGTCTTACGCGACGCTATCACCCAAGTCATACGTTATATGACGGCCCATGAGATCATGGGACTATTTGACTTGACAACCGCAGAATGAGCGGGACGGCACTTGGAATGACTCAGGTCGACCGGCATAACTTTGCCTAACTTACTCAAGCCTATAACTTAACCCGAGGGACGAGCCAAGGCTATGCCACGCCTTGTGCAGTAGAAACGTACATGCTTTATCGACCATTTACACGGACGACGCCTATGACTTAGGCTAACTCATCGTTTGTGTCGAATACCAACTTTCCTTCTCCCAAGCCACGGGACGAAGGACTGAGTGTCATTTTTAAAGCACGCTGAGCCGACTTCTATTGAGACCGTGGGACCATTTTCCATGTTCTAAGACATTCCGACGGGTCGGGATTATTCCCTTAGCTATGTGCGTTCGTAGCTTTTATATTAGCCTACTTGTGCAAGTTGAAAACCAACGAATTATTAAGTGAAGGCTGAGATGAGGTAAGTTCACCGAAACTACCCCACCTGAGCGATGTCTTCGAGTCACCGTTATAAGGCCAAGTCCGAACGCCGTCGGCGTTTCGATTCCTCCGATTGATTTCGCGGGACTGTAGAAGCATAGAAAATCTCAGAACGATGATCTATGTGGCTCAGAACAGGAGAACCCCATGCGTCTCATACAGGAGCAGTCCCATGCGGTTCAGAGAGACTCTTAGTCTCATGCGGCTCAGACAGTAGAGTCCATGCGGCTTACATAGGGACAGTCTTGCGGTTCAAAGAGTCCTCCAGCCGCATGTGGTTCAAAAGTACATGCAGCTCACGGAGATATGCGGCTCATTGCCACGTGTACCCACGAAGACCCCTTTACACAGCTGGCCCTCGAGCAGTCTGCCTATTTAATGCTCCATCATGATTTGACAGCTGACGGCTCTGACATAAAGTATCATAATGGCCCTGCCATAATGACAGACTCTTGGGAAATAGGAGAAAATGTCTGACACGATCTGAGATTGACACGTGGCTACTCCAGACGGCTCCAGTGAAGAACAGCTTCATGCGGCTGGCAAGGACCGTCTTCCTGCGGCTCACCAAAAAGCCATTCCATGCGGCTCGCAGTTACTACACTTATACGGTTCACCAAGGAACCATCCCATGCCGCTCGCAGTTACTACACTTATGCGGTTCACCAAGGAACCATCTCATGCGGCTCGCGATTACTACACTTATGCGGCTCACCAAGCGGTTCGCAAATACTATACCTATGCGGTTAGCCTAGACGCTGTCTCATGCGGTTCATGGATGTCATACGGCTTTAGCAGAGTCTATCATCAAGATACGTGGCAGAGATTCAATGAAAGCTGGCAGCAAAGATGATTATGAGATGCAAAGATTTACCAGATCCTAATGACCATATCCTCATAATCAATGGGAATGGGATCAGGTCATATCATTCATTATCAAGTCAATTGGACACGTGGTGGGAGATCCAAGCTACACAATCAATCATGAAGATTTAAAGCAATCAGCATTAATTATTCACTGGATTCAATATTATCCCCATTTATGGCCAGATCCTTTACGCCAAAAATGAATGGTGCAAATTGGTTATACATCAGGCCGCCGCCACTTTAAGAATGGGTAATCATCCAAACCCTAATGATGCCTCCACTACTATAAATAGCAAGGTGCCATTCCCTTGTAAATAGACACGATCAGAAGGAGAGAGAAAAGAGGGCTTTCCTCCTAATAATCAGAGAGAATACACAAAGAAAGAGAGAAGTCAGAAGAGCAACAGAGGAGCCAGAAGAACATCTCTTCATCAACGCCAACCATCTTCTCACAGGAGCCAAGGCTGCATACCGGTCGTCCAAGGAGTAAGGCAGGGCTGCCGTCGCCTTCCCGAGCCTCTATCGTCACCCCCCAGAATCTAAAATAAACAATTGTACTTAGACTGCTGTACCTAGGTTTTCGTCCCTAGGCTTTCTTTGTACAAGCGAGTTTGTATTGTGTGTCTAAGTTCAGTCCTCCCATAAAACTGTTCTGTACTTTTATAATCAATGGCAAACACGATGGCGACTCTGCTGGGGACTAACTTCTCCACGGCTGAGGAGTTGGTGACGCAATCGGATGCAGCCAAGCTTGGCTCCACGCAACAAAAGATGGTCGTCCGCTTCGACCAACAGGCGTTTGAAGAGATGCTCTCCGAGGGAAGCGCTGGCCCGGTCCAGAAGCGCACCCATACGACAAAGGCTCGCAGAGAGTGGAGGCCAAAGTCATTTGCTCCTCCCCAAGCCCTCGATGGGATACCCTCTGTTGCTCAAGACGGCGAGAAGGACTTTTCTGCGGTCCCATTTCCGACCTTAGACAACTCTGCTGTCCCCAAGTCTGGCAGAAGAAAGCACTATTATGCTGGACTTGTAGGGGCAAAGAGGAACTCTACGCTAACCGATCCGCATAGGGGTGCTAGCCGCATGGAAAAAGCTCATGCGGCCACATTCGCTAGCCGTATGAAGAAAAATCATGCGGTCACATCTGTCAGCCGCATGACTTATGCGGCTACAGCGGCTATGGAAGTCAACCGCTTACAGAAAACCCATACGGCCACAATTGCCAACCGTATGCGGCCAGCCTGCACGGTCGTGACTCATAACCGCTCAAAAACAACTCATCCAACAGCAGAAGACGACCGCATGCAGACAGCCTGCACGGTACCCAAATCTAGCCGCATAACATCCGTTCCACGCTTCTCTCGATCAGTCTTCGACCGTCTCTCATGCGGTCCTGACCCTGATGGTTCTCTGGAGGATAAGCCAGATTCTGTGCTATCCAACTTGGACTCCTCCTATTACGCACCCACAAGTGCTAAAAGGAGGAAGTCTAGGGCAGCACGGGCTTATCAGGCCCAGTCAGTTGTCCCAACCTCTGACTATCGGGGCGTCCCGTTGACTATCACACGGGCCTCGGATGGGAAGTTGTATACAACCGCTCGAGTCCAGCCCCCGACGGCAAACGGACAGAGTGGTTCCTCTGACCTACGTGAGGCGATCCTCCACAAACGCAAGAAAAGAGGAGGAGTGTCGACATGCAAAGAGTCCTCGCTTGGACATCGTTGTACCCAAATCATCGTCAACTGCTGTTGCAACAACGCAGCAGTGACGAAAGATCGGCCATCCGTCTTCCAAAGACTACAGCATCCGAGCTCAGAAGATGAGGCACCTCGTGTAGTTTCCTGTAATTCTGCTCAGAAGGTCCCCGCCGAAAGGAAGGAAAAAAAGACAAGCATCTCCAGTCCCAAGATATCAACCACTATAGCTAAGAAACTGTCGTCTAAACGGTTGTCTTCCATCGGAGTATTCCAACACACCCGTTCAAAGACAAAATCTGCTGCAGTGGGAAATTCATCATCCACATCATTGGGGGTTGGGGGTAACACTCCTCCGAACATCCACAACAATCCGGTGTTTCAAGAAGACGAGCCCGGGGAAACAACTCTCCCATCAGGTACGACAGGCACCGATGTCCCCGAAGACACCCATGACTTTCAAGACGAAATAAACTCTAAGGCTAGGGGTACTACTCTCTCCGAGTCCGAACCAGAAGACAATATTCCCACATATCCCGACGACTTCTCGGTACACGGGTACGACTCGGAGGGCACATCCTCCATCGCTCCTTCCATCACTCCTCATGTAAGGACGGTGTTCATGACGGACAACAATCAAGGTGGTTCCAGTGATCGCCAGCGCATTGACAGTCTCGAAGCTATATTACTTGCCTTAGTCAAATCTGTAGACGAGATTAAAGCGGCCCTTCCAACTTTATAAGGAGGGACGCCTGGCCAAACAAGCGCGGGTCCCACGGTCAATGCAGACTCGAATTCGGCGGCACCGAACCCGGACAACAATCCTCCCGAAATAACAGCCCCTACCGCGACAGATGAGGCCCGAGAAGTAAGGAGAGAGGTCCAGGAGCTCCGAGCCATGTTCCATGCCCGAGAAAATGCTCAAGATCTCAGAATACGGCAACCCTACCCTGCTGAGTGGAGGGATGTTCCATTTCTACCAAAATATAAGCCGTTCAATATCAACCCATATGATGGCAAGACCTCAGCAACTCGATACATCACTTATTTCGAGGTCACCACCGACCATCTGCCCCATGATGATGCTATCCTCACTCGATTATTCATTGGGGCATTAGAAGGAGTCGCCTTCGACTGGTATCGCAATCTGCCGGACAACTGCATCCACTTCTTCCCCGGCTTCAAGCGCCTGTTCTTGGAGAGGTTCTACGAAGTAGGGCAGGACGTCACCATGTCCACCCTCATGGACGTCGTCCAAGGGGAGAAGGAGTTAACAAGGAACTACATTGAGCGGTTTCGCCAAGCTGTCATGAGGCTGCCCTCCGGAAATCCAGATTCCTCTTTGATTGAGATCTGCCAAAAGAGACTGCTTCCAACAATCAGCCTCTGGATGGGCGAAAGTCAATTCAAAGATTGGAAGGCCTTTATTATCAGCGCCATAAGCGCCGAAGAACGACTGAAGAAGGCTCGCCAACTAGGATTGCACATCTCGGAAGGAGAAAGCAAGGGCAAGCGTCCCAACAACGATAACGGGGGGAACCCCTCCAACAATCAGGACAACAAGGGAAAGCAGGCTATGTTGGCCGATACAACACAAAAACCTGAGCCGAAGCCCGCAGACAAACAATGGCCACAAATCGATTACTCCTTCGAAGACAGTCACATCAAGCCCATCTTGGACATGCTCATACAAGGGGACAGAATCCAGCTTCCTCCACCAAGACGGGAACCGCGGCCGGCAGAGATGGAGAATCCAAAATACTGCCATTATCATCGCTACGTTCATCATGCTACACACGATTGCTACCAGCTGAAACGGTACATCCAGAACCTCATCGATTCGAACGCTCCGGTCATCGATTTTGAAGAGGTAACCGTGGCGGCCAATATGGTGTCCGTACAATTCGGCAGTTTCCCTCCGATGGAGACTCAAGACGGGGTGATCCCCGTCCCTATGGCGACAATGGAGATCACCAATCTTCCACCTCCCCGAGACCAGGCTGCCGGTCTAGTACCCCTCACCACATCACGAGGGGAGGTCATGTGGATCCATCCAGACTTGGTATCAGAAGTGACTCGGCCCACACCATCTACCACTGACAAAAAGAAAAGTGGAAAAGTCAGGACCTGCCACACAATCTCAGCAGACAACGAGGAAGCTACAGTCGTCGTCACGCGGTCCGGAGCACAATCCTAACCTGTGGTTGACAACCCAGCCGAAAATCATCAACCCACTATAACTGATACTCTGGGACCGGCTCAGCCTTCGACGACCGACAAGCCTAGGCCGAAGGAGACTCGCTTCGACAAATCTCTCCGAAAAGACACAGCCCAAGGGCTAGAGAGGCCCTACAACTTTGACATCTTAGCACAATTGGCTAACACTCCGGCCAAATTATCACTGTATGAACTCCTAAGGCTCTCCAAGGACGTTCGTATTGCATTGAGCGAAGCACTCCAAACGCCGATGCCTATCTGGCTCAATCCAACCTCACCGGGGAGGACTCACCTGTGGATCTCCAGGACAGTGCCTGTACGGGAGCAATGTCCAACATCGTCTTCACTCCGCAGGACATGCTCATCAAAACCAACCTACATGATCGCCCGCTATACTATACAGGATACATCGACGATGTGAAGGTGGATCGGATATACATTGATCCTGGCTCTTCCATAAGCATCATCCCGAAGGGTCTGCTACATCATCTCCGCATCCCAGTGCATCGCCTGACACCTACAAGTACCGCCATCAGCGGTTTCAATTCGGGCAGGAGCTAGCCTATTGGGAAGATTCGCCTGAAGTGTCAGATTGTCGATCTCCAATCCGAAGTCACCTGCTACGTCATAGATGCAGACACTTCCTACAACATCCTCTTGGAGCGCCCATGGATATACGATTATATGATCGTACCTTCTACGCTACACCAGTGCTTCAAATATGTCGACAAACACGGCTTCGTGAAGACAGAATTTGCTGATATCGATCCCTTCAAAGGGGTCGAATCCTACTACTCAGACTCCTGCCTATACGAAAAGTCAAAGAGGCACCTTGAGGAAGGAGATGTACGAGCTCACACCGAGACAGTCACGGGATCAGAAGGACCCCTGACGATCCACCTTCAAGCTCGCAAACCAGGCAGGTCCGCACCCCTTACTGCCACTCTACGGAAGGACGCGATCAACCTCTCAGCGCAGGAGGAACGTATGATAATCCGGCTGTCAAGGTCCGACCAAGTACCGAGACCCACAACAGGGCCACTGACAATTAGACTGCCGAGAGTCGGTCAACCCCAAACGGAGAAGCTCAATCCCTCTGATAGGCTACTGACGATACGCCTTCCCAAGAAGGGTTGTCACCCCGACGCAAGGTCTGACACTTCTAGCGAACCGGCCACTCCTCGCTCCACCTCGAGTGCCAAACTGAGGGTCGCTAGTCTGCCAACAACTCCACGCTCAACTCTATCAACTGAACCACTGACAATCAAGCTTCCCAGGTCGTCCTCTCAGTCTTCATTCACACAGGAGGTAGCCGAAGAGGAACTGGAGCTAGCCAAGTATGTGGCTGCCCACACTGATGTTCCCTCCGCTGATGATGTAATCCCCCTAGAAAAGATACCTTACTTCATCAATAAAGGGTTATCTTTGAACTACACCGAGCTCAATAAGCTATGTACAATGTATGCTATGGAATACGGTATAGGAACCCACCTACACACACAAGTGACAAATGTGTACACCGCGATCCAGCTTACTCCAGTAGAAGATGCTTACCGAATAATCGAGGGAGGGGACCATCCAATCACCTTCGGCCGAACGAACAACCCGCATCCCTCCACCACAAAGGAAACCGACTCCGGGTCAGATGCCGGGAGACTGCCTCTGTATCTCTATAGCCCTCAATCCAAATATCTCATGCAGAAACAGGGGTATGATTTAGAGACAACGCCAGGATTAAACTACGGCACTGGGCGACGATTACCTTTGAAGCCGCCAGTCCCGACAGGCAAACCACGAAATTATTATAACAAAACTCGATACGGGCTAGGATATGTAACGCCCACTACGACCCCCGAGAGTTCAGATGAAGAATGCGACTGGCAGTCACATTCAACCGGGTCACCAACTTCTGATTCGGATATCAGCATCGGAGACGTGTTCAGAAAAGTCTTGTCAGTCAACATGGCATTCGCAGACGCTTACGAAGAAGACGAAGAAATCTCCGAAATCCTTGAGCTAGAACCATGGGCCAAGCAGTTGGACGCACAATGGGAAAAGCGGTTCAAACAGAGAGAACCTCCTACTGAAGATGAGGTCATACAAGCGGATCTCGGCAGCGAATCTTCTCCAAAACCAATTTTCGTCAGTAAAAGCCTAACAAACGAAGACCGGGAGTCGCTGCTAGAACTTGTCAGAGAATACATTGATGTGTTCGCCTGGAGCTATGAAGACATGCCAGGGTTAAATCCCGACATTGCTCTTCACAAACTCAACATTCGGCCAGATACGAAACAAGTCAAGCAACAACAGCGACGCTTCCGTCCAGGCATCATGGACGCGATCAAAGCCGAAGTCAACAAACTGATAGCCAGCGGCTTCATTCGTGAGGAGCAACATCCCGATTGGGTCGCCAATATAGTACCCGTCCTCAAGAAGAATGGGAAGATTCGAATCTGCATCGACTTCCGCAATCTGAACGAGGCATGCCCCAAAGATGAATTCCCTCTTTCCATCACAGACATCATGATCGATAATACCTGCGGCTTTGAATGTATGTCATTCATGGATGGCTTCTCGGGGTATAACCAAATCAAAATGTCTCCTGACGACGAAAAGCATACATTATTTCGAACACCGATTGGCACGTACTGCTACACAGTCATACCTTTCGGTTTAAAGAATGCTGGCACCACATATCAGAGAGCCATGAGCATCATTTTCAGAGAACACTTACGCAAGACGGTGGAGTGCTATGTTGACGATATAGCCGTTAAGAGTCGTAGCAAGGGAGACCATCTGCAGGATCTAAGGACCGTATTCGACCTAATGCGAGCGCATAATTTGAAAATGAACCCTATGAAGTCCTTTCTGGGCGTATCCAGCGAGAAGTTCTTGGGCTTCATCATCACTGCAAAGGGTATCCATGTAGACCCTGAGAAGACAAAAGCATTCATGGAGATGGGTCCCCCGAGAAATCTTCGCGAACTCAGAGGCCTCCAAGGAAGACTAGCTTATATCAGGAGGTTTATTTCTAACCTCTCCGGGCGATGTCGACCGTTCATGCACCTCATGAAGAAAGGAGTCTCATTCGTATGGGACGAGGAATGTCAACGTGCTTTCGACAGCATCAAAGAATATTTGTCAAATCCTCCAGTTTTGGTGGCTCCGGTTCCTGGAAAACCATTCCTGCTCTATGTACGAGCAATAGAACACTCCTTTGGGGCTCTGCTGGCACAGAACAACGACGCAGGCCATGAACATGCCATATATTACCTCAGCCGAATGATAATTGGGCCAGAGCACCGATACACCGCTGTGGAGAAGGAATGCCTCGCCCTGGTGTTCGCCATTCAGAAAATGCGACACTATGTCACCGGACAAACGATACATATGATCTCACGAGTCAACCCTCTCAGAGTCCTCATGACTAAACCAGGGGCACTCAGCTCTCGCCTCGCTATATGGGCAATATTGCTGTCCCCTTATCATATGATCTTCGTCCCACAAAAGGCAGTCAAAGGTCAAGTCCTTGCGGACTTCTTAGCAGCCCACCCAGGCTCGGAGTCCTCCAGAATATATGAAGAGATCCCAGATGAGGTCGCCGACTCGCATACAACCTCTCACGATAATATATGGCGAATGTTCTTCGACGGTGCTTCGAGGACCGGACCCAAAGGCAATATAGTCGTCGGAGTCGGGGTAGTGCTAACCTCTCCTTCTGGATTGGTGATTAACCGCGCTTATTCCCTCACCGAGCCCTGCTCTAACAATGTGGCCGAGTACAACGCTCTGGTCATTGAACTCCAACTTGCAAGAGAGCTGGGGGTAGAATACCTTGAAGCATATGGCGATTCCCAGCTAATCGTCAATCAGATCCGGGGCTCATACGAAGTCTGCCACGAAGACATGATCCCTTATCACCAAATAGCGATTGACATCATCTCGTCGTTCAAGGGGTTCTTCATCGAACATGTCTCTAGACTCCGAAATATCGAAGCAGATGCCTTAGCCGGTCTTGCTGCTTCCCTAGCAGTTCCGAATTATGATCGCCAATCAGTGGATGTGATAGGCCACGAACTGGTCTGTCCCAAAAACAATATACAATTCGTGGCAAGTTATTCCGTACAGACGATCAGTGATGCCCCAGATTGGAGACAACCATTCATCGACTTCGTCGTCTACGACATCCTGCCCGAGAATCCAAAGGAAGCCACTTCCATCAGACGACGTTCTCTCAGATTCTTCTATGATACAGAGACGAAAATGCTGTATCGCCGCTCCTACGACGGACTACTGCTTCAGTGTCTGTCAAATACAGAAGCCAAAGAAGCCGTACGAGAAGCTCACGACGGTGTTTGTGGGGGCCACCAGCCCGGTCCTAAATTGCAAGACCGCCTCCACCGAATGGGCTACTACTGGCCCATAATGGTGGCAGATACAATAGACTATGCAAGAAAATGCAAAGCCTGCCAAGTCCACGCGGACTTCATTCACCAACCATCTAAATTTTTACATCCAATAGTGGCGTCCTGGCCATTCGAGGCATGGGAAATGGATATCATCGGTCCAATCACCCCACCTTCCTCCCGAGGACATCGCTTCATACTTGCGATCACTGATTACTTCTCCAAATGGGCGGAGGCCGTCCCACTCGTAGAAGTTAAGACTTCAAACGTGATCAGCTTCCTTAAGCATCACGTCATCTACCGCTTCGGACTACCCCAAAGGATCATCCATGATAATGGTCCACAATTTGTGAGCCACGCATTCTATCGATTTTGCGATAAACACCATATTCAGAATATCGCTTCGACGCCGTACAACCCGGCAGCAAACGGGTTGGCAGAGGCATTCAACAAAACAATCATCAAACTCCTCAAGAAGTTTGTCTCCTCCAACAAACGTGACTGGAACGAGAAGCTCGACGAATGCTTATGGGCTTATCGTACCACAGTTCGAACAGCTACTGGGAATACGCCATTCTCCCTAGTGTACGGAAGTGAGGCAATTCTCCCATTATAGACTCAAATACCCTCGCTCCGTGTCGCCCTCACTTATCAATTGACGACGAATAACAACTACCGACGTCGACTGCAAGAATTGGAGGCACTAGATGAAAAGCGCCTCTTTGCCTAGCAAGGAATGGAGCTATACCAAGCACGTATCTCTGGAGCCTTCAACAAGAAGGTCAAAATTAGAACATTCCAGGTGGGCGATCTCGTCTTGGCAGTCCGGAGGCCGATGGTCATGACTCACAAGACCGTCGGCAAAATCCAGCTAAAGTGGGAAGGCCCGTTTATCATTGAGACAGTATTCTCCAACGGTGCTTACCGCCTCGCAAAGAAAAACGGAGACTTGCTCATGTTGCCCGTCAACGGCAAGTTCCTGAAGAAATATTATGTCTAAACGACATTCTCTCCAAAATCTTCGAGTTATGTACCCGCTAGTACCGCTGAACTCACATCCACAACATTTCAGATTATCGAGTCATACACCCGCTGGTGCCGTTGAACTTACCTCCACATTCCCTTCAGATTATCGAGTCATGTACCCGCTGGTGCCGCTGAACTCATACTTTCTCAATATTCTAAATTACCGAGTTATGTACCCGCTGGTGCCTCTGAACTCACATTCCGATCACTCTTTCAGATAGTAAGTCACGTATTATTATACCTCTGAACTTTCTTCTTGGAAGAGATCCTCCCTCATGATACACTACCCGCGCTCCCAGTACACAAAAAGGGTAATCGATCAACAAATTTCCAAAACGGCCATCTCCTCATTACCTCTGAGTCATTTTCACTTCCATAAAAAATAAACCGCCCCCTCGCATAGAACTTCCATGTTCTCTGACCTCTGAGTCGTTCTATGTACCCCCTCTTCATTGAGCCCACTCCTGCCATGTCCTCATTACCTCAGAGTAGGAAGGCTCCGTCGAAGAAACCTTCATGTTTGCCATGTCCACATTACCTCTGAGCAAGTATGTCGGTCTCCTTTCAACCTATTATCTGTACCCACAACCGGAGTACGATAAGGATAATAGGTCCACAAATGTCCTCTGTTGACCACAAATGTCCTCTGTTGACCACAAACGTCCTCTGTTAATCGCAAACGTCCGCTGTTGACCACGAATATCTTTCGTGAAGTCTCCCCTGCCATGTCATCATTACCTCTGAGCAGGAAGATTCCACAGTGAAACCCTCATGCTTGTCATGTCCTCATAACCTCTGAGCAAATATGTTGGTTTTCCTTTCACCCTATTATCCGTATCCCGAACCAGGGTACGCCAAGGATAATAGGTCCACAAATATCCCTTGCTAAGCTTCTTAGCATAAATCTACCACCTCGCCATGCCCCGGGAGCCCAGCTTCTCTACGGCACTCTTTTTTCTAATACCGTGAACATCTGTGACCACTTTGCCACGGCTGTTCTGGACATCCTGTCCAAACTTGTTATCCGTATCTAAAACTAAGGCACACCTAGGGTAACAGGTCCATAAATAATCCCCCAGTAAGTCCAATTCCGCAAATGCCACAGGTACAAGAAAGAGAAGATGAGTTGAAACATGCTCATTTATTCGAAATTCTAAATACTACATCATTCGGGATCACATCCCTTATAAAAAGAAAAAGAAAAAAAAAGAAGAGAAGCAAATGAAAACAGAAAGCTGATCACTGCTCTGGGGCACATAACGCCCTGAGACGGTCCGTCAGCAAAGCAACCGACCGCTCAAACCTCTGGGAAGCTCGACGCTCCGCCTCGTGGGTCAGCACCGCCTCGTCCTCCAGATGAGCGTAAGCTTGCCAGTTGTCTTCAAATTTCTTAAAGGCCCGCTCCAGGTTATCAGAAGATCGGGAAACCTTCTCGGTCTCCCAAACGATTGACTCATGTTCCGCCTGAGCAGCCTCCAGCTCTGACTCTAAGAAGGCCAATTCCCTCTGGAGTGCGAGGATCCGCTCCTTCGTATCAACGATTCCATGAGAAGCAGACTCTTCCCGAGCACGACAAGCCTGACTCCGACGACCCAACTTGTCATACGAAGCAGAGAACTTGTCAAGGTCTCCCCATACAACTGGCCCAGCAGTATCTCGAGCAAGCTTGATCCTATCCTGAGCAGCAATGAGGAAGCCCCGCTCCCGCTCAATCGCAGCAGGCAAGCCCGCCTGTCGTATCGCCAGTAGTTGGGTCACAAGCTGATCAGCCTCTGTCAGCTTAGGCTCCAGCAGTGCAGCCAACCCCACCCCGCCAGGAAGGGACTTCAAAGTTGTAACCTGACCCCGAGCACACCGGAGAGATAGAGAAAAGGGGTTCCCCGTTCCACAGCAGTGTCTATGCCCCTTTTTAAATGGCGATAGAAGCTGTCGACCACGTCTTGCGTTACCTCGTCCAGAGCTTCCGAAGAAGCCGGTGTCAACGGGAGTGTAGCCGACAACACTGAAGAAGATGCAACAAAATCTGCCGCTCCTGCCATAAGAGAAGCCAGCTCCGCATGGAAGGACGCTTGAACAGTGGCCAACTCCTCTTCGGCAGCCTGCAGAATTTGAATGCTTGGTAGGGTCGAGAGGTCAGTCTCCGGAGCCGTATAATCGGCAGAGGATGAGGCGAAGACCATCGCCAACTCCATTCCCATCTGCCTAGAGCTGACGGAAGGCCCCTCAACATAAGACGGCAAAGGAGAGGGAACGCTCCTTTCTCCCGGATCACGGCAGACTGAGCCTTTCCCAAGAACATCCACGGCGGAAAGTAAAGGGTCAGGACCTGCAGGGCCAAGGCAACCATGAATCGATTTGACCCGGAGGATATGTTGATAGAGCAAATAAGCCTCCTCACTAGTCAATATCTGGCTTATCTTACCAGTTGAGGAGTGTGGAGGCTGAGGTTCACCTGCAGCCACCGCAGCTTCTTCACCAACAGCTTCCGAGTCAGGTATAACAGACTCCTCCTTCCTTACATCCTCGGAAGGGGATGCACCGAGGTCGGCGTCGCCTTGCTAAAGATCAGCGGTCTCAGGGATGGGTCCGAGGAAACCTTCGTCACCCCGGGCCGAGACCTCAGCAACCTGGGAGCTTCCAGCCGCCGCTGAGAGAGCCCCCGCAGAAAGAACCGCATCACACATGTCGCTAATCAAAGCAGCGAGGGCCGGATCAGCTTCAGGGGTGGTAGATGATTCGGGAGAGGCCGGTTCGTCGGACACCTACAAAGAAAAGTGATCAAGTCATATCTCCGAGAGAAAAAGAAAACTACAATAAAGAGATGGCTACGACTTGGTCTTACCTCCGGAATAGCGTCTGTACCTTCACCCCTCTCAGTAATAAGTAATCCACGAGACCTAACGGCAGCTCTCTTCACGAAAAAGGTCGCTCTACTGACAGTAGACTCGTGTCTGTCTCGTTTACGCGAGAAACCAGACACAGCCGAAGGCTGTTCTTCTCTCACTACTTCCTCTTGTGCAGTAAGCAACGGATCTTTCGCCGGGTCATCGGGTGTGGAAAGCGGTTGATCCGTGACTTCTTCACCCCTACCAGAAAGGGAATCTTCGCTATCATGATCATCCTCCTCCTCAGCCGACTCGGAAGGTTCTGATTTAGGGAGGGGAGTCTGGAGTGCTAGTTGCTTTCTAGCCTTAGCCCCCTTGGGCTTCTCCTCTAAACCGGTACCCACGATAAAATTGGTACTCGGATCGAAATTAACAGGAGGCTTGTTCGCCATAACGTGATATAGAGCAGCCACATATAAGATTTCCCTCGACACCTTAGCATCGGGGACCGAGAAGCTGGCCCGAGTATGATAAGCGTCATAATAATTCCATGCCCTGATACCATCAAGAACGCTACCTTCAAACCCCAAACAAGGGTTGGGACAATCAAGGAATAACTGACTATAACCAAATTGACGGGAAAACCTACTAGGTAGGTAAGGTTCCAAGTACACATTATCGCGGTTGCGATAAACCAGATACGCGGGGCGGATGTTGCGCAACCAGGTGAGCATATCCGGAGACAGAAAGTGAGAAGGCCCAGTACCATCGATATGTACCTTCCTCACTTCCTCATCAGAAAAGTGAAGAACAGACACAAAAAATCACACCCGTCCACCCTCGCCAGCGCCTTCCGACAAGCTGGCATAGTGTTGTATTCCCAAGACCGGTGATGGCATTTGAAAAGGAAAGCGTCTTCATCTGTAGCATCTTCCGCTATTCCAGGTCCCGTCAAGGACTTGTAGTGCATTGCCAACCACCCCATCAAATAGTGGAAAGGTAGTTCTACACGCTCAAAATCCAACATCTTCTTGCACGCAATAACCTTGGACGAAAAGGTTCGAAGACCATGGTGTATGCTACACACCATAGCAGGAAGAAGGGCCAGTCTAACTCCGAATACCAGTTTAACGGCAGGGAGAATGAAATGGCGACCGATCCTCTCGATAGAACCCGCTCCTCCCGAGACTACGCAATTCCACAGCCATATCATTAAAAATCCAGCCATGAGCGCCTTCTCTGACATCTGTGTGGTCCCGTAGTAAAAATAGCTAAGAGAGTCAGTTTGACTCCCGAATATGTCGCTCTTGGATCGCGACTTCTTGACGCTTGACATCAGATCCCTTATCTCTCCATGCGTTCGAGGGGTTCGAGGAGTAACTTTGCCAGAAGGGTCAACTTTAAAAAGATAATTAATCCAGGATGTGGTGTGGGGAGCGGTCCCCTCGGAGCTATCCACCGTTTTTATAGTCATCCGATGACAAGCACTTTGGTGGCACAGCAACTCCCGATACACCGCAACAGAACCTGGGAGTCGTCGGTTCAAGTCCTCAAATTCCTCATTCGACGGGGTATACACCTCGAAAGGCTCATTCCCCCACGGAAGTTTGGAGACAGTATACATCTCATGGAGAGCAAGCCCCAACTCCCCTCCGGGCGCAAAGAACGTCCCCGTCCGCGGGCTATACATCTCCAAGAGTGCCACGAATAGTGGCTTATTAATAGAAAGCCCGTGACAGGTGCCCCGAATGGCATGGTAAAGTCCCACCTCCCGCAAGAATGTTTCATAGGTCTGCAGAACCCAAGTGGTCAACTGGGCCCACGTAGAATTGGGGTTTATCCAGTTCGGCAATGCTAGCCTGCCAACGGGATAAGATTTCTTGCGAACAAGCCGATTCAGGAAGGTATCAGCTTGAATGAGTGTGAAGTTGGGACCGTATACATTCATGAAAGAGCCCAGGGCCAGACCCATCATATACCGGAGGGCGGAATCCTTACCCGCATACGCTGACCGCATGTTCGGGTTATAATGGATGTTGTCCATTAACATCCCTGATTGAGTAGGAGTTAAGTTACACACCATCTTCCTGTCCAGCAACACCATGTTGAACCACAACAAAGGATAATGACGTTCCATGAGATGAATATGGATTGCCACCCCGTCCAAAGAAAAATTCCAGTTCTCGGAAATCTCTAAAACTCGGGGATTCTTTATGATTAAAGCATCTCCAAAAAGGAACGAAGGCTTCAGGTATTTTCCATCCAGCTTTCCAGCACTCATCATGGAACGGAGGTAATGGAGGGTCTGATTCTCGATGGCGTTCAACCTCTCCGAAGGATCATCAGCAGGGAATTGATTCAACACATGCTTAATTAAGTCGTCAAGACGCACGCCCAGGGCAAATTGATTTGAACCCACTATAAGTTCTCCCGCAGGGTTTACTAGCAGATTCACTGAAGGAAAAAAGCAAAAGAAACAAGTCAAAAAGATAGCTGAAACACAAAACTATGTGATGCTTATGCGACTTAAGCTCAGTACAGCCTTATGCGGCTCCGTTTAAACGAGTTCATACAGGTCAGTCCGAATGAGCTTATGCGGCTCAATTTGAGAAAGCCCATGCGGTTCAGTTCGAATAAGCTTATGCGAATTCAGCTCGAAAGGAACTTATGCGGCTCAGTGCGGATGAGCTTATGCCGTTCGAAAGGAGCATATGCGGATATGGTCCGATTCGAATAAGCTTATATGATTCGGCTCGAAACAGGCTTATGCGGTCCCGTACGGATTAGCTTATGCGGTCCAGTTCAAATAATCTTATACGGTTCAAGTTCGAAATATGCTTATGCGGCTCAGTTGGAAAGAGCTCATGCGGTCCAGATGGGTTTATGCGGCCCTGATGATGAAGTAGTTATGCAAACAACTTTCATACGGCTCAGGCCTGGGTCATATCCCATGCGGTCCGTATATGAGTCGGACAAACAGCATACTTGGGAATATAGGCTCGCGCATAAAATATACGGCATAGCCATGGCAGTTCACATTGATGGTCCTACCAGCAGTAGACGGGTGGACGTCGGAGTGAAAAACAGGCACGCCAGCCGTCGGAGGAGCCGCCACGTTCGCCGCCGCAGTCGATGAAGACGCATCCTTCTTGCCTTTCGTCGCCGCAGAAGATGACGCGGCCTTCTTTCCTGTAGCAGCAGCAGTCTTATTGGGAGCCATCGGCGATCGCTGATAGGAGAAGACGAAGAGGAAGTCGGCAACAAAGAGTTCGAGCAAAAGAGAGAAGGTAAAAGAAACCCTCAAAGAATAAACTTACTCCTATTTATAGGCGAAGGAGGCTCGAAAAATCAAAACAAACGCCTCGATCTATGTGCCGCCTAAAAGAATAAACCGCTTCGGTCAAAACGAAACTGGCCCTTGGGATCCTCCCCCAAGAGGCGGCGAATCAAGGGCATTTAATGCAGAAGATTTACACACGTGGCTAAGACACGTGGCAAAAAGTTTATGCGGTCTCACAGCTCATACGGTCAGATAAACCACTACCAAAATATATGGATTTACCGACGGTCTTATCCGTCGGTAGTCCGTCGCCAAAAATAAATACCGACGGATTACCGACGGATATTTTGGTAAAACAGCCGTCGGGAATAACCTCGTCGCTAAAACATATCCGTCGCTACTCCGTCGCTCAGCGACGACTAAGCGACGGAATACCGTCGGCGCATTTAAATATATATAGCGACGGATTACCGACTAGCTTTCGTCAAAACATGTATCAGGATATAGGGTTAACGACGGAAAACTCCGTCGCTAACGAGTCGGCAAAATCGTATCAGTGATTTTCTGATACCCAATATCCGTCGCTAATCCGTCGTAAATTTGTCGGCAAAAGCGTATCAGAGATTTTCTGATACCCAATAACCGACGGACATTCCGTCGCTAAACCGTCGCTCAATGTAAAATTCTCCAGGTAGCGACGGATATTACATCGCCAATCCGTCGATACATTAAATTCCTACAGTTAGCGACGGATAGTCCGTCGGGACTTTGTCGCCAGTCCGCCGTAAGTTAGTCGCCAATCCGTCGCTAATGCTAAAATTTATGGACATCAAACAGCATCAGTTCGACGGATCGTCCGTCGCCAATCCGTCGCTTTATTGAAATGCTCCAGGTAGTGACGGATTTTACGTCGCCGCTCCGTCGCTAACCTCAGTTTCTCCAGTTAGCGACGGATAATCCGTCGCTGAGTGGTCGCCAGTCCGTCGTAAGTTAGTCGCCAATCCGCCGCGAAAGCTAAAATTTTTGGACATCAAACAGCATCAGGTCGACGGATCGTCCGTCGCCAATCCGTCGCTTTATTGAAATGCTCCAGGTAGCGACGGATAGTCCGTCGCCACTCCGTCGCTAACCTCAGTTTCTCCAGTTAGCGACGGACTATCCGTCGCTGAGTGGTCGCCAGTCCGCCGTAAGTTAGTCGCCAATCCGTCGCGAAAGCTAAAATTTCTGGACATCAAACATCATCAGGTCGACGGATCGTCCGTCGCCAATCCGTCGCTTTATTGAAATGCTCCAGGTAGCGACGGATTTTACGTCGCCACTCCGTCGCTAACCTCAGTTTCTCCAGTTAGCGACGGACTATCCGTCGCTGAGTGGTCGCCAGTCCGTCGCTAACTGCTAATTTTTGAAAAAAAATACTGCAAACAGACTCTTTCCTGTTTATACAACACATCCAACACAATATCAAACATGCAAAATATCCATATACAACACCATATATCCATATCCAACACGAATATCCAACGTATCCAATATCCAACACAATATATCCATATGCAAAATATCCATATCCGACACCAATATCCAACGTATCCAATATCCAATAAAATATTACCAACACAATATATCCAATATCCAACATTAAATTATCCAAACATAAAAAAAATATCCGAACATACAATGTATCCAAATGTCTACAAAACCAACAACATAAACAAAATCAAACCCCATCCGTCGGATCCTAAGTTATAGTCTGAATCCTAAGTTTATCTAATTAACTTAACAATAATTATATTTCTAACATAAATCTCATAAACGTAAGTACTTACATCAGTCTCCTCGGCCCTCGCGTCGACGAAGCTCCCGTCCTTCCGCCTCTTGTGCGTATGCACAAATACATCGTGAGCGGTGACCGTCTCCGCCTCTTTCCCCTGCTTCATCGTCCGTTGGGCCTGCATACGTAGAATTTAATTAACTTCGTATATTAACAGTACGAAATTAAATAATAGAATGAATTTGAATTTGCGCTATCTCACCAAATCTGCACGCGTCAATGCGTGGGGCCTTGATCCCCCCGTATGCAGACCCGCGACCTGTCGATTAGCCTTAGCTTTCTCCGATTTCAGCTTGAACTGCGGAGTATCCATCTTCTCCAACATCTGCTCATAGTACTCCGCCCGGATCCAGTCCTTCCTCGTATGCGCCGTACGAAGGTCGTACACCGCATCCCGTATCTTCTTCCCGGCGGCGGCTTTGTAGGTCCTGCGGATCGCTTCCTCGCGATGGGGGGGCCACCAGAACGTCCTCTGACATACAAATTCAAATATCACGTAATAAAAAATTTAATGATTTAAAGAATAATTAATAATTCACCGACGGATTTATACCCTCATCTCATCGAGCCAGACGTACTTCATGTCCTGAGGCACCTCAGAAAAATTAAGGTAGGGGCTATGGTAGTTATCCCGGATAATGCGCCCTAGAATCCGGGCAGCATCCCACGGGAAAAACCTGTAAAGAAGCAACGACTGGATTATTAACTTGAATAAATGAAATAAATTTAATAAATTAACTTAAATTTACTTACGATTCACGAGCGGGCCATAGCTCTCGTCGGAACTCGCCCACCAGCCTCTCTGGTGGCGTCGGGGGATCCGTGGGTCCGCGCACGTACTCCCCGGTAACAGGATGAAACTGAATCCCGGGGTACTCCGAGGCCCACCCTGCAGTAACTGCTGGGCTCCCTGCTGTATCTGCTGCTGCATCCGCTGGTACATCTGGTGGCGGAACGGATCCGCTAGCGGATGGAGTCACAGGCCTCGACGACGATGTCGGTAGCACCGAGGAAGAATGACGGCGAGAAGAGCCTGTGTCCGGGCTCTCCAAGTCGTGATCGGAGGTCACATCCGGGGAATGCGGCTGGCGACCATGACCGCTACCACCACGCCCACGCCCACGCCCACGACCACCACCACCACCACCACTGCCGCCGCCGCCGCCACCGCCACGACCACGGCCAGCACCACCAGTACGGGTGCTCGCAACCATGTGCTGTAAATAGAACACATAAACAAAATACCGACAATATAGATTTATAAATGAATATAAAACTAAACATATCCATACCAGCAGCAGGGCGATGAGTGCCGCCCAGACGAGTAGGCCTAGGAGTGCCATCTGCAAAAAGAAACTCATACAATAATACGCAAATATCCCAAACTGAAATAAATATTACAATCAGAAGTGAAGTACGAATAAAAGCTAGATACACAAAATCTGATAAAATCACGCACCAATACAACAAAGTACAATTCTTGTAACTTTTGATGAAAGGGCATCTTGTGTTCCACTAGACTTGTAATTGTAAATCCAAATGTAATAGGGTAATTTAGGATTCGAGACTAGATATTGGGTGCTTCAAGATACAACTGAAATATAGCGATATTTAATCATCGTCATCGTCCTCTTCCTCGGCCTCGGCCTCATCATCATCATCATCATCCTCATCGTCGAATTCATCTGTATCCTCATCCTCATCCTCATAAAGTTCTTCTTCTTCTTCTTCTTCTTCTTCTTCAGTCTCAATACTTGGGATAAGACGCCTCTTTCTCCCCTGGTTGACATCTAAGTCTTGTATATCAACCTCTTCCTCCCCTCTATTTTCATCAGCAAGAGGTATATCAACCTCTAATTCAACATCCATGTCACAAGACTGTTGTCCCAAGTATTGGGGCTTTTCGATCTGGTCCTCTTGGTATGCTGGGTCTCCAACGTTAAATGTATTTCTAGATTTAATCTTGCATACTGCCCACCAGTCAAAGTGATCTCTACGACGCCTTGGATAGCTTGTATAGTAGACTTGAACAGCCTGACTTGCTATCGCAAACGTGTCGGACCCTCTATACCTCCTGCGATGATTTATATCGACGAATCCAAATTGTTTATCGATTCTCCAACCGATATTTGGTGTCGTATCGAACCACTCACATTTGAACATAACAATATGCATATCAAATGGGGCACTATATTGTAATTCTACAATATCCCGAAGTACTCCATAATAGTCAAAGTCCGGCTCGTCGTCATAGATTGTGCCTCTTATGCAAACACCAGAATCCTTCGTGCTGAAGCCGTCATTGAGAAATTCGGCATTTATAGGATGTTGAGTTGTCTTAAACTTGAAGCCATTAACGACATAGCCGGGCCAAGTATTTGCATGCTTCTTCGGTCCCAATGACAAATAACGAATGCTCTCATTTGTGAGTGTACTTGGTTCAGCTAATAAAACCTGTAAACTTTAAATGTTTTAGTTGCATATATATATTTAAATGGTAGCCGCATAACATATTATCTCAGTTACTTACGTAATCTCGAAACCATGACGGAAAGGTAAAATCAACCTCTCTTTGAAGTCCCTCATCGGTAATATCGGGTGTCCTTATTTTGACTTCATCTCTAAATACACTGTTAGAGAGAATAAAAATTAGTGTAGTCACTTACCTCACCAAATTAGAGATTATAACGAGGTGTAGTCACTTACTTCTCCAAATCTCTCACTTCTTGTATGTCACAATTTAACAAGACATATCGGTGAGCGGCATCATACTCATCGTCACTCAACCACCGTTTCTTACTAGCCCCAATAGGCTTGCCCCTTAAATTGAATATACCTCCTTCCTCAACGTCTTTGTCATTCCTTTGAGGTCTATTTCGATTTGTCTCAACATGAGTATCGAAATAAATGGAGCAAAAGTTTGACACCTCCTCGATAAGATATGCTTCGTATATCGAAGCCTCTATATGAGCCTTGTTGCCAACTTTCTTCTTTAGATGATGTAGATACCTAGAGAGACAAATTATCTTGAGAATTAACAATGAATTGTAAAATCCACTTAAATTATATCGATTTTTATTTACCTTACAAAGGGGTACATCCATCGATAATGAACAGATGCACCGACACGGGCTTCGTATGCTAGATGAATCGGTAGATGCTCCATACTGTCGAAGAAACCCGATGGAAATATTTTCTCTAACTTGCAAATTGTTAAGACAATCTTCTCCTCAAGTTGTATCATATGTTGCACCGTGAGCTTAGTTGAACAGATATCCCTGAAGAATGTAGACAGCTCGGCCAACGGAACCCATACAGCAGAAGGCAACAACTCTCTCAACGCAATGGGCAGTAATCTTTCCATAAACACGTGGCAGTCGTGACTCTTCATTCCTGTTAGCTTGCGTTCATTGAGATCAACACATCTAGACAAATTCGACACATAGCCGTCGGGAAATCTTAAAGTAGATATCCACTTGCAGATTATTAATCTATCTTCCTTGCTCAATGCGTATGGCGCTATCGGCTTAGTTACTTGTCCACCAGCTCCCCTTTGTATCAAGTTTAGATTATGACGTTTGCATATCTCGGCCATGTCTTGTCTTGCTTTTGGATTGTCCTTCGTCTTTCCTTTAATATCCATAACGGTATTGAAGACATTATCGAACACATTCTTTTCGATATGCATGATATCAAGATTATGCCTAATAAGATTATCTTTCCAATAAGGCAAGTCCCAGAAGATACTCCGTTTGGTCCAGTTATGGCTTTGTCCGAACCCCTCGACACGATTGTTCGATGGATCTTCCATTGCGGTGGGCAATTCCTTTACATCTTCCCAAATATCGTATCCCGACAATCTGGCAGGAGGTTCAGAAAATTCTTGTTTTCCATATCTGAACGCGTCCTTGTTCTTTCGCCAAGGATGTCTCGTTGACAGAATATGACGGTGACAGTCAAAGAAAGAAGTTTTTCCTCCATGTCTAAGGCGGAACGTCTTACTATTTTCCATACATATCGGACAAGACATGTTGCCGTGCGTACTCCATCCCGACAGCATACCGTATGCTAGAAAATCATTGATTGTCCACATGAGTGAAGCTCTCATCTGAAAGTTTTGTTTTCTGGAAATATCATAGGTCGTGACGCCGATCTCCCACAACTGTTTCAGCTCATCCACCAACGGCTGTAAATATATATCGATGTTCTTTGTCAGATTTTTGGGACCGGGTATGATAGCTGTCAAGAACATATAAGGAGTCTTCATACACATCCATGGTGGCAGATTGTAAGGGGTAAGAATGACCGGCCAGCATGAGTATTGAGATTCCGACTGTCCAAAAGGGGCGAAGCCATCAGAACATAGCGCCAGGCGTACATTTCTAGGCTCTGCAGCAAAATCTGGATGACACAAATCAAAATATTTCCACGCCTCCCCATCCGAAGGATGTGACAATTCTCCTTCGTCCTTTATGCGATCTTCACTGTGCCACGTCATGTGTTCTGCTGTATTCAGAGACATATACATCCTCTGTAAGCGCTTCGTGATCGACAAATAATGCATATACTTGTAAGGACGTCGTTTTCTAGTTGACTTTCCTTTTCCCTGTACTGTCTTGTAACGATCCGCATTACAGAACCAACAACTTTCTAATACGCAATTCTCTTTGTAATACAACATGCATCCGTTGCGACAGCAATCTATCTTCTCGTACCCCAGTCCCAGTTGTCGGACCATCATCTTTGACTTGTAGAAGTTTCTTGGGAGCTCTTTTGATTCCTTCGGTATTACCTCATTAGTTAATTGTGTGATCCGATCATAGCAAGCTTGTGGCAAGTTAAAATCAGACTTTATGTTCAACAACCGCATCGTCACTGACAGTGCGGAATGAGTCTCACAACCAGGATATAGAGGAGTATCTGCGTCCTTAAACATATTATAGAACTCCTTTGCCTCGGGATTAGGATCCTCCGGATCAAAATTAGGCCCTGCCGCAGCATACACCATATCTCGTGCAAGGTTCTGCATGTCTCCATAATCCACAGAGCATCCGTCATCTTCGAGGACATCCGTTGCAGCATTATCATCAAAAGCATAAGTACCAGCTTCTGCAGCCTGTCTTTCTGAATATAATTCACCTTGCGATGACCACAGGCCGTAATCACGTACGAAACCCTTACGGGTCAAATGATCTCTCACAGTCATCACTTCTTCGAAACGTCTATTGTGACAATTAACACATGGACACTTGATTTTGTTATCGTCCATGTACTGAGTTTTGCTCATGGCATACTTAAGAAATACTTCCACACCTGCCTGAAAATTGTCACTCACACCAATTCTGCTCTCGTGTTGTCGTTTGTACATCCATGTACGATCAACAAAGTAACGATTCATGCTCGATTTGATGTGAATATCTGTATCGTAAGACAAACTAAACATAAGAATTAATAGCCCGATACCGATACTCATATCGTAAGAAAAACTAAACTTGTGGATAACACGCTAGGCCTACGACGAGGCTACTTAGTATCACAATCTAACATATTTAGTATATAATCATGTAACTGGTGGATCCGCTAGCTAGTAAGCCGGATGTACTTAATATCAGAGAGTATCAGAGTAGTATCAGTATATAGGTTAGGTAGACCGTATCAAACGCATATCGGAATAGTAGGCCGAATAGGAGGCCGAGATAGTCGAATGAGAAGAAGGGAAGAAAGGAGGAGCAGATGGTATACTAGACTAGTTCTGGGTCAAATTAGGAGTCCAAGTCAACTCTGCCAAAACTAACCTTAATTAGGCTAAACTTCTACCTTAGCTAATCAAATATATATACTAGACTTCACGACGTGTGTCTGTGTATATATATATATATATTATTAATAAATTACTTAAAATTATGCCTATATATATATATATATATATATATATATATATATATATATATATATATATATATATATATCAAGGTTCAAAGTATCGGTATCGGAATCGGTATCGGACTATTCCTATGAGTATTGGTATCGGCGGTTTCGGATCGGAGTATCGGATTTTTTGGTATCGGAGAACAAATAATTATTAATAAATTATTTACATTTAAAAACATATATTTTATACATTTAGGCATAATTTTACGTATTTTCAGTGTTATTTCTTAGTAGTTTTGAAATTAAATGAAATAGTAGTCACCCTTACCGATTGGTTTACAAACAATAGATGTGATTTTCTTCAATTGATGTGATTTTCTTCTTTTACATGCTTCTACAACCTTGTTATGCTTTAAACCCTTGTTGATTTGTCTTTTTTGTTTAATTTTCTTTGTCGAATTGACCGGAACAAAGACCCCCAATGTCGGTATCGGTCAATACTTGGTATCGGTCGGTATCGGATCGGAACATGCCAAACCGTATCGGTATCGGCCGTATCGGATCGGTATCGGCCGATACTTTATACCATGATATATATGTCTGAGTGTGTGTGTATCCGTGTGTCTGTGTCCGTGTGTGTCCGTGTGTGTGTGTGTGTGTCCGTGTGTGTGTGTGTGTCTGTGTGTGTGTGTCCGTGTGTGTGTGTGTCTGTGTGTGTGTGTCCGTGTGTGTGTGTGTGTGTCCGTGTGTGTGTGTGTGTGTCTATGGGAGAGGAGGAGGAGGACTCCTGCGCGGGGACTCCAGAGTCCCTCCTACGCCCCCCCTGCCCCGACCCCCCCCAACCCCTACCCGACCCCCCCAACCCCTGCCCAACCCCCTCTCCCACCCCCCTGCCCCCCCTGCCCCGACCCCCCCCAACCCCTGCCCGACCCCCTCTCCCACCCCCCTGCCCCCCCTGCCCCGACCCCCCCAACCCCTGCCCGACCCTCCCCCAACCCCTGCCCGACCCCCTCTCCCACCCCCCTGCCCAGACCACCCCTCCACCCCTGCCCGACCCCCTCCCCGACCCCCCCTGCCCCCTCTCCCACCCCACCCTTGCCCCGACCACCCCACCCCCTACCCGAACCCCCCCTGTCCAGACCACCCCTCCACCCCTGCCCGACCCCCTCCCCGACCCCCCCTGCCCCCGACCACCCCACTCCACCCTTGCCCCGACCACCCCACCCCGTACCCGAAACCCCCCTGCCCCACACCCTCTCCGACCACTACGACAGCCCCCCAACCCCCCAAATCGTAAAAGAGAGAGAGAGAGAGAGGGAGATAGAGAGAGAGAGAGGGATGGGAGAGAGAGCATACCTTAGAGAGAGAGAGGGAGATCGCCGGTCGAAGAGAGCGAGATCGTCGGAGAGAGGGAGAGGGAAGAGAGAGAGTGTTTTGGGGGGGAATGAAAATTTCCCTCCCGTCGGTTCAATTTAAGTTAGGGTACAGAAATTAGCGACGGAGTAGCGACGAATTATTCCGTCGCTAAGTAGTCAGTAAATCTCGTGCCAGAGTAGCGACGGATTATTCCGTCGCTAAGTCGTCAGTCAAATCTCGCGCCAATATTTTAGGCTTTTGCCGCCAAAATATGCGACGTTCTAGCGACGGATATAAAACCGTCGCTACTTGGCCGACGACCTATCGACGGCGTAGCGACGGATATGGACATAAAAAAAAAAAAAAATTGTCCACTGCTTTCCGTCGGTATTTCGTCACAAATCCGTCGGTGATCCGACGGTAATAGCGACGAAAAATTTCCGTCGCTAAATGGCCGTCGCTAAAATGCTGTAATTTGGTAGTGAACCTATGCGGCTGAGCCATCTATGCGGTCAACAAAGGCCATGCTTCTTATTCAAAGTATTTCAATTTTGCAAATTGAAAACTTTGAAGGGGGTCTTATAGAAGCATGGAAAATCTCAGAACGATGATCTATGCGGCTCAGAACAGGAGAACCCCATACGGCTCATACAGGAGCAGTCCCATACGGTTCAGAGAGACTCTTAGTCTCATGCGGCTCAGACAGTAGAGTCCATGCGGCTTACATAGGGACAGTCTTGCGGTTCAAAGAGTCCTCCAGCCGCATGTGGTTCAAAAGTACATGCAGCTCACGGAGATATGCGGCTCATTGCCACGTGTACCCATGAAGACCCCTTTACACAGCTGGCCCTCGAGCAGTCTGCCTATTTAATGCTCCATCATGATTTGACAGCTGACGGCTCTGACATAAAGTATCATAATGGCCCTGCCATAATGACAGACTCTTGGGAAATAGGAGAAAATCTCTGACACGATCTGAGATTGACACGTGGCTACTCCATGCGGCTCCAGTGAAGAACAGCTTCATGCGGCTGGCAAGGACCGTCTTCCTGCGGCTCACCAAAAAGCCATTCCATGTGGCTCGCAGTTACTACACTTATGCGGTTCACCAAGGAACCATCTCATGCGGCTCGCAGTTACTACACTTATGCGGTTCACCAAGGAACCATCTCATGCGGCTCGCGATTACTACACTTATGCGGCTCACCAAGCGGTTCGCAAATACTATACCTATGCGGTTAGCCTAGACACTGTCTCATGCGGTTCATGGATGTCATACGGCTTTAGCAGAGTCTATCATCAAGACACGTGACAGAGATTCAATGACAGCTGGCAGCAAAGATGATTATGAGAAGCAAAGATTTACCAGATCCCAATGACCATATCCTTATAATCAATGGGAATGGGATCAGGTCATATCATTCATAATCAAGCCAATTGGACACGTGGTGGGAGATCCAAGCTACACAATCAATCATGAAGATTTAAAGCAATCAGCATTAATTATTCACAAGATTCAATATTATCCCCATTTATGGCCAGATCCTTCACGCAAAAAAATGAATGGTCCAGATTGGTTATACATCAGGCCGCCGCCACTTTGAGAATGGGTAATCATCCAAACCCTAATGATGCCCCCACTATTATAAATAGCAAGGTGCCATTCCCTTGTAAATAGACACGATCAGAAGGAGAGAGAAAAGAGAGCTTCCCCCCTAATAATCAGAGAGAATACACAGAGAAAGAGAGAAGTCAGAAGAGCAACAGAGGAGCCAGAAGAACATCTCTTCATCAACACCAACCATCTTCTCACAAGAGCCAAGGCTGCATACCTGTCGTCCAAGGAGTAAGGCAGGGCTGCCGTCGCCTTCCCGAGCCTCTATCGTCATCCCCCAGAATCTAAAATAAACAATTGTACTTAGACTGCTGTACCTAGGTTTTCGTTCCTAGGCTTTCTTTGTACAAGCGAGTTTGTATTGTGAGTCTAAGTTCAGTCCTCCCATAAAACTGTTCTGTACTTTTACAATCAATGGCAAACAGGGACGGGGCACTACATCATACACCACTCAGAACAAGTTTCGTCCTCGAGACTTTCCTGAAGGCAAACCATCCTACCATTTTTATGGCCAAGACTTAATCGTACACACACTCTATATATGTGTTTCTTCGATTCCGAGCCACGCTCGCACTTATCGCTCACTTAGTCGTAAGGTACACCAATCGATCAACCAACATTCGAACTCGTTTCAAATCAATGATCGTATTACCATCAACATTTTCTTCAAAACTCACAATTTCAAAATCCTCGACACTTTCTCGTTCCTCAAGTCTCACTTGATTCAATGTATCACTTAGTTGGATCGTGCACATATTCCAAGCGTCCCAAAAATACATATATTTCAGCCGAGCCTCGTGATAGAGAATCCGCCATCACCACTCGAGTCGGATCGTACACATATTCGGGCGTCCCTGATATACGTGCATGTCAGCCAAGACTCGCGAGTGGTGCCTCCGTAACTCCTATCGCTTCGTGCTCGAATGCCTGCCTAACCGTTAGGCTATGTCTTTTCGTCAGTACTGGAATCATAGTTCCCAAACAACGATATCAATACTGACCCCATCCTAAGGTCAAACCAAATCGTTGGTACGGGGTTTTCTACCCAAGCTCGCATCACTCCGATTTCTAAACATCGAGCATCGATTTTTTTCCTATGCATATCCCAATATTCGTCGCACGGGGTACTAGTCGTTCAGTGAAGCCATCCTACGATAACTCACGTTTTAACCAATTCTACATCATATCAATATCGTTCGTTCATCAAGCCGTTTCGTATAGTCTATCTCTTCGAACACGTTCGACGTAATCCGCCTGTCGATCCTTCCCAATAACGCACGCTACAACACGATTCATCCCTAAACCATAATTCACATTTCTGAAATCATCAATTCCAATTCACGTAATCGATCACAAGGTCGTCTGACTTAACAGTATGCCACACTCCGATCTCACGCGAGTTCGATTATCCACGGTGGGCACGAATCACCATACACGCTCTCGCGAGATAATCATTCTCATCGGGACGTAACTCTTGTTTGTGTCTAGACTAGTTCATTCTCGATGTGCGGATTGGACCTACTCAATCTACAAGTTTCATTCATTCGTCAATCATAAGTCCTAACATCCTCAAATTTTTTCTTCGCATCAAATCGACAAGTCAGGAAAATCAAATTTGCCGCGTCCTGATTTTCTGAGTTCGATTACTTCCGCGACATAAATCACCATGTCAGCGCTCACGCAGAATGATCGTCCCAAATCCGACGCAACGCATGTGCGAGGCTAGAGTTACGCTCGTACAAGACAAGACCGTCGACGTTGTGGTTATCAACGCAACCATCAGAATACAATTTCTTTTACCCAACATTCGTCTCAATCAAGATCCTAAGTATAGAATCCAACCGAACAATAACACTTGCACGATCGTCATTCCTCGAATTAGAGTGCCCCCGAGTTATCGTATATCGATCTTTGATATGCCTCAATACCATCGACGATATATGTAACCTGACGATCTTTCTTTGTAACGAATTCTGAGTCGTACGGATGATGCTATCGTCCGACTGGATAATCTCCTCGAATCGTTCACCACATCAATTTCTTCAACCCAAATTCGTGTATCGTTTATCCGTCTATCTTAAGTCATCGACTAACGTATTTTCTCAATTCGTATCATTCCTTGCTAACTCAAACCATCGAGCAACATCGATTTCAATCCTCTGAGTCGTTTGCGTAACTTCAAAATTGAATATTTTATGCACGCTACCTACCCGTCATGTTAACTTTTCGTATACGATCCGTATCAATTTCTTCGATTCGAACTCAATCGTTTTCGCATTTTATACTCGTGCAATCCTCAATCTTTTGCTCGAATGCTTTCCAAGACGGACCATACACCACTCGGGATTCGAGTCATCCGATCTAGTCTAAATCATGTTCGCGTTATTCACTAAGACATGTTTCGGATTCGTTCGACGAATCCCTAGCGTAATCGTTCACGTCGCATCGATGCACAAAGTCGTTCATACTATTCCTCAAAATCCAGAACAATCTTTCGTGTACGCCTAAGCGTTAGTCTTGATAACGTTCCTATCGAATACACTCCAAGTGTATCTCCGTTCCCGACCAAGCGGTACTTAATATCGGTTGCGACTCGTTTGTACCAAAAGGTCGAGGTGCACGATACGTGGCACAACTTAGCCAAAAGGCCGTGCGCATGGCCATCCCGTATGGACTATACTCCGACTCTGTGCACTCATGTGCTCATGTTGGACTCGTTAGAAATGTACGCGACTTGCTAACTTTAGCACACATTTTCTATCAACTCAAGGTCGGCACCGTTCGGCCCAAAGGCCATCACCTATCGATGCGTTCGATTAAACGCTTTACGAGCTTTCGAAAATATTAGACTTATTGTATGGACATGCCGAGGGACGCTTGAGAGAGAGTGCACCAACGATATCACGTTGCGGAAGCACAATTTAGAGTTTGCGGAACAACGGAGTTAAAGAATTCAATCGATAGTCCAAGGACGTAAAGCCGTGCTCTGATACTATTATGTCACGCCCCGCTCTCGTAGGAGAGATCGTCCTCGCTAAGGCGTGATGTCGCACGAGCCTAGATTGTGCTCGTGCAAGGCGGGTTCCATAACGGCCGATTACAACGGCGGCAACGAGGTCGTCGCCCAGAAGTCCCAAGCAGAGACATTGAACAAGCAGCAAAATTTAGAACAAAACACAATTTATTCAAAGAAGCTCTTTATTGATATCGAAACAATGGTTACATTGGGGGCGCAAGGCCGAGATTACAATCACTCAATACACTCGCCTCACTTTACAAGTCTCTCTGCTCTCTCTCATCTCTCGATACAATACTTGAATCCAGCGAAAGCTTCGGAAGGCGATGTCCATACATTATGTCCCGTATAATTCTTTTTTCACGCGGCCGCATGCTTCGAATTGCCAAGGAACTCCGTGCCTCGACGCATCCAAGCGAGCCCCGTACCACGAGCTTCTACCTGTGCCTGTACATAAACACTGTATGGGTGTCAGTACTCAACTGTACTGGTGGAGTGAGCTTCTCACCCACCCATACAAAACCAACACGTTTTATTTACTTTGTGCAATACAAGCCCCCCTTACGATTGTCTTTCTAGTCTTGCCTTAGGATCAATTTTTGGACCGACGCTCGGCCTATTTAGTGTCTTTAGACCATCTTCATGCCTTGTACTGATAACGTACTCATACTTTGCCTCTAGACCTTTCTCGTGCTTGCATTGTCAACATACCGACTCATACTTATCTTTTGCACCATACTATTGGACGTAACGACTAGGTCGTGTCAAATACTTGCCCGTACCTCAAACATCAAGGCCGTACCTCGCAGCGTAATCTGACTTATCCAAACTCACCTTACGGCCCTTCTCGACTTAACGCGCAACGATTAACCAAACTTGTGGAACCGGTGTTGAGAACTCAAGTACGATGCCGTATCTCGTGCCAAAGCACGTGTCTTTACGTATAGCCGAATCGTAGTCTTTATAATAACTTGGGTGCAACCGAGCACACATTTCATCATTCAACGCATCCCGTGCTTATACTTTCTTTGCTACGACCGACACCGTGCATGCGGATTCGCCGCTTAGCACGCCAATTATCTATATGAAAGGCCACTGGCATGACAAGCCATCGTGGACATAGCTCGGGTAGGCGACGGGTCCTTCGATGCAAGGTAGCTAGCCCCATGGAAAGCTCCCGACTACCCACGCAATAAAAGTATGCGCTGCTATAATGTCTACCCCCTAGGATGACTGGACCCGGTACCCCGACGTATAACCAGTATAGGCAGAAATCCTTGTCGACAAGGTGTCCAATGACCACGCACCTACGAGACATCTAAACTCACGTAAATGTATGGCCTACTTGTTGGTACGACCGGAACTATACTTAGCAACTCGTGCTCTGAATCGCACTTGGCATAACGTGCCTCGGGACCGCGAGACTTCCAACCGAGGGATCGCCTCGAACTTCTTAACGTAGATAGGAACGCGAGACTCCCAACCGAGGTACCGCCTCGAATACTTAACGTGGATAGGAACGCGAGACTCCCAACCGAGGGACCGCCTCGATACTCAACGTGGATAGGAACGCGAGACTCCCAACCGAGGGACTGCCTCGAATACTCAACGTGGATAGGAATGCGAGACTCCCAACCGAGGGATCGCCTCGAATACTTAACGTGGATAGGACACGAGACTCCCAACCGAGGGACCGCCTCGAACTTATTTGAACTCGAGGGAACGACTACTACGTAGCCTTCCAACTTAACTTGAACAAAACATGTTCCTTAAGTGCCATGGACCGTGGCTAACTTTACATCGTGCCAACCATAGCTCGTACCTGTAACTGACTTCTGTCTTACGCGACGCTATCACCCAAGTCATACGTTATATGACGGCCCATAAGATCGTGGGACTATTTGACTTGAAAACCGCAGAACGAGCTGGACGGCACTTGGAATGACTCAGGTCGACCGGCATAACTTTGCCTTACTTACTCAAGCCTATAACTTAACCCGAGGGACGAGCCAAGGCTATGCCAAGCCTTGCGCAGTGGAAACGTACATGCTTTATCGAGCATTTACGCGGGCGATGCCTATGACTTAGGCTAACTCATCGTTTGTGTCGAATACCAACTTTCCTTCTCCCAAGCCACGGGACGAAGGACCGAGTGTCATTTTTAAAACACGCTGAGTCGACTTCTATTGAAACCGTGGGACCATTTTCTATGTTCTAAGACATTTCGATGGGTCGGGATTATTCCTTTAGCTATGTGCGTTCGTAGCTTTTATATTAGCCTACTTGTGCAAGTTGAAAACCAACGAATTATTAAGTGAAGGCTGAGATGAGGCAAGTTCACCGAAACTACCCCACCTGAGCGATGTCTTCGAGTCGCCGTTATAAGGCCAAGTCCGAACGCCGTCAGCGTTTCGATTCCTCCGATTGATTTTGCGGGACGGGGCACTACAGATGTAACAACCAGCCCATCAAGTATGTATAGGGCATTTCTACCCTGGGAATACATTCCGATGAGGAGCATTATTAATTAACTCCTCACCAAAAGTCCTCAGACTTGCATTTATTCGGCAAACCATTGCCGAGAGCAGGTTAATTTTGGTTTTAAATACCAAACACACCGCTGGCCAAAACATGTTCCGGTGGATTCTATCAACTGTACCAGTCCCTGGTACAACCCATCTTCTCAACCACAAAGAAAGGAAGCCTGCCAGCAAGGCTCTCCTGGAAATCTTCTGACTACCATATCTGAGAAAGCTCAAAGCTTCTGTTCCAGTAGGGAAGTCCCCAGTTTTGGTGGACAAATATTTATTCAGGAATTTGTAGACAGTCATCATATCCCGAATTTTATCAACAGGAATTATTGAACCAGTGTTGATAGCTGGAGCTTTGTTTTCCTGGAATCTTTCTTTATCATACATGTCGTATTTAAGTGCTATTGGAGCACTACTATATCCCGAATTTTATCAACAGGAATTATTGAACCAGTGTTGATAGCTGGAGCTTTGTTTTCTCTCTGATTTTAGCAAGTTTTCGGTTGGAGGGAACGTATTCTTCGTATGGAGCTTCTCCCATTGGCAGCTTCGAGATGAATTGCATCTCATGAAGTACGAGACCCATTTCACCATTTGGGGTCGCAAAAGTTCCAGTTGAACTTATGTATATCTCCATCAGGGCCATAAACAAGTTACCGTTCGATGGTATACCCTGACTGGTGGAAGCCACTGCTTCATACATGTCGATTTCTTTCAACTCCGTCGGGAAGTTCTTCATCATCCAAACGCTAATCTGGATCCAGTTCTGATTAAATGGAGTTAACCATCCAGGTAGCCTAGTGTTTGTCTGGGGACACAATACAGCAGCCCTCATGAACTTATTGACAAACATTTGGGTTTGCACTGGTTGCTCTTTACTTGGAGTAAAGCCTGGTAAGAGACCAGAGAATGGAACAACGCCGCCATTGGAAACACTGGCATAAAACCCCATGTCATTGGCATTTTCCCTCTTGAATATAATTCTATCCGACCTTCCATAACTACTAGGAGTTAGATTCCACAGTATCTGTCGAGGATGGGTTGCATGGATGAATGCGGACAAGGGGTAATCTCTATCCATATCAGGAAGATACATCACTCTATCTCCAGACTTAAATACCCAAGACTCCTTCTTGGGGTGTGTTTGCGACTTGCAGTCTATTGCATCTCCAAACGAGAAAGCTGGTTTTGTAAATTGCTGGCCATCCAGTGAAGTCAATAATTCTCCATTAATCATAGATAGCAGCATTCTGTCCCCTTGGGCGGCTATCAATTGAGCTCTCTCTATGGGGTACTCCGGATTTGCTTGGGGAAACTCTACATGAGATAGGTTCTCCAAGTAATTCGAGCCCACCATACCCATTGATGAGCCAAAGACTTCTGCAAGTGGGTGAGCATACAAGTCCACTGCCAAAAGAAAAAGAAAAAAAAATCAAGTTAGTGAAAATCTAATTTAAAATTTTTACGCAGATATATTGCTCTAAGTTTTTACACATAAAGGGGTAAAAACTTTGACTATGTAAATTTTACGCTTATTAAAAGTTGATAAAAGTTTTAAAGTCTTTGTTTTACACAAAGTCTTTCACTTGTAAAATTTTACGCTAGCACATGTTGATGTGAGCGTATTATGAATTTTACGCTAGCACATGTTGATGTGAGCGTATTTTTTAGATTTTACGCTGGCATGTGTTGACATGAGCGTATTATGAATTTTACGCTAGCACATGTTGATGTGAGCGTATTTCTTAGATTTTACGCTGGCATGTGTTGACATGAGCGTATTATGAATTTTTCGCTGGCATGTGTTGACATGAGCGTATTATGAATTTTACGCTAGCATATGTTGATGTGAGCGTATTTTTAGATTTTACGCTGGCATGTGTAGACATGAGCGTAATTTATATATTTTTACGCTGACACGTATAGACGTGGGCGTATTTTCCTAATTTTATGCTGACACGTATAAACGTGGGCATGAAATTAGAGATTTAGCTCCTCTTCTCTGACGAGTTCTCGGCAAAAGGGTAATGTTTTACCCCTCATTGGAGGAGCCACGCCGGGGTTGCGTTGCTGAGATGCTGCTGATGACCGGATGGGATTTTGCGTGCGGTTAACCGACGAGAAATCGGCGGCGGGCTTCTTGCCTTTGCTGCCCGCGGCGGACGACTTCTTGGGAGCCATCGAATCAAAGCAAGAATCGAAGAAGGAAGAAGAGAGAGGAAAGATAGAGATTTCGAAAGACAAAGTAAAGTCTTATCTCTCTTCGAAAAGCCCTATTTATAGAATTTCGAAATCGGTTCAAATTCCCAGATTTTACGCCTACTGTTGGATATCCCAACTTTTAAGCGGATGACCGTTGGATATCCCGAATTCTACGCTGACTGGTGAAATCTCGAATTTTACGCTTCTGTTCAAAGTATTTCAAATTTTAAAAATATTTGAAAACTTTGAAGGGGGTCTTGTAGGAGCGTAAAAAAATGCTTCATAGACCAAGTCAAAGAAATAGAGCTTTACGCAAGTCAAAAAGAGTCAACAAACTATTATACGCAGGCTATTCTACGCAGGCTACTCAACGCAGGCTACTCTACGCAGGCTACTCTACGCTAGCTGTTTTACGCACACTATTTTACACAGAGGACAGGCTGTCAGATCATGCATTTAATGCAAGTGATAATGAATCTGACATAATAATTTACTGACAGCGTATAACACAGAATTCGAAGAGATTTAATTTACACAGAAACCAACATTGTCGTTTAGTGTGTGATTGGGTTACTTTACGCTCAAAAGATGGCTTCTTTTACGCATGACTACTATATGAGCTTTTTACGCTCAAAGTTGACGTGTGCGTAAAGTTTATTTGGGCTACTTTTACGCCCAAGGCTGTTTTATCAGCCACTTTACGCAAGAAGTCTATTTTTGGGCTATTTTACGCTTAGTCTACTACTTTACGCTGGAAGTGTATATTGGGTCATTTTTACGCCCGATTGGTTCTGACCACTTAAGAACGTGGTTTGCCCACGTGGCTTTCATGCCACACTTCTTGAGGAACGTGTGTACGTGCTCTCCCTATTTTATTGAGATAGTGGGACACGTGTCACCATGCATAGAGATTATAACTCTACATGGGACACGTGTCCACGTGCGTAGAGGATGATTTACGTCATGGATGACAGTTGTTAGCGTCAAGTCTATAAATAGACTTATTTTTCACATATCAGAGACAAGAGAGAATACATAGAGATCAGAGCCCAGAAACTTTGATTTTCCAAAGCATTCTTCTTCAACTTTTCTTCCAGAACAGAGTGAAGCAAAGCAAGAAAGCATTCGACTGTGCCATCAGTGCCATTGTTCGATACTTTCCGGTGACTTAGTTCTTCCGATTGTTCGTCTTCTTCAAGCAGTTTTCATCATCATCATCGTATGGTCTAAGTAACAAAGTGATCGTCTTCAGATCAGACTTCCATAGCAATACTTCCCAGAATATTTATACTTTTTGTACTTTTCTAGTTTTCTTTCAAAAGCCAATTTTTAGGCATTTTGTTAAGTGAAACAAATATAACTAAACTAAATTAGGAAATTCAAGTTTCAGTGAACCATAATTCAATGACAGGGTGTATGGAATAGGTAGAGGAGAACACAGTGCTACACCTATAAAATTAGTGTCTCAGTGTTCATGTGTTCAGAAAAATAGTGCATGTGCGTGTACATCATAACAATGTGTGTGTAGTGTACAGCAGTAGAGTGTGTGAATGTGTAATCTCAGGATTTGAAATATCAGTCAATGGCAAAGTGGTTCCCAGGAATTCGAGACAGTGTGCAGGTGTATATGTGTGTGTGGTTTTATTCCCCAGGTGCAACCTCAAATGACAGTGTCATCAGGAACCCTTAGATGCTAATTCCCAGGAAACCAAAGTGACAGGAGAAACAGTGTCCTAAGTGTCTCAGTTATTGCTTTGTGTGTGTATATGAGTGTCAAGTGATCCAGGAATCAATTCCCAGGTATGTGTGGGTCAATGGGGCATAGGCATGTGGTTATCCCAATCAATTCCCAGGCTTTAGGTTTCAGTCCCTCCTGTGAGTGTCAAGAGGGTATCCCAGTTTCATGTTTACATGTGTAGGTGTGTGTGTAGTGTAGTGTACAGGAATGAGAGTGTGTGTGTGTTCCTGTGTACAGGAATGACAGGGCATTACATTTAATGACAGGAATGTGTGTGTATTAAGATGACCCGTGAGCTAGTGAAGGGAAAACCTGTGTGTAACTGGGCTATTTGTGTAAACATTCAATGTGGTTCAGGATTTCATGTTTAGTGTGTTAACAGCCTACAATGACAGGAATAAAGGAAACATGTGTGTGAGGGATGTGTGTGTATTAAACAGGGATGTGTCTCATGAACAAGTGTCTTAGACAGTGTACAAGTGATAAATTTGTGAGGAAAAATAGTTCATGTGTTTGTGTGCAGGAATCAAATGTGTATTAGAGTGTAATAGGAACATCAGTTTTCAGTTACTCCCAGAAATTCAAAGCAGTGTATACAATGTAAATCCAGGTAGTTTTCTGTGTACAGGGTTGATTGTAGCTCAGGTTTACACAAACAGTTCAATATGGATTTACCAATCATTCTCAGGTTTAAACTCACTGAATCATTTAAATAGGAAGAGCCAAACAGTTCTCAGAAATGAACATCCCTACATTCGAATCCATATCAATCAATCTTAATACAATTAAATCCTAACATGATACCTAATGTTCATACCAATTTAAACCATAATATAGTACATGATTTAAATCATTAATATGAAAATCGAATGGGAGAACAGTGATTTAGAACACTGATATACTAGAGTATCAGTCCAATTGGGGATCAATTATTTCGACCCTAAATAATCATTATAATTACAAAAAATAGGTTGGTAAATAATAGTGAATATGTGTACGTGTCACACAAACAATATGGTATCTAAAAATGCGACACAATGTGTCCAAACATCATACGAACTCAAAGCACGGGACTCTCACATATCATGCGACCAGTGCACGTATCCTAGCACTCTCGATACGTATCTATTGGATACGAAACTTCGGGGGTGTCATGTCAGACATCGCCCCTCCTTTCGTGTCCAAGTACACGTGTCCACGTGCCCTGTGCACTGAGCACGAGGCCCCGAGCAGCAGGGAAAGCCCTGGCCGCACGCGGGGCTGTGTCCACGAGTCCAGTGCGACTCGGACATAGCTCAAAATCACCTCAGTCGTGTAAAATCACACAAGCAACATGTAAACCTAATTTCCTATTCAATTACTTCCTGAAAAATCGATCGTAATGCCCACTGTGGCATTTCGTCGAACACCTGCGACTGTCCACTGATACGTGTCCGATACGGACACGTATAAGACACGAGAGGGTACAAAACCTATCCCTACAGTAAGAGGACACCTAGGGCTTGGTGTTTATACAAAGTAACCAAAATTTCATGGAGGGAAATGGGATTTACCTATGTGTGTTCCTTCACAAGGAAAAGCTCCAAAAGTGAGATCTCCTCAAGCTAGCCAATGGCTCCAAATTGTATCAAACCTGAGAATGGTCTCCCCCAACAGTAGGGGGACACTAATTAGGTCACAAAGGAAAAAGTTGCAATAAAAATGGACTAATATTGAATAAACTATGAAGAAGTTTCATGAAGAACAAACATTTCCTTAGAAAAATGAAGGGATGAATAAAAAGGAGGCACAAACTTTGAGAGGGACTTTATAGCAAGGGGGGTTTTCCTAGGCCGGCCAAGGGGTTAGGGTTAGGGTTTTAGGATTGATCCAATGGCTATCATCACATCTAATCTATTCAATGGCTAGAAATCTAGGTTTTCCCTTCTAGACAAGTTGCAACCTATTTCATTCTAACAAGTCACGACTTAACCTAACTAACCAATACAAAATAATACTAACCATGGCTAACTAGACTAGCTATGACTATTCTAGGTTAGGTCCAATCTAGGTTAGGGCTAACACAACACAAGGTAATTGATTAATTAATATTTAAATCACACCATCCTATTAATTATATTAAATTCCAATAAAATATATATTAAATTAAAATAATTAAAAAATGACAAAAATATCTCCAAACTAGAAATGTGGTAGATGAAACACGCTAATCACATGGCTAGTCTCTAGGTCAAGCTGTCTCTAGTGTTACACTAGCAAAATACCAAAACTACAAGTCACAGTTTTAAATAGTTTTTAAAATGATTAAAAATCACGAAAAATCATATTATTATTTAAATATCATAATTAAATAAATTAAAATACAAAATTTCAAAATTACCCTCATTTGGAAAACTGGGTGTTACAAATGTTAATATTAACATTAATATTAATGTTAATGTTAATATTAATATCCATTAATGTTAATGTTAATGTTAATATTAATATTATTGTTATTGTTAACGTTAACATTAATTTTAATGTTAACATTAATTCTAATGCTAATTTTAATTTTAATTTTAAAATTTGCCACGTCAGCTGCCACATCAACATGCCACGTCAGCTGCCACGTAAGGAGGGACGGTTTAGAAGTACAATTTGGAGGAACAAATAGCATTATTCTAAAGATAATTGTAAACCATCATGCATACAACATATATAATGATGATAAAATAACCTATAATACACAATAATCCCAAAGGACATTAAAATAATACAATTATTACGGCCTCCAAATTCACATCATCCCATAAAAAGTCTGATAATAACACATGTAATTAGGGGTGAGCATTCCATTCAAATCGAATAATCGAATTGGACCGAAAACCGAATAAGCAAAATCAAAACTGACCGAAATGATCCATAACCGAATCAAACCGACGAATTAAACCGGTTCGATATTCGATTCAAACTTTTTTTCGTTTATTTGCATTTTTTTTGTTTATATATCTATATATAAAAATATAGAAAATTTTAGTCATATTCTTGATCAATGAAGCATTTGCGATGCACAGGGGCGGATTCATGTAGAGCTTGGGCCACACTTAAAAAAAATTTAATTTTTCTTTTTCCATGTAGTTTTTTTTGGGTGTTAGTCCACACCTAGCCCAGATACTCTAACCCACCCCAGTATACATTTTTGGATCCTCCCCTGACGATGCATCCTAGTGTGCATGCAAATAGCGCAATGTTCGAATAACATATTAACGACGTAACTTAAGTTTATAAACCTGGCGTCAAGTAATAAATAAGTGATGTATTAGCGACAAATTTGCAATATAACCTTCAAATTCTTTAGTATGATGCGGCTTGGCTAAGGTTAATGGTGCTCGAGTAACTACTTTGCAACATACACTACAAAAATACAGGCTTTAGCAACAAATAGATCCGTTGTCTTGCATCTGAAAAGTATTAACGGTGACCTAGCGATAGATATAGGAGAGATTATGGGCGTCGGTAGTTTATATGCCGCTAACATCCTTACTTCGTCAAGCAATCAAACGTTCGACAACTGTGCGTATACTTGGTGGCTTACTACGTAGGGATGACTTGTTGTCATACTAGCGACAGACTACTTTGGCATCGTCTTAGCGACGGCCTAGCGACCAAAGCTTCAATGGATTTAACGACATTCTAGCGAAGGGTTAACATCATGTTTGGCATGCATCTATTTGGCGACGTACAAGGAACAACTCCTAGTTTTCGATATTAAAATTGGTTATTGTACTTAGTTGGATGAAGACTGGGCGACTTATCAATGTGTCGCATATGAGTCACAACATCCTCGTTTTACATCACTTAGTCGTCGCTTACTTGAGAATTCTCAGTCAAGGACGACTTAGTACGTTACTTGAGCATCATCAAGGCATCGGTATCCGTCGCTAAGCCGCCGCTTAGTTGTCGTTAAGCTGGACAGAACTGAAATATATATCTTAAACTACACCACTCGCATTATATACGCACTATATAACCTTAATCACAGCAATCGCAATATATCACCACCCAAAACAAGCCATCGGAGAATTCTCATCCAATAGGACCTTCAGCGCACAAAATGAACGCTCGAATCACGTAATACACAATAAAATAGAAATAGAACTCGCAAACAAATAAAGACAAACGAATAATCCATGAACATAGATAAACATCACAAACAATGTCCTAAAAGTATATAAATCTAAATGTCAATTAATACACACACAACATCCATTATATATATATATATATACATATATATATATATATATATACATATATATATATATATATATATATATATATATATATATATATATATATATATACTGCTAGTAGTTCATATACAACAACAAAACAAAATCAGTACTAGTCTGGTGGTGGCCTCTGACCCCGTAAACGAGTCAAGACATCCAAAGGAATTTAAGCTCACTCCGTCAAGTGGTAGTGAACTCAACGCGTACGCCTCCGACGAAAATAAACTCATAAGACTCGATAAAAGTGTTGGGGCATTTGTATTATTGACATGTCGAGAACTTGTTCCCTACATGCTTAGTAAAGTTTTAGTCCCACATCGAAAATGCATCATGTGGTATCTCAACATATATAGGCTTCTATGTATTGTTGGGATGTGCACATGGGTGGTGACCCAAAGGTGGGAACCATGTGGGTGATTTTACTAAGAGGTAAGAATAAGGCTCCATGGTAAGCTTCTAGCTTTTTGCTCTTGGAAAATTTATTTCCATGGGAGATAAGCCCCATAGGGGCTTAGCGACTCGGACTCGGATACGGACTCGGGCTCGGGCTCGGACTCGGGCTCAAGGGCTCATGAGGTGTAATGTGGAGTATTGTTGGCGCACTTTGCACTTAGCACGTCAGTATCGTCGCTAGGCGCATAGTGCATTTAAGTTGCGCTCGTTGCACGAGCCACTTGCGTGACCATGTTATGCGAGCCCAGTTATGCGAGCCCAGTTATGCGGCCCGTTACGTGAGCCCAGTTACACGAGCCCAGTTACGTGGCCCGTTACGCGAGCCCAGTTATGCCGGCCTAGTTACGCAGCCCAGTACGTACAGTGTACGTAGTGTGCACAGCGTGCGTAGAGTGTACAGTATGTGCAGCGTATGTAGTGTGCACAGAGTGCATAGTGTGCACAGGTTGCGTAATAGGACTGTGTGCGTAAAGTACAAATCACGCTGGTTACGCAAGTGGCACAACTTGAGGCAGAACTTGTCTTTGCATGTTCTGAGCGGTTGTTCCATGTTCGGGATGGTTATTACCACGTCCCTAACATTGTGTAACCGGGCAGTTATTGCAGGGGCCTATATAAGGTCTCCTCCTTCTCTCTCACAGTAAGGAACTAATACACAGGTAGTAGACAGAAAGTTTACAAGTGTTGAGAAGCTGTGAGAGTGAAGAGAGGATTTGTACCAGCGTTGAGTTTTGCACGGGAGTTCGTGCTCATCCGAGGAGTCAGAAGAGCAAGAGTGTTCCAAGTTCTCCGACGAACTTGCTGGTTCCTGGAAGCTATTCGTGTGGGGCGAATAAAGCTTTGAGCAACGGTGATCATTCACCCCAGCAAGAGTTTTTCCATCTTTCGCCTGTCACCTTCTTCGTTTATCAGAATTCTATTAGCGCACCTTCGGTGAAGTGTTCGCGTTGGTAGAAATCTGTGCACCTTCGGTGAAGTGTTGCATCACCTTCTTCATTTATCAGAATTCTATTAGGGCACCTTCGGTGAAGTGTTTGCGTTGGTAGAAATCTGTGCACCTTCTGTGAAGTGTTGTATTAGTAGAATTTCTGTTACGTACTTTCTGTGAAGTGTTACATAATAACGATTGTTTTTACAATTGTTACGAATTCTCAGTTTTCTATCGAAAAATTGTGCACCGGCAATAACAATCTCAAAGTTTTAACGCTACAATGGAAAATGTTAATGTTTCACTCTTCAATTCTGACTTTTGTAAGTTAGAAAAGTTTGATGGAGAATATTACCAAGTCTGGAAGAGAAAGGTTTATCTCACCCTTCAACTCAAAGACGTAGATCACGTGCTTCTGGAGGAAGAACCTACTGTTCCAGATGTTGAGTCTTGTCACGACCCGCATCCACCGTGAGGGTACAAGTACGTAACAGCGCCCAGCCTACGCCGCAGTCGGCGGTAGAACGCTGTTCTAGGTCATGAACTATAACTACATAACATGAATATACTCCCAAAAAGAGGCCAACACAGAGGTACAACTCAATCACAATCTAAGGAAAAATGTAGCACAATGGAAATAGATAAGAAATTCTCAACTGAGGTACAGCAGAAAGAAATAAAAAAGTCTCAACATCTCTAAAATATACAACTCTGAAAATAAAGACAACAGCTAAACAGAAAAAGAAAGGACAGTCTAAGCTATCTACACTATACAAGGTATCATCCTGAGCAGCTGCCTGAACCTTCCCAGGGGTCCAGGTCGCGAGTGTCAACTAGGCAAACTCCAAGTAAGGGTGCAGGGTTCCTCATCATCCTCTGTAAAATTTTTAACAGGTCCAGTCAGGACGGGAGCGAGCACAAAACATCTCACGCAGTTCATATCAAGTTAGGAAATATAAAGCATGCAATAGAGTAAGGTACATGAAACGCTGAAAGAAGAATGTATATGAAAAATAGTAGAGATTTGATAACAGAAAATATCTATATATGATAAGTAAGAACTGTAAGCCAACTGTAATTTAGAGTACAATATGGTTATGTAAACGGTCTAGGAAAATGCAATGGTAACTCTATTGTACATGGGTGTACAATAGACATATACAATAGTTATACAATCTTGTACAATAGGATTTGATTACATAACCAATTCTACTCCCTCTCTCCAATCAATACACAAGGATCCACTCCAGTTACGTTATCTTGCACAATAGTGTACAATGTTATACAATGGATGTACAATATTATACAATAGATGTACAATGTTATACAATAGTTGTACAATGTTATACAATAGTATACAATGGTCTATCCCTGGGACTCATGTGATACTGAGAGTACAATATGCACAAGGAGTATACAAGGATATGGGTATTCAATACATATTAAACCCAAACAATAGTAAAATGTCAAAATCACAAGTCATAATTTTAAATAGTTTAAAAATGATTAAAAATCACCAAAAATCATAATATGAAATAATTATCAATAAATAATAATTATAATTACAAAATTTCAAAATTACCCTCATCTGGAAAACTGGGTGTTACAATCCTACCCACCTTATAAAAATTTTGTCCTCGAAATTAAGATGATATCACTCTCTTCTAGGTCAAACATAGTCAAGGGTCAATCACTAGTCAATTTCTCAACATCCAAGTACTTGGTCATCAACTGGTCAACTTCTTAGGGTTTTACCTATGCTAGCTATTTAGGTGTTGGCAACTAGAATTTAGCAAAAGAGAAACTCTATAATAGACTAGCTCTTAACTTCCCAATCCTATCAAGTCACCTATAACTAAATACCTACAAGCTAAGCACATGAATACCAAATACCATATATATATATATATATATATATATATATGCTCAAGAACAACAACCCATCACATATATCCTAAGTATATCATCTATATATATACATGACTGATCAACCAAGGGTTAAGGCAGACTAAACTTATAAGGGTCTGAAACAATGCTTAGAACTAGGCTAAGGATGAATAGTCTGAATCAAGGGGACATGGTATCTAGTGAAGGTTCTGCACACTGCCTATAAAGGTGATCAACACAAAGGAACTCAACACGAAGGGAACTTAGCTAAAATGGAAAACTGAACCAAGTATAGGCTAAACAACATGTTTATAACCCTAAACAACAATGGCCTATAGATACCAACTAACCTATATCCCATATGCCAATATCATCTGCAATCTATCTATGCAAATTGACCTCTCGGTCTTAGGTAAAACTACAACTATACTCAAAGGCAGGCTCTGGTCATGGGTGCCTCACTGGAAAAGGTAAGGGAAAGTAGTAATAATCATCAAGGATGTAAGGCATACTAACATCCTATGTGTAACTGGTTGGTATTATAGATAACAGGAGAATTATCTGCAATGGATTACTATTCTAACACCAATGCTAACTATCACCTCTAGGGTACAGACACTCTACAAGTCATCATACCATTATACTATGAAGGAACTACCTATAAATAAGCTCTACAAAACTAAATATCCCTACTCCTAAGTCATTTATAACAATCAAAAGGGTATGATGTTTAAACCTTCTCAAGATACAATCTGTTAATCATATGCGTCTGTCCAAAATCATGTTGTCCAGAGTCTTCATCATGCTAGTGAGCAAGGCTACGATAATCACAGAGTCCTTGACTAAGGTACGTACCTCTAGGTTCATGGTATTTAAAAATTTTGCACTGTCGCATACGACGGCAAAAACCTTAAATTCCCATACCCGAGAATACATCCAAAATCTGACTACATGTCCTCACTATGCCAACTAACACGACTATCGAGGATTCTACATCCCATGATTTAGGCGACCTAGCCCATATGATTTTTTCAGAAGAAAAACAAACAAAACAAAAGAGTAACATGACAAAATTAATCAATCAACAAGGAACAGATGGAATCGGATTTCAAGGTAATTATAAAAGATAATTGCGGGAATGGAATTGAGAAGAACAGAACTTGCAGCAAGATCTCCAACGGTCTGTGCATCCTCGACTGTCCTGACGATAGCTCGCCATGCTGGTTTTCTCCAAGCCTGATGCTGATACTGCACAAATCTCTGCTGCTGATGCTGCATGAATCGCTGCTGCTGAGAGAAACCGGAAATGACGGAAGAAAATCTCTGTACAGATAGAGGTGCACCTCCAATGTAGCAGAAACACCAACCTGAGTCGGCACAACAAAAGTTACGATCTCGAGGCCCTGATGAACAGGACGAGAGGTGGCCAGCCTCTCGATAGTATCCCCCGAACCGAAGCGATGAGATCGTGTCTTCATAACCATCATGAAAACGGATCAAACAAGAAGCAATTTCTGAGAATGAAGCAAAAAATTCAAAGGAGGACAGTTTATATTCAAGGGAAGTCAATAAGAAACAATTTTTGACAAAAAGGAATCAGATTAATAGTTTTTCCTAATGTGATTGAGTACCTCCAAAATATCCTAATCCTATTGCAGGCTGTAGTGATACTCTAGTTCGAATACTACTACATAAACTCGACCTGCATGGGCCACCACTAAAAACGTGTCACGATCCGCACCCACTGTGAGGGTACGAGTACGTAACAACGCCCAGCCTACGCCGCAGTGTCGGCGGTAGAACGCTGTTCTAGGTCATGAACTATAACTACTTAACATGAATATACTCCCAAAAAGAGGCCAACACAGAGGTACAACTTAATCACAATCTAAGGAAGAATGTAGTACGATGGAAATAGATAAGGAATCCTCAACTGAGATACAGCAGAAAGAAATAACAAAGTCTCAACATCTCTAAAATATACAACTCTGAAAATAAAGACAACAGCTAAACAGGAAAAGAAAGGACAGTCTAAGCTATCTACACTATACAAGGTATCATCGTGAGCGGCTGCCTGAACCTCCCAGGGGTCCAGGTCACGAGTGTCAACTAGGCAAACTCCAAGTAAGGGTGCAGAGTTCCTCATCATCCTCTGTAAAATTTTCAACAGGTCCAGTCAGGACGGGAGCGAGCACAAAACATCTCACGCAGTTCATATCAAGTTAGAAAATATAAAGCATGCAATAGAGTAAGGTACATGAAACGCTGAAAGAAGAATGTATATGAAAAATAGTAGAGATTTGATAACAGGAAATATCTATATATGATAAGTAAGAACTGTAAGCCAACTGCGATTTAGAGTACAATATGGTTATGTAAACGGTCTAGAAAAATGCAATGGTAACTCCATTGTACGTGGGTGTACAATAGACATATACAATAGTTATACAATCTTGTACAATAGGATTTGATTACATAACCAATTCTACTCCCCCTCCCCAATCAATACACAAGGATCCACTCCAGTTACGTTATCTTGTACAATAGTGTACAATGTTATACAATGGATGTACAATATTATACAATAGATGTACAATGTAATACAATATTTGTACAATGTTATACAATAGTGTACAATGGTCTATCCCTGGGACTCATGTGATACTGAGAGTACAATATGCACAAGGAGTATACAAGGATATGGGTATTCAATACATATAATATGTAAGTGAAATGCACATCACAATATGTATCTAGTGAATACAAGGGGATAACATCTCAAAAGAAGATCCGTATAGTACCAATCCGTGATAACAATCGTGTCAGCATCAAGTACAGTAATCTAGAGCAAGAATGTAAATCTAGACAAGTATGAAATGGTTAGAGAATGTACTCACCTCGTATCTGAATATCTGAAGTAAATGTACTGTCCGAGAAGAGGTACCTGACTCCTAATTAGAGCAACACAAGTCAAGATGTATACAGGGAATGATAATAGTAATCTACAATGCGTCTGCATGCTGTCTAGGTCAAACTAGACTAAAGTCAACACTTGGTCAACTCCAGTCAACTATACTAGTCAAACTAGGTCAAGCCTAAGCCAAACAAGTCTAACAAGTCTCACTAGGCCTAACCAAGCCTAGGCTAGCATCACACACCAATCACAAGCCACACAATTTATCCTTCATACATATATAATATATATATACTCATTATATATAAGGCATACCTATATATATAAGGAATTCATCCATGGCTATATGCCCACATACATATGTATATTCACATATTTATTCATACACACACATTACATATATATATATTTCATATATTATATATATATAGGCATACAACATATAGGGGTTTACATTGACTGATTTTAGGGGGAAAAGGACTGATATAGGCTAGACTTGGGACAAAATATCAATGAAATGTTAAAGGAAAACAGTGGGCATATTAGGAAAACAGGAAAAATATGAAACAGTTGGTGTACATGTGTCATAGGAGTGTGTGTGATGTTATAAGAGTGGGGAGCTGTCCCTGAGTGACAGGGAGCTAGGGGGTGTGTGTGTGTGAACATGAAGGTGTACATGAAAAGAGAAATCAACACTAGTTATGAGTTTACACTACACATGGCACAAAGCTAACCCATCTACATTACACATATATTATACTTAACATGCATGGCTACAAGTATACATCTATATACATTAGAGTAGAGACTATTTAAGTTATAACTAACATGCATCTATACTTTACATAAATCTATATATATTATAGCAATCATTTAGAGAAGGGTTACATGGCATGGTGGTTGATATAGAGTGGGGTGTCCTTGTGCAGAGGCTGAAGTTCATTCTCAGTTTAGTTCCATATTTACATATAAACTAAAGTGAGCTATCCCATAAACTGGTGTAACTAACCACATAAAATGAACCATGTTATCTGAAATCTGCCATTAAGCCAACATCCCATATGCATACAGCTCATGCATTGTCTAATACTGAAATTAACTAACATTTCGAATTAAGGGGTTGAAGGTTAACATTACATTCATAGACATTCCACTATATTGAAAACTAAAATTGGCTTGGCAATAGGAAAAGGAAGGTATATATGCTTACATGGACAGTTCAGTGTTCGAACAACCTAAAATGAACTAACATTCAATCTAAATATCAACTATACATTGGTTCTATGTCTACATATGAAATCTGATATTGCATTTACAATATTTATACATTATGCATTCATATCTATCATTACATATATACCTTGCATTTATATCTAGCATTCATTATATACTTTCATGCATGCATTGTATATCATTCTTTCATTCATACATTTATGCATTGCTTACATATATTACATTAATTACATTCCTACATGCTTGCATTCAACCATATATATACATTAATGTAAAGAGGATATATATCATATATATATCATTTTATTCATCTAACATATCATGCATTACATACTCTGTATTCATTTAATATCCATACTACATAGGCTCATAGGTTACACAAAATGCATATATCGTATAGTCACTCTTTTACTTAAAACTAATACTGTACCAATTGGGCATTTACTAAATTCTAGGATTAAAGTATGTTGTAGTACTTCATGCTAGCTTTCCGAAACTTCAAACGGATTGCATTTTCGTGTCCGGAAGCTCCCGGAATCGCGAAAATACCGAAACGCGTTCGTCTTTTGTACAGCTGACACTCAAAAATTTTTACAGAAAGTTACAAAAAGAATTTGGCTTATTAAAATATATATTTTGAAAGCTAACTTCGATACGGTTCTTTTAAAAAATGGAAGATAAATCGGAGTTTTAAGCTAAAAGTTATGACATTTCTAAGTTGCTATTGCTACTAAAAACGTGGATAAAAATTATGACGAATTTAGGTAGTTTGAGACAAAAGAACACAAGTATATAACATAATATATCAAGAACTCACTCTCTACACTAATATATATATGAGACACTATAGAACACATCTCCAATACAAAAATATGAGATTAAACATGTAATAATTCATTCATACATAACAACAACACATAGTGTGTCCAAATTTGGGGTTTTCCCACATGGACACAACTACAACACAAAGGACACTCCTATGACCTCCAAATGGACACGAAATAGACACAAATGGAGATACAACCATGGGGGTCATTCCTATGGGTTCAAAATAGACCTATATGCATGAGGAAATGAAAAGGAGAAGGGATTTATACCTCCCGGTAGATCGAATCGAAGAAAAGCCTTCCCGGAGCGACACCAACACGTAGAGATTCCAAAAGGACACGAACGAGCTCCGAATCCTCCCAAACTTGGGTAGCTTCCTCCTTGGCTAGAATGGAGAAAGAAAGAAGAAGATTTGGTGGCGAAATGGAAGGATTTGGTGGAGAAATTGCTAGGGATTGCTCTCTAAGAATTGGGGAAGAACAAGAGAGAGAGTGTGGATGAGAATAATGAAATGAACTTGAGCCTATCCTCTACCAAAGTGGCTGGCCATATGGGGCTATTTGTCCTATTATGGTAAGGTCCAAAATGCCTCCACTAACCTATTCTATTAGTATTAGAAAAGGGCTAATTGGTTGGGGCTAAATTAGTCATTCTAAAGTCTCTAATCACACTAACCTTATCCATAATAATTAGTCTAACCTCTAACTAAAATATTTCTATCATGTGGGCCATGGCTAACTAATGTGTGGGTCCACTAAAGTCAACACTACCCCCGGGTCCCCGTTTCAAGTCGGATTGAGCTGAAATTCGAACCCGACTCAAATAACCCCAAAACAATATCATAAATAATAAAATAAATTTCAAAAATACAAAATGACAAAAATACTCCTGTTCCTGAAAACTGGGGGTGACAAATTCCTCAAAATTAAAACCAAACAATAGTAAAATGTCAAAATCACAAGTCATAATTTTAAATAGTTTAAACATGATTAAAAATTACCAAAAATCATAATATGAAATAATTATCAATAAATAATAATTATAATTACAAAATTTCAAAATTACCCTCATCTGGAAAACTGGGTGTTACAGGTCTGCTGCCGCAATCACCGCGGCTACTAAACTTCAAGCAAAATGGAGAAGGGAAAATAGTATTTGCAGGCTGCTTATCCTGAATGCTATGGAAGATTCCCTTGCCGAATCCTATTCTAAAAAGAATATCGCTAGAGACATATGGGAGTCTCTAGAAAAACTCTACGAAGAAGACAAGAACCAGTAAAATCTTTGTGGTTGAAAAATATCACAAGTGGTTATTTGAGGACAAAAAGTCTACGCTGCCGCAGGTGAAGGAGTTCCTGAAACTACGACAGAAGCCGGAAGACGAGGCGATGCCCCTCCCCGACAAGTTTGTTGTTGGAGGAATTGTCTCAAAGCTCCCCGCTGGGTGGAGCAAGTTCTATGCAAACATGCATAGAAAAAAGCTGGAGATTACCCTTGAAGATCTCCTGCAGGAAATCTATGTTGAGGACCAGATGTGGGCTCAACTGAAAGAGGACACACTGTCCAAGCAATTGGCTAACGTCAATCTGGTGTATTCAAGGGAACCAAGGGGAAAGTATGCGGCTTCCCAAAGCAAGAAGAAGGACCTTGACAATCTAAAAGTCAAGGGTACTTCAATGAAGAAGAAGAAGCCAAAGTCCTACTTGGCTTGCTTCAAGTGTGGCAAGAAGGGCCACTTTAAGAATGAGTGCAAAGCAAAAGCCAAGCAATCGGAGCAAGGAGAGCCTAGTAAGGTAACTATGATCTCTGATGTTGTTGCCATGATTGTGCAGGTTGATGCGCTAGGAACTGATGCTGACTGGTGGATAGATACTGGAGCCACCTGCCATATTTGCTTCAGCAAGGAGTGGTTCACCACCTACACCCCTACTTCTGATGTGGTTATGGTGGCGAACCAGGCATAAGCTAAAGTACTTAGGATCGGGACAGTGGTATTGAAGCTAACTTCTGGCAAGTCTCTGACGCTTCAAGGCGTGAAGCATGTACCTGCTATCGCCAAGAACCTGATCTCAGGAGGCCTACTCTGCAAAGCAGGCCTCATGATGGACATCAATGATGGCCAGATGGCGATGTCTATCAGGGGAGCATATTTCGAAAAAGCTTTTTATACCAAAGGAATGTTCAAAATTTAGCTTGTAAATCAGTTCAATATTGTTAATACAATCACTCATTCTACTTATACTTATGAGTTGTGGCATAATAGGCTAGGACATGCTCATTCTAAACGAATTAACAGAATATTTAGTTTAGGGCTTATCTCCAAGTATGGGGGTAAGGTAGAGAAATGTGAAGTTTGTGCTCAAACTAAGATCACAAGGAAACCCTTTCCTCGAATTAATCGAAGTACAGATCTTCTGGAGTTAGTACACTCAGATATCTGTGACTTCAAACAGTTCTCTACAAAGGCCGAGATGAAGTATTTTATAACCTTCATCGATGACTTCTCTAAGTATGCGTTCGTCTACTTGCTGAAGGCTAAAGACGAAGCATTTGAGAAGTTCAAGGAGTTCAGGACCGAAGCTGAGCGGCAAACTGGACAACAACTCAAAAGAATAAGAAGTGATCGAGGTGGGGAGTACAGGTCTCATGAATTCGCATCATTCTACAAAGAACATGGAATTGTCAATGAGACTACGGCTCCGTACTTTCCTCAATCAAACGGAGTAGCAGAGAGGAAGAATAGAACGTTAACAGAAATGATTAACTCAATATTGTTGACTACTGGTCTTCCTAAGTGCTACTGGGGAGAAGCTGCATTGACGGCCACTTTTATTCTAAATAGAGTGCCTCATACAACTTCAGTCGTTACTCCTCATGAACTCTGGTTCAAGGTCAGACCTAACTTGAATGTCATTCGAGTGTGGGGGTTGTCTGGCATATGTCAAGCTTCCAAATCTAAAGATTCAGAAGCTTGGGACAAGGACTACTAAGACGATCTTCTTGGGGTATACCGAGAAGAGTGATGCTCGAAGATTTCTTGATATTGAGTCAAATCATATCATTGAATCTCGCGATGTAGAATATTTTGAAGACAAATTTACAAGGCACAAGAATATTGTTCTTGCGGATGTTACGGAGAATAATGAGGGTGTGCAGGTCTTCAATGAAGATGTGGTCCAAGAAGATGTTGTTGAAACAACGGTTGAACCAAATCTCGTTGAGACGTCAACGAAGCGAGTGAGGAGGCCGAAGGACTTCGAAAGTGACTTTGTCACCTATCATGTGGAAGCAGATCCGCTTACCTATGATGAGGCGATAAAGACCAGAGATGCGGTTTTCTGGAAGGAGGCGATTGACAATGAAATTGATTCTATCACCTCAAATAACACTTGGGTGTTGGTTGATCTTCCTGAAGGAGCGAAACCCATCGGAAGCAAATGGATCTTCAAGAAGAAGATGAAAGCAGACGGAACTATTGACAAGTTGAAGGCTAAGCTGGTAGCCAAGGGGTTTTCTCAGAAGCAGGGGATTGACTACTTTGATACGTATACTCCAGTAGCCCGGATGACCACCATCAGAGTGTTGATTGCTCTTACAACAATACATAAGATGGTGATACATCAGATGGATGTGAAAATGGCTTTCCTAAATGGCGAGCTGATCGAAGAGATATACATGCAACAGCCAGAGGGATTTGTCGTCAAGGGTCTTGAAGACAAAGTTTACAAGTTTGTGAAGTCTTTGTACGGTCTTAAACAGGCTTCCAAGATATGGCATAAGAAATTTGACAAAGTTATAAGGTCAAATGGCTACATGATTAGCGAGACGGATAAGTGTTTTTACACAAAGTTCGCTGATGGAAGAGGTATGATCGTTTGTCTGTATGTGGATGAGATGCTTATCTTAGGTACGGATATAAGTTGTGTCAGGGAGACAAAGAGGTTCATCTCGAACAAGTTTAGTATGAAGGACTTGGAGAAAGCTGATGTGATCTTAGGGATCAAGATCATCCGGACAGACACTGGACTAGCACTGTCACAGTCTCATTATATTGAGAAGATGATCACTCGTTATGGGTATCAGGATCTTTCAGGAATCGATATGCCATACAGGTGTGATCTGAAGCTGAAGCCTAATTCAGGGGAAAGCATCAGGCAGTTGGAGTATGCAAGCGTAATCGGGAGTTTGATGTATGCTACTACTGCCACAAGGCCTGACAAAGCTTTCGTCATGGAGATGCTGAGTCATTTCACGGGCAACCCTGGTGTTGAACACTGGAAGGCTGTGAAATGGGTTATGAGATATCTCAAGAAGACTCAGACATATGCAGTGTACTACAGCGGAGATCTGCAGGTAGTGGAAGGCTTCAGTGATGCCAGCTGGTGCTCAGATTTGGAGAGCGAGAGGTTCACAGGTGGATATATTTTCACAATGGATGGAGCTGCTATATCATGGAAGTCGAAGAAGCAGACAATGCTCTCGCGGTCATCCATGGAATCTGAGTTCTTTGTACTTGACACCGCTGCTGAGGAAGCAGAATGGCTTCGGGAGCTCATGTATGATCTTCCAGTGGTTGGGGCACAAATACCGGCAATACCGATATACTGCGACAACCAGGCGACTGCGGCGGTGGCATCAAATAACCTCTTCAACAGAAAGAAGTGGACTGTGTGGTTAAAGTACAGGACAGTACATGATCTTATTAAAAGATGTGTAATTGCAGTGATTGATGTTCGAAGTCAGGAAAACCTGGCGCATTCGTTCACCAAGGGCCTCAGGCGCCAGCTGGTCGATGACTCAGCATGTAAAATGGGCTTGAAGGCATTCTGATATTACACTACTAAAATAAGACAAATTAGCGACGTCATGATACGTCGCTAATAATGACAATTACGTCGCTAATCATAATTGGCGACGGCTTTAGCGACGTAAAGTGAAGGTCGCTTTTAAGCTAGTCGCAGATGGCAAATTCGTCGCCCTACATCGCTGTTTGCGACGTCCCAGCCGTGTCGCTAGGTCATTGCAATGTTAGCGACCTAGCACGACGAAAACTTTACGTCGCAAACTTAGAGACGTAGTACGACTTCTTAGCGACGTTTAGTTCTATTGACGTGATGACATGGCATGCCTGCCATGTCAGCAAGGTGGCGACGTACAGCGACGTAACGTCGCTAATTAGCGACGTAACGTCGCTAATTAGCGACGTATCGCGATGTCCACTTTCCGTCGCTATACGTTGCTATCCGTCGCAGACTACTAAAAAAAATTAAAAAAATATAATGTGTATTTTTGTTATGCTGTGTATCTGTGTTTACAGTGTGTGTGAAGTGCAGTGTTCGAACCATCGACAGTTTCGCTTACTGTTCTATGTTTTATCTTGGATAGAAAGAGCAACAGTTCAGGGTGCACTTCTTAGAGCTTCCTCTTCATGTCCTTTACCTTCTCGGAATCCTGTACGACATCCCGAAAGAGTGAAGGATGTGAAAATGAAGCTCTCAGAAGTATACCCTGAATAGTTGCTCTTTCTGTCCAAGATAAAACATACAACAGTAATCGAAACTATCGATGGTTCTGAACACTATATTTCACGTACACTATAAACGCAGACACACATCATCACAAAAATACATATTATATTTTTTAAAATTTGGGCAGCACTACCTTTGTATATCAGATCATCGCTTATAACCTAGCGTAGGTATATTTGTCATCCCCGTCACAGATATCATCATAATTATGTCTTCCATCATAACAGTCTACAACTAAATATCATACATATACTCAATAAAAATACCAACAAATTAAATATCACAAACATACATGTCCAACAAACATATATGTCCAACAGAGTTAAAAATAATGAAAATCAGTGTACAAAATGGTCAATGGGCCCATAGGGCCAATACATTCAAAGATGATAAAAAAATATACTGGATCACTGAGGACCCCTGCCGCGCATCTGGGATAGAATGTACTCATAATGCTCCTGGGTGAGCTGTACCGTAGGGGCAGTAGGAGGCAGTGCAATCTCTGGAGTCGACGCCGTCGATGGACCGGGAGGACGTATCTGCTCCAGCTCTCGCAGTCGCTAACCATGCGCAGCCAGGGTACTCACCATCCTCTGAGTACTCTCCTCAATCGAAGCCGATACCTGAGTGAGTGAGGCAGACATGGTCCTCTGCGATCCCTCCAGCTCGACCTGTCTACGCTCTGTGCGCTGCGTAGACTCGATGAGCGTGTACAAGCTGGCAGCTGTAGCCTGCTGTAGACTCATCAGCTCCTGTATACTGCACTCGACCGCATCAAATCGTCCGGTAATCATCGGAGGGTCGGATCGTCGCTCGACCGTATCAGAAATCTGCTGTTGCAACTCGCGACGCAGCTCGTCGATCTGACGACGAATATCTTGAGCTCGTGACGATGCCTGCGAAGCCTGAGACTGTGCAGTGACAGAGGGGGCCCGGGATGACTCCGAAGTCAAATATGCGCCGTAGGATCCCGTTCCGTAGTATGTACCCTTCTGAAGGCCGCCAATGGCAGTCATCCAGAGGTCGTTCGACTATGGAGCTGTAGGCGACTGGGAGAAAGTACCAGCCCCTCCCTCTGCTGGTGCACTAGCAGCAGCAGCCGCCTCCTCCTGTAGCCAAACAAACTCGACCTAGAATAATGTTTGCTAACGTGTAAGTGTTTGCTAAAGTCTATATTGATATCTATTTTTCTATTTTCTAAACTATAGTAAATAAATATAAAGAATAGAACATACATATGCCTGCGTCGCCCTCTCGTCAATGAACTCCTCAGCCCTCCGATGGGTGACAAGGAAGACGATCACTATGTTCGGGTCCTCACCCTTTTTTACCTGTTAAAATATATTATCTATTATTAGTATTAAATATTCTATCGAACTATATATAAATTAATGTCCGTCATAGAAAATGTACCAGACGACGAAAATGCTCCGTCATCGGAATGGAGCCACCACACCACTTACTGGCGCTCGACCGCGCCACATTGGCCTTGTCAGACCGCTCCTGGTACCTAGCCTCGGCGAATCTAGCCTTCATCGCAGTCCACTGCTCTTGCGTGATCCAACCATGGATCGGCTTTCCGGAGCGATCACGAGACTTCTAGTCGTGGATCGCATCACGGATGAGCTTGCCTGCGACGGCAGAAAATTGGGCCTCGATCTTCGTCGCCCTGTGTGGTGGATAGAAATAGGTCCTCTACAAGAAGTAGAATAAAAAAAGTTATATAATATACACAAATAATTATTAAAATTTAAAAATAAACAAATTTTTTACCTTGAAGTGGGCCAACCAAAAGGCCTTCCTTTCTGTGGGAGCATCTGAGTAGTTAATCCAAGGCCCACCATAGTTCTGCCTCCGAACTAACTTCAGCTGTCTCTGTACTGCAGGAGGCCGATATCTATACAATAATAATTTTGATGAATATATATGTATAAATAATCATTTGAGAAATCTATATTAACTAATTAACTTATTTCGTAGGCCCGTCCGTCCAAATCTCCATACGCGTCTCGCCCGGGAGAGCGCATGGAGGGTCGCTCTCACCTACTGCCTGGACAGGATCAGTCTGATCGCCGTCCTCCATATGCTCGGCGTCGGATCCCCCTATGGAGCCGTCGGCAGGAGGAATGCTGGACGCGGGATCATGAATGCTAGACGCGAGATCAGGAATGCTGGATACGGGATCAGGAACGCTGGACGACGAGGGAGGAGTCACCAACCTGCTGGAACTGCCCTGTCCCGGTAATGGACCGGGAACAGAACAGTACAATGGCGTAGTCAGAGATGAGGATGAGGGTACAGAATCTCCACCCCAGCCCAAGGCAGACGGGACTACCAAATATAAAATCCTCCGCGTCGTCCAGATGGTCTACTCATACCTGATAATAACATATGACAATAAAACAAAAATACATATTTATATGATAGACATCACAGATTTTTGAAAAATATCATAGTCACAGATAAAAGTGTCACTAAAGTGTCACAGATTCATATGATAAAAGTGTCACTAAAGTGTCAAATATGATGATAAAATAAACGTACAGATTTAATCCTCTTCTAAAAATTTATCTAGTTCGTTTACCTCATCTTCTTCTTCCTCTTCTTCTTCTTCTTCCTCTTCTTCTTCTTCTTTTTCTTTCTCCTCTACATCTTCACTTTCATCTGCATCTTTCTCTTCAGATAATTCTACTTCTTCTACACAATTAGATGTGTAATGAGGAACTTCTGTCGTGTCTACTTCTATAATCTTTGTTACAAGAGGTAGTTCATCCTCTTGATAAGCTATATCGTCAACCTCAAAGGTATTTCTAGCTTTGGTCTTGCATACTGCCCACCAGTCCGACCTTGTTGTTCTCCGTTTAGGATAACTTGTGAAGTACACTAGCTGAGCCTGACTTGATAGGACAAATGGTTCATAGGCTTGATATCGACGTCGATAGTTTATATCAACAAGACCGTGCTTGTCTACTTTCCAACCTTGACCTTCAATCGGATCGAACCAATCACACCTGAATAACATAATCTTAGTAGGCTCTATTCCATAACTATATGTCAGCTCTACGATCTCCCGTAGCACGCCATAGAAATTGTTGCCCGTATCAACATCTTTGTAGTTCGAAGATCTGATACACAAACAGCTATTTTTGGTGGAGTCGAGATCCACAAAGTTGTCTCTGATCGGGCAAGTTGTTGACTTGAACCTAAATCCATTAACACAGTAGCTTGGCCATATTTTTACAGCATAAATTGGTCCCTTGGCTAGCGTTCTAATAGACTCATTCTCAAGTCTTGCGTATGGACGATCGGCCTAAATACCACGAAAGAAGAAATTAAGCTCATTCTCAATCAAGTGCAAATACAGAAAGGTAATTACAGAGTTCTCAAGTCTTACATATGCACTCAACCATGATGAAAAATAATGCTTTATTTCTTGTTCTAGTTCTTCTTCTGTTATGTGTGGCCTACCTGACCTCACATCATCATTAAATATGTTGAAAACAATATCGTTCAATTAATGTAATAGTATAATAATCAATACCATTAAAATAATATAGACGTATTAATTACTTACCCCTCCAGTTTCTCTACTTTCTTCTCGTCGCAGTTGAGTAATACATACACCTGAACAGCTCTTAGCTCATCATCGTTCAGATATCTCTTCTTCATTTTACCCGATGGCTTTCCTAGAGTATTGAATACCTTCAGTATTGTATCATTACTTTCATGATCTCCATCGTTGTTTCTGGAAGCTCTCGTTCTACTAGTTGCAACATGAGGCTTGAAATACATCATCGAATAAAAGTTTGTAATCTCCTCGAGAACATAGGCTTCACAAATAGAACCCTCGACCCGTGCCTTATTTTTTATCTTTCTTTTTAGGTAATTCAAATGTCACTCGAACGGGTACATCCATCGATATTTGACGGGTCCACCAACACGTGCCTCATAGGATAAATGAATCGGCAAATGCTCCATAGAGTCGAAGAATCCAGGAGGAAACACCCTCTCTAGCTTGCACAGTGTTACCGCAATGTCTTTCTCTTGCTTTTCTAGACGATCAACGAGCAATTTTTTAGAACAAAGATTCCTGAAGAATATGCTAATCTCCGTCAATGGATCCCAAACTGCCTGCGGTAAGAATTCCCAAAATGTAATCGAAATTAGCCTCTCCATGAATACGTGACAGTCGTGGCTCTTCATACCCGTCAATTTTTTTTCCTTCGGATCGACACATCTTCTCATATTTGACACATATCCGTCTGGAAATTTTAGGCCCTGGATCCACCGATAAAGTCTCACTTTATCCTCCTTGTCCAGCGAGAAAATTGACTTCGGCAGGAACTGTTTTCCATTCTGCTCTATCAAATACAACGCAGGGTGTTTGCATATTTCTTCTAAGTCCAACCTGGCCTTGGGATTGTCTTTCGTTTTTTCTTTTACGTCCATCACAGTATTAATTATGTTATCAAACACATTCTTCTCAATATGCATGACATCAAGATTATGTCTGATCAGATTGGTACTCCAGTATGGCAGATCCCAGAATATGCTCATCTTTGTCCAGTTATGATCTCTACCAAATCCATCACACTTGTACCCAGTTGTAGGATCTTCGATAGCACTTGAAAAATCTCTAACCTCCTCCCATATCGTAGATCCGTACCACCTTGGCGATGGATCACCCTTCTCTACAATGCCGGTACGGAATGTATTCATGTTCCTTCTGAACGGATGATCTTTTGGCAGAAATTGCCGATGACAATCAAAGAAGCACGGTTTTCCTCCGTGTTTCAAGCGGAAAGCCTTAATACGGTCCATACAATATGGACATGAGAGACGGCCATGAGTGCTCCATCCAGATAACATTCTATAGGCCGGAAAGTTGTTGATGGTCCACATAAGGGTTTCCTTCATCTGAAAATTTTGCTTCCTGGAAACATCGTACGTGTTAGCGCCTACTTTCTATAACTGATTCAACTCATCTATCACAGGCTGTAAGTACACATCAATGTTCTTCTTGGGATTGTTCGGACCGGGAATTATAACGGTTAGAAACATATACTGAGTCTTCATGCACATCCAAGGCGGTAGGTTATACGGAGTGACAATCACAGGCCAGCACGAATACTGGGATCCCGAAAGACCAAAAGGAGTAAAACCGTCAGCAGATAGCCCCAACCTGACATTACGCAGATCTGAAGAAAAATTAGGATACACTCGATCAAAGTTCTTCCACGCTTCTCCATCGGATGGGTGAACCAACACTCCTTCAATCTGTTCTTGCATGTGCCAACTCATATTTTCGGACGTCTCTTTCACTATAAATAATCTTTGCAACCGCGGCGTTAAAGGCAAGTAGTGCATTGAATCGGTCGGTCTTCTTGCACCGGTAGACCTTCCTGTACTAGTTGTCTTATAGCGATCAGCACCACAAAATTTGCACACATCTGCGTCCTTGTCATCTTTGTAGTACAGCATGCACCTATTGCGACAAGAATCGATTTTCTTGTATCCCATCCAGAGCGATCTCACCATCCTCTTAGACCGGTAGAAGTCTTTAGGCAACTTAGCATCCTCAGGTAATATTTCTATAAGCAACTCCATAAGACGGTAGTAGCAATCTTGCGACATGTTAAAATCGGACTTGATGCTCAACAATCTTGTAACCACCTCCAACAGTGAATGATCCTCACAACCAGGATATAATTGAGTCCTTGCATTCTCCAGTAACTCCATGAACTGTGCAGCATCGGCGTTCGGTGCCTCCTCGGGTGCATCATGATCGTCCGGATCGAAACTAGGCCCCGCCGCGTCAAAAATCATGTTCACCAACCCATCGTCGTAAGCAGCGTTGTTGTGGACATCCACATAAGACTCGTACTCCGATGCTAAAGACACAAGTTCTCTGTGTGCGCTCCACTGATAGTAATTCGGCGTAAAACCCTTCGAGTATAAATGATACGTGACTTCCACTTCTGGATGATATTTCAAGTTGCGACATCTCACACACGGACACTTAATTTTGGTACCGTCTATGTACTGAGGGAACGCCTTAGCAAACTGCAGGAACTGCTGTACACCCTCTATGAATTTATCTCGCACACCGCACATGTCATCAGGATAGCGGTTGTACATCTACGAACGATTCCGTAAGTAGTAATTCATATCCATATCCAATTGAGGATAATTCTGTAAGATAGATACATGCACATTGAAGTCAGTGAATGAATGTTAAAACAGTTTAGATATGGGTGCGCAACATAAACTGTTCATTCATTCCACATATTACAAACAAAGAATTTGAAGGAAGAAATAAAAACAACTGTGTTGGGACTAAAACAACTGTCTTGTGTCAAAGTGTCGTATCCGATAGACCGATACTAATCCGATACGGTCGATACTAATCCGATACCGATTCTAATACTCATCCCAACTGTCCAATATTGACCCTTTGGGTCTACAAGAGTTACTTCACCCAGTTTGTCAAGAAAGGTAAAACTTTTTAAATTAATATCCAATATCGACCCTTTGGCCTGTGCTTGAGCAGTATCCTAACTCAAACTATCTATCATAACTAATAAATTAATATCCTACTTTAACATCTACTAACTCTCATATTCCTTCTAACATAAACTAATATCCTAATCTAAACTAACCCTTTAACTGAAACTAATATCTAAACAATGCTAATCATGAACTAACACCCTAACCTGGAAGTCCACACTACTCAAACACAGGCCAAAGGCCAAGTTATAAGACAAAATGCAGGCAACTGCCTGTAGCTACAAGGCAAAACCAAATGTTGACGGTATATATACCGTCAACATTTAAAAAGTTTACTTGTCTTGATAAAATGAGTGAAGTAACTCTTATAGACAGAAAGGATACTCTATACACTCTATGTAATATGATATACCAATCATACCTACAATTACAGGATACTCTATACACACTGTAGTAATGAATTGCCCTTACAAATGATGCTCTTAGGTAACATATTTAACAGATGAGGTTTTCATGTTGCACTTACGCATTTGTAGCTATAAACTGCTTGAGCAACAACATATAGGTATGGGATTCGGTATCGGACTATTCCTATGAGTATTGGTATTGACGATATCAGTAGTAGACTTACTAGCTAGGGTTTTGGTCAAACTCTAGTCCACAAGTTCAATTAGCCTATTGGGTTCATTTCTAGGTAATCCTATAGATATATCAGGGTATAGGCTAAGGTACACTAGGTCAAGCACATATATATATATATATATATATATATATATATATATATATATATATATATATATATATATATATGTTATTGTATAATATATATATATATATATATATATATATAAATATATATATATATATATATATATATATATGTTATTGTATAATATATATATATTATACAATAACATATATATATATATATATATATATATATAAAAAAAAAAAAAAAAAAAAAAAAAAAAAAAAAAAAAAAAAAAATATATATATATATATATAATAATTTATCCTCTCAAATCCAAATATAGCAAGCCCCTATATATCATAACCTTACCCAACATGAATCTCATGCATATATAATCTCAGCTATATATCACTACTCTACATATATGAACTAAATATACCATGCCAACACATTTCTATTTCACATACATATATCTCAGGAAACAGAGTATACAACCAACAACTTCTAAACATTCAATTTAACTCAAACCCCCAACTCAACTCACAGTCAACAAACTAAACCCAACCTTGTATCTCAGAAATTCCAAACTCAATCTCAGGAAAACCTGAGATTGTATTTCCACTGCCAAACCCCACAACCTAAATAAAATCCAAAATATGTCAAGAGGGGTCGTATGTGTTTGTGTGCATACAAATGTGTACAAGGGTCGTGTCAGTGTCCAAACAACTGCACAGACAATGGGTGTGTACGGGGTGGAGGAGGAGGAGGAGGAGGGAATTAGGTTAGGGTTTACCTGAGCTCGAGGAGGAGGAGCTCGACGGAGGGATAGGGATCGCCGGAGGGGAAGGGAGTCGCCGGAGGGGTAGGTGTCGCCGGAGGGGGAGGGAGTCGCCCGGGGGGAGGGAGTCGCCGGGGGGGAAGGGGAGCTCGAGTGAAAATTGGAATTTTTGAGTGAGAGGAAAAAAATGAAATGTTGTGCCCTGAGTAAAAATGTTAGCGACGTCAAGAGCGGCCGTCGCTAACCGTCGCAAAATTTTAATAGATGGGGACATATTTTAATAATATGTCGAGGAACGTCGCTATTCAGCGACGTAATTTAACTCCTGTCGCTGAACGTCGCAAGTCAGTGACATTTTGCGATGTTTATATGAAGGAGTCGCTATATTCCATAGTTAGCGACGGCATTTTATGCTGTCGCTAAATTACGTCGCTAATAGATTATATTTTAGTAGTGTTAGTTATTGTATTCCTACCATAAAGTTTTATGCTATTAGTTCAAAGATTTATCTACTAGGCATCTAGCTTTTGGTTCAAGGGAGGACCATTAACTGGAAGAATATCAAGAACGGTGGGTACATGTTCTATTGGGCATGGAAAGGTTACGGACCAATAACCACTGTTGTCTACTTTTGTTTTCTGCAAAAAACGGTTCCTGTGGGAAGGTTGGCTTAATTGCCGTAATGAGTTCTCAGGCACAGTGAATGCCAGGTGTGCTTTACAGGAAGCACGGTAGAGCAGCACTACAAGGAGTGAAACTCCATGCTACAGTGGGATGACTCCATGATGAGGTTCCTATATGTGGGGTGCTGCCCAGGAATAGGATAAAGCCTCGGCTTAGCAGGCCAAGTCACAGCGGCGTAGCACCGCAAATAGTCAGTTAGCCTAATGATGTATATTAAAAATAAATAGGGGTGTAGTCAGCACTACAAAGAGGAGTTCCTCATGTTACTGTGGCACGACACTACGAAGAGGTACCCAGTTAGGGATAAAGCCTCGACCTTGCAAGCCATGTCGTTGTGGCGTAACACCGCAAGGGAGCCTAAGGCTTCATACTGGGTAGTTTGGCACTACAAAGAGGCAGTTGCCTCATGCTACAGTAGTATGACACTACAAAGGTTCCCAGATATAGGATGATTCCCAAGGAGGGGTAATACCTTGGCTTCGATCCATGTCATAGCGGCGTAGCACCGCAAGGGAACGTAAAGCGTTCCGTGCCATGTCTCTTTATAATGAACTCACCTATAGTGTATGGACAGAGATATCAGGCCGTCTCTTGAGGGTAAACTTGTAGACGTCCAAAAGTATACACTGAAACCAGGCTGGCACAGGGCCTTTAATGTGCATAGCCAGAAGCACATGTGACCATATTGTGTGAGTGGGAACAACTTCAGCTATGGTACAGAATTGAAGGCCTAGTCTATTCTTGTATTATAGTCTGTTGTTTAACCCATGCGGGAAGATTCAAGTCATCATGACATCTCTCCTAATGCATGATGGACAGTTACTGTGGGGAACACTCGAACCCATATATATTGAGATATGTGGAGGATTGTTGGGGCATTTGTATTCTTGACATGTAGAGAACTTGTTCTCTATATGCTTAGTGAATTTTTAGTCCCACATCAGAAATACATCATGTGGTATCTCAACATATATAGGCTTTTATGTATTGTTGGGATGTGCACATGGGTGGTGACCCAAAGGTGGGAACCATGTGGGTGATTTTACTAAGAGGTAAGAATAAGGCTCCATGGTAAGCTTCTAGCTTTTTGCTCTTGGGAAATTTATTTCCATGGGAGCTAAGCCCCATAGGGGCTTAGCGACTCGAACTCGGACACGGACTCGGGCTCGGGCTCGGACTCGGGCTCAAGGGCTCTGAGGTGTAATACGGAGTTTTGTTTGCACACTTTGCACTTAGCACGTCAGCATCGTCGCTAGGCATATAGTATGCTTAAGTTGCGCTCGTTGTGCGAGCCACTTATGCGACCACGTTACGTGAGCCCAGTTACGCGGCCCGTTACGCGAGTCCAGTTACGCCGGCCCAGTTACGCAGTCCAGTACGCGCAGTGTGTGTAGTGTGCACAGCGTACGCAGTGTGCGTAGTGTGCGCAGGTTGCGTAATAGGACTGTGTGCGTAAGGTGCAAATCACGCTGGTTACGCAAGTGGCACAACTTGCGGCAGAACGTGTCTTTGCATGTTCTGAGCGGTTACTCCATGTTCGGGGTGGTTATTACCATGTCCCTAACATTTTGCTAACCGGGCAGTTGTTGTAGGGGCCTATATAAGGTCTCCTCCTTCTCTCTTACAGTAAGGAACTAATACACATGTAGTAGACAGAAAGTTTACAAGTGTTTAGAAGCTGTGAGAGAGAAGAGAGATTTTGTACCAGCGTTGAGTTTTATATGGAAGTTCATGCTCATCCGAGGAGTCAGAAGAGCAAGAGTGTTCCAAGTTCTCCGACGAACTTGCTGGTTCCTAGAAGCTATTCGTTTGGGACGAATAAAGCTTTGAGCAACGGTGATCATTCGTCCCAGCAGGAGTTTTTCCATCTTTTGCCTGTCACCTTCTTTGTTTATCAGAATTCTATTAGCGCACCATCGGTGAAGTGTTCGCGTTGGTAGAAATCTGTGCACCTTCTGTAAAGTGTTGCATCACCTTCTTCATTTATCAGAATTCTATTAGCGCACCTTCGGTGAAGTGTTTGCATTGGTAGAAATCTGTGCACCTTCTGTGAAGTATTGCATTAGTAGAATTTCTGTTACGTACCTTCTGTGAAGTGTTACGAAATAACGATTATTTTTACAATTGTTACAAATTCCAAGTTTTTCATCGAAAAATTGTGCCCCAGAAATAACAAAAAAGACAGGAGATACGTACGATAGAGATAGCAACGGGAGCATATATATGTACCAGAAGGAGTAGATATCGTAACGGCACAAGTGTCTGAGGTAGCACCGGTAGAATGTGCAGTTGTTGGGACCCTAATGGTGGCCTAAATGGTGCTAAGACTCTTGCATCACCGCCAGGTTGTACTGCAAGGTGGTAATCGTACCATAATAATCTACGACATCTGTACGACGACGTCCTGAGGCAGAACAGAAGAAGAATAAAGTGTCGGCTGTAGAGGTCTCGAAACGATCGATATATGCAACACGAAGGAGCTGGTGTTCTAGATGCATTCGCCCTTCCCTCTCCCACCAACGATCTTTATCCAAAGGTCGTTGGTTTGAGCGGGTCTTGGAGCGGCCGTAGTCGTGGGAGAAGCCTCGGCGCCACTCTTAGCCACCCCATCCTGAGTGAATGAAGATAAAAAAGAGAATAGAGAAATGGGTAGAGGAGGAAGAGGAGAAAGAGTTGGTAATAGAAAAAGTTGAAAATAATATGATAGCGTTTGAGGTGGAGAAGAAAGAAGATGAAGAAGAAGCAGCAGCAGCAGAAGGAGAATAATAATAATAATAATAATAATAATAATAATAATAATAATAATAATAATAATGGTGTTTTAATACTTTTATTTAAATAAATTACTTAATTTTTGGAAATAAATAGAGAACCCCCATGTTTCATGAGTATTACTGGAACTATCCATATTTCAAAATTAATTACACTGACCACCCGTCTCCTTTATAAATTTTATAAATCATAGGGGTGATTAATGTTACAATTTTCTATAAAAAAATATAAATTAAAGAGGCGTTTCATGTAATTAGTTTCAAGGTAGGAATAATTTCTGTAATAGGTGTAAAACATAGGAACAGTTAACGCAATTTGCCTTAATTTTTTATTGTCATATAAAAAGAAAGGGACTTGCAACTTTTTTTGATTGTAGAGGGCTCATGGGCAAATGACAGGTTGGAAGACTTATCTAAATAAAAAGTAAATTGAAGGGATTTATATGACCATAATTGTGTCTTTTTAGTGTATGCAAACAAAGTTCATTTTTGTTTATCCACCAAAATTAGTAAGGAGTTCATCCTTCCACTTAAAGGTTAACAAGTATGGTCCAAACTTGTGAAATTTTCATCAAATTATTTCCAAAATAATTTTATGTTGAAAAAAAAAATTCGACACTTTATTTTTTGAGGAATAGGACTTCTTTAATAAGTTAAGTACATGATTCATATCAATACTGATATGAGAAGAGATACATTCGGGAATGTCTTCAAAAGTGAAAGAAGAGTTGGAATAACCCTGAAGTAGGGTGTTGGAAGCTAGTTGATGTGCCACCTTGTTTGAAGTTCTATGAGCATATAAGAACAGGGCCTCTGTTGCAATGTTTTTAAAGTTCCTTGCATCAATTGTGTGTCTTGCTCGCTATGGGGGAGTAGCTTCTTTGGGGTTTATGGAGTCGATTAGAGATTTGCAGTCTCCTTCAATGGTAACCTGAGTAAGATTTAAATTGGTACAGATATCCAGAGCCAGCCGGATTGTAAGCCTCCTGAATTTTCGGGATTTATTTTTGAATTTTTTAAATAATTTATTCTCGATAATTAATTTTGATTTAATTAATTTTGATCATTAAATGCTTTTTACCGTGACTTAGATTTCTAGAGCATCAGGGATGTCAGTCTCTGGAAACTTCCTTCTTGAAGTTTGTAGTAGACGAGATTATCTTCATATTGATATTCGTGTCCCACTCGAACTTGTTCCCTTGTACTCTTTTTGCTTCGCTCAAGTTCGGGTCAATTTAGACCATTTAATTATTAATTGAATTCCCACTCTTTTCCTTGATCATCATATGCACGTTACCATGACTTTTAATATAGGAGCACCAGACTAGTCTTTTCCTTGAAACCAACCTCTCATGCATGATCTACTCGAGACACTCTTCACCCATGACCTTCGTGTCCCACTCAGACACGCCATCTTATGCTTCATTTCTTCGCACAACTTTTGGGTCAATTTAGGCCAATTAATTATCCACCGTAATTTGTAACCTGGCTTCCAATTTAATTTCCGGGCCCGACATTGGTCCAATCCAGTCGACCCAATATATGGCCCTGACCTATTTTGAGTCTACTATGCACTTGCGTGCCACCGATTTGATATCCCTAGTGCTCCTATTTTATCCATGATTTAATTTGGTTTAAAATTATTATTTTAATTAAATTTTGGCCCCAAACATATCTAACTTGACCCAACACCCAACCCAATTTGGTGTAACCCTGTCATGACTGCCCATACACCCCACTGATATTTTCTTATTTCTCCTCTACTCTAAATCTCTCTTTATGTATAAATATCTCTATTTTTTTCTCTTTTATATATGTATATATATATACATATATAATATAATATATAATATAATCTCTCTCTCACCCATCACCCTCACTCTCTTTCCAAACCCCATGTCACCAGCACATCAACTCCCCCCATATGGCCGAATACCCCTCTACTCTCTCTAAATATTTCTCTCTCTATTCTATTAATAATTCTCTCTCACTCTCTCTTTAAAATTTTACCCATTAATTTTGTCGTTTGATAGATCAAAACCGGCCACCAAGTTGACGTTTTAATTTGAACTATTTTTGGACAGTTTCGTGGAGCCGACTTCGTCAGCTCGTAACTCCGCCGTTGCAGCTCCGTCTGGCATGCCATCAGTTCCTATGCACAGCTAGTATAACCCTCTTCCTTCCATTTCAGTTTCGTTTCATAGTGAGTACGTTTGATTGGTTGAATTCGATGCCAAAGTTGGTCGTCCGAATTCATAATTTCCAACTTGTAAAATTTTGTTTTTTAACTCGGACTCCGGATTCAATTTCTGACACCACCAGTAGACTCGTGGCGTCGTTCTAGCATGTTTTCATATAAAGTTTGTTAGATTTGGAGGACGTGGGCCCTGACACGCATTTCGGTACAAAGTGGGCCCCACAGTCCAGGTCAATAGGACTTTTTGACGTCGGCTTATCGGAATCCAATTTTGGATATACCGTTGAGTTCGTATCGTCATTCTGGACTCGTTGATATATAATTTGCTAGGTTTTAGAGGACATTGGTTCCAGTACGCATTTCAGTACAAGTCGGATACCAATATCCGGGTCAACGGGTCATTTTGAGATCGTCCCATCGAAATCCAATTCTGGATATACCGTTGAGTTCGTATCATCATTCTGGACTCGTTGACATATAATTTGCTGAGTTTTGAGGACATTGGCACCGATACGCTTTTCCGTGCAAATCAGATTCCAGTATCCGGGTCAACGGACCAATCTGAGATCGGGTCATCGGAATCCAATTTCGGATATACCGTTGAGTTCGTATCGTCATTCTGGATTCGTGGACATATAATTTATTAGGTTTAGTGCGCTTTTATTCTGGTACATTTTTTGGTACAAAGGGGGTCCGACACGGACACCACTTTGACCCGAATTTACCTTTTTGCTCCTGTGTCCAAATTGGACTTATGGATAGGCTATCCTAGCTAATTTTACCATTTTGGACACGTTGGTGATGGTTGTTTCACCATCCGACAACACCTGTAGGTTTTTACCCTATTACTATAATCCTTCTTTTTTTATTCGTATTTTTAGATCATTGTATCGGATTTGAGATCCATCGATTCCAGTGATTTCACCATCACTGAAATTGATATGTTGACCCTGTAGATGTTTATAGAGACTAGCCCTGACCCTGTTTGAACATGGTTGACTACTTTGACTGAACGTCGAAGTAGAGTCAATATTTGACCTAGGTTAGACTAGTTTTGACCTAGGTTGACCAAGTTTGACTGTTTTGACCAAAAGTCAACTATCAGTCAACACTTGGCCTAGAAATATCTAGAACTTGACCAGAGTTGACCAGTTGACCAAAAGTCAACTGTTAGTCAATATTAGCCTAGTTTGACCAAGAGTTGACCAAAAGTCAACTGTAAGTCAACCATTGACCCAATTTGACCTAGTGTGACCTAGTTTGACTTAGTTGACTGAGTCTGACCTAGATTACCTAGCTTATACTATAGAATCAAGACTAACACTGTTGAACCCTAATTAGCTTATATATATCTTATCTTTAGGTCTGTGGCATCACTCTGAGCATCGACCCCATTTGACAGCTCAGGACCGCAGGCGAGTATATTCTCTGATAGTAGTTCCTTGTCTTGATATTTTCTGTATCCGATTCAGTTATAGTGTTTTACTTGATTTTCGTCACGATGGTACACGGACTAGTATATACCGGATTTCTGTCATAAGATGTCATTCTTGGATTTTCTTGGGATCCTGGTACTTGCTCGATCTTGTTCTTGTACTTGTATTGATACCGATTCCTGAGAAGGAGTAGCTACCTTCTTAGGGAATCTCGTGCCACGACGTGCTATGTCCGGATCCGTATACTATTCGGAGAATGGAGAATTTTATAGATAGTGTGATCAATGCCCACCTTGAGTTACTACTTGTATCATAGCTATACCCTCACCTCACGATGGGTATAGCCTGACCTGTGCTACTACTTGCTCTATAGCTTGCCATCCCGGCCGGGCTGAGTCCACGAACTTGTAGCCGGTCGGTTGGAAGCCTGATGTTGACCCATACCGATCACATTATGCTATAATATTCGAGGCACATTTTATATTTATTATATCAGTTACATATTACAGTTCAGCTTACGTTCCCTGCATGATTCACCTTGACATGATTCCCAGTTTATATATCCTGTTTTACTTACAGTCTTGATATATCATCCTGTATTCCATTATGATTGTCTCTTATAACATTTGTCAGTACTATGAAACTGTTGTTAGTTTATGTACTCGTTCCATCCTGACTGGATATGTTGATAATATTTTAGGAATTGTTATACCATTAGTGGACTTCATGATGTTGCTAGTTGAGGTGGATCTCACTATTCTTCTATGTGAGTTGCCTGGTAGTTATCCTTAGTTGTCTTATTTTTTTTATTTATTTTTCTGCCTTATGATTCCTTCTAGTAGTTTCTAGTTGTTCTTGTACTTTAGTAATCTTTCTTGTCTTATCATCCCTAGCTGTTGTGATGTGACTAGAGTATATTTATAGTTGTAGGCCTTCTAGATATAGTATATATTTTTTGGGTACTAGACAGCGTTCTACCGTCGATACTGCGCGCGTAGGCTGGGCGTGGCCCATGTATTTGTATCCGCATATCCGGGTGCGGGTCGTGACACATTTTTAGTGGTGGCCCATGAAGGTCAGTCTTTGCAATTAATGCGAAGTCGAGGTAATACTTGAGCTTATCTGTACTACTACGAGCCTACCCTAGGATTAAGGTTGAGTCATAGAATATTTTAGGAATTTGGTACTCAGTCACATATTAGAAACTCTTGGTAGATTCCAGGGATGACCTCTGGGAATCTTATTTCGAACTTTTCGAATCTTTTCCCATTTGTTCTTGTCCGTCCTGATTTTTGAAACATCTGTCCGTTATCAACTTTATTCTTTCTTGGAATGAGTTTGTGGACCCCAGAGGGAAGGTATAAGTTGAACTTATATATCTTCTAGGTTGAGACGTGAATATGATTTGCCAGTCTCATATCAGATTGAGATTGTTTTAGATTATATTCCATAATTTCCTTTTATCTTGACCTAGATAGTACCTTTAGACATCTCCTGAGAATTTTCTTCTAAACCCTATCTCGGAATCTGTTTTCGCTAGTTTTCATTTATTTATCCTTGATTCGTTGTTGAATTTTAAATCTTGATGTTCGTTGTTGACTTTGATTTTGATTCTGTTTGAAGATAAGTTTCTCTGGATTGAGTAAGATATTCTGATAAACATATTTGACGAGGACAATGAGAACGATAAATGTCTACTTTATTTATGGAGTTTAGAATTTATTGCAGTCATATTAGCTAGCCTGACAAGGACATGGAGCCTGATTTTGGATATACTATCCTAGTTATGGCATTTAGATTCACTTGCAGCCATACCGGTTGGCGTGGTAAGGAATCTAGATGACATGATTATAGGGTGTATACCTTAGTTATGGACTCTATCGTTTATTGCAGCTATGTTTACTGACGTGGCATAAATTCTGGCAACATGATTTTGGATAGACGTGTATGGTTATCAGCTCATATCTTAAGTTGATTCACTTCTTTTACCAATTGCGCAAGATAATTCCTACCATTATTTCTTGTTTATCATTATTTCTCTCCCATCGCATGATGATTTTCTCATCTTACCGTCATTTCCTTTGCTTTGTTTAGCTATGTCTTGATTTCACCAATCAACTATCTCGTATCTACTTCTGTCATCTATACTTTGAAATCTATTTGAGCTCTTGTATCTTTTTATCTTTGGAAAAGTCGAGGAAGCATCGTAATCATCTGTTTCGGAGTAGACGTTGGATCTTGGTAGTAGTCGAAGCAGAGCGAGATGATTTCCCCACTTCTTTCTACAATCCTACATTTGGGTTTTCTTCCATAACAGAAGAAATTCAATTCCTTATTCTTGAACTGTTTCTTAAAATTCAATATCGTAAGATTTGATCTTCTCTGATATTGACCAATCGATTTGGTCGTCTTGTTATCGTGCCAAAGAGTCTTAGTTGTTGACTAGACTTGAATGAGTTCTAATTTCCATGGGGACCTGGATTTCTATCCTTGGATGCTCGTGCCCAGCCTTCGTTGATCTTATTCTCCATCTTGCCTAAATTCTGATTTACTCGAAAGTTGATCAACTTAGATCGTGTTGAGACAAATTTCTTTATCGTGGTTGGATTTCAATGCTATTAACCCTCGTGCATTGACTTCCAATTTTGATCATGTTTTGATTTTGGACACTCGTGTTTAAACTCTTTTCGACCTTGATTTCATTTCCTGATTACATCCAAATTCCTTGTGATTAGTCGTGCCTAGATGATTTGAAATGACTAAGACAACTTGGGATATCCTTGACCGTGATTTTAACGATCATAACTATATATTTTATCTTGCCTCAAACTCGTGCCTAAAATTTTGACTTTCAATTACGACTAACTAGTGTGACTACTAAAATAGTCGTGTTAGAATTAACATGTTTGACTTTCTACCGTGCCTAATTGACTTGGGTTCCTTCCTAAATTGTGCTTTTAGGACCTTGATTTCGGATTCAAGATTTTATCGTCTTTCACAACTGAACTTGGATCTTGATCGTGCTTATGTGACCTATAATCTGATTTCTATCAAATCTATATCTCAAATCGTGCTATACTCAAGATTTTCTCTCAATTTGCTTCTCTTAGCCCTGTTTTAGATCATGATTATCCGACTTTGATTTTCATGATCTTGATAATCTTAACCTCAAATCGTGCTAAAAATCTTGAACCCTAATCGACTGTGTCGAAATAGATCTCCTTCGTACTTGAATTTTGATTCTCTAGACGCTCGTGCTCAGGTTTCATTCCTGATCAAGACTAGATTTTCGATTTTCCTCGTTCTATTCCAAATTGTTCCTAAGTGGTTAATCATCACAAATTTTTAACGCGTCTGAGTCTTGATTTCACTCATGACCAGATGGTTAATACTTGATCAATGTTTGTGCTAATTATTATTATTCCTAACAATACCTAACCACATCATTTTCGTCTTGATCGTGCCTATGTATAATCCTAAATCTAATTTCATCAAGCTGAAATCCTGTTAATCAATATTTTGACTCGATTGTAACTGGACGAAACTCAAGTTTTGATTTCGTTGTCATATCTAAATCGTGCCAAGTGAACTTAGACTATTTCCAATTTTAATCACGTTCGAACTTGGATCGTATTTCATAATTTTATTAATCATACTCCTTAATCCTTGATCGGGCCTATAAGACCTTGACTTCGATTTTTGTTTGTGTCTGAAATTTTATCTCAACCAAGCCAAACCTTATTTTGGTCATGGTTAGCTTTTCATCTTGAAAGGGCCTGTATGACTTTCGGGTTGATTTCCATCAACCTAAGTCCTATGGATCACCCCGTACTTGAACTTCATGTATATCTTCGATTCTCTTAATCATCTCTAAAATCGTGTCCCAATGACTTGACTATTTCTGAAATCATGTACATATGATTTTGTTCATATCATGATTCTATCCTGCCAAATCCATCATCTTGCCTGAACAATTTTAAATTGATTATCCTAATCGTGCAAAACTCGTCATTCTTGGATCGTGCCTAAAATATGACCTAAATCTTCTATCATGTTTTAACCCCACTACCAACCTTTAATTTCGAGAATAAAATTTTTATAAGGTGGGTAGGATGTAAGCCCCCTAAATTTTCGGGATTTATTTTCGAATTTTCTAAATAATTTATTCTCGATAATTAATTTTGATTTAATTAATTTTGATCATTAAATGCTCTTTACCGTGACTTGGATTTCTAGAGCATCAGGGATGTCAGTCTCTGGAAACTTCCTTCTTAACGTTTGTAGTAGACGAGATTATCTTTACATTGATATTCGTGTCCCACTCGAACTTGTTCCCTTGTACTCTTTCTACTTCCGCAAGTTCGGGTCAATTTAGACCATTTAATTATTAATTGAATTCCCACTTTTTTCCTTGATCATCATATGCAAGTTACCATGACTTTTAATTTAGGAGCACCAGACTAGTCTTTTCCTTGAAAACAACTTCTCATGCATGATCTACTCGAGACACTCTTCACCCATGACCTTCGTGTCCCACTCAGACACACCATCTTGTGCTTCATTTCTTCGTACAACTTTTGGGTCAATTTAGGCCAATTAATTATTAAAATTATTATTTTAATTAAATCTTGGCCCCAAACTTGTCCAACTTGACCCAACACCCAACCCAATTTGGTGTAACCCTGTCATGACTGCCCATACACCCCACTGATATTTTCTCATTTCTCATCTACTCTAAATATCTCTCTTTATGTATAAATATCTCTATTTTTCTCTCTTTTATATATGTATATATATATACATATATAATATAATATATTATATAATCTCTCTCTCACCCATCACCCTTACTCTCTTTCCACACCCCATCACCAGCACATCAACTCCCCCCATGTGGCCGAACACCCCTCTACTCTCTCTCTAAATATTTCTCTCTCTCTATTCTATTAATAATTCTCTCTCACTGTCTTTAAAATTTTACCCGTTAATTTCGTCGTTTGATAGATCAAAACCGGCCACCAAGTTAACGTTTTAATTTGAACTGTTTTTGGACAGTTTCATGGAGCCGACTTCGTTATCTCGTAACTTCGCCGTCGCAGCTCCGTCTGGCGTGCTATCAGTTCCTGTGCACAGATGGTATAACCCTCTTCCTGTCATTTCAGTTTCGTTTCATAGTGAGCACGTTTGATTGGTTGAATTCGACGCCAAAGTTGGCCGTCCTAATTCGTAATTTCTAACTTATAAAATTCTGTTTTTGAACCCCGAGACTCTGGATTCAATTTCTTACACCACCAGTAGACTCGTGGCGTCGTTCTGGCATGTTTTCATATAAAGTTTGTTAGATTTGGAGGACGTGGGCCCTGGCACGTATTTCGGTGCAAAGTGGGCCCCACAGTCCGGGTCAACGGGACTTTTTGACACCGGCTCATCGGAATCCAATTTCAGATATACTGCTGAGTTCGTATCGTCATTCTGGACTCGTTGACATATAATTTTCTAGGTTTTAGAGGACATTGGTTCCAGCACGCATTTTGGTGCAAGTCGGATACCAATATCCGGGTCAACGGGTCATTTTGAGATCGACTCATCGAAATCCAATTCCGGATATACCGTTGAGTTCGTATCGTCATTCTGGACTAGTTGACATATAATTTGCTAAGTTTTGAGGACATTGGCTCTGACATACTTTTCCGTGTAAATCGGATTCCTGTATCCGGGTCAACGGACCAATCTGAGATCGGGTCATCGGAATCCAATTTTAGATATACCGTTGAGTTCGTATCGTCATTCTGGATTCGTAGACATATAATTTATTAGGTTTAGTGCACTTTTATTTTGGCACGTTTTTCGGTACAAAGTGTGTCCGAAACGGACACCATTTTGACCCGAATTTACCTTTTTGCCCATGTGTCCAAATTGGACTTATAGATAGGCTATCCTAGCTGATTTGACCATTCTGTACCCGTTGGTGATGGTTGTTTCACCATCCGACAACACCTGTAGGTTTTCACCCGATTATTATAATCTTTCTCTTTTTATTCGTATTTTTAGATCCTTGTATCGGATTTGAGATCCATCGATTCCAGTGATTTGACCATCACTAAAATTGATATGTTGACCCTGTAGATGTTTATAGAGACTAGCCCTGACCCTGTTTGAACATGGTTGACTACTTTGACTGAACTTCGAAGTAGAGTCAACATTTGACCTAGGTTAGACTAGTTTTGACCTCGGTTGACCAAGTTTGACTGTTTTGACCAAAAGTCAACTATCAGTCAACACTTGGCCAAGAAATATCTAGAACTTGACCAGAGTTGACCAGTTGACCAAAAGTCAAATGTTAGTCAACATTAGCCTAGTTTGACCAAGAGTTGACCAGTTGACCAAAAGTCAACTGTAAGTCAACCATTGACCCAGTTTGACCTAGTGTGACCTAGTTTGACTTAGTTGACTGAGTCTGACCTAGATTGCGTAGCTTATACTATAGAATCAAGCCTAATACTGTTGAACCCTAATTAGCTTATATATATCTTATCTTTAGGTCTGTGGCATCACTCTGAGCATCGACCCATTTGACAGCTCAGGACCGCAGGCGAGTACATTCTCTGATAGTAGTTCCTTGTCTTGATATTTTCTGTATCCGATTCAGTTATAGTGTTTTACTTGATTCTCGTCACGATGGTACACGGACTAGTATATACCGGATTCCTGCCATGAGATATTACTCTTGGGTTTTCTTGGGATACTCGTGCCATGACGTGCTATGTCCGGATCCGTATACTATTCGGGAAATGGAGAATTTTATAGATAGTGTGATCAATGCCCACCTAGAGTTACTACTTGTATCATAGCTATACCCTCACCTCACGATGGGTATAGCATGACCTGTGCTACTACTTGCTTCATAGCTTGCCATCCCGGCCGGGCCGAGTCCACGTACTTGTAGCCGGTCGGCTGGAAGCCTGATCTTGACCCGTAACGATCACATTATGCTATAATATTCGAGGCACATTTTACATTTATTATTACAGTTCAGCTTACGTTCCCTGTGTCACGCCCCTGAACCAGAATACTAGAGAGCGGGGGTAGACATAGCCAGCTACGTATAATGAAATGGAATCCACGTCACTATACGGTCACGGCTGTCTAGATATATGAGGGTTTAACTACAATCCATCAGTCTCCTATGGTTCAGAACAAGCCTATTGTCTCAATCACAAGCAAGTAGTAACAGTCACAAGATATTAGGGCATCAATATACAATAGTAAGGCGTCCCATACATTACATATTGGATGATCATGAAGCTAGTCGTACAAAATATCAGGACTAGCAAGAGTTTTAATCAATACATGATCAACCCTAGGATTTGTCAATCATGTTACAGCCCGCAGGCAGACAGTAAATAATGGTGCAATACGAGCTAACACGTGCTCGCCGGCTAAACGCCTTAAAAGAATAATTTTTACAAATAGAGTGGGAGGACAAAAGAAACTCACTCGTTGCCCTGGTTACGCCTGGTGGTCACCATCGGGCTGGAAGACAGGTGGATCCTCTGGTGCTGCTCCGATATCTGGCCACACAAAACCAGTTGGGTCAGACCCTAGAAAGTGCAAGTGCCACAAAGGAGGCTTCACTTAGGAACTAAAACCAGCATATCATAATAGAATATTAAAGGTATAAATAAGGAACTGATAATAATAGAGATAACAACAGTAAACTGAGTACGAGGAAATAATTCAAGTAGCCAGGTCACAAACCTTAAACCAAACAAGGACCGGGGTTGCAGCCCTTCACCTGAATAGAAATCCGTCTCAAATACTATTGGTACAGTGAAAACAATAAACAAAGAGAGGACACAGAACTGCTCCGGGAGCCAGGTTACAACCCTTAAACCAAAAAAGGACCGGGGTTGTAACCTTTGCCTGAACAGAACTGGACCTCTGATCTTTATTGCTAAGGCCAACATAATTAATCATGGTATTAAGGTAAGGTAAAATATGATGAACATGGCATGGAATTGCAATAAGACAATAAACGAAGAGAGGACATAGAACTGCTCCGGGAGCCAGGTTACAACCCTTAAACCAAACAAGGACCGGGGTTGTAACCCTTCGCCTGAACAGAACTGGACCCCCGATCATTATTGTTAAGACAAGCATCAATAATCATGTCATGTCACAATCTTGTACAGGATCCGGATAAGACTAAGCTGGAATAAACTACATCCAATCAATCACGGCCAATCAAGAGTACGGCTTGATACTTTTAACTTACTAGGGTTATCACAGGCCTAGTTACTAGCAAGATGCAATGAGATTATCCCAACAGCCACAAGCCCTGCAGACCATCCGGTTATCCAGGTCAAATGTCCGTTTGTGAAGAATGCAACACGTGACTGTGTGCTGGAAATGTGCCCTACTCGTCGGTAGGCTACAAGTCCACCTAATGCGCCTAGATAACGGGATTACCTTTAGCTGGAAACCTCTTCATGTCTACTGAATTATTCTAGTTTATTAGCCTTAGACAATTGCTGTAGGTATCCCTGACCGTGGTACTCAGGGATCCCTATCCTAGACATGATGCAAGACAGTACTGGTTTATTTGTACAAACACAATCGCCCATGGTGTCCAGGTCGTTCCTACTTTTCATGTCAGGCTAGATATCGTAACAGCATGTCGAGATATATCATGTCAGTTTACTTGCCAAGAGTGCGCCACAGTGGGCCACTATCGTGTTCTATTCTTACATTATCATGAATGAAAAAAATTGCATAAAATAACTAATAACATATTCTTGAAGCCAAGAAAAAGATCTACAACTTTTATGTTGGGAGTTAAGAAATTCTGGCCACAATTCAGCCAAACAGGACTTAAAACAGCCAAAAACGGCCAAAATAGGCACTATGCGGCACTATGCGGCACTATGCAGCACTATGCGGCACTTTCATATGCGGCTGGATACTATGCGGCACTATGCAGCACCCTTATGCGGCTCAGCACTATGCGGTACTATGCAGCACCCTTATGCGGCTCGGCACTATGCAGCACCCTTATGCGGCTCGGTGCTATGCAGCACCCTTATGCGGCTCGGCACTATGCGACACTATGCAGCACCCTTATGCGGCTCGGTACTATGCATCACTCTTATGCGGCTCGGCACTATATGGCACTATGCATCACCCTTATGCGGCTCGGTACTATGCAGCACTCTTATGCGGCTCGGCACTATGCGGCACTATGCAGCAACCTTATGCGGCTCGGTACTATGCATCACTCTTATGCGGCTCGGCACTATACGGCACTATGCAGCACCCTTATGCGGCTCGGTACTATGCATCACTCTTATGCGGCTCGGCACTATGCGGCACTATGCAGCAACCTTATGCGGCTCGGTACTATGCAGCACTCTTATGCGGCTCGGCACTATACGGCACTCTTATTCGGCTCGGCTATGCATACGGCACTATTCATCGTCCCTGCCAAAATCAGCACATATGATCATAGAAATGGCCAAAAATACTTTTGGCCATAACTTCCTCAAAACAAGTCGAAATCTAAATTTTTAAAGGTCTATTTTGGGTAAAATCGAATTCTCTACAACACGGAACAATCAAAACATGAAAATAATAAAGTTTAATAGATCAAAATCCAAGAAAATCAAAAATAATATAAACTTAGATCTACAAGAAAATATCCATCAAAATGGAAAATGCCAAGTTCTAAAGTATCTTAGAATCAAGTAAGGAAGAGAATAGAATAATAAAACTTGAGATCCATCATGAAGCAAGTTTGCACTTGCCTAAGCTCTTTCTCTCTCTCTCTCTCTCTCTTCCTGGTAGGTGTAGAAGTAAATGTGGAGAAGAAGAAGAGTAATGAAGAGAGAGAATGAGGGAATGGGTTAATAAAGGATGATGGTGGTGGTAGGTAGGGGTTCTTCCCTTGGTTCATGATGAACCAAGGCAACCGAAGCCTAGCCGAACCAACCCAAAATAAACCGAGCCAAGCCAAGAGATATGCGATACAAGATACAATACGTACATGTATTCCAAGATATATAATACGAACTACAGGCATTACAATTCTACCCACCTTAAAAGAATTCTGTCCTCAAAATTTAATCAAGAGGTTAGAATTACAAGGACAAGCTATACTAATCACAGGCAAGTTATACTAATCAAGCAATCAAGAAATTATTCATGCAAGCACGGAATCGAAGGTATGAGGCATAAGAAAGATATTATACCTCACGAGTCAAACAGGTCGGGATATCGCGATCGGATATAATCCTCACGCTCCCACGTTGACTCACCCAAAGAGTGATGACCCCAAGCAACTCGGACTAACTTGATAGTCTTGTTCTTGAGTGTCTTCTCTCTTCGGTCTAATATAGACACGGGCCTCTCCTCATATGAAAGGTTGGTACCAACAACCAATTCCGAATGATCCAGGATGTGGCTCGGGTCCGGGATATACCGTCGTAGTTGGGATACATGGAATACGTCATGCACCTCACGTAGCGATGGTGGAAGAGCGAGACGATAGGATACATCTCCTACTCGCTCCAGAATGTCAAATGACCCTATATACCTAGGACTAAGCTTTCCCCGCACGCTGAAACGAATAACGCCACGGTTAGGCAAAATCCTCAGGAATACATGGTCGCCGACAGAAAACTCAAGGGGGCGCCGATGAGAATCGGCCCAATGACGCTGGTGATCTTGGGCAACTCGAAGATGATCTCTGACTCTCCTGACCACCTCAACGGTCTGAGCAATCATTTTCGGACCGAGCATCTGCCTCTCTCCAACATCATCCCATGCTAGCGGGGATCTACACTTCCTACCATACAGTGCCTCGAACGGTGCCATCTGGATGCTAGCCTGGAAACTGTTGTTGTACGAGAACTCCACCAGGTGCAGGTGATCTTCCCATGAACCACCGAAGTCGAGCGTACAAGATCTCAATATATCTTCGAGAGTCTGGATCGTGCGTTCCGACTGGCCATTTGTCTGTCGGTGATAAGCTGAACTGAACTGAGGTGAGTTCCCAAACTTTCTTGCAAGCTACGCCAAAAGTGCGACGTAAATCTTGAATCTCTATCCGAAGTGATACTGACTGGTACACCGTGCAATCTGACAATCGGCCGGAGATACATCTCCGCTAGCTGAGTCGTCGACTGACCAACTCTGAACGGGAGAAAGTGAGCCACCTTCATGAGCCTGTCCATGACAACCCAAATAGCGTCTCTGCCAGCCGGGGATCTAGGCAATCCAGTCACAAAATCTACCGTTATATGCTTCTATTTCCACTTGAGAATCGGCAATGGATGAAGTAGTCCAGCTGGTCTCTGATGTTCAGCCTTAACTTGTTGGCAGACTAGACAACGAGAGACAAACCGGGCTATCTCCCTCTTCATGCCATTCCACCAAAAGTGCTGGCGGATATCACGGTACATCTTCGTGCCACCGGCGTAGAAGCATAGAAAATAATAAAGAAAGATTCATGTGGCCAGAGAGCCCCATGCGGCTCAGAGAAGTCATGTGGCTCAAGGATCCATACAGATCAAGGATCTATGCGGCTCAAGAAAGTCCTATGCAGCTCAAAGAGGAGCCATGTGGCACGCAAACAGCTCTCTCGTTCGTCCTTTACTGCATTAAATGCCTTGACGGCTGACATCTCTGACAGTTCTGACACAAAGATATCATTATGATTCCCTCATAATGACGGACTCTTTGGAAAGCGAAGAAAATCTCTGACACGATCCCCCGAGAGTCAGAAACCTTCATGCGGCCTTGACACGTGGACAGTCTTATGCGGCCCAAGTGGAGACTCCCCCATGCGGCCCAAGCGGAGGCTCCTCCATGCGGCTCACGAAGATCAGTCCCATACGGCTCACGAAGATCAGCACCATGCGGCTCATGGAGAATAGCCCCATGCGGCTCACGAAGATCAACCCCATGCGGCTCGCGGAGGCTCCCCCATGCGGCTCACAAAGATCAGTCCCATGCGGCTCACGAAGATCAGCCCCATGCGGTTCACGAAGATTAGCCCCATACGGCTCATGAAGATCAGCCCCATGCGGCTCACAATGACCAGCCCCATGCGGCTCACGATGACCATCCTCATGCTGCTCACGAGGACTATCTCCATGCGGTTCACTCATACTCATGCGGCCCAAATGTTCAAGGGGGGCCATTCTTAGACAGCCTTGACACGTGGCCAGCCTTATACGGCCCAACTTTCCTGTGGCTCAGATTTCTGTTGTTATGACACGTGGCATGACAGTAGGGCACGTGGCATCAGATTGATCGAAATCTTTCAACAAATCCCAATAAAATATTGGGATCAAATCAGATCATTTGCAAATAAGCCAATTAAAGACACGTATCGAAGAATCCGAGGTTGGCATGATAAATTAGGAGGATTTATGTCAATCAGCATTAATTATACACAAAAGATTTGATACAATCACATTTATTGCTCAAATCTCGATGAACGGCCCAGATCCAATGATCCTTAGCCGCCGACTTCCAAGAATGGGCAATCATTGTAAACCCTAATGAGGCCCCCCACTCTTATAAATAGCAGGGTGCCATTCCCTTGCGAAACACACAGACAGAGGGACATATACACAGAGATATACAGAGAGAGCCAGAGAGCCTGAAGAGATAGCATTTCTTCATCAACGCCCAGCAGTTCTTCTACAGAGCCAAGGCTGCACCTGATCGTCCAAGGAGTAAGACAGAACTGTCGTCGCTTTTCGAGCCTCTACCGTCATCCTCCAAAATCTAAAATAAACAATTGTACTTAGATTGCTGTACCTAGGCTTTCGTCCCTAGGCTTTCTTTGTACAAGCGAGTTTGTATTATGAAGTAAAAGTCCGGTCCTCCGATAATTGTTCTGCTCTTTTATATTTCATGGCAAACACGATGGCGACTCTGCTGGGGACAAACTTCTCCACGGCTGAGGAGTTGGTGACACAATCGGATGCAGCCAAACTTGGCTCCACGTAACAGAAGATGGTCGTCTGCTTCGACCAACAGGCGTTTGAAGAAATGCTCTCTGAAGGAAGTGTTGGCCCGGTCCAGAAGCGAACCCGCACAAAGAAAGCTCTCTGCGAGTGGAGGCCGAAATCATTTGTTCCTCCACAAGCTCTGGACGGGGTACTCTCTGCTACCCAAGACGGCGAAGACGACTCTCATACGGCTGTACTTCGAGCCGCAGAGGACTCTGCTGTCCCCAAGTCCGACAGAGAAAAGCACTATGATGCTGGACTTGCAGGGACAAAGAGTAATTCTATGCGCCCCAAGAAGAAGCCGAACACTCCTGTGGCCAAATTCGCCAACCACATGCAGGAGGCTCATGCGGGTGAATCTGCCAACCGCATGAAGAAAGTCTATGCGGCCAGATCATCCAGCCGCATGAAGAAAACTCATGCGACTGAGACTCCCAGCCGCATGAAGAAAGCCTATGTGGCTACGTCTGCCAGCCGCATAAAGACTACTGATGATAGCCGCATGACGCCTACTCCACGCGGCTCTATCTTCGACCGCCTCTCTTATGGTCCTGATCTCTTTTGCTCCCAAGAAGACATGTCTGACTCTCTCCAGTATCACTTAGACTCTTCCTACTATGGGCCCTTACGCACTAGAGAGAAGACGTCTAGGGCAGCACGAGCTTGGCAAGCTCGATCCGCTGATCCGACCTCTGACCATTCGAGCATCCCGCATACCGTTATACGGGCCACAGATGGGAAGTTGTACAGAACCACTCGAGTCCAGCCACCGGCGGCAAACGGACAGAGAGGTTCCCAAAAGTCTCCCAAAATCCAGGAAGCAAACATGGTCGATCCAGACCTATCTGACTTGCGTGAGGCCATCCTCCACAAACGCAAGGAAAGAGAAGATGCATCGGGGTGCAAAGATTCCTCCCACGGACGTCACTGCACCCAAATTATCGCCAACTGCTTCTGCAATAACGTGACGGTACGAAAAGACCGACAGTCCATCTTTCAAAGACTGTAACAACCGTCTTCAGAAGACGAGACACTTCCCGTCGTCTCCTGCAACTCTGCTCAGAAAGTCCCCACCGATGGGAGAGGGAAGAAGACAAATGCTCCTAGCCCGAAGATATCAGCCACTATGACTAAGAGACTGTCGTCTAAGCGGGTGCCCACCGCCGGAGTTTTCCAAGGTACCCGTTCTAAGACAAAATCTACCACAGCGGGAGATTCGTCGTCCACACCACTGGGGGTTGCTGGGACTGGGGGTAGCACTCCTCCGAACCTCCACGACAATCCGATATTCTAAGAAGACGAGCCGGAGGAAACAACTCTCCCATCAGATGCAACAAACCCCGACGTCCCCGAGGACGTCCACAACTCCCAAGATGAGGCGAACTCGGAGACTGGGGGTACTGTTCCTTCTGAGTCTGAACCAGAAGAAGACATTCCCACATATCCCGATAACTTCTCACTGCATGGGAACGATTCGGAGAGCGCTTCCTCCACCGCTCCGTCCATCTCTCCTCATGTAAAGACGATGTTCATGACAGACAGCAGTCAAGGCGGTTCCAGTGATCGCCAACACATCGACACTCTCGAAGCTATATTGCTTGTCTTGGTCAAGTCTATGGACGAGATCAAAGCGGCTCTTCCAACTCTGCAAGGAGGGACGCCTGGCCAAACAAGCGCGGATTCCGCGGTCAATGCGGACACGAATTCAACAGCACCGAACCCGGGCAACAATCTTCTTGAAGTAACGGCTTCCACCGCTGTGGATGAGGCCCGAAAAGCGAGAAGAGAGGTCCAAGAGCTCCGAGCCATGTTTCACGCTCGAGAAAACTCTCAAGACCTCAGAATACGGCAACCGTACCCTGCTGCCTGGAGGGATGTTCCATTCCCGCTAAGATATAAGCCGTTCAATATCAATCCTTATGATGGCAAGACCTCCGCAAGTTGGTACATCACTTACTTCGAGGTCACCATCGACCACCTCCCTCATGACGATGCCATCCTCACACGATTATTCATCTGGGCATTGGAAGGAGTTGCCTTCGACTGGTATCGCAATCTGCCGGACAACTGCATTCACTCTTTCGTCGACTTCAAGCGCATGTTCTTAGAGAGATTCTATGAAGTAGGACAGGACATCACAATGTCCACTCTCATGGACGTCGTCCAAGGGGAGAAGGAGCTGACGAGGAACTATATTGAGCGCTTCTGCCAAACCGTAATGAAGTTGCCCTCTGGAAACCCGGATTCCTCCTTAATCGAAATTTGCCAAAAGAGACTGCTTCCAACAATCAGTCTCTGGATGGGCGAAAGTCAATTCAAGGACTGGAAGACGTTTATCATTAGTGCCACAAGTGCCGAAAAACGACTGAAGAAGGCTCGCCAACTGGGATTGCACATCTAAGAGGGAGAGGACAAGGGCAGACGTCCCAACGCCAATACCAACAATAGGGATAGCTCCTCCAACAATAGGGACAACAAGGGCAAGCAGGCTATGGTGGCTGACACAGTACAGAAGCCTGAGCCAAAGCCGACAGTCAAATAATGGCCACAAATGACTTACTCCTTCGAAGACGGTCACGTCAAGCCCATCTTGGACATGCTCATACAAGGAGACAGAATCCAGCTTCCTCCACCAAGACGGGAACTGCGGTCGGCAGAGATGGAGAACCCAAAGTACTGCCATTACCACCACTATGTCCACCATGCTACACACGACTGCTACCAACTAAAACGGTACATCCAAAATCTCATCAATTCGAACGCTCTGGCCATCGATTTCGAAGAGGTAACCGTGGCGGCCAATATGGTGTCGGTACAATTCGGCAGCTTCCCTCCGACGGAAACTCAAGACGGTGTGGTCCCCATCACTCTGGCGACAATAGAGATTGCTAATCTTCTACCTCCTCGAGATCAGGCTGCTGGTCTAGTGCCCCTCACCACATCGCGAGGGAAGGTCATGTGGGTCCATCCTGACTTAGTATCTGAAGTGACTCAGCCCACACCATCTTCCATTTACAAGAAAAAGAGTGGAAGACAATCTCGGCAGATATCGAAGAGGCTACGGCCGTCGTCACCCGGTCTGGAGCACAATCCCAACCCGTGGCAGACAACTCGGCTGAAGATCATCAGCCCGCTACAACTGACGCTCCGGGACCGGCTCAGCCTCCGACGACCGACAAGCCTAGGCCGAAGGAGACTCGCTTTGACAAATCCATCCGAAAAGAGACACCACAGGGGCTGGAGAGGCCCTACAACTTTGACATCCTGGCGAAATTGGCCAACACACCAGCCAAGTTGTCACTATACGAGCTTTTGAGACTCTCAAAGGATGTTCGCACGGCTTTGAGCGATGCACTCCAAAACGTCGATGCGTACCTGGCTCAGGTCAACCTTACGGGAGAGAGCCCGCCTGCGGATCTCCAAGACAGCGCTTGCACGGGAGCGATGCCCAACATTGTCTTCACTCCGCAGGACATGCTCATCAAAACCAACATGCACGATCGCCCGTTATACTACACTGGATACATCGGCGACGTAAAGGTGGATCGGATGCACATTGATCCTGGCTCTTCCATAAGCATTATCCCGAAGGGTCTGTTACATCATCTCTGCATCTCAATGCATCCCATGACGCTTACAAGTACCGCCATCAGCAGTTTTAATTCGGACAGGAGCTACCTAATTGGGAAGATTCGTCTAAAGTGTCAGATTGGCGATCTCCAATCGAAAGTCACCTGCTACGCCATAGATGCAGACACTTCTTATAACATCCTCTTGGGGCGCCCGTGGATACACGATTATATGATCGTGCCTTCCATGCTGTACCAGTGCTTCAAATATGTCGACAAATACGGCCTCGTGAGGACAGAATTTGCTGATATCGATCCCTTCAAAGGGGTCGAATCCTACTACTCAGACTCCTGCCTATACAAAAAATCAAAGAGGCACCTTGATGAAGGAGATGTGCAAGCTCGTACCGAGACAGCCGCAGGATCAGAAGAACCTCTGACGATCCACCTCCAGGCTCGCAAACCTGACAAGTCCGCACCCCTTACAGCCACTCTGCGTAAGGACGCAATCAGCCTCTCGGCACAAGAAGAGCAGATGATAATCCGGCTGCTAAGGTCTGGGCGAGTGCCAAGACCCACAACGGAGCCACTGACAATCAGGCTACCGAGAGTCGACCAGCCGCAAACGGAGAAGCTCAATCCCTCCGACAAGCCAATGACGATACGCCTTCCCAAGAAGGGTCGTCACCCCGATGCAAGGCCTGGAACCTCTAGCTAACCAACCACCCCCCGCCCAGCATCGAGTACCATGCTGGGGGTCGCTAATCTGCCAACAACTCTACGCTCTGCTCCACCGGCTGAAACTCTGACGATCAAGCTGCCCAGGTCATCCTCTCAGTCTTCATTTACACAGGGGTAGCTGAAGAGGAATCGGAGCTAGCCAAGTATGTGGCTGCCCACACTGATGTTCCCTCCACAGATGATGTAATCCTCCTAAAAAAGATACCTTACTTCATCAATAAAGGGCTATCTTTGAATTACCTCGAGCTTGATAAGCTTTATACAATGTACGCTATAGAACACGGTATAGGCACTCACCTACACACACAGGTGACAAGTATGTACACTGCCATCTAGCTTACTCTAGTAGAAGACGCTTACCGCATAATCGAGGGAGGGGACCATCCAATCATCTTCGGCCGGAAAGACGATCTGCATCCCTTCACCATAGAAGAGGTCGACCTTGAATCAGATACCGGAAGACTGCCTCTGTATCTTTATAGCCCCCAATCCAAATATCTCATGCAAAAACAGGGGTATGATCTGGAGACGACGCCAGGCTTGAATTAAGGCACTGGACAACGATTACCTTTGAAGCCACCGATTCCGGCTGGCAAACCACGGGACTACTATAGCAAAACTCGATGTGGATTAGGGTATGTAACACCCACGACGACCCGTGAGAGTTCAGATGAAAAATGTGACTGGCACTCACATTCAACCGGGTCACCAACTTCTGATTCGGACACCAGCATTGGAGATGTATTCAGACAAGTCTTGTCAGTCAATATGGCATTCGCCGACGCTTATGAAGAAGATGAAGACATTCCAGAAATTCTCGAGCTAGAGCCGTGGGCCCAACAGTTGGATGCACAATAGGAAAAATGATTCGAACAGAGGGAACCTCCTACTGAAGATGAAGTTATACAGGTCGACCTCGGCAGCGAATCTTCTCCAAAACCAATCTTCGTCAGTAAAAGCCTAACAGACGAAGAGCGAGAATCGCTACTGGAACTTGTCAAAGAATATATTGATGTGTTCGCCTGGAGCTATGAAGACATGCCAGGACTAAACCCCGAAGTTGCCCTTCACAAGCTCAACATTCGGCCGGATGCAAAGCCAGTCAGGCAACAACAACGACGCTTCCGCCCGGCCATCATGGATGCGATCGAAGCCGAAGTAAACAAACTAATAGCCAGCGGCTTCATTGTGAGGAGCAACATCCTGACTGGGTCGCCAACATAGTACCCGTCCTCAAGAAGAATGGAAAAATTCGAATCTGCATCGACTTCCGCAATCTAAATGAGGCATGTCCCAAAGATGAATTCCCCCTCCCTATCACAGACATCATGATTGACAACACCTGCGGCTTCGAACGTATGTTATTTATGGATGGCTTCTCGGGGTACAATCAAATCAAGATATTTCCTGACGACGAAAAACATACATCATTCCGAACACCGATTGGCACATACTGTTACACAGTCATGCCTTTCGGTTTGAAGAATGCTGGTGCCACATACCAAAGAGCCATGAGCATCATCTACAGAGACCACTTACGCAAAACGGTGGAGTGCTATGTTGATGACATCGCCGTCAAGAGTCGCTGTAAGGGAGACCATCTGCAGGATCTGAGGACGGTATTCGACCTAATATGAGCGCACAATCTGAAAATGAATCCCACAAAGTGCTTCCTGGGCGTATCCAGCGGAAAATTCTTGGGTTTTATCATCACCGCCCAGGGTATCCATGTAGACCCTGAGAAGACAAAAGCAATTATGGAGATGGGTCCCCCGAGAAATCTCCGCAAACTCAGAGGCCTTCAAGGGAGGCTAGCTTACATCAGGAGGTTCATTTCTAACCTCTCCGGACGATGTCGACCATTCACCCATCTCATGAAGAAAAGCATCTCATTCGTATGGGACGAAGAATGTCAGCGAGCCTTCGACAGCATCAAAGAATATTTGTCGAACCCTCCAGTCCTGGTGGCCCCGGTTGCTGGAAAACTATTCCTGCTCTATGTACGCACAATGGAGCATTCCCTCGGTGCCCTGCTAGCACAAAACAATGATGCAGGCCATGAACAAGCCATATATTACCTCAGCCGAATGATGATTGGGCCAGAGCACCGATACACCACCGTGGAAAAGGAATGCCTCGTCCTGGTGTTCGTCATCCAGAAGACGCAGCATTATGTCACTGGACAAACCATACATGTGATCTCACGATTCAACCCTCTCAGGGTCCTCATGACTAAACCAGGGTCACTCAGCTCTCGCCTCACTACATGGGCAATATTTTGCTGTCCTCCTACCATATGATCTTCGTTCCGTAAAAGGCTGTCAAAGGCCATGCTCTGGCAGACTTTTTGGCAGCCCACCCGGGCTCAGAGTCGTCCAAAATATATGAAGAAATCTCAGATGAGGTCGATGACTCGCATGCAACCTCTCATGATAATATATGGCGAATATTCTTCGACGGTGCTTCGAGAACTAGACCCAAGGGCAACATCGTCGTCGGAGTCGGGGTGGTACTGGTTTCTCCTTCCGGATTGGTGATCAACCGCGCTTACTCTCTCACAGAACACTTCTCTATCAATATGGCCGAGTACAATGCTCTGGTCATTGGCCTCCAACTTGCAAGGGAGCTGGGGGTAGAATACCTTGAAGCATACGGCGATTCTCAGCTAATCGTTAATCAGATCCGGGGTTCATACGAAGTCTGTCATGAAGACATGATCCTCTATCACCAAATAGCGATCGACATCATCTCGTCGTTCGAGGGGTTCTTCATCGAACACGTTCCCAGACTCCGAAATATCGAAGCCGATGCCCTAGCTGGCCTTGCCGCTTCCCTAGCGGTTCTGAACTATGCTCACCAATCAGTGGATGTGATAGGCCACGAACTGGTCTGCCCCAAGAACAACGTTCAATTCGTGGCAAGTTATTCTGCCCAGACGATCGACGATGTCCCAGATTGGAGACAACCATTCATTGACTTCGTCGTCTACGATATCCTCCCTGAGAACCCAAAGGAAGCCACCTCCATCAGAAGATGTTCTCTCAGATTTTTCTACAATACAGAGACGAAGATGCTGTATCGCCGCTCCTACGACAGATTATTACTTTGGTGTCTATCAAATACAGAAGCCAAAGAAGCCGTACGAGAAGCTCACGACGGTGTTTACGGGACCCATCAGCCTGGCCCTAAATTGTAAGACTATCTTTGCCGAATGGGCTACTACTGGCCCACGATGGTAGCAGATACGATAGACTATGCCAAAAAGTGCAAAGCCTGCCAAGTCCATGCGGACTTCATCCACCAACCATCCGAATTTCTATATCCGACTGTGGCATCCTGGCCATTCGAAGCATGGGGGATGGATATCATCGGTCTAATTACTCCACCTTCTTTCCGAGGACATCGCTTTATACTTGCCATCACAGCTTACTTCTTAAAATGGGCGGAAGCTATCCCGTTTGCAGAAGTAAAGACTTCAAACGTGATCAGCTTCCTTAAGCATCACATCATCTATCGTTTTGGACTGCCCCGAAGGATCATCCACGACAATGGTCCGCAGTTTGTAAGCCACGACTTCTATCGATTCTACGACAAGTACTGCATCCAGAATATTACTTCCATGCCATACAATCCAGCAGCAAATGGGTTGGCAAAAGCATTCAACAAAACCATCATCAAGTTACTCAAGAAGTTCGTGTCGTCCAATAAACGCGACTGGAACGAGAAGCTTGGTGAATGCTTGTGGGCGTACCGTACCACAATCTGAATGGCACTGGGAACACATCATTCTTCCTGGTGTATGGGAGTGAGGCGGTTCTCCCATTGGAGACTCAAATACCCTCACTCCGCGTCGCCCTCACTTATCAATTGACGACGGATGATAACTACCGACGCCGACTACAAGAGTTAGAGGCCTTAGATGAAAAGCGCCTCCTGTCTCAGTAAAGGATCGAGCTATACCAAGAACGCATCTCTGGAGCCTTCAACAAGAAGGTTAAAATCAGAACATTCCAAGTGGACGATCTCGTTCTGGCAGTCCGGAGGCCGATGGTCATGACTCACAAGACCGCCAGCAAGTTTCTGCCAAAATGGGAAGGTCCATTTATCATCGAGGCTGTATTCTCTAACGGTGCTTACCGCCTCGCAAAACAAAATGGAGACTTGCTCATGTTGCCCGTCAACGGCAAGTTCCTGAAGAAATATTATGTACAAACGACATTTTCTCGATCATCGAGTCATGTACCCGCTGGTGCCGCTGAACTCACTACCATAAAATTCCAGATTATGGAGTCATGTACCCGCTGGTGCCGCTGAACTCACAACCCCAATATTTCAGATTATCGAGTCATGTACCCGCTGGTGTCGCTGAACTCACACCTCCAAATTCTAAAATTATCGAGTCATGTACCCGCTGGTGCCTCTGAACTCACATTTCGGTCACTCTTTCAGATAGTAAGTCTTGTATGACCATACCTCTGAACTTTCTTCCTGGAAGAGATCCTCCCTCATGATCCACTACCCACACACCCAGTGTACAAAAAGGATAACAGATCCACAAATTTCTAAAATGGCCATGTTCTCACTACCACTGAGTCGTTTCACTTCCGCCAAAAATAAATCACCCCTTACATAGACCTTCCATGTCCTCATTACCTCTGAGTCATTCTATGTACCCTCCTTCATTGAGCCCACTCCTGTCATGTCCTTATTACCTCTGAATGGGAAGGCTCTGTCGAAGAAACCTTTATGCTTGCCATGTCCTCATTACCTCTGAGTAAGTATGATGATTCCCTTTCGACTTACTATCTGTACCCATAACCGGAGTACGCCAAGGATAATAGGTCCATAATTATTCTTCGATGAGTCCGCTCCTGCCATGTCCTCATTACCTCCGAGCAGGAAGACTCTGCGGTAAAACCTCCGTACTTACCATGTCCTCATTACCTCTGAGGAAGTATGTTGGTTCTCTCTCGTCTTATTATCCGTACCCTGAACCAGGGTACGCCAAGGGTAATAGGTCCACAAATGTCCTCTGTTGACAACAAATGTCCTCTGTTGACCACAAATGTCCTCTGTTGACCACAAATATCATCCGTTGAGTCCACTCCTGTCATGTCCTCATTACCTCTGAGTAGGAAGACTCCACGGCAAAACCCTCGTACTTGCCATGTCCTCATAACCTCTGAGTAAGTATGTCGGTTCTCCTTCATCCTATTATCCGTATCCTAAGTCGGGGTACGCCAAGGATAATAGGCCCACAAATGTCCTTTGCTAAGTCTCTTAGTACAGGCCCACCATTCCTCATCATGCCCCGGGAGCCCAGCTGCTCCATGGCATTCTTTATCCCGATACTGGGAACGTCTACGACCACCTTGCCGTGGAACTGTTCTAAGTATCCCCAGTCAAACTTGTTACCTGTACCTAAAACCAAGGTATGCCAACAGGTCCACAAACAAGTCCCCCATACGGGACAAACATCACCACAATACTACAGGCACAAACGAGCAATACAAATGAAGGGTAGAATGGAAAGTACTCTTTATTTGAAAGACAAAAAAAGTATTACATGTTTTGGGACCACGTCCCTCTCAAAAGAAGAAAGAAAAGGAAGAAACAGGAACAAAATCAAGCAAAGGCCGACTATAATTCGGCATTACAAAATTCTAAGAGACGGTTTCTCACCAAGGCAGTACCCCGCTCAACCTTCTGTCTAGCCATGCGCTCAGCCTCCTGGGACAACCGTTCCCCATTATCCAGGTCCATGAGTGTCCGCCAGTCATCGTCCAACCTCTTCAGAGCCACTTCCAAGTCAGCCGAAGCTTTATTGACGTCATCGGCTTCCTGGATAATCAGCCCTCTGTCGATCCGGGTGGCCTCAAGCTCAGACTCAAAGAAAGTTAACTTCTTTTGGAGCTCAAGGATCTGCTCCCACGTTTCAGTAATCCCACGGGAGGTAATCGCTTCCCGAGCTGTAACATCTTCACTCTCATGGCTCAATTGATCATAGCGATCAGACAGAGTGCGGAGATCCTCCAGTATGGCCGACCGTGTCTTATCCTGAGCAGCCCTCGCCTTCTCTATAGCAGTTGTGAGGGAGCCACGTTCCTGATCTATAGCGGCGGATAGATCAACCTGTCGCAGTACCTGAAGCTGGGCCACCAGCTGATTAGTCTCCAATAATTTCGCCTCTAGGAGTGCAGCCACCCCTGCCCCACCAGGAAGGGCCTTAAGGATATCAACTTGACCCTGGGCGCATTGCCGGGCCAAGACGAAAGAGGTCCCTCTGTCCACAACAGCTTCTATCCCCCTTTTTAAGTGACGATGGAAGCTATCGACCACGTCCTGTAACGATTCGTCCAGGACCTCTGTAGAGGACGGCGTCAGAGGAAGCGTGGCCGGCAGCACCGAAGGAGTGGTGCTAGAACTTGCCACCAGGGGGCGACTTCCGAGCAGAATAATGCACGAATAGAGGCTAGCTCTTCCTCTACCACCCGAAGAGCCTGGACGCTTGGCAGGGCGGAGAGGTCGACTGTCTGGGCCACCCGAGCAGAGGAAGACACAAGGACCATCGTCCCCTGTCCTGATTGTTCCATCACCGGACTTGTCAAACTCGATCCCGCAGGAGGACCATCAAGACGAGCAGGAGGGGGAGGAGGTACACCCCTCTCTGCCAGTGCCCCTTCGACAGAGTCTATCTCAACAAAGTCCATCCTCGACATTGGAGAGGCAGGACCTGCATGTCCAGGACGATGATCAATCGACGTGACCCGGAGGATGTGATCATAGAGCAGATAGGCTTCCTCGCTAGTTAAGATTCGACTTATCTTACCGGGAATAGAACATCGAGGCTGCAGCTCATTCGCAGCTGGCAGGGCCTCCTCACCCGCGGTCTCCAAATTAAATTTGGCCAGCTCCTCTGACACAGCCACCTCAGAAGGAGAGGCAACTCGATCAGCATCATCTTGACAGAATTCAACAATTTCAGGGGCAGGTTCACCAGAGCCCCCGTCATCCCGGGTCACGATCTTTGCAATTCGAGAGTCCTCTTCTTCTGAAGCCTACAAGAGGGAGAGAAGATGATTAAAATCAAAGTTAGAAGAAAGGAAGGACCGATAGTAACTTATTTACCTATGATGCGGGGTCGATTTCTTCGCATCTTTTCTTGATAGTTAGCCCGCGATGTCTGGTCGCAGCCAATTTTTGAGAGCGAGAAATGCCGCCAACAGGAGAAAGTTGCCTGCTATGCTTCCGAGAAAGGCCAGGCGCAACGGATAGCTGATCTACCATCATTTCATCTGGCAAAACAGGCGGCTGATCCGCCCCTACATCTGCCATCGGAAAGGAGGAGTTATCTTCATCAGGCTCGTCGCCTTCGTCATCTCCAACAGCGGAGTCCGAATTCGGCACTTCGACTTTGTTCTTCCTCTTCCTTGTCTTGGCCCCCTGGAAACCCTCATCCAGGCCGGTACCAACGATGAAACTGGTACCTGGGTAAAAAACCGACAGCGGGCTTGTTCGCCATAAGGTGGTACAGAGCCACCATATACAAGATATCTACTGATGCCTTGATAGCGGGAACGGAGAAAACGGTACGGGTATGGAATGTGTCATAGTAATGCCAGGCCCGGATGCCGTCTAGAAGGCTACCTTCAAAGCCCAGACAAGAGCTGGGGCTGTCTAGAAAAAGCTGACTATATCCAAATTGCTGAGCGAACCTGTTCGGCCGATAAGGCTCCAGAAAGACAGTGTTACGGTTGCGATACACCAGATGAGAGGGGCGGATATTTCGCAGCCACAGATGCATCTGGCCATCCAGAAGTTGAGGGGGGCCAATACCGTCGAGATGGACAGCCGCTATTTCCTCATCAGTAAAACGAGGGACAGATACGAAAATATTGTACATGTCTGCCCTCGCCAATGCCATCTGGCAAGTACGCATGGTCTCGAATTCCCAAGACTCATTACGATAGCGGAAGATAAAAGCGTCGTCATCAGTTACGCCGTCTCCAGAGCCCGGTCTCATTAAAGACGGGTAATGCATCAACAGCCACCCCCATCAAATAATGATAGGGCAACTCGGTCCGTTCAAAATCTTTTATCACATCACGGGCAAGGACCTTGGATATGAAAGTGCGAAGGCCATGGTGTATACTGCACACCATGGCCGGAAGGAGAGCTCGCCGGACCCGCAAAACTAACTTCACAGCCGGAAGGATGAAATTGCGACTGATCCTCTCGATGGAACCTGCTCCGCCCGAGACTACACAGTTTCGCAGCCATATCATTAAGAATCCCGCCAGGAGCAATTTTTTCGACAACTCGTGGGTGTCCTGATAAAAATAACCGAAAGAGTCGGTCTGACTCCCGAACCTGTCACTAGAGGTTGCCACCCTCTTAGCTGACGACATTAAGGCTTTCACTGTCTCCCGGGACTGAGGACGGCGGGGAGTAACTTGACCTGAAGCATCCGTCGTGAAGAGATAACGCACCCAGTCCTTGGTATGAGGGGCATTCCCTTCCGAGCTGTTCTCCTTTTTGGCTATTTGATGATATGTGCTATAATGGCACAATATCTCTTGATAAAGAGCCACGAAGCCTGGATACCGCCTTTCCAACTCTTCGAACTCCTCGTTCGTGGGAGTATACGCCTCAAAAGCTTCGTCCCCCCAAGGAAGCTTGGAGATCGCATGCATTTCGTGGAGCACAAGCCCCATTTCCCCTACGGGCGTAAGGTCCCCGTACGGCAATTATACATCTCCAGCAAAGATATAAACAATCTCTTGTTTATAGGCAAGCCATGGCTAGTGCCCCGAATAGCATGGTAAAGACCAATCTCATACAGAAAGGCCTCATACCTTCGTAAAATCTACGTAGACAGATTGGTCCACGAGGAAATCGGATGTATCCTGTCACGACCCGCACCCTAGAGTTAGGGCACGAGAACGTAACAACGCCCAGCCTACGCCGCAGTGTCGGCGGTAGAACGCTGTCCTAGGTCTCAATGCATCTAACAGTATAAGACTAAATAGTTTATACTCCCCGAATGGGGGTGACATAGCAGAATGTAAACTCAATCACATCTAAGGTAGAGCATAAAGGAAGATAGATAAAATATGAAATCGAAAAGAGATACAACAGATAGAAGTCTAAGTGTCTAAGATACAAACTCAGAATACATCTCAAAACCCAAATACAGTAATCCATAAATACAACTCAAGATGACTGAAAATAAACTATAAGCAAAAACCCTAGCTATCTATGCAACCTCTACTGTCTCCTCTAGGCTAGCAGGCAACCTCCAGGCTATGTAAAATTTATCAACAGGTCCAGTCAGGACAGGAGCGAGCACATATCTCTCAAACAGTTTATAGCAGGTTAGGAGTATAAATCATGCAATAGAGTAAAATACAGGAAGTGCTGAATGAAAGTACGAGTAAACAGGAGATATTTTGTAACTGAAAGTAAATATATGATAGTAGCGACTGTAAGTGGCTACGTGATTTAGAGCACAATATGGTTATGTAAACGGCTTAGGGGCACATGAATACAAATAAGGAGGCACATGAATACAGCTACTGGGGATAGTGTTCACATAACCAATTCTACTCACCCCGCCCCAATCAATACACAAGGATCCATTCAAGTTACGTTATAAGCACATGAATACAGCTAAGATACGTGAACTCATGTAATGAGTAGTACATGAGGCACATGATAAAGCACATGAAAGCACATAAAGCACATGAAAGCACATGAGAACATGTAAAAATATGAACTAGTACGAGTACAAGGAGTACCTGATGCACATGATAAAGTACATGAACATGAAATACCCGATGCACCCGTAGAGGGATAACATCTCAGGAAAGGATCCATATAGTACTAATCTGTGAAGATACGTGTCAGCATCAAGTAAAGTAATCTAGAGCAAGAGTATAGTCCAGACAAGTATGAAAAGATCAGAGAATGTACTCGCCTGATATCTGAATGTCCAAGGTAAAGATACTGTTCGAGGAGAGGTGTCTGGCTCCTAATTAGAACAGCACAAGTCACAACATGTCCAGAAGGGTAATATAAAGCACTACAATGTATTCTACATGAATCTAGGTCAAACTAGGCCAAAGTCAACCCTTGGTCAACTCTGGTCAACTGTACTAGTCAAACTAGGTCAAACTAGGTCATGTCCTAACCCAGCAAGTCTTACTAGGCCTAAGTTAGGGCTGAAATTAAAAACGTGGATAAAAATCATGACGAATTTAGATAGTTTGAGCCAAAAGAATACACAATATATATCCTAATTATCCACAACAATAATGACAATAATAATATGAGGAACCACACTCACAAACTTGATTATATAATCATCATGAACCATTTATTACATATATAAATATAGATACACTCTCATTACAATATATATATATACATACACAAATCTATATATGTAACATGAACACATCTATAAGAGATACATGAATGAAATGTAAAGTACTCAAGAACACATCTCTACATATTCAAATCTAAGATTTAATATGAATTAATTCATTTAATCAATATTTTAAATATAAAGTGTGTCCGAGTTTGGGGGTTTTTCCCATGAACACAAAACACAACAATAATACAATAGAAATTCCTAAATGACACATAATGGACACAAGAGGTCACAAAATAGGGACACAACAATGGAGGTCATTCCTATGGTTAAAACTTTCCTAAATGCAAAATGGAGAAATAAAAGAGAAGGAAATATTACCTAAATGAGAGAAAATCCAAGGAGAAATGCTTCTTCCTTGGGAGAGCTTGAGAGCACTTGGGGAAGAAGACTTCTCAAAGAAAGGAAATGAGATGGGAGTCCTATTAGGAATAATGCTAAGTCTACTACCAAATGCTTACAACCACTCACTCATTTGCTGACATGTGGGCCATGGTCCACATGTCAGCAATGGATGAAAGTTGTAAGTGGATTGTAAGCATTTGGTTGTAACTGTAGCACTACTCGTCCTATTAGGGCCGGCCACAATGGTTATATCCCCTCTTCATTGAATATTACAAGTTTGCCCCTCCCTTAGTTACAAGTATTTAAAATAATTTTGGTTAGGGTTTGGGGATAAAAGGGTCAAAATAAAAACTCTAAATGGTTAACCTAATAATTAGGATTATGACTAATCTTTCTAACAGGACTAATTAAAATGTGGGCTATGGCTAACTAATGCATGGGTCCAACTAGAGTCTAAGTTACCCCGGGTCCCCGTTACAAGTCGGATTGAGATGAAATTCGAACCCGACTCAAATAATTCCAAAACAATATCATAAATAATAAAATAATATCAAAATAATTCAAAGAGGTCAAATGCAAAATATCCTTAGGCCAGAAATAACATTAAAATATCATAATCACATGGTTAGGCTCTAGGTCAAACAGTATCTAGGATTTCACTAGCAAAACGTCAAAACCACAAGTCATTGATTTAAATAATTTTAAAATAATTTAAAATCACCAAAAATTATATCATGAATTAAATATTATTATTAAAATAATTATAAACACGAAATTTTGAAATTACCCTCATTTGGAAAACTGGGTGCTACAACTCTACCCACCTTAGAAAAATTTCGTCCTCGAAATTTAAGATCGATAGTACTCCTTCTAGAGCCTCTAACCTACCCAATATCTAAGGTAACACTTCCTAACACTGGAATAATAAATGGACATCTAAATAGTGTCAATCTAGGAATACCTTTAACACTGCTCTGCTGTATGGCGGTAATGAAACTTCAATAAAATATGGACTGGAACCTATATCCAAGGGACTGGACCTATTTTAAAGTGGTCTTAACTAAGGATGAAAAGGAACTGATCATAGGCTATAGGTATGCTCAAACTATTATCTTCCTATTAACCATCTATTAATACATTCTATTACCATAGGAACGATGCATTACTAAGACATATAGGCCCCTATCTCTCATAACACATTTATACTCACCAAAAGACTAGTACATCCTATCAAGGCTGATACTATAATCTCTCACAAATTTCATAAGCTACATGTTTATAGACACACATCCCCACATCAAGGACTAACCTATATATATCTACAACTGATACTAATGGGGTGATGTCCCTATTTCCCAACAATCAAGGTCTAATTTTTTTATCTAAATCATGCAATTTGAAGGAAATAGTATACAAGGTCAGGGCATACCATAGCAGTTGGAAGTCTCACCTAGGTACACTAATCATTCTAGGTGAAAACAGTACTATAGTATCAACACATAAACAATCTAGGGTGTCCTAATTAGAAAGGTAAGGGAACAACAATCATCAAGGTTGTAGGGCTGTCTACCATCCTATATAAAAATTGGTAATTAACAAGCAACTAAGAAATTATTAAAAGGTTACTATTCCATAAAATGGCAAAAATTGAAAATTTAGGCACAATAAATCACAAATAGATTTTTGTCTTGACACGATCTAAGTTGATCAATTTCGGGATAAAACGAGATTTGGGCAAGAAGGAAAATCAATGAAATCAAAGTATGAGCACGAGCATCCAATGATGGAGGTTCAGGTCATGATTAAATTTAATTCGACTGAGTACGAATACGAGGTTCATAGGCGATGAAAAGATTTCAAGGAGAATTGTCAAGGGTGTCGCGAATGAGACTCTAGGGTCAAGTTTAACTATGTCTCCATTCTCGTAGATTGATACATGAAAAAGCGAACCAAAGTGCAATAGGTTGATCAGACCATCATGTACCGGTTCTGATTAGACAATATGTTAGTGGGTGGCCACCCAATAAAATATGTCATGACCAAGCTCGAAAATAGATAAGCTTGCAAAACTAAGGCTAATTTAGCAGCACAAGATATAAGGGTGGTAATGATGAAAGGAATTACATAGTCCAAGTTTCTTAACCAACGGGTCAAGTGATCAGATAAGGTGCAAGGTTAAGCATCTAAGGAAACAAGCAGAACACCATCACATGTCGGATCGAAAGAATTGAGTCAAGGCTGGATTTCTAATTGAAATAAGAAAAAATTTAGTATAATGGTAGAGGTTATAGTTTAGCCAGTTGACCAGAAAATCATATCAAGAAAATAGAGTACAAGAAGACGGATTTTAGTGGGACATGATATACCTACACGAAGGTGAGCTCGTCTAGGTCTTGCATATAAGATTTGTTGGAGGGTAACAGCTAGTATTACATTCCGAATATCAAAGTCACGATAAGGAATGTCAAGGATCTCTATTAGAAAGTGGGAGTTCAAAAGGTGGTAATTAATGCACAAAAATAATGAAGATCGAGTTAGTCATCTGCTTCTGATACTCTTAAGTTCATCTGGTCATAACTTGCCAATCATATCTTTATCTCACCAGTCTCCATATAAAAATTAACCTTTACTTAAACCCTTACCATGACTACCGTAGACAATTCCCAATTTCCAAACATCACTCTTGAAGCACAGCCCTCACATTTAGGAATCAACATTAACCATTTATTTAAATTTCCAAGTTCTTTCACCTTGTCTTAAATTTGAACCAAAATCTCTAAATCCCGTTTACGAATTCCTTGAACTTGTTCAAATTATTCTCCTCGTATTATTTAATTTAAATCTCTAGGCCTTACAAAACTTATCTTCCATCATAAAATTAACTTCCGTATTTCCTTCGACATACACCCTTGAATATTATTCTCCTAAAAATATTTCACAATAATCTCTAAACTTTCATAACTTTGTGTTCTCTCTAGCCCTAGTCATTTCCTCGCAACATCTTCTTTAATATCCTTATTAAACACAATTAACTTCTCTTTTCCATTACTAACCTTCTACATAGCCTCAGAGTAAAAGTTTTTCCCAGAATCAATAACCAATATTTTCTAAGTTCTCAAAACTAGGTTGACCTCTGATATCCTCATTAGTTTTGAATACACCTATAAACTATCTCATAACCCCAAAATTTCTCTAAATATAATTGTTTCCAGATTGGCAGTATACATCTCTTTATTCTATTCGAGATATTTACCACATTTCTATCTCAAGTTTCCATATGGAACACTCCACATTTGATTTCCTTTAGATCATCATAAAATAACCAGTTACGTCTTCTCTGAGCTACATAATTTACGTCCCTTCCTTAGCCTTCCCCATGCAAAAGATACGAAGATTCAAGGATTTCGAAGTACATCTGGTAGGGACGACAAGATATGGGTAATTAATGTAATGAGACAGAGTTTAAGATAAGAGGTAAATAAGAATGCAAGGGAATAATGGCGAGAAAGAATAATGAAGATATGTTCCTTCTCATCGGTTCAAACGAGAGGAACCCATCAAGCTTAAATTCAATAGCAAGGAATGAGGGTGAATCCAAACAAGAGGAAAAGGAATTCCAATTGAAGTTCAAAATGAGTTTCTCAGGGGTCGTTCCAGAAATCTCTCAAAGAATCCTAAGTGTGATTGAGTACCTTGGATTTAAAAATATTAATCTAAATACAAAATTAAATCAACAACTACAAAATTTTATCAAAATTATCAACTAATACCAGGATTCAAAGTTCTACAATGAATCCACAAAATCAAATTCAAATCAAGGAAAAAGGTGAATCAAAACAAGGAAAAGGAGTTTAAATCGGAATTCAAAATGAGATTCTCAAGGGTCATCCCAGAAATCTCTCAAAGAATCCTAACAGTGATTGAGTATCCTCTTATCCTAACATCTTAATTTATATATCCTATAGCAGGCTCGTAGTAGTACAACTAAGTCGTTGCGCTACTACAAAATCGTACTAATACGAATCTCGACTTGCATGGGCCACCACTAAAAATGTGTCACGACCCGTACCCTAGAATAAGGGCATGAGAAGTGGGTACGTCCAGCCTACGCCGCAGTATCGACGGTAGAACGCTATCCTATGTCTCAATGCATCTAACAGTATAAGACTAAACAGTTTATACTCCCCGAATGGGGGTGACATAGCAGAATGTAAACTCAATCACATCTAAGGTAGAGCATAAAGGAAGATAGATAAAACATGAAATCGAAAAGAGATACAACAGATAGAAGTCTAAGTGTCTAAGATACAAACTCAGAATACATCTCAAAACCCAAATACAGTAATCCATAAATACAACTCAAGATGACTGAAAATAAACTATAAGCAAAAACCCTAGCTATCTATGCAACCTCTACTGTCTCCTCTAGGCTAGCAGGCAATCTCCAGGCTATGTAAAATTTATCAACAGGTCCAGTCAGGACAGGAGCGAGCACATATCTCTCAAACAGTTCATAGCAGGTTAGGAGTATAAATCATACAATAGAGTAAAATACAGGAAGTGCTGAATGGAAGTACGAGTAAACAGGAGATATTTTGTAACTGAAAGTAAATACATGATAGTAGAGACTGTAAGTGGCTACGTGATTTAGAGCACAATATGGTTATGTAAACGGTTTAGGGGACATGAATGCAAATAAGGAGGCACATGAATACAGCTACTGGGGATATTGTTCACATAACCAATTCTACTCACCCCGCCCCAATCAATACACAAGGATCCATTCAAGTTACGTTATAAGCACATGAATACAGCTAAGATACGTGAACTCATGTAATGAGTAGTACATGAGGCACATGATAAAGCATATGAAAGCACATAAAGCATATGAAAGCACATAAGAACATGTAAAAATATGAACTAGTACGAGTACAAGGAGTACCTGATGCACATGATAAAGTACATGAACATGAAATACCCGATGCACCCGTAGAGGGATAACATCTCAGGAAAGGATCCATATAGTACTAATCTGTGAAGATACGTGTCAGCATCAAGTAAAGTAATCTAGAGCAAGAGTATAGTCCAGACAAGTATGAAAAGATTAGAGAATGTACTCGCCTGATATCTGAATGTCCAAGGTAAAGATACTGTCCGAGGAGAGGTGTCTGGCTCCTAATTAGAACAGCACAAGTCACAACATGTCCAGAAGGGTAATATAAAGCACTATAATGCATTCTACATGAATCTAGATCAAACTAGGCCAAAGTCAACCCTTGGTCAACTCTGGTCAACTGCACTAGTCAAACTATGTCAAACTAGGTCATGTCCTAACCCAGCAAGTCTAACTAGGCCTAACCAAGACTATCCTAGCAAGCACACATCAATACAAGGCTATACAAGCTAACATACACCCAACTTTATATAGCATGCAATTATTCAATACTCAAATAGGCAAGAATTCACATTAGATATACACTAGGTAATCTATTACTTTAAGCTATATATGTCTACACATATATACACATGCATATATTGGTATTCAATATTAGGTCTATAATCATGGCATTTCAAATGGTTATATAAACTTATATATTACAACACAATATGCTAACATATATATAATATACATACATAGCTAAGTTAACTATATTCATAAATACTTATTTTAGAGGCTATGTGTGTGTATGTGAACATGGCAAAGGGGCAAGTGAGGGTTAAATGGGCATACATAGTGTATACATATCAAAGAGTGTCAAAGTGTAAGTGAACAAAGTGTCAAGTGTGATAGTGTCAATATAGTGTAAGGGGGTACATGAGGTAATATAGGATTTGTGTTAACATAAAATATTACATATCATTAACTTGTATATTGCATACATTACATCTATTATTACATTCATGCTTGCATTCATTCATTATTCATTTATTCTCTTGCACTACTATATGTACCATACATTACATACTATGGAACCTACATATTCATTACAAGCCATACTTATACATGCTTACATTAGATAGGATACTTACACCTCATACATCATTTATTTAACCATTTACTCATGCTTGTATTCTCTATTTAATTACATAATGTATATACATTAACATGGGTTAAAATCAAATAGAACATTATATTATACACAAGGGTGCACAAAATGCATATGCCGAATAGTAACTCCTACTAATAATCAATACTGTACCATCTCAGCATGAATTAAAATCTAGGATTAAAGTATGTTATAGATCTATGTGTTAGCTTTCCGAAACTTCAAACGGATTGCGTTTTCGTTTCCGGAAACTCCCGAAATCGCGAAAACACCAAGAACGCGTTTGTTTTTCGTACAGCTGACACTCAAATAATTCTTCAGAAAGTTACAGAAAGAATTAGGCCTATTAATATATGTTTTTGGAAAGCTAACTTCAATACGCTTCTTTTTAAAAAAAATGGGATATTAAACCGAGGTTTGAGCTAGAAGTTATGACATTTCTAAGTTAGGGCTGAAATTAAAAACGTGGATAAAAATCATGACGGATTTAGATAGTTTGAGCCAAAAGAATACACAATATATATCCTAATTATCCACAACAATAATGACAATAATAATATGAGGAACCACACTCACAAACTTGATTATATAATCATCATGAACCATTTATTACATATATAAATATAGATACACTCTCATTACAATATATATATATATTTTTTTTTTTTTTTTATATATATATATATATATATATATATATATATATATATATATATATATACATACACAAATCTATATATGTAACATGAACACATCTATAAGAGATACATGAATGAAATGTAAAGTACTCAAGAACACATCTCTACATATTCAAATCTGAGATTTAATATGAATTAATTCATTTAATCAATATTTTAAATATAAAGTGTGTCCAAGTTTGGGGGTTTTTCCCATGAACACAAGACACAACAATAATACAATAGAAATCCCTAAAGGACACATAATGGACACAAGAGGTCACAAAATAGGGACACAACAATGGGGTTCATTCCTATGGTTAAAACTTTCCTAAATGCAAAATAGAGAAATAAAAGAGAAGAAAATATTACCTAAAGGAGAGAAAATCCAAGGAGAAATGCTTCTTCCTTGGGAGAGCTTGAGAGCACTTGGGGAAGAAGACTTCTCAAAGAAAGAAAATGAGATGGGAGTCCTATTAGGGCCGGCCACAATGGTTATATCCCCTCTTCATTGAATATTACAAGTTTGCCCCTCCTTTAGTTACAAGTGTTTAAAATAATTTTGGTTAGGGTTTGGGGGTAAAAGGGTCAAAATAAAAACTCTAAATGGTTAACCTAATAATTAGGATTATGACTAATCTTTCTAACATGACTAATTAAAATGTGGGCCATGGCTAACTAATGCATGGGTCCAACTAGAGTCTAAGTTACCCCGGGTCCCCGTTACAAGTCGGATTGAGATGAAATTCGAACCCGACTCAAATAATTCCAAAACAATATCATAAATAATAAAATAATATCAAAATAATTCAAAGAGGTCAAATACAAAATATCCTTAGGCCAGAAATGACATTAAAATATCATAATCACATGGTTAGGCTCTAGGTCAAACAGTATCTAGGGTTTCACTAGCAAAACGTCAAAACCACAAGTCATTGATTTAAATAATTTTAAAATGATTTAAAATCACCAAAAATTATATCATGAATTAAATATCATTATTAAAATAATTATAAACACGAAATTTTAAAATTACCCTCATTTGGAAAACTGGGTGCTACATATCCAGCTGGGGAGCATCAACCGACCAATGGGATAGGAGCCCTTCCGAGTGAGTTGGTTCATAAAAGTGTCGGTTGTAGAAAATGTGAAATTGGGACCCGCCACATTCAAGAACGTACCCGGGGCCAATCCCATTATAGAACGGCTGGTGTACACCTTGCCCGCGTACACCGACTTCAGGCTGTTGTTATAATGGATGTCTCCCACGAATATCCCACTCCGAGTAGGAGTTAAAGAATCTTCCATCTTCCTGTCCAATGGGAGCATATTGAACCAAGATAACGGGAAGTGACACTCCATCTGGGGAATACGGATCGCCATCCCGTTAGAAACAAAACTCCAGTTCTCTGACACCTCCAGAATCCGACTATTCTTTACAGTCAAGGCGTCTCCAAAGAAGAATGTGGGCTTCAAATATTTCCCTTCTAATTTCTCCGAGGTCATCATAGCATTAAGAAAATAAAAAAGCTGATTCTTGATGGCATTCGATCTCGCCGGGGACTCGTCACTCGAAAACTGGTCAGTCATGTGTTGGACTATATGGTCGTATCTATAGCCCAGAGCAGCTTGGGCGCTGCCTACCAGGAGCTCTCCAGCAGCATTAACCGGCAAATTCACTGAGAAGAAGACAAAAAAAGATAAGTTAAAAGGGTGGACAAAAAGGAACTAATTGGTGCTTTCGAGCTTATGCGGCTCCAAGCCTCATGCGGCTCAAGAGAACACTTATGCGGTTCCAACTTACTAAAGCCTCATGCGGCTCAGGAGAACACTTATGCGGCTCCAACTTATGGAAGCCTCATGCGGTTCAAGCTCAGAAGAACATTCATGCGGCTCCACTTAGTGAAGGGTCATACGGCAGTGCTTTCATAGGGCCCACAGGGATCGGATAAGTTCGTACGGGCCACGTGACAAACAAAAGTGGGCAAATCTATGCGGCTCAGTGTAGCCTATGCGGCCTGGTTGGCGAAGTACGTATGCGGCTACAGTGGCTATTCTTATACGGCTCGCGGCTCGACCATAGGACGAACATGCGACTCACATGAAGATAAGGGCTCGATTATAAAGCATGCGACGTAGCCATGGCAGTTAGGGTTCTTTAAACCCACATAAAGTCCTTACCATCAATAGGAGGATGAACGTCAGGGTGAGCTGCGGGCACGACGGCCGGCGGAGGAACGGTCGCGGCTGAAGTAGAGGCAGTCTTCTTCGACGAAGACGCCACCTTCTTCGTCGCGACGGTCTTCTTGGGAGCCATTGGCAATTAAAGAAGAAGATGACAATAGAGCAGAGAAAATTTGAAGTGAAGGAGAAAGTAAAGAAGTTTTCTCTCTCAAACTCCTCTTATTTATAGGAGGACAAGAGATGGGGGAACACATAGATTGATAACCGCCTCGGAAAAGACGAAACCGACTCCTCGGATTTCGGCCCCTCTCTCATAAAGGAGATTCACCCAGGGCATAAAATCTAAATATTTAATGAGCCGACCCTTGGGATCTCTCCTAAAGGCGGCACTAAAACGAATTTGAGGCAATTAATGATGTGCAGACGTGGCGAGGAGCTCATACGGTCCGAAGGTCCCTACGGCTGAGTGACTCAATGCGGCCGAGACATCCATGCGGCCGAGTCATCCATGCGGCCGAGACATCATATGCGGCTAGAAGAATACATGGCCATGCTTCTTATTCAAAGTATTTCAATTTTGCAAATTGAAAACTTTGAAGGGGGTCTTGTAGAAGCATAAAAAATAATAAAGAAAGATCCATGCGACCAGAGAGCCCCATGCGGCTCAGAGAAGTCATGCGGCTTAAGGATCCATGCGGATCAAGGATCTATGCAGCTCAAGAAAGTACTATACGGCTCAAAGATGAGCCACGTGGCACGTAAACAGCTCTCTCGTTCGTCCTTTACTGTATTAAATGCCTTGACGACTGACATCTCTGACAGTTCTGACACAAAGATATCATTATGACTCTCTCATAATGACGGACTCTTTGGGAAGCGAAGAAAATCTCTGACACGATCCCCCGAGAGTCAGAAACCTTCATGCGGCCTTGACACGTGGACAGTCGTATGCGGCCCAAGTGGAGACTCCTCCATGCGGCCCAAGCGGAGGCTCCCCCATACGTCTCACGAAGATCAGCCCCATGCGGCTCACGAAGATCAGCCCCATGCGGCTCACGAAGATCAGCTCCATGCGGCTCACGAAGATCAGCCCCATGCGGCTCACAAAGACCAGCCCCATACGGCTCACGATGACCATCCTCATGCGGCTCACGAGGACTATCTCCATGCGGTTCACTCATACTCATGCGGCCCAAATGTTCAAGGGGGGCCATTCTTAGACAGCCTTGACACGTGGCCAACCTTATGCGGCCCAACTTTTCCGCAGCTCAAATTTCTGCTGTTATGACACGTGGCATGACAGTAGGGCACGTGGCATCAGATTGATCGAAATCTCTCAACAAATCCCAATAAAATATTGGAATCAAATCAGATCATTTACAAATAAGCCAATTAAAGACATGTGTCGAGGAATCCGAGGTTGGCATGATAAATCAGGAGGATTTATGTCAATCAGAATTAATTATCCACAAAAGATTTGATGCAATCATATTTATTGCTCAAATCTCGATGAACGGCCCAGATCCAATGATCCTTAGCCGTCGACTTCCAAGAATGGACAATCATTGTAAACCCTAATGAGGCCCGCCACTCTTATAAATAGCAGGGTGCCATTCCCTTATGAGACACACGGACAGAGGGACATATACACAGAGATATACAGAGAGAGCCAGAGAGCCTGAAGAGATAGCATTTATTCATCAATGCCCAACAGTTCTTCTACAGAGCCAAGGCTGCACCTGATCGTCCAAGGAGTAAGGCAGAGCTGCCGTCGCTTTTCCGAGCCTCTACCGTCACCCCCCAGAATCTAAAATAAACAATTGTACTTAGATTGCTGTACCTAGGCTTTCGTCCCTAGGCTTTCTTTGTACAAGCGAGTTTGTATTGTGAAGTAAAAGTCCAGTCCTCCGATAATTGTTCTGCTCTTTTATATTTCATGGCAAACAACCGGGATGAATAGAATACTGCGAACTATGGACCTCTGCCATGATCTTCTGTCTGATATCTCCACTAGGTACACAAAGACACGTACCATGTTGAAGTGTACCGTCTTCATAGATATATAACTCTGGTCTCTGTCCTGCCTCACACTCTGCTCTGAGTCGCTGAAGCTTGGAATCTGCTGACTGTGCCATCCGGATCCCCTCGACTATAGTGGACTGAACTTGCATGCTGGCCATCAATGTCACACTAGAAGGGAGGACAACTTCTATTCCCATCTTCTGAAGATCGGCTAACAGCTCTGGTTGCGCTGTTAGGAAATAAACTCTGGCTCTCCTGCTCAATGTATCTGCAACAACGTTGGCCTTCCCAGGATAATACTGCAGGTTGATGTCATAATCCACAAGCAGCTCTAGCCATCTTCTCTGACGCATATTGAGATCCTTCTGGGTGAACACATACTTTAAACTCTTATGGTCGGTAAAAATCTCCACCCTATCTCCATACAAGTAGTGCCTCCAAAGCTTAAGTACAAACACTACCGCTGCCAGCTCCAAGTCATGGGTTGGGTAATTCCTCTCATGATCACGAAGTTGTCGTGATGCATAAGCTATTACCTTTCCATGCTGCATCAGAACACATCCTAAACCTCTGCCCGAAGTATCACAATACATCGAGAACCCTCCGGTTGCATCTGGAAGCGTGAGAATAGGAGCCGTCATCAAGCCTCGCTTCAACCTCTCAAAAGAATCCTGGCACTCTGCTGTCCAAGCAAACTGCACATCCTTGCGGGTCAACTGGGTCAATGGCGCTAAAATTCGAGCAAAGTCTGAAACAAATCGTCGGTAGTAACCGGCTAATCCAAGAAAATTACGGACTTCTGCCACTGTGCTAGGTACTGGCCACGTTTCAATGGCCACGATCTTCTGGAGATCCACTTCTACACCTCCTCTGGTGATGATATGACCCAAGTACGAAATACGATCGAGCCAGAACTCGTATTTACTGAACTTGGCATACAGTTGGTGCTCTCTGAGAATCTGGAGGACAACTTGAAGATGCTGCTCATGCTCCGCCTCACTCTTACTGTAGACCAGGATGTCGTCTAGGAATACAATCACGAACTGATCCAAATAAGGCATAAAGATACAATTCATGAGGTCCATGAATACTGCCGGCACATTGGTTGCTCCAAATGGCATCACAAGGAACTCCCAATGATCATATCTCGATCTGAACGCTGTCTTCGGGATGTCCTGCTCTCTGACTCTGCTCTGATGGTATCCTGATCTCAAGTCGATCTTCGAAAATACTGACGCCCCTCTGAGTTGATCAAACAAGTCATCTATCCTCGGAAGAGGGTATCTGTTCTTGATTTTCACTGAGTTCAAGGTACGATAATCTACACATAATCTGGACGTACCATCCTTTTTTTCACAAGAAGCATCGGGGCTCCCCAAGGCGATCCACTAGCACGAATGAATCCCTTGGTTCTGAGTTCTTCAATCATCTTGTACAATATCTCTATCTCTGATGGCGCCATCCTGTAGACTCTCTCTGACACTGGGGCTGTTTCGGGAATCAAGTCGATGGTAAACTCGATCTCTCGCTCTAGCGGCATCCCTGGAAGCTCTTCTGGAAAAACATCTGGAAACTCTTCGACTATCCGAGGCAACTGCACTGCTGCTACTGCCATCCGCAACACTGGAGAAGAAAGTTTAACTTCGCCTCGGGAGAAGGAAAACTTCGGCTCGCCTGGAATGCTAAAAATAACCCTGCCAATGTGGCAGTCTATTCTAGCATACTGGTCCCTTAACCAATCCATCCCTAAGACCACGTCATAATCGGCCATCGAGAACTCTATCAATCTAGCGGGGAATTCTCTACCGCTAACTACGATCCGATACGAGAAAAATACTTTATCTACTCCCACAAGTCCGTTACCAGTAAGTATATTGAGCCTTACTGATAATGACTCTGGCTCCAGTCCTACCCGTGTCGCGAATCGTGCAGACATAAATGAATGCGATGCACCAGAGTCAAATAATACTAAAGCTGGAAAGGTGTTGACGAGAATAGTACCTGCCACTATCTCACCTGGTGCTATTCCTTCTTCTCCCATGGCCAAAGCCAGCACTTGACCATGTCCTCTGGGTGCGGGTCGCCTCTGCTAAAAATTCCTCTGCCTGCTCTGGATCAGAGCTTGGGCTTGGGCATACTGCTGCGGTCTCTGCTGCTGGAATGCCTGGGCCTGCGTCGGCAATGGCCTCGGGAACGGGTACTGTAGATGCTGCTGTTGCTGCTAGATTGGTGCTGGTCCTCTAACTGAAGGACTAGAGAAGGCCGATGAACTTCCCCTGTTCGGACAGTTTCCAATCCTGTGGTCCGGGGCACCACAAACCAAGCACAAACCCTGTGCTCTGCGACACTCTGATACCACATGCCCTGGCTTCCCGCAGTGTGAACATCCTACTGCGAAAGACTGCTTCTGCTTCTGCTGCTGAGGGTGCGTCGGGATAGAATGTTGAACCGACGTCACTGAGGCCGCCCGCCTCGGAGCTCTAATGGTCAAAGCCCTGGCTGCAGGGGCTGGTGCTGATGACTAATTCATCTGGCCGTGAGATCGCTTCCGACCTCTGGTCCTATCCACGATCCTTTGGGAGGTATATTCATGCCTCCGGGCTGCTCTCAACACTGAATCAAAAGTCTGATACTCAAACTGCTCTACCGCCAATAAAATCTCTAGGTGGAGCCCTTGCTGGAACCGCTGGGCTCTATCGAACTCGGTTGCCACCAAGGTGGGAGCAAAACGACTAACCCTGGAGAACTCGATCGCATATCCATCGACCGTCCTGTCCATCTGCTTCAGATTGGTGAACCTTGTCTGTAGATCGTACCGAGCTACAGCATCGAAGTACTTGGTCTGGAATCTTTCCCTGAATACTGCCCATGAAATAGGGGCCACTGATCCATCGGCCTGCGCCGCCCACCAGCTGCGGGCAAGATCTAGTAACTGCAGGCGCACTACGGCCACCTTCTCGTTCTCTGGAGTCCTGGATGCTTCTAGAATCACCTCTGTGTCCTGAAGCCAAGCATCTGCAGCGATCGCATCTTCACTGCCGTCGAAGAAGGAAGGGTTTAAGCGCTTGAAGCTGTTGGCCACGCTATTACCCTGATGACCTCCTCTGGTCAAAGCGTCTGCCACCGCCTGGTACAAGGCATCTCCTCGACGATCCTGGAAAGCTAATAGGGACCTGATGAGACCCACCAAAGTGCCATCATTAGGCTCCGCAGGCTGGACGGGCTGAACTGGTGGTTTCCCTTCGGTAGGCATGACTCTGGAGGCTACTCCTGAATGTTGGACTTGATCTCCAGGTTGCTGCTGGTCCACAGGAGGTGCTTCGCCTTGCTGATCGGTAGGTCCAGGAACAATACCGTTGAAGAAGACGACATAGGGAACAATAAGGAAGGACCAGAACAGATCAACGATACAAACATGTAATCAAGTCAAGATTCTCAGGGATTTGAAAATATGAACAGAGATCAAGGACGAGTACTGATTGAGATATCTATTCGGTAAACCCTTACATATCTTGATTTACAAGACCTGCATGGGCCACCACTAAAACCATGTCACGCCCCTGAACCAGAATACTAGAGAGCGGGGGCAGACATAGCCAGTTATATATAATGAAATGGAATCTACGTCACTATACGGTCACGGCTGTCGAGATATATGAGAGTTTAACTATAATCCACCAATCTCCTATGGTCCAGAACAAGCCTATTGTCTCAATCACAAGCAAGTAGTAACAGTAACAAGATATTAGAGCATCAATATACAATAGTAAGGCGTCCCATACATTACATATTGGACGATCATCAAGCTAGTCGTACAAAATATCAGGACTAGCAAGAGTTTTAGTCAATATATGATCAACCCTAGGATTTGTCAATCATGTTACAGCCCATAGGCAGACAGTAAATAATGGTACAATACGAGCTAACACGTGCTCGTCGGCTAAACGCCTCAAAAGAATATTTTTTACAAATAGAGTGGGAGGACAAAAGAAACCCACTCGTTGCCCTGGTTACGCCTGGTGGTCACCATCGGGCTGGAAGACAGGTGGATCCTCTGGTGTTGCTCCGATATCTGGCCACACAAAACCAGCTGGATCAGACCCCAGAAAGAGCAAGTGCCACAAAGGAGGCTTCACTTAGGAACTAAAACCAGCATATCACAATAGAATATTAAAGATAATAAATAAAGAACTGATAATAATAGAGATAACAACAGTAAACTGAGTACGAGAAAACTATTCAAGTAGCCAGGTCACAACCCTTAAACCAAACAAGGACCGGAGTTGCAGCCCTTCACCTGAATAGAAACCCGTCTCAAATACTATTGGTACAGTGAAAACAATAAACGAAGAGAGGACACAGAACTGCTCCGGGAGCCAGGTTACAACTCTTAAACCAAATAAGGACCGGGGTTGTAACCCTTCGCCTGAACAGAACTGGACCTCTGATCTTTATTGCTAAGGCCAGCATAATTAATCATGGTATTAAGGTAAGGTAAAACATGACGAACATGGCATGGGATTGCAATAAGACAATAAACAAAGAGAGGACACAGAACTGCTCCAGGAGCCAGGTTACAACCCTTAAACCAAATAAGGACCGGGGTTGTAACCCTTCGCCTGAACAGAACTGGACCCCCGATCGTTATTGTTAAGGCAAGCATCAATAATCATGTCATGTCACAATCTTTGCACAGGATCAGGATAAGACTAAGCTGGAATAAACTACATCAATTCAATCACGGCCAATCAAGAGTACGGCTTGATACTTTTAACTAACTAGGGTTATTACAGGCCTAGTTACTAGCAAGATGTAATAAGATTATCCTAACAGCCACAAGCCCTGCAGACCATCCGGTTATCCAGGTCGAATTTTCGTTTGTGAAGAATGCAACACGTGACTGTGTGATGGAAATGTGCCCTACTCGTCGGTAGGCTACAAGTCCACCTAATGCGCCTAGATAACAGGATTACCTGTAGCTGGGAACCTCTTCCTGTCTACTGAATTATTCTAGTTTATTAGCCTTAGTCAATTGCTGTAGGTATCCCTGACCGTGGTACTCAGGGATCCCTATCCTAGACATGATGCAAGACAGTACTGGTTTATTTGTACAAACACAATCGCCCACGGTGTCCAGGTCGTTCCTACTTGTCATGTCAGGCTAGATGTCGTAATAGCATGTCGAGATATATCATGTCAGTTTACTTGCCAAGAGTGCGCCACAGCGGGCCACTATCGTGTTCTATTTTTACATTATCATGAATGAAAAAAATTGCATAAAATAACTAAAAATATATTCTTGAAGCCAAGGAAATGATCTACAACTTTTATATTGGGAGTTGGAAGAAATTCTGGACACAATTCAGCCAAACAGGACTTAAAACAGCCAAAAATAGCCAAAATAGGCACTATGCGGCACTATTCAACACTATGCGACACTTTCATATACGGCTGGACACTATACGGTACTATGCAGCACCCTTATGCGGTTCGGCATATACGGCACTATGCAGCACCCTTATGCGGCTCGGCACTATGCAGCACTATACAACACCCTTATGCGGCTCGGTACTATGCAGCACCCTTATGCGGCTCGGCACTATGCGGCACTATGCAGCACCCTTATGCGGCTCGGTACTATGCAGCACTCTTATACGGCTCGGCACTATGCGGCACTATACATCACCCTTATGCGGCTCGGTACTATGCATCACTCTTATGCGGCTCGGCACTATGCGGCACTCTTATGCGACTCGACACTATGCAATACTATGCAGCACCCTTATGCGGCTCGATACTATACAGCACTCTTACGCGGCTCGGCACTATGCGGCACTCTTATGCGGCTCGGTACTATGCATGCGGCACTATTCATCGTCCCTGCCAAAATCAGCACAGATGAACATAGAAATGGCCAAAAATGCTTTTGGCCATAACTTCCTCAAAACAAGTCAAAATTCAACTTTTCAAAGATCTATTTTGGGTAAAATCAAATTCTCTACAACATGGAACAATCAAAACATGAAAATAATAAATTTTAATAGATCAAAACCCAAAAAAAATTAAAAATAATATAAACTTAGATCTACAAGAAAATATCCACCAAAATAGAAAATGCCAAGTTCTAAAGTATCTTAGAATCAAGTAAGGAAGAGAATGGAACAATAAAACTTGAGATCCATCATGAAACAAGTTTACACTTGCCTAAGATCTTTCTCTCTCTCTCTCTTCCTGGTAGGTGTAGAAGTAAATGTGGAGAAGAAGAAGAGTAATGAAGAGAGAGAATGAGGGAATGGGTTAATAAAGGATGATGGTGGTGGTAGGTAGGGGTTCTTCCTTTGGTTCATGATGAACCAAGGCAACCCAAGCCTAGCCGAACCAACCCAAAATAAACCGAGCCAAGCCAAGAGATATGCGATATAAGATAAAATACGTACATGTATTCCAAGATACATAATACGAACTACAGGCATTACATCCTGCATGATTCACCTTGACATGATTTCCAGTTTATATATTCTGTTTTACTTACAGTCTTAATATATCATCATGTATTCCATTATGATTGTCTCTTACAGCATTTGTCAGTACTATGAAACTGTTGTTGGTTTATGTACTCGTTCCATCCCGACTGGATATGTTGATAATATTTTAGGAGTTGTTATACCATTAGTTGACTTCATGATGTTGCTAGCTGAGGTGGATCTCACTATTCTTCTATGTGAGTTGCCTGGTAGTTATCCTTAGTTGTCTTATTTTTCCTTATTTATTTTCCTGTCTTATGATTCCTTCTAGTAGTTTCTAGTTGTTCTTGTGCTTTAGTTATCTTTCTTGTCTTATCATCCCTAGCTGTTGTGATGTGACTATAGTATATTTATAGTTGTAGGCCTTCTAGATGTAGTGTATATTTTTGGGTACTAGATAGCGTTTTACCGCCGATACTGTGGCGTAGGCTGGGCGTGGCCCACGTATTCGTATCCGTATATCCGGATGCGGGTCGTGACACGGATCCCCAAAGCTTTAGATTGTATGGGTGTGCCCCCATCTTCAGATCTTGACATTGCACTCATGAAATATCCATCCGCATCACAAAGAACTGCAGCCGCGCCCATCCTGCCATCTAAGTTGGCTCCAACAAAATTGATTTTGTATTTGTTCGCTTGAGAAGGAATCCACTGTGATGACTGTTGGCACATGTCATTAAGTGAACTAGTGTTTGTATCTTCCGAATTTTAGGCTTCGTATTTGTACTTCAGATTGGTAGCTTCCTCATAGATGTTGCTGCTGTAGATAGGACGATATTCAAATATTGCTTTGTTCCTTGACTTCCATACAATGCACATTTGGTAGAAGCAGTGTGTTAACATCTCTCGATCTCCCTCCTTTAGTAGATCGGTTAGGAATATTGCAATTGTAGTATCCTGCTTAATATGAGAAGCAAGTAATGGGTGATGCAGCCAGGAAGTTCCTGTAATGGGACAATGAAAGATTAGATGATCTAAAGTTTCAGAGTGAACCTTGCAGAGAGGGCACATTGCATCTATATATCTGACACGCCGATGAATGTTGTCTTTGGTGGGGAGGGAATTGGTTAGAGCTCTCCAAACAAATAGTAGGACTCTTGGGCAAATATGATTGAGCGACCAAAACTTGTGCCATTCCTTGAACTCATATTCTGAAGCATTGTGATCCTCCTTGTCAGAATTGGTATGAATTAACCGGTATGCAGATTTGGTTGTTAGAATGCCATCATTGGTGTGTATCAACTTTAATTGATCACTCGAACAGTTAGGAGAAAGATGAATGTTCAGAATGGCTTCAGCCTCCGCTGGGGGTGGGGTGGGAGGGAGGGGGGAATGATATTTATAAGATGTTCCTTCCATCTAAAAGTGTCCCTATTAATGAGGTCACTCACCTCGGTAGGTAAATGAAAGGATATGGTAGGTAAATAAAAGAAAAATACTATTTGTCCCTCCAAATTATTCCTTCAAAGCATCCCTTCTTATGTGACGACTTACGTGTCGTCTGATATGGCAGCTGACAAGATAGCTTTCAAAATTAACATTGAAATTAATATTATGATTAAAATTAACATTAAAGGTTAAAATTAAAATTAGTATTAACATTAACATTTAAATTAAAATTAAAATTAAAATTAAAATTAGTATTAATATTAATATAATTAATATTAACAATAATATTAACACTAACAATAAAAAAATTAGATAATTAATTTTTTGGATTATAATTTGCCATCTCAGATAATATGTCAGCCACCACATTAGCCGTCACGTAAGTAAAAATTGTTAAAAAAATATATATTTTACAGCCACGAATAGCATTACTCCATTGCAAGCATGCGCACGAGTAGAACCCGATATGACATCCAATAAAACATGGATCTTCCATTAATAAAAGCCTCTCCAGAACAGCCTCATAAGCCATGATTCTATCTTGGAAATGTCGTGGGTTGAGGAATGACCCGACAATTCGTACTCTTAAATCATTCCTCCGTGCATCGAGATCTGAGATTGTTTTTCTTTCTGAAACAAGATGCTCGTCAACAAATGCTGATCGTATTGCTATTGATCTTGGTTTTGACCATTACTATTCAATATCATCTAGGGGTCTTTCGGGTGGATTACTACTATGTTGGAAATCTGACTTTCATCTTAATGTTATTGCTGCATCTGGTAATTGCATTCACTGTGAGATCACTATCTCATCTGTTAACCACTCTTGGAATATTTTATTTTTGTATGGTCCACCAAATGTGATGGATAGAAGGATTTTCTGGTCTAATTTGGATTCTACTATACAATCTATACATGGGCCTTGGATATGTCTGGGTGATTGCAATTCCATTCTTTGTGGTTCTGAAAAAAGTGGAGGAAATCCCTTCAACTTTCAGCATCATAAAGATTTCATTAACTGGTTCAATAATTCTGCTGCTATGGATTTGGGATATTCTGGGCCTGCCTTTACTTGGAGTAATCGTAGACACTCCAAATATAATATTGCTGAAAGACTGGATAGAGCCATGTCAGATACCCAATGGCGTTCTTTATATCCTAAAGCTTCTGTTCTGCATCTTCCCTGTTTGAATAGTGATCATAATCCCATTTTGTTATTGTTGGAACCTACCTCTATTAAAGGAAGAAGGCCTAATAGATATGAAGTTGCTTGGACTTATGAACCTGGTTTTAAAACGTTGCTTGCTGATTTGTGGGGGAATATCCATTCCCAGGATTTTGGTAACAAACTGAACATTCTACTTCCTAAACTTAAGGCATGGGGTTTCTCTAGATTGGGGAATATTGAGAAGGATATTAAATTTCTTGAAGAAAATCTTCTTTCTATTCAGTCTCTTCCTGATTCTGATTATAAATATGTTGAAGAAAGAAAAGTACAAATGCTACTCAACAAACTTCTTATGCAAAAAGATTTATATTGGAAACAAAGATCTCATATTTCTTGGTTACGAGATGGGGATAAAAATACTCGTTTTTTCCATTTATCTGCTACTGCTAGGCATCACAGGAATCTTATTCATACAATTACTAAGGCTAATGGTGAAGTTGTGAACACTCAGAAGGACATTTCAGATGAGTTTATTTCTCAGTTTTGTGCTCGGTTCACTAAATCCAGTACTAACCCTGTTCCATTACATATATTATCTGAGCTTCATAGAATCAGTAGTACAGATAATGATGGGTTGGGAGCCATTCCTGATGAGGAGGAGATCAAGATGGCAATCATGTGTATGGGCCCTTATAAATCCCCAGGTCCGGATGGCTATCCAGCTGCTTTCTATCAAAAAAATTGGGATTTGATTGGAACAGAGGTAATTAATCTCATTCAAGCATATTTTTCTACTCCTGTTATGCCAAGGATGTTGAATCATACTTTCATTGCTTTGATTCCTAAATTATCTTCCCCTTCTTCTGCTAATGATTTTCGACCAATTGCTTTATGTAATGTTTTGTATAAAGTGATTTCTAAAATTATTGCCAATCGTTTACGTTCCTTTCTTCCAAATCTTATAAGTCCATTGCAAAATGCCTTTGTTCCTGGGAGAAATATTGGGGATAATGTTATTATTGCTCATGAGTTATTTCATTCCATTTCCAAATTTGGTTCTGGCAATAGCTCTTTTGCTTTGAAATTGGATTTATCTAAGGCTTATGATAGACTTGATTGGAGCTTCCTTAGTCAAGTTTTATTTGGTTTTGGTATTTCTGGGAAATCTCATTCTCTTATTATGAATTGTGTTACCACCACTTCATTTGCTATTCTGGTGAATGGTATTCCTACCAAACCTTTCAAGCCCAGTTGTGGCATACGGCAAGGGTGTCCACTTTCCCCCTATCTCTTCATCTTGTGTATGGAAGTTTTATCACAATTTATGCTTATTATGGAAAGAAATGAGTTTTATGACGGTGTCACCATTCCTAGATGCCCTGTTTCTTTTTCTCATTTAGCTTTTGCTGATGATATTTTTCTATTTGGAAGATGTTCACTGCATAATTTGTTTCAAGCCAAATATATCATTCAAACTTTTGAGCAATGGTCTGGTCATCGAATAAACTTTGATAAATCTTCAATTTTCTTTTCTAAATCTACTGATCCATATATGTGTCAATTGTATCGACACTTGCTGGGTGTTAAAGCTATGTCTATTTCTGATAAATATCTTGGCCACAGTCTTCAACTTTCCAAAAAAAGATTGAATACATTTTCTGATTTGATTGTCAGTAGTAATTGTAAACTACAAGGGTGGAAGAGAAGTTGTCTTTCTCATGCTGGTAGAACAGTGTTAATCAAATCAACACTGGCTTCTTTGCCTATTTAGTTACTATCTTCCTATCTTGTTCCAAAGAAAGTAACTGGTACCATCTCTAAACAACAAAGGGATTTTTGGTGGGGTGATATTGATGGAAAGAGGAGACTCCATTTTACATCTTGGGCTAAATTCACTAAGCCTAAGTTCCAGGGAGGTCTTGGCATTCGTGATCCTTTTATTTCTAATCTATCATTGATTATGAAATTGGTTTGGAAATTTCTTAATGATAAACAGTCTCCTTGGGTTCAATTGCTGAAGAGTAAATACTTGCATTCCTCTTGCTTTTGGTCAGTGGCTACTACTTCTACTGCTTCTTGTGTTTGGTCTAGTATATTGGCTTGTAGAGAATATCTACATGGAAATATCATTTGGTCTGTGGGTGAGGTACAAATATTCAAATTTGGGATGATCCTTGGGTGCCTGGACAGCCTGATTTCCGGGTTATTGGCTATCCATTTGCTAAAGAGCTGGTGTCCACTGTTAATGAGTTGATCCATATACAAAATAATGTATGGAATGTTGATAAGATCCTACATTTATTTCCTTCCCATGAAGCTGAGGCAATTCTCAATATTCCCTTATCTAATTCTGGATTATCTGATGCTCTTTATTGGAGGCATACCACAGATGGCAACCTTACTGTTAAATCAGCATATAGAGTGATCCATGAGTCTCTTAACAGAGAGCCTCATATCACTGATTCATCTACATTTACTGATTGGAAGAAGTTCTGGAAAAATTCTCATATCTGCCCTCGGGTTCTTCTTTTTGCCTGGAGATCAATCACAAACTCATTGCCTACTAAATCAAATATTCATCGAAGGGTGGAAAATGTTGAAGCACTATGCCCAATGTGTCAGGTATGTAATGAAACTAATGATCATCTTATTTTGCAGTGTCCTATGATAAGAAATGTTTGGTGTCATAACTCTACATTTTCAAGACTTCTACTTCGACACTCAACTCTTTCTTCTTTCCTTGCTGCACTGCTTAATGAGGGGGATCGACGAGCTCTGTCTTCTTGCTTTTATATCATGTGGGCGATTTGGAAAGCAAGAAACAACTTTGTTTTCGAGAACAAGAAGATTGATATCAACCAGATTTTATCTACTGCAACCTCTTTACAAGAAACTTATGAAGGATACACTTTGCAAGAGCCCTCTCTGGAGCTTTCACCAACTGCAATTTCTTCCAATCCAACTTGGCAACCACCATTGAACAATACTTTGAAGATTAATTTTGATGGTGCTTTTCTAGATGGGAAAATGGCAGCTGCTGCTCTTCTGCGAGATGGTTCGGGTCGATTTTTAGGAGCTGTTTCTAAAGTTCAACATGGCGGTTCTTCCATTGAAGCAGAGGCATTGGGTATTCATCTATCCATCCTTCTTGTGCAACAACATAGTCTTTGCAATACTGTTATTGAAGGTGACTGCAAACCATTGATCGATGCTATTTTATCGAAATTTGATACAATCATTTGGTTAGCTCGTCACTCAATTTCATCTGCAAGAAAGCTTCTTCTGTCGACATCCAATATTTCATACTCGTTTGTTCGTCGATCTGGCAATGTATGTGCCCATCAGCTAGCTTCTCATGCTTTACTGTTTAATCCTGTAAATATTTTGACTGTTCATTCTAGCATTCCTCCATGTATATCTGAGGCTGTGGAATTGGACAGTTCACTTTGTAATTTGAATATTTGAATGAATGGAAATGCTGTTTATCTCAAAAAAAAAAAAAAAAAAAAAAGCCTCTCCACTGACGCGTCATCTTCCTCTCCATACATCCCAAGGCCCAGCAGCAGCACTACCACCACCTTCATAGTGGGGCTCCTCTCGACCCACCCATCCACAAAACTACAAATTAATCTCCTCCCCCCTTCACTTCACTCCACTACTACAAAACCCTCATTTTTCACTAGTTGTTCATACATACATACACACACACAACATTCTGATAGCAGCGAGCGAGCGAGTGAGGTAGTGCGTGCGCGCGTGCGTGCGTGCGTGCATGCAGTGGCAGCAGCAAACAGAAGAAAATCCAAACCAAGTTTTCGAGTTTTGAGCACCAGCTCTTCCCATGCTTGGGAGACCGAGTTCATGTCCTAATTTATTTATTAGGTTAAACATACACACATCGATCACTTGACCACCTTGGTCGCAAAAGAAAACCCTAGCTAGCCAGCTAGAGGAGATGATCAGCCTGTCGGACTTCTACCACGTCATGACGGCGGTGGTGCCACTGTACGTGGCGATGATCCTCGCGTACGGCTCCGTGAAGTGGTGGGGGATCTTCTCCCCGGACCAGTGCTCCGGCATCAACCGCTTCGTCGCGCTCTTCGCGGTGCCGCTCCTCTCCTTCCACTTCATCTCCACCAACGACCCCTACGCGATGAGCGCGCGCTTCATCGCCGCGGACACCCTCCAGAAGCTCCTCGTCCTCGCGGCGCTCGCCGCCTGGGCCGCCCTCAGCCGCCGCGGCAGCCTCGAGTGGACCATCACCATATTCTCCCTCTCCACCCTCCCCAACACCCTCGTCATGGGCATCCCCCTCCTCAAGGGCATGTACGGGGACTTCTCCGGCAGCCTCATGGTGCAGATCGTCGTCCTCCAGTGCATCGTCTGGTACACGCTCATGCTCTTCCTGTTCGAGTACCGCGGCGCGAGGCTCCTCATCGCCGAGCAGTTCCCCGGCGGCGCGGCCGGGTCCATCGCCTCCATCGCGGTCGACCCCGACGTCGTGTCGCTGGACACGGGGCGCGGTGCGCTCGAGGCGGAGGCCGAGGTCAGGGGGGACGGGCGGCTGCACGTCACCGTGAGGCGGTCGAGCGCGTCGCGGTCGGACGCGTACTCGCGGCGCTCTCAGGCGCTCGCGGCGGGCGCGACGCCGCGGCCGTCGGACCTGACCAACGTGGAGATCTACTCGCTGCAGTCGTCGAGGAACCCAACGCCGAGGGGGTCCAGCTTCAACCACGCCGATTTATACTCGGTGGTCGGGAGGAGCTCGAACTTCGGGCAGAACACGCCTAGGCAGTCTAATTTTGAGGAGGACCAGCACACTGCCGCCGCTGCTGCGGTTGCTGGTGGCGGCAGCAAGCCGCGCACGCAGGCTGCCGCGACCGTGCATTATCCGGCTCCAAACCCGTGCGTGTTCGCCCCTCCGGGCCTGCCCGCGGCTGTGAAAGCAGCCGCGGTCGGCGGGAGGAAAGCGCACGTGTTGAAGCCGGAGGAGGGAGGAGGGAGCAAGGACCTGCACATGTTCGTCTGGAGCTCCAGTGCTTCTCCAGCTTCGGATGTGTTCGGGAACAACAACCCGGAGTACGCACTGCATTCTGCTGATCACTCCGCCGCGGCCGCCGCCGCTGTCAAGGAAGTTAGAATGGCAGTCTCTCCTGGCAAAGGTGCACGCTGTTCTCTAAACCTCTCTCTCTCTCTCTCTCTCTCTCTCTCTCTCTCTCTCGTTGCGCGTTGTCGTTCGTATAGTACTGACTAATTCGATCAGGCTGCGTCTTCTCAGTCGATGGACGGAAGGACGAGTATCTGGAGCAAGACGAGTTCAGCTTCGCCAACAAGGACAATATCGACGTCGACCGGAAGGCGCACGATGCCGCGGGCAAGCTTGCGGGGAGCGCCGCGATGCCGCCGACCAGCGTCATGACCCGGCTCATACTCATCATGGTGTGGAGGAAGCTCATCAGGAACCCCAACACCTACTCCAGCCTCATTGGCTTAGTCTGGTCTCTAGTTTCTTTCAGGTAAGCTTTACCTAGGGTTACTTAGTTTCACGCTCTCGTATAATATTCAAAATTTATAATTAGTCCTGTATATTATCCAAAAATAATCATTTGAGTCTCATACTGACTGTTGGCTGGAGCCTCACCTTGAAAACCAAATTGAATATGGGCGCGGCTGTGCGCACCCCATGTATTATTTAGCACGTCCCAAGTGTTAAGTATACCATATTTTAAATAAATAAAATTAACATAAATGTTAAGTACACTCCACCAAATGATCAAAATATTTTTTTCTATTCTAACATAAAACCTATCATCATTCCTAAGCACATCCCACATATCATTTCTAACCTATCTACTCTCCTTTCTCCTCTCTCCAACCAGCCCTCTCTCTTCTCCAAACCCAACGTCTTCTCCGGTCCCCTCTCTTCTCCATTCGCTACACTATTGCCGAGGAGCTTTCGGATTGTTAGAACAAAATAAATTTTGAATTTTTTTTTTTTTGGGGTGTATTCACAGTTCTATTCGAGCCTGGTCTGTCGAGCGCACAGAGTGGTGTTCGACCCCACGACAGTCGAACATTGTTGTGCACGTTCGACCAAAGTGGGTCGAACGAAAGATCACCTGTTCGACCTATTTTGGTCGAACAATAGGAAGGCTGGTGGGATGTGCTAGGAAGGTCATGTGGATATATGTGTCTTTTAACGTTAATCAATTTTTCAACTTAAGTTATATGGGGTATGCTAAATAATACGTGGCGTGCGGATAGCTGCGTCCATTGAATATACACGAGACCCTAAAACTAAATGTAAATTTCTAATTTTCTGAACAATATGAAGACCTAAACACATAAATATCCGACCAAACGGTACGAATTACAATCTTTTTGTGAAATATTGTAGATGGAATGTTGAGATGCCTGCCATTATATCGAAGTCCATCTCCATCCTCTCTGATGCAGGACTTGGGATGGCTATGTTCAGCCTTGGTCAGTACACTCCACTGTTACATTAGTTTGTGTACTTCTTCTTCTTCTTCTTCTTTGCTTAGTTACTTATTACTGATGTTATGCGGACAAGCAGGTCTGTTCATGGCATTGCAGCCGAGGATCATAGCGTGCGGCAACAGGATCGCGACCTTCGCCATGGCCATAAGGTTCCTGGCAGGGCCAGCCGTCATGGCTGCGGCCTCCATTGCAGTAGGCCTCCGCGGCGTCCTCCTGCACGTCGCAATCGTACAGGTCACAGCCCTCCTGACACCCCGACACACGAAACCGATACAACTTTTCTCTTCTGTGCCAGTCCCACTCATCGATTGCACAATTTTATTTTATTTTTTTGAATTTTTTTTTTTGGCAGGCAGCTCTGCCTCAAGGGATAGTTCCCTTCGTGTTCGCGAAGGAGTACAATGTGCACCCCAACATTCTTAGCACCGGGTGAGTACACGATGCTTTGTTCTCTTACTCGAAAAATTATTCAGTAAGTCAGACTCACGTGCACCTTGATTCTCCTCCACTTGATGGCATGAGAATGGAAAAGACTGTTCGAGGCTGCCACTGCATGTACTCGTCTCCATATATCAAGTGAAAGAGAATCAAGATGCACAATGAGCCTGACTCACTGAATAATTCCTCGTTTGTGTAATTGTACAATGTTTTATTTGTTACTGAACTCGAAAGTGGCTATTTCTTGTGAAGGGTGATATTTGGGATGCTGATTGCTCTGCCGATAACGCTGGTTTACTACATTGTGATGGGCCTATGAGGGGATGTAAAAATTTGCTAGTAGTTTCAAGTGAACCACCGCGTCGAAAGCAGGACTTGGAGGAGCGGTCGCAAAGAGGGGAAACCCAGAAAGAGATTCAACCCGACCTGATACGAACTCGGACAATGATATATGTGATTAACCTTGGGCTAGATATTGTAAAATGAATCTCATAGCTCTTCCTGTTATTTAGCGCTTTCGTACCCACCTTTCTCACCTTGTTCATCTCTACTATTAGGCCTTGTTTGGTTCAGAGAATCATCGGGTTGAGAAGGAAAGTGATTACTTTCCTATGTTTTGGTGTCAAAAAAATTGAGGAGGAAAGAAAAGTAATTTCCAATGGAAGAAAAATTAGAAAGAAAATGATTCCATCCATTGAAGAAATCACTTTTCCACATTGAAGTATTCACTTTCCTTTCTAAATTCTTTAACATTTTCAAAGTAAAATCGATAGAAATTATAATTTTTTAAAGAAAATTAAATGCCAAGAAATTATTTCCTTTTCCTTCCATTCCGCGAACCAAACGAGACCTTAGATTAATGTCGTCTCAGATCATCGACGACAAAAAAAACTAATTTTTCGGAATGCAAACGAGTCCTATAACAAAAGTAGGTTGGTACTAAAATAATTAAAGATGGAGGAGGCCGGTGGAGGGGCCATCATTTTAGTCCTCCTTTGATGGTGGCCATAAATTAGATTTGTCGGGGGTGGGGTTCTATTGCAAAGCCAAAAGGATGCACGAGAGCGTCTGTGTCTGTGTCTGTGTCTGTGTCTGTGTCGGGGAGGGATTGGACACTTTGGAACCCAGCCTGATGCCCATCCGACCGGTGCAAGCATATCCAACGACATCACTACCCTATCTGTCGTTGTTGCGATAAGGTGGTGCTTCTTCTTACGGTTAGCCAGTCTTTTCCTGCTTTTATGGGCCACTCCTCCTTGTTTCCCTCCATTAATTCTCGTACCTTGGAGTATCACTAGTAAGACCCGTACTTGGTATAACTTTCATGGCTAAACGGACGGCTCGAAATTGAACTGAAGGAGGGGTGTTGGTGTGTATGTAAACATTAAAAACAGTGGGCTCAAATGACATGCAACGTAACATGTACAAAGTCTCGTAAGTTAAGTTGATCGCAAAAAAAAAGTAAGACCCATTCCAATTTCTAAATTCTAGATTCAGAATATAGGAGCTTGTTTTGTAAAATAGTGGCTTAATTAAAGTCCTATAATAGTCCTGTCCTATCAGCTATAGTCTTGGTCTCAGAATTTCTACATTCAGAATGTAGAAACTCATTTTGTAGAATAGTAAACCTCAATTTGGAGTTCTAATTTCTAGATTCTAGATTCTAGATTTTATATTATTTTCCGAAAAAGAAAGAAACAAAGATACACATAGGTCTACATTCACTCATCTTATTTGGGTCTCAAGATTTATTTTCTATTTTTCTCATACAAACACAGCCCATTCTACTTTTATTTCTATTTTTGTACAAATTTGACAAGATGCATTTTTTAGCTCCATCTACTAATGATTCCTTTACAGATTTGTCCAATTACCATTTGTCATTTTTTATGGACGTCAAAGAAATCAAATTAGTCATAATTGAATAAATCCAAATTCTAAAAATCTAAAATCGAATTTAATCATAATTGAAACCGAACTGAATTATCGATTCGGTTTGTTTGGTTAAACCATTACTATTGTTTAATAAATGGATCCAAAACCGAAATTATGGTTATATTAAAAATTATAATTTATATACACACATTTCTTGTATTTCAAATTAAGTTACGTCCAAAGTTAGACTTGATGTTAAATTATCAAAGTTATACTTCAAAACATATACATAAAATTATTGTTTTAAAAATATACACAAATGTACACAATTTAAATCATAAAATAAGCATAAATTGAGGGTATTTACATAATTGTATAATTTTAGGCTAAATTATAACTTAATACCCTCAACTATTTGAGTTTTTCAAGTTGATACTCTCAACTTTGATAGGTATTAACTTGATACCCTAAATTTCAAAACCGACAAAATTTTCCTTCATATATTTCCCCTCTCCCTACCGGTTGTCACTGTAATGCCCTGTTCCGCTTAGTTCAACCGGAGGAATCGAAACGCAATAGCGTTTGGACTTAGCCATGTAACGGCTTGTTCGAAGTCCCGCTCGACCGAGACAACTCCTCGTTCAGGTGGATGGCTTCGGTATACTTACCTCAACTAGGCCTTCAGACTAATGTAGAAGCATGGAAAAGAATAAAGAAGGATCCATGCGGCCAGAGAGCCCCATGCGGCTCAGAGAGTTCATGCGGCTCTAGTATCCATGCGGCTCGAGCGTCTATGCGACTCACAAGTTCTATGCGGCTCAGAGAGGAGCCACGTGGCCTGCAAACAGCTCTTCCGTTTGTCCTTTACTGCATTAAATACCTTGACAGCTGACAGTTCTGACACATGACAGCCCTGACACAAAAATACAATTATGACTCCGTCATAATGGCAGACTCCTAGGGAAATGAAGGAAATCTCTGACACGATCCCCCGAGATCCAGAAACTGTCATGCGGCCTTAACACATGGACAGTCGCATGCGGCTCAGGCCGAAGCTGCCCCATGCGGCTCACGAAGACTATCCCCATGCGGCTCACGAAGAATATCCCCATGCGGCTCACGAAGACTATCTTCATGCGGTTCACGAAGAAGGCACCCATCATACGGTCACCTACACTCATGCGGCTCAGATCATTACCATGCGGTCCAAATGTTCAGGGGGCCACTCTCAAGCAGCCTTGACACGTGGCCAGTCTTATGTGGCTCAATAAGGAGCAACCTTCCTGCGGCTCAGATTTCTGCAATGACTCGCGGTTAAGACACGTGGCATGATAGCGGGGCACATGGCATCAAATTGATCGAAATCCCTCAACAAATCCCAATAAAATATTGGGATCAAATCAGATCATTTGCAATCAAGCAAATTAATGACACGTGTCGAGAAATACGAGGTTGGCATGACAAATTAGGGGAATTTATGTCAATCATCATTAATTACCCACAAAAGATTTGATGCAATCATATTTATTGCTCAAATCTCGTATATTCAAGATGAACGGCCCAGATCCAGTGATCCTTAGCCGCCGACTTTTAAGAATGGGCAATCCTTGCAAACCCTAATGATGCCCCTCACTCTTATAAATAGCAAGGTGTCATTCCCTTGCGAGGACATACAGACACACACATAGAGACATATAGAGAGAAAAATGAGATTCTCAGATAAAAAAAAAGAGAGAAAGACATAGAGAGCCAGAGAGTTAGAGAGAGAATATACAGAGCCTGAAAGGAGAGCATTTCTTCAGCAACGCCAAGCAGTTCTTCTACAGAGCCAAGGCTGCACCCGATCGTCCAAGGAGTAAGGCAGAGCTGCCGTCGCTTTTTCGAGCCTCTACCGTCACCCCACAGAATCTAAAATAAACAATTGTACCTAGATTGCTGTACCTAGGTTTTCGTCCCTAGGCTTTCTTTGTACAAGCGAGTTTGTATTGTGAAGTAAAAGTCCAGTCCTCCGATAATTGTTCTGTTCTTTCATATTTCATGGCAAACACGATGGCGACTCTGCTGGGGACAAACTTCTCCACGGCTGAGGAGTTGGTGACGCAATCGGATGCTGCCGAACTTGGCTCCACGCAATAGAAGATGGTCGTCCGCTTCGACCAACATGCGTTTAAAAAAATGCTCTCTGAGGGAAGCGCTGGCCCGGTCCAGAAGCGAACCCGCACAAAGAAAGCTCGCAGCGAGTGGAGGCCAAAATTATTTAGTCCTCCCCAAGCTTTGGACGGAGTACTCTCTGCTACCCAAGGCGGCGAAGGCGACTCTCATACGGCTCCACTTCAAGCCATAGAGAACTCTGCTGTCCCCAAGTCCAGCAGAGGAAAGCACTACGATGCTGGACTTGCAGGGACAAAGAGTGATTCTATGCGCCCCAAGAAGAAGCCGAACACTCATGTGGCCAAGTCTTCCAGCCGCATGCAGGATGCTCATGCGGTTGAATCTGCCAGTCGCATGAAGAAGGTCTATGCGGCCAGATCATCCAGTCGCATGAAGAAGACTCATGCGGCCGAGACTCCCAGTCGCATGAAGAAAGCCTATGCGGCCACAACTGCCAGCCGCATGAAGGTTATTGATTCCAGCCGCATGACGCCTATTCCACGTGGCTCTGTCTTCGTCTGCCTCTCCTACGGTCCTGATCTCTTGTGCTCTCAAGAAGATATGTCTGACTCTCTCCAGCATCACTTAGACTCTTCCTACTATGTGCCCTTACGCACTAGAGCAAAGAAGTCTAGGGCAGCGCGAGCTTGGCAAGCTCGATCCGCTGATCCGACCTCTGACCATCCGAGCGTCCCGCATACTGTTATGCGGGTCTCAGATGGAAAGTTGTACAGAACCACTCGAGTCCAGCCCCCGGCGGCAAACGGACAGAGAGGTTCAAAAAAGTCTTCCAAAATCCAGGAAGCAAACATGGTCGATCCAGACCCATCTGACTCGCGTGAGGCCATCCTCCACAAACGCAAGGAAAGAGAAGGTGCATCGGGGTGCAAAGAGTCCTCCCACGGACGTCACTGCACCCAAATCATCGTCAAATGCTGTTGCAATAACGCGATGGTGCGAAAAGACCGGCAGTCCATCTTTCAAAGGCTGCAACAGCCGTCTTCAGAAGACGAGGCACTTCCCGTCGTCTCCTGCAACTCTGCTCAGAAAGTCCCTGCCGATGGGAGAGGGAAGAAGACAAATGTTTCCAGCCCGAAGATTTCAACCACTATGACTAAGAGACTATCATCTAAACGGGTGCCCACCACCGGAGTCTTCCAAGGTACCCGTTCTAAGACAAAATCTGCTACAGTGGAAGATTCATCGTCCACACCACTGGGGGTTGCTGGGACTGGGGGTAGCACTCCTCCGAACCTCCACGACAATCCGATGTACCAAGAAGACGAACCGGGAGAAATAACTCTCCCATCAGATGCAGCAAACTCCGACGTCCCCGAGGATGCCCACAACTCCCAAGACGAGGCGAACTCAAAAACTGGGGGTACTGTTCCTTCTGAGTCCGAACCATAGGAAGACATTCCCACATATCCCGATGACTTCTCACTACAGGGGTATGATTCGGAGGGGGCTTTCTCCACCGTTTCGTCCATCTCTCCTCATGTAAAGACGATGTTCATGACGGACAGCAGCGAAGGTGGTTCCAGTGACCGCCAATGCATCGACACTCTAGAGGCCATACTGCATGCCTTGGTCAAGTCTGTGGACGAGATCAAAGCGGCCCTTCCAACTCTGCAAGGAGGGACGCCTGGCCAAACAAGCACGGGTCCTACGGTCAATGCGAATTCAAATTCAGCAGCACCTAATCCAGGCAACAATCCTCCTGAAGTAACGGTCCCCACCGCTGTGGATGAGGCCCGAGAAGCGAGAAGAGAGATCCAGGAGCTCCGAGCCATATTTAACGCTCGAGAAAACTCTCAAGACCTCAGAATACGGCAACCGTACCCCGCTGCATGGAGGGATGTCCCCTTCCTGCCAAGATATAAGCCGTTCAACATCAACCCGTATGATGGCAAGACCTTCGCAAGTCGGTACATCACTTACTTCGAGGTCACCACCGACCATCTGCCCTATGACGATGCCATCCTCACACGATTATTCATCGGAGCATTGGAAGGAGTCGCCTTCGACTGGTATCGCAACCTACCAGACAACTGCATCCACTCCTTCGCCGGCTTTAAGCGCATGTTCTTGGAGAGATTCTACGAAGTAGGGTAGGATATCACAATGTCCACCCTCATGGACGTCGTCCAAGAGAAGAAAGAGCTGACAAGGAACTATATCGAGCGGTTTCGCCAAACTGCAATAAAGTTGCCCTCTGGAAATCCGGATTCCTCCTTGATTGAAATTTGCCAAAAGAGATTGCTCCCGACAATCAGTCTCTGGATGGGTGAAAGTCAATTCAAGGACTGGAAGACGTTTATCATCAGTGCCACAAGCGTCGAAGAACGACTGAAGAAGGCTCGCCAACTGGAATTGCACGTCTCAGAGGGAGACGACAAGGGTAGGCGTCCCAACGCCAACACCAATAATGGGGGTAGCTCCACCAACAATCGGGACAACAAGGGCAAGCAGGCTATGGTGACCGACACAGCACAAAAACCTAAGCCAAAACCGGCAGACAAGCAATGGCCACAAATGACCTACTCCTTTAAAGACGGCCACGTCAAGCCCATCTTAGACATGCTCATACAAGGAGACAGAATTCAGCTTCCTCCACCAAGACGGGAACCTCGGTCGGAAGAAATGGAGAACCCAAAGTACTGCCATTACCACCGCTACGTCCACCATGCTACACACGACTGCTACCAGCTAAAACGGTACATCCAAAATCTCATCGATTCGAACGCTCTAGCCGTCGATTTCGAAGAGGTAACCGTGGCAGCCAATATGGTATCGGTACAATTCAGCAACTTCCCTCCGACAGAAACTCAAGACGGTGTGGTCCCCATCTCTCTGGCGACAATGGAGATTGCTAATCTTCCACCTCCCTGAGATCAGGCTGCTGGTCTAGTGCCCCTCACGGCATCACGAGGGGAGGTCATGTGGGTCCATCCAGACTTGGTATCAGAAGTGACTCAGCCCACACCATCTTTCATTCACAAGAAAAAGAGTGGAAAGGTCAGATCCTGCCGCACAATCTCGGCAGATATCGAAGAAGCTGCAGCCGTCGTCACTCGGTCTGGGGCACAATCCCAACCCGTGACTGATAACTCGGCTGAAGATCATCAGCCCGCTACAACTGATGCTCCGGGATCTGCTCAGCCTCCGACGACCGACAAGCCTAGACCGAAGGAGACTCGCTTTGACAAATCTTTCCGAAAAGAGGTGCCACAGGGGCTGGAGAGGCCCTACAACTTCGACATCTTGGCGCAATTGGCCAACACACTGGCCAAGTTGTCATTATACGAGCTTCTGAGACTCTCAAAGGATGTTCGTGTGGCTTTGAGCGATGCACTCCAAAATGCCGACGCGTACCTGGCTCAGGTCAACCTCACGGGAGAGAACCCGCCGGCAAATCTCTAAGACAGCGCTTGTACGGGAGCGATGCCCAATATTGTCTTCACTCTGCAGGACATGCTCATCAAAACCAACCTGCACGATCGCCCGTTATACTACACTTGATACATCGGCGACGTAAAGGTGGATCAGATGCATATTGATCCTGGCTCTTCCATAAGCATTATCCCGGAGGGTCTGTTACATCATCTCCGTATCCCTATGCATCGCCTGACGCCTACAAGCACCGCCATCAGCGGTTTCAATTCGGGCCGGAGCTACCCTATTGGGAAGATTCGTCTGAAGTGTCAAATTGGCGATCTCCAGTCGGAAGTCACCTGTTACGTCATAGATGCAGACACTTCTTACAACATCCTCTTGGGGCGCCCTTGGATACACGATTATATGATCGTGCCTTCCACGCTGCACCAATGCTTCAAGTATGTCGACAAATACGGCTTCGTGAGGACATAATTTGCCAACATCGATCCCTTCAAAGGGGTCGAATCCTACTACTCAGACTCCTGCCTGTACGAAAAGTCGAAGAGGCACCTTGGTCAAGGAGATGGGCAAGCTCGTACCGAGACATCCACAGGATCAGAAGTACCCCTAACGATCCACCTCCAAGCTCGCAAACCTGGCAAGTCCTTACCCCTTACAGCCACTCTGTGTAAGGACGCAATCAGCCTTTCGGCACAAGAAGAGCAAATGATAATCCGGCTGCCAAGGTCTGGCCAAGTGCCAAGACCCACAACGGAGCCATTGACAATCAGGCTGCCGAGAGTCGGCCAGCCGCAAACGGAGAAGCTCAATCCCACCGATAAGCCAATGACGATACGCCTTCCCAATAAGAGCCGTCACCCCGATGCAAGGCCTGGGACTTCTAGCGAACCAACCACTCCCCGCCCAGCATCGAGTACCAAACTGGGGGTCGCTAGTCTGCCAACAACTCCACGTTCTGCTCCACCAGCTGAACCCTTGACGATCAAGCTGCCCAGGTCGTCCTCTCAGTCTTCATTTATACAGGTAGCAGCCGAAGAGGAACCGGAGCTAGCCAAGTATGTGGCTGCCCACACTGATGTTTCCTCTACAGATGATGTAATCCCTCTAAAAAAGATACCTTACTTCATCTATAAAGGGCTATCTTAGAACTACCTCGAGCTTAATAAGCTTTGTACAATGTATGCTATGGAACACGGTATAGGCACTCACCTACACACACAGGTGACGAATGTTTACACCGCAAACCAGCTTACCCCTGTGGAAGACGCTTACCGCATAATCGAGGGAGGGGACCATCCAATCATCTTCGGCCGGAAGGACGATCCGCAGCCCTTCACCATAGAAGAAGTTGACCTTGAATCAGATGTCGGGAGACTACCTCTGTATCTTTATAGCCCCCAATCCAAGTATCTCATGCAAAAATAGGGGTATGATCTGGAGACGACGCCAGGCTTGAACTACGACACTGGACGACGATTACCTTTGAAGCCACCAGTCCCGGCTGGTAAACCACGGGACTACTATAGCAAGACTCGATGTGGATTAGGGTATGTTACACCCACGACGACCCCTGAGAGTTCAGATGAAGAATGTGACTGGCATTCACATTCAACCGGGTCACCAACTTCTGACTCGGATACCAGCATCGGAGAAGTATTCAGACAAGTCCTGTCAGTCAACATGGCATTCGCCGACGCTTATGAAGAAGATGAAGACATTCCTGAAATCCTCGAGCTAGAGCCGTGGACCCAACAGTTGGATGCACAATGGGAAAAGCGGTTCGAACAGAGAGAACCTCCTACTGAAGATGAGGTTATACAGGTCGACCTCGGCAGCGAATCTTCTCCAAAATCAATCTTCGTCAGTAAAAGCCTAACAGACAAAGAGCGAGAATCGCTACTGGAACTTGTCAAAGAATATATTGATGTGTTCGCCTGGAGATATGAAGACATGCCAGGACTAAACCCCGAGATTGCTCTTCACAAACTCAACATTCGGCCAAATGCAAAGCCGGTCAAACAACAACAGCGACGCTTTTGCCCGGGCATCATGGATGCGATCGAAGCTGAAGTCAACAAACTAATAGCCAGCGGCTTCATACGTGAAGAGCAACATCCAGATTGGGTCTCCAACATAGTACCCGTCCTCAAGAAGAATGAGAAGATTCGAATCTGCATCGATTTCCGCAATCTGAACGAGGCATGCCTCAAAGATGAATTCCCCCTCTCTATCACAGACATCATGATTGACAACACCTATGGCTTCGAACGTATGTCATTCATAGATGGCTTCTCGGGGTACAACCAAATCAAGATGTCTCCTGACGACGAAAAACATACATCATTCCGAACACCGATTGGCACATACTGTTACACAGTCATGCCTTTCGGTTTGAAGAATGTCAGCGCCATATATCAAAGAGCCATGAGTATCATCTTCAGAGACCACTTACGCAAGACGGTGGAGTGCTATGTTGATGACATCGCCGTCAAGAGTCGCCGTAAGAGAGACCATCTGCAGGATCTGAGGACGGTATTCGACCTGATGCAAGCGCACAATCTGAAGATGAATCCCACAAAATCCTTCTTGGGCGTTTCTAGCAGAAAGTTCTTGGGTTTTATCATCACCGTCCAGGGTATCCATGTAGACCCTGAGAAGATAAAGACAATTATGGAGATGGGTCCCCCGAGAAATCTTCGCGAACTCAGAGGCCTTCAAGGGAGGCTAGCTTACATCAGGAGGTTCATTTCTAACCTCTCCGGGCGATGTCGACCATTCACCCATCTCATGAAGAAAGGCATCTCATTCGTATGGGACGAAGAATGTCAACGGGCCTTCGACAGCATCAAAGAATATTTATCGAACCCTCCAGTCTTGGTGGCCCCGATTGCTGGAAAACTATTCCTACTTTACGTACGCGCAATGGAGCATTCCCTTGGCGCCCTGCTAGCACAAAACAACGATGCAGGCCATGAGCAAGCCGTATATTACCTCAGTCGAATGATGATTGGGCCAGAGCACCGATACACCATCGTAGAAAAGGAATGTCTCGCCCTGGTGTTCGCCATTCAGAAAATACAGTACTATGTCACGGGACAAACCATACATGTGATCTCACGAGTCAACCCTCTCAGGGTCCTCATGACTAAACCAGGGGCACTCAGCTCTCGTCTCACTACATGGTCAATATTGCTGTCCCCCTATCATATGATCTTCGTCCCACAAAAGGCTGTCAAAGGTCAAGCCCTGACAGACTTTTTGGCAGCCCACCCGGGCTCGGAGTCGTCCAGAAAATATGAAGAAATCCCAGATGAGGTCGCCGACTCGCATGCAACCTCTCACGATGATATATGGCGAATGTTCTTCGACGGTGCTTCGAGAACTGGACCCAAGGGCAACATCGTCGTCGGAGTCGGGGTGGTGCTGGTTTCTCCTTCCGGATTGGTGATCAATCGCGCTTACTCTCTCGCAGAACCCTGCTCTAACAATGTGGCCGAGTACAACGCTTTGGTCATTGGCCTCCAACTTGCAAGAGAGCTAGGGGTAGAATATCTTAAAGTATACGGTGATTCTCAGTTAATCGTCAATCAGATCCGGGGCTCATACGAAGTTCGCCACGAAGACATGGTCCCCTATCACCAAATAGCGATCGACATCATCTCGTCGTTCGAGGGGTTCTTCATCGAACATATTCCCAGACTCCGAAATATCGAAGCCGATGCCTTAGCAGGCCTGACCGCTTCCCTAGCAGTGCCAAATCATACTCACCAATCGGTAGATGTGATAGGCCACGAACTGGTCTGCCCCAAGAACAACGTTCAATTCGTGGCAAGTTATTCCGCTCAGACGATCGACGAAGTCCCAGATTGGAGACAACCATTCATTGACTTCGTAGTCTACGACATCCTGCCCGAGAACCCAAAGGAAGCCACTTCCATCAGAAGGTGTTCTCTCAGATTCTTCTACGATACAGAGACAAAAATGCTGTATCGCCGATCCTATGATGGATTATTGCTTCGGTGTCTGTCAAACGCAGAAGCTAAAGAAGCTGTACGAGAAGCTCATGACGGTGTCTGCGGGGCCCATCAGCCTGGCCCTAAATTGCAAGACCGTCTTCGTCGAATGGGCTACTACTGGCCCACAATGGTAGCAGATGTGATCGACTATGCTAGAAAGTGTAAAGCTTGCCAAGTCCATGCAGACTTTATCCACCAATCATTCGAATTTTTACATCCGACAGTGGCGTCCTGGCCGTTCGAAGCATGGGGAATGGATATCATCGGTCCGATTACTCTACCTTCCTTCCGAGGACATCGCTTCATACTCGTAATCACAGATTACTTCTCCAAATGGGCGAAAGCTGTCCCGCTTGCAGAATTAAAGACTTCAAACGTGATCAGCTTCCTTAAGCATCACGTCATCTATCGCTTTGGACTGCCCCGAAGGTTCATCCACGATAATGGTCCGCAGTTTGCAAGCCACGCCTTCTATCGGTTCTGCGATAAGTACCGCATCCAGAATATTGCTTCGACGCCATACAACCCAGCAGCAAATGGGTTGGCAGAAGCATTCAACAAAATAATCATCAAACTTCTCAAAAAGTTCGTATCGTCCAACAAATGCGACTGGAACGAGAAGCTTGGTGAATACTTATGGGCGTACCGTACCACAGTCCGAACAGCCACAGGGAACACACCATTCTCCCTGGTGTATGGGAGTGAGACAGTCCTCCCATTGGAGACCCAAATACCCTCGCTCCGTGTCGTGCTCACTTATCAATTGACGACGGATGATAACTACCATCGCCGACGACAAGAGTTAGAGGCCTTAGACGAAAAGTGCCTCCTGGCTCAGCAACGGATCGAGCTATACCAAGCACGCATCTCTGGAGCCTTCAACAAGAAGGTTAAAATCAGAACATTCTAAGTGGGCGATCTCGTTCTGGCAGTCCGGAGGCCGATGGTCATGACTCACAAGACCGCCGGCAAGTTCCAGCCAAAATGGGAAGGTCTATTTATCATCGAGGCTGTATTCTCCAACGGTGCTTACCGCCTCGCAAAACAAAATGGAGACTTCCTCATGTTGCCCGTCAACGGCAAGTTCCTGAAGAAATATTATATCTAAACGACACATTCCAGATTATTGAGTTATGTACCCGCTGGTGCCGCTGAACTCACTTTCACAATATTCTAGATTATCGAGTCATGTACCCGCTGGTGCCGCTGAAACAACATTCCAGATCATTGAGTTATGTACCCGCTGGTGTCGCTGAACTCACATTCACAACATTCTAGATTATTGAGTCATGTACCCTTCCGTACCGCTGAACTCACAATCTCCCAGATTATCGAGTCATGTACCTGCAGGTGCCTCTGAACTCACATTCCGGTCACTCTTTCGGATAGTAAGTCATGTATGACCATACCTCTAAATTTTCTTCCTGAAAGAGATCCTCCCTCATGATCCACTACCCGCACTCCCAGTGCACAAAAAGGGTAACAGATCCACAAATTTCTAAAACGGCCATGTCCTCATTACCTCTGAGTCGTTTCACTTCTGCCAAAAACAAATCACCCCTTTACATAGAACTTCCATGTCCTTATTACCTCTGAGTCGTTCTATGTACCCTCCTTCATTGAGCCCACTCCTGCCATGTCCTCATTACCTCTGAGTGGGAAGGCTCCGTCGTAGAAACCTTCATACTTGCCATGTCCTCGTTACCTCTGAGTAAGTATGATGATTCCCTTTCGACTTATTATTCGTACCCACAACCGGAGTACGCCAAGTATAATAGGTACACAAATATTCCCCGCTGAGTCCACTCCTGCCATGTCCTCATTACCTCTGAGTAGGAAGACTCCACGGTAAAACCTCTGTACTTACCATGTCCTCATTACCTCTGAGTAAGTATGTTGGTCCTCTCTCGTCTTATTATCCGTACCCTGAACCAGGGTACGCCAAGGGTAATAGGCCCACAAATGTCCTCTGTTGACCACAAATATCCTCCGTTGAGTCCACTCCTGCCATGTCCTCATTACCTTTGAGTAGGAAGACTCCACGATAAAACCCTCATACTTGCCATGTCCTCATTACCTCTGAGTAAGTATGTTGGTTCCCCTTCATCCTATTATCCGTATCCTAAGTCGGGGTACTCCAAGGATAATAGGCCCACAAATGTCCTTTGCTAAGTCTCTTAGTTCAGGCCTATCATTCCTCATCATGCCCCGGGAGCCCAGCTGCTCCATGGTATTCTATCTCCTGATACCCCGAACACCTACGACCACCTTACTGTGGAACTGTTCTAGGTATCCCCAATCAAACTTGTTATCCGTACCTAAAAACCAAGGTATGCCAGGGGTAACAGGTCCACAAACAAGGCCCTCATGCGGGGCAAACTCTCCAATAATACCACAGGCACAAACAAGCAATACAAATAAAGGGTAGAATGGAAAGTACTCTTTATTTGAAAGACCAAAAAGCATTTCATATGGTGGGGACCATATCCCTCTCAAAAAGAAAAGAAAAGGAAAACAGGAACAAAACGAAAAAAAGGCTGACTATAGTTCGGCATTACACAACTCCAAGAGGCGGTTTCTCACCAAGGTAGTACCCCGCTCAAGCCTCTGTCTAGCCCTGCACTCTGCCTCCTGGGACAACCGCTCCCCATTATCCATGTCCATGAGTGCCCGCCAGTCGTCGTCCAATCTCTTCAGAGCTACTTCCAAGTCAGCCGAAGCTTTATTAACTTTGTCAGCCTCCTGGATAATTAGCCCTCTGTCGATCCGGGAAGCCTCAAGCTCAGACTCAAAGAAAGTTAACTTCCTCTGAAGCTCAAGGATCTGCTCCCGCGTGTCAGTAATCCCGCAGGAGGCAATCGCTTCCCGAGTCGTAACATCTTCACTCTCATGGCTCAATTGATCATATCGATCAGACAGAGTACGGAGATCCTTCAGTATGGCCGGCCTGGTTTTATTCTGAGCAGCCCTCGCCTTCTCTATAGCAGTTGTGAGGGAGCCACGCTCCTGATCTATAGTAGCAGACAAATCAACCTACCGCAGTACATGAAGCTGGGCCACCAGCTGATCAGTCTCCAGCAATTTCGTCTCCAGAAGTGCAGCCACCCCTGCCCCACCAGGAAGGGCCTTAAGGATATCAATTTGACCCTGGGCGCATTGCCGGGCCAAGACGAAAGAGGTCCCTCTCTCCACAGCAGCTTATATCCCCCTTTTCAAGTGACGATAAAAGCTGTCGACCACGTCCTGTAACGCTTCGTCCAGGACCTCTGTAGAGGACGGCGTCAGAGAAAGCGTGGCCGACAGCATCGAAGGAGTGATACTAGAACTTACCACCAGGTGGGCAACTTCCGAGCAGAACGATGCACGGATAGCGGCTAACTCTTCCTCTGCCACCCGAAGAGCCTAGACGCTTGGCAGGGCGGAGAGGTCGACTCTCGGGGCCGTCCGAGCAGAGGAAGACACGAGGACCATCGTCCCCTGCCCCGGTTGCCCCATCATCGGACTTGTCGAATTCGAGCCCGCAGGAGGCCCATCATGACGAGCCGGAAGGGGAGGAGGTACGCTCCTCTCCGCCAGTGCCCCTTCGGCAGAGTCTGTCTCAACAACGTCCATCCTCGGCACTGGAGAGGCAGGACCTGCATGTCCATGACAATGATCAATTGACGTGACCCGAAGGATGTGATGATAGAGCAGATAGGCCTCCTCGTAAGTTAAGATTCGGCTTATCTTACCAGGAGAGGAGCATGGAGGCTGCAGCTCGTTCGTAGATGGCAGGGTCTCCTCACCAGCGATCTCCAAATTAAATTTGGCCGGCTCCTCTGACCCAGCTACCTCGGAGGGAGAGGCAACTCGATCAGCTTCATCTTGACAAAATTCAACAATTTCAAGGGCAGGCTCACCGGAGCCCCCGTCATCCCGAGTCACGACCTCGGCAACTCGAGAGTCCTTTTCTTTTGACGCCTACAAGAGGGAAGGAAGATGATTAAAATCAAAGCTAGAAGAAAGGAAGGACCGGTAATAACTTATTTACCTCTGATGCGGGGTCAACTTCTTCGCCTCTTTCCTTTATAGTTAGCCCGCGGTGTCTGGTCACGGCCAGTTTTCGAGAACGAGGAATGCCGCCGACAGGAGAAGGTTGCCTACTACGCTTTTGTGCAGGGCCGGGTGCAACGGATGGCTGATCTACCACCATCTCATCTGGTAAAACAGGCGGTTGATCCGCCCCTACATCTGCCACCGGAAGGGAAGAGTCATCTCCATCATGCTCGCCGCCTTCGTCATTTGCAGCAGCGGAGTCCGAATCCGGCACTTCGACTCTGTTCTTCCTCTTCCTTGTCTTGGCCCCCTGGGAACCCTCATCCAGGCCGGTACCAACGATGAAACTGGTACCCGGGTTAAAACCGACAGGGGGCTTGTTCGCCATGACGTGGTACAGGGCCGCCATATACAAGATCTCCACCGACGCCTTGATAACAGGGACTGAGAAAACGGTACGGGTATGGAATGTGTCATAGAAATGCCAGGCTCTGATGCCGTCAAGAAGGCTACCTTCAAAACCCAGACAAGAGCTGGGGCTGTCTAGAAAAAGCTGACTATATCCAAATTATCGAGCGAACCTGCTAGGCAGATAAGGCTCCAGAAAGACAGTGTTACGGTTGCAATACACCAGATGAGCGGGGCGGATGTTACGCAGCCACAGAAGCATCTGGCCGTCCAGAAGTTGAGGGGGCCCAATATCGTTGAGATAGAAAGCCGCTATCTCCTCATCAGTAAAACGAGGGACAGATACGAAAATGTTGTACATGTCTGCCCTCGCCAGTACCATCCGGCAAGCACGCATGGTCTCGAATTCCCAAGACTCATTACGATAGCGGAAGATAAAAGCATCGTCATTAGTTATGCCGTCTTCAGAGCCCGGTCTCATCAAAGACGGATAATGCATCAACAGCCACCCCATCAAATAATGATAGGGCAGCTCGGTCCGTTCAAAATCTTTTGTCACATCGTGGGCAATGACCTTAGATGTGAAAGTACGAAGGCCACGGTGTATGCTGCACACCATAGCCGGGAGGAGAGCTAGCCGGACTCGCAAAACTAACTTCACAGCCGGAAGGATGAAATTGCGACTGATCCTCTCGATAGAACCTGCTCTACCCGAGACTACACAATTTCGCAGCCATATCATCAAGAATCCCGCCAGGAGCGCCTTCTCTGACAACTCTTGGGTGTCCTGATAAAAATAACCGAAAGAGTCGGTCTGACTCCCGAATCTGTCACTAGTGGTGGCCACCCTCTTAGCTGACGACACTAAGGCTTTCACCGTCTCCCGGGATTGAGGACGTTGGGGAGTAACTTGACCTGAGGCATCCGTCGTGAAGAGATAGCGCACCAAGTCCTTGGTATGAGGGGCATTCCCTTCCGAGCTGCTCTCCTTTTTGGCTGTTTGATGACATATGCTATAATGGCACAATATCTCTTGATAAAGAGCCACGAAGCCTGGATACCATCTTTCCAACTCTTCGAACTCCTCATTCGTGGGAGTATACGCCTCAAAAGCTTCGTCCCCCCAAGGAAGCTTGGAGATCGCATGTATTTCATGGAGCGCAAGCCCCATTTCCCCTACGGGCGTATAGAAGGTTTCCGTACGGCGGTTATACATCTCCAGCAGAGATATAAATAATCTCTTGTTTATAGGCAAGCCATGGCTGGTGCCCCGATTAGCATGGTAAAGACCAATCTCACACAGAAAGGCCTCATACTTTCACAAAATCCACATAGACAGATTAGTCCACGAGGGAATGGGATCCAGCTAGGGAGCATCAACCGACCAATGGGATAGGAGCCCTTCCGAGCAAGTTGGTTCATAAAAGTGTCGGCTGTAAAAAATATAAAATTGGGACCCGGCACATTCAAAAAAGTACCCGGGACCAATCCCATTACAGGACGGCTGGTGTGCACCTTGCCCGCACACACTGACTTCAGGCTGTTATTATAATGGATGTCTCCCACAAACATCCCACTTCGGGTAGGAGTTAAAGACTCTTCCATCTTCCGGTCCAGTGGGAGCATATTGAACCAAGATAAAGGGAAGTGACGCTCCATCTAGGGGATGCAAATCGCCATCCCGTTAGAAACAAAACTCCAGTTCTCTGACACCTCTAGAATCTGACTATTCTTCACAGTCAAGGCGTCTCCAAAGAAGAATGCGGGCTTCAAGTATTCTCCTTCTAATTTCCCCGAGTTCATCATAGCGTTAAGAAAATAGAAAGGCTGGTTCTTGAGGGCATTCAATCTCGCCGGGGGCTCGTCACTCGGAAACTGGTCTGCCATATGCTGGACTATATGGTCGTACCTATAGCCCAGAGCAGCTTGGGCACTGCCTACCAGGAGCTCTCCAGCAGCATTAACCGGCAAATTCACTGAGAAGAAGACAGAAAAAGATAAGTTAAAAAGATGGACAAAAAGGAACTAATGGGTGCTTTCGAGCTTATGTGGCTCCAACTTAACAAAGCCTCATGCGGCTCAGGAGAACACTTATGCGGCTCCAACTTACTGAAGCCTCATGCGGCTCAGGCTCAGAAGAACATTCATGCGGCTCTATTTAGTGAAGGGTCATGCGGCAGTGCTTTCATAAGGGCCCGCAGGGATCGGATAAGTTCGTACGGACCACGTGACAGACAAATGTGTACGAATCTATGCGGCTCAGTGTAGCTTATGCGGCTTCGTTGGCGAAGCGCGTATGCGGCCACAGTGGCTATTCTTATGCGGCTCGCGGCTCGGCCATAGGACGAACATGCGGCTCACATAAAAATAAAGGCTCGTGCATAAAGCATGCGACGTAGCCATAGCAGTTAGGGTTCTTTAAACCTACATAAAGTCCTGACCAGCAATAGGGGGATGGACGTCAGGGTGAGCTGCAGGCACTTCGGCCGGCGGAGGAGCGGCCGCGGTCGAAATAGAGGCAGTCGTCTTGACCTTCGCCGTCGCAGACGACGAAGACGTCGCCTTCTTGCCCTTCGCCGCAACGGTCTTCTTGGGAGCCATTGGTGATTGAAGAAGAGGATGACAATGGGGTAGGGAAAGTTCGAAGTAAAGGAGAAAGTAAAAAAGTTTTCTCTCTTAAACTCCTCTTATTTATAGGAGGACAAGAGAGGGGGGAACACGTAGACTAATAACCACCTCGAAATAGACGAAATCGACTCCTCGAATTTCGTCCCCTCTCTCATAAAGGAGATTCATCCAGGGCATAAAATCTAAAGATTTAATGAGCTGACCCTTGGGATTTCCCCAAAAGGAGGCACTAAAACGAATTTGAGGCAATTAATGACGCGCACACGTGGCAAGGAGCTATGCGGTCCAAAAATCCCTGCGGCTGATTGACTCAATACAGCCGAGACATCCATGCGGCCGAGACATCCATGCGGCCGAGACATCCATGCGGCCAGGACATCATATGCGGCCAGGAGAATTTATACATGGCCATGCTTCTTATTCAAAGTATTTCAATTTTACAAATTGAAAACTTTGAAGGGGGTCTTGTAGAAGCATGAAAAAGAATAAAGAAGGATCCATGCGGCCAGAGAGCCCCATGCGGCTCAGAGAGTTCATGCGGCTCAAGTATCCATGCGGCTCGAGCGTCTATACGACTCACAAGTTCTATACGGCTCAGAGAGGAGCCACGTGGCCTGCAAACAGCTCTTTCATTTGTCCTTTACTGCATTAAATGCCTTGACAACTGACAGTTCTGACACATGACAGTCCTGACACAAAAATACAATTATGACTCGGTCATAATGGCAGACTCCTAGGGAAATAAAAGAAATCTCTGACACGATCCCCCGAGATCCAGAAACTGTTATGCGGCCTTGACACGTGGACAGTCACATGCGGCTCAGGCCGAAGCTGCCCCATGTGGCTTACGAAGACTATCCCCATGCGGCTCACGAAGAATATCTCCATGCGGCTCACGAAGACTATATTCATGCGGTTCACGAAGAAGGCACCCATCATGCGGTCACCTACACTCATGCGGCTCAGATCATTACCATGCGGTCCAAATGTTCAAGGGGCCACTCTCAAGCAGCCTTGACACATGGCCAGTCTTATGTAGCTCAATGAGGAGCAACCTTTCTGCGGCTCAGATTTCTGCAATAGCTTGCGGTTAAGACACGTGGCATGATAGCGGGGCACATGGCATCAAATTGATCGAAATCCCTCAACAAATCCCAATAAAATATTGGGATCAAATCAGATCATTTGCAATCAAGCAAATTAATGACACGTATCGAGAAATTCGAGGTTGGCATAACAAATCAGGGGGATTTATGTCAATCATCATTAATTACCCACAAAAGATTTGATGCAATCACATTTATTGCTCAAATCTCGTATATTCAAGATAAACGGCCCAGATCCAGTGATCCTTAGCCATCGACTTTTAAGAATAGGCAATCATTGTAAACCCTAATGATGCCCCTCACTCTTATAAATAGCAAGGTGCCATTCCCTTGCGAGGACATACAGACACACACATAGAGACATATAAAGAGAAAAAAGAGATTCTCAGATAAAAAAAGAGAGAGACATAGAGAGCCAGATAGTTAGAGAGAGAATATACAGAGCCTAAAAGGAGAGCATTTCTTCAGCAACGCCAAGCAGTTCTTCTACAGAGCCAAGGCTGCACCCGATCGTCCAAGGAGTAAGACAGAGCTGCCGTCGCTTTCCCGAGCCTCTACCGTCATCCCCCAGAATCTAAAATAAACAATTGTACTTAGATTGCTGTACCTAGGTTTTCGTTCCTAGGCTTTCTTTGTACAAGCGAGTTTGTATTGTGAAGTAAAAGTCCAGTCCTCCGATAATTGTTCTGTTCTTTTATATTTAATGGCAAACAACTAATAATTGGAAGTTTTTATTACATTGAATATGCTTGAATAAAAGAGATGAATCCACATAGTTAAGGGAATAATCCCATTGTGTCAAGTATTTATGTAGAACATGGAAAAAGTGTCAAATGTTGGATATTCTCTACGATGGTTTTCAAAGTTGGCACTGGGTCCTTCGACCGCAAGATTGAGTTACGAAAAGTTATGCCACGGGCTATCTAAATCATAGCAGGCACGTCCCCACGATCCCACTGCTTGTCATAGCAAAAGTGTCCCACGGTCTCACAGTTAGTCCTATAGAAGATGTCACTGGTTAAGGCGCAAACGGTTGTTCAATTTGAACACGTGCACGATCTTACGGTTCTACAGCTAGATATAGCCACAGGTTCTCACAGTCTCAAGGCTCGTCATATAGAGTATGACTTAGGCGGTAGTATCGCACATGACACAATTGGTTTAAGGCATGAAATACGATTGTTTCAATAATAAGTATGTCGCGGTCTATGACATATACGGAACATGTTTTGTTCAAGTTAAGTAGGGAGGCTATACAGTAGTCGTTCCCTAGGTTTCAAAGAATATAAATTTATAGCGATGGTTTATTGCCGAGGCGGACCCTCATTTGGGAGTCTCCAAAGAAGTATAGAAAGTAGTTCTATAAGGATGATACGCAAAGGCTTTGAGTCGTACCAGAAATTAGGCCATGCATTTACGTGAGTCTAAATGAAGTTTCGTATATGCGTGGTTCTGGATAACTTGTGCACAAGGGTGATGCTTCTTCAGACGATAATTGGGGCCATCGGACCGATCCGGCCATGGAGGAAATACGGTATAGCTGATGCTGGGTAGGCAACCAGAAATTCGATGGGCTTTCATTGGGGCTAGCAACCTGTATTTATCGGCCCACAGTCTTCCTAGCTATGTGTCACGCCCCGATCCCGCATAGTCCTTTTATCCTCGTTTTGGACTCCGTGGAATAGTTCGTCCTCGCTTGGGCATGATGTCGTGTGTCACGACCTGCACCCGCTTTTTGGATACGAGACGTGTCCAAGCCAGCCTACGCCGCAGAGTCGGCGGTAGAACGCTGTCACGGCCAAGATGCTCAAAATCATAAAAATATAACATTTATTGCTCATTCACATTACTAAACCAAATTTACAAATTATTACAAGATTTATATTTAAAGCAAAGTACAAGGTTCTTACACATATTTGAAATGACTACAACATCTATCTAAATTCTAGGTTTTGGCCTGCAAGTACATCCGTATCTTCCAATGCCAAGAGGAGCCACAACTAACCTAAAAAATATTGGTTTACAGTCACGAATGGAACAAGCACACCAACCGACGACAATGCGAAAACACAATAGAATTCACAAGACATGAAAATAGCATATGTAAGATGATATAGAAAATAAGACCGATATCATGGCAAATCACGAAAGAAAGTAGATAACTCTACCACATGATATATCAGCTAGAAAAAGAACATGTAACTAGGATGACATGGCAAGTGATGAAGAAAATGAGGAAAATAAGTAAAGACAACTATCTATGTGTTTTGAAATATCAGTTTCGACATGTGAACGGCTAGGAGGTAAATCAGGTACCCTGTACGTGTCGTGTGCAACTGCTATTCTCCACGAAAGATACGGGGAATGGACAAGGGATAGTTCACACGTCTACTAAGATATTTTCCCTCCCGATTAGTACTCGTGGACTCGAATAAGTCACGAAACACGAAAACATGATAATCACGAAATATAGTAAGTAGAAATCTACGATACTAATTTTTGTGTGACGAGCGTGTCAACAAGCAGCAAGATATATGTATAAACATGAAATGTATAAACTACTATGAATCGAAAATCAATCAGAAAGTGCACTTGCCTGAGGTCCTTAGCTGGTGAAACCGCTAATACAACCACTCGGATGAGTCTCGAAAGTCAACTCATGCAAAAGTCTACGGATGCTGAAATAGATGTTACCAATATTTTTAGAATAGTCAAATTAGCTAGGATTGCCTGTCCATAAGTCCAATTCCTGGATACAGGGGCAAAACTGTAATTTTGGGTCTAAACGATGTCTGCCGTTAGACCCGCTTTGTACCAAAAAACGTGCCAGAGTCTATAGTCTCTAAAGTCACCAAACTACATGTCTATGGGTCCAATTTTTTGATACGAACCCAATCGTATGTCCAAAGTTGGATTCCGGCGGACCGTGCACAAAATCGTCCGTTGAGTCGGATCGTGGGACCCGCAAAACGGCGATCCGATCAACTATCTCAGAGTCGGACCAAACTTGGCATATTGGACCAAAAAAATGATATGGTCCTGTTGGCACAAGTTTTTTCTTGATCTGACGAACGTGCACAAAGTAATTGAAAAATTTGCAAAGTGGCCGATACGGTGAATTTCGACGGATACGTATCAAAGTCGTCGTGCACACGCAACCAATTTTAATTCCATCAAAGCCCACACATCCGTGAAGTCGATACGCACCTTTTGATGCTTTCAGTTCATGACCACGTCGTTCAGATTGACGGGACGGACGTCGTATCGGGACAATTTTTCTAAAAATTATGTTTTGAAAACCAGTTTTTTCTCAATCTTCACAAACCAATAACTTTCTGTATAATGCATAAAATTTATATCTACAAGAAGGGTTTTGATCTCCTATATGTTGTCTACAAGTCTCTTCAGAAGATTTTCCAAAGTTTACGATATTCTGGTCGCAAAACGATCGCAAACATAGAGTTTCGGGACAGTTTCTAAACCCAGAAAATCGAGTTTTTCTGATTTTTGAACTCGTTTTTCATCGCACATGATGCAAATCGGCATAAACTATTTGAAGAGGATTAAAGATGTATAGGTTAGTATCATACCGAAAGAAACGGATCGAAAATCGATCAACCATGAGTGGAAAAATTGGTTCACGAAGTTGTGCGTTTGATGTAACTGTTGCTGCTGTACTGTGGCCATTTCTGGCCGTCGCACGCGTCCTGGCCGTGCCCGACGACCCGTGGTGGTGCACACGTCGGGTCGGGGATGTCGCCCATGTAGGAAGGTCATCGGGGTGTGAAGGTTTTGAGGGATTCGGCTAGGGTTTCTTGGTCCATCTCTCGGCTTTATATATTCATATATAAATATATATGTGCACGTATACAACAAGCATGAAAATGCTCGGGTCCAACTTGCTGTGAGCAGCTTGTTGGCCCATGCTTGGTTGGTGGGGGTTTTTTTCCTTTATTTCTTGTGTTTTTCTTTTGTTTTTTTTCTTTTTTTTTTCCTTTTTCTATTTCTTTAATATATATAAACCTATAAGGATACATATATATATATATATTTTTTTTTTTTTTTTTTTTTTATACTTACTTTATGCAAATACAAGGAAATTTTGTAAAATAATTATAAAAAGGAAAATTTATCTAACCAATGGTTGTATTATTTATATTAATTCTATTTATAAATTTATAAATAAAACTCTATTATTTATATAAAGTCTAATACATATATAATACATATACATATATACACTAATGTCCACCCTTGTACTGCTTTAGCCTAGTAAATTAGGAAAATCTAAAATAAAGTATTTAGCAATGCTATCATGTTTCAAAAAATAAAATATTATTATGGTTAGCAATAAATTAAAATATTACTATAATTAGCAATCATATATATGATATATATATTTTTGCCAACCTTCCTAATTTAACAATAACTCGTATATATGCATTTACCTATCCGATACACCTATAACTTCCCGAAATGCTCGAGAGTATCTAAGAAACTTATATGTTATATTCTCCATGGTAATTAGAATTTAAAATAGCAATTAATGCATATATTATATTTAATATTCAAATTACATAATTTATTCCTAAATTATAAAATGAGCTACCAGAAATTATATATATATACACATCTACATATCTACATGGACGTCGTTGGTCGCACTATATGACCTACATGGGCTTGGCTCGGTCCGGGTCCAGTCCGGACTAGATTGACATAACCGGATTTCCTAAAAGTCATAATATTAATAAATAATTTAATTAAATTCTTTATAGAGGTCAAGTCGCAACTTGGCCTGGTTTTCCTAGTTGAGACACACTTATGGCTGGGCCTTCCCTAATATGACTAATACACTAGTCAAGACACACGACAACGCTATTCGTGCCACGATTTTTAGTCATCTTGTACTCTAATCTTAACTATGAATTAAAGCCTTCAATAATAATAACTATTTAAATAAATATTTATAAAAACCAAAAATCACCATTCAATTCAAATAAATAAAATAGAATAAAATTATTTTCAAAATTTCGGAAGGAGGAGTTACATTGTGCAAGCCTAAGTTATGCTTGCATAAGGCCAAGACCAGTACAATGACAAAATAGAAAAGATAGACAACAACGTCGCGGAACAAAATACAGATATTTGAAGCATCAGCGGACATATTGCAGAATATGAATTGAATACGATGATAGAAAAAACACATTCTTTTTATTGATATTCTTTTGAACATAGTACAAAGCTCTTATTTCTCTCTGATACATGCCATTGGCTTATAATCTCTCAAATCATTACTGATTACAATGATCCCGTTCTATACATTACATCCCTTTATATACAAAATCAACTCTTTGCAACAGATGACCATTTCTTGGCATCTTTTCTGATTTCTGGCTCCTGTGGGAGGCTCTGTCAACCCTTTGACCAAATTTTTATCCTCTTATAATTTTTTCTTATTTATTTATTTCATTTGTCTCATATATTTGTTGTGTGTTTTATATTTGTTTTATTGAAATACCAATAGGAAGACCATGGGAGTAATAACAGTTATGGCAGGGGCTATATTGCAAATTTTTAGTTATTTAAATTCCCCTAGCCATTTGAGAACTCGGCCAATAAGGATAGCATCAACCAAATTTCAAATTGATTCTTCTCAAATCTATTCGGATTTGAGATGAATTTCAACTCTATAAATATGTGGGTAGCCGCCTGGCTCTAGAGGAACCCTAGCAACCATCTGATCGGCTCAACAGAGGAAAAACGAAGAGAAAAGGGAGATCCTCGAAGACAGCCTTTCGATAGGAATCGGGCCCTCGACCCTTCATGCGATAGGTAATCCTTGCAATAAATTTCATGATTATTATTATTGGTAGCATAGGTATTTGAATTAAGTCCAAAGTGAAACTAGATGGAGAGACATTTTGATTCCAGGGCTAAGAATATAGGATTCTGAGTATCAGGTTGGGTAGTATCAGAGATACGTACCCAAGTATCATATGTTGGAAAAAAGGGGGGGAAACCATGCCTACATATGGGTTAAAGGGGTGTCTTGTATTCCTTTCAGCCGTATGCATAAGAGGTCTCATAAGCCCAAGAAAAGTATGCTTAGTATACATTGGATGTAGTACTCTTTTCAGTCTTTCTTTTAGAAGCAATTTCTATTTGAAATAATTTTGTTTCCTTAAGGAGTTCAATGTTAACTTGGGTCATTTATTTTACTGTTAGTCACATGCATTTCCTTTGATAATTAAAATAGGGGTTCAGGGGTATCAGTGATCAGGAAGAAGAGAATCCTGATAACAAGGACACCACATGTCACGAGTGCAGGTACCTGGCAAAACAGTATAGTCTCCTCACCATAGCCTAGGGTGTCAATAGATATTACCAAGGCCTCTCCTGACAGTTAGATGAGTTACACCAAATTATAGGGATAGAACAACCTGCTGCAGTAGGAAGGAATAGTAGCCTTGGTTAGCATGTAGACATCAGAGGACTTAAAGAATCAGTTTTTAGATTTCCTCGTACCTAACCAAACTAAACTTCTTATATCTAATAGATACTCGTATGTTTTACTTCCCTGTGTGCTCTGTTGGTAATGAGGTAGGGATTTCTTTTATTGACTTTGGGGATCATAATTGCTTATTTGGTATCTAATCGATTCTTGATAATAGATTGGGGGTTGATATTATCAATACCAATGCATTGGGGGTGTTAGTGCACGCCAATATAAGGTGGGCAGTCTCTATATGCAGTAAAATGCACTGGATGCGCAAGTTTTGAACTAAAATACACAGAGCCAGGATTGCACTGGAATGCACCAGTTTTGCAGTATGCAGGGACAGGGATATCAAGGGTAGTATGTGTACTTTGTATCAGCTTCATAGGGAAACTGGGAGTCCATACCAATATACATGGGAAATTATGCTTGGTATCGAATTTGATAAATGATATTAAGTTGCACTATGTCTTTGATATATCTGTCCACATGATTTTAAGGATCAGTCAATAGATATTACCAGGGGCTACATAGAAGTCAGAACTAGATGACAGTACCAATTTGAGCAGTGGGGATGAAAGACCAGAATTGGTATATGAGTAGCATGGTACAATATGAAAGGGAGGGTGAAGTATAGGTGAGATATCCATGTATCCCAACCGACGGATAGAGGACTATTGGTAGACGATTGTAGTATCAGATTCATGAAATTATATAAGTAGGAGAAAGGGATGTCAGAGTTTGGGAAAGACTTGTGTATACAAGTAAAGTTTAGATACATGTGTATCAAAAGGGTACTCAGGTATCAATAGTTAGGTTGGTGCTTGTAGGCAGTAAGCCTATGTGGGTTGGATACCAGGTATGCTTAGGTAATACTTAGAGTGCATGTTTACTCCTGATACAGGTAAAGAGTGTGCAAGGTCTGTAACTTGGTATAAGACTTTTTCAGTCACACTTGAGTTGTGTTGACCATTAAAAGTTGTCCATTTCCTTAATGATCCCTTAAATATGCCTCACCTTCACACATGCCTCCCTAGCCTTGTTAATGTGGTAAGAAGGAGTATCAGTCCTTTACATTTCTATCCCTGATTATCCGAGTGTTCAGTCCCTATGTAGGCACAGAAAATGGGACAGGTTGCAAACAGAGTTTGATCCTGAACTGGAATGTCCATGATTTTGATCCTTGTAAATTGGGTATCAAGAAAGAACAAATGGACAGTATACCATAGTATACTGTGGTAACAGGGTCTAGATTATGATGCAGAAAAAGTACATCACTTGTGCTAGAAACATTTTATATGGGAGATGCTGATATCCCTCTTTGTTGGTTGAAATTCTGTTACTTGGAAATGATTAAGTACTATATAGTGTATCTATTAGTTTTGCTAATATGTCATAGTGTTGAAAGGTTGTGCTATTTTCATAAAACATTTATTAATTGATCAACAGAGTACTGGCCTATTAGATTCTTGGTATGCAGTAGAGGCTGCTAGGAGGGTTCCTGGAATCCCTTCAAATAATGAAGTGTAAAGTCAAATAAGTGCTGTATGTAGCCTTCATTTGGTCAGGTGTTCCCTTCTATCAAGGGAAGCATTTCATATATATGACTTATGAGCAAAAGAAAGTGGCCAAGGTCCAGTATACTCCAACATAGAGAAACACCTATGATGGTAGAGTTAGAAGTTCAGACATACACAGGTCTATGGATTATGGGCTTGAAAAAGGGTATGGTAAATAGAAGGCTAACAGTAAAATATATTTAAAACAAGGTTCTATATACCTAGAGGAATGAATAAATAAGAAGCACATAGAAAAAAAGATGAGCACACTTTGGGCAGGAACTATAGGAGTCTAGATTGTATGTCTATAGAGCTAAGGAAACCTAGATGACTTAGAGTTACCTTATAGACTTAATACGCAAATAGTTAGTACAGTTGATGTATTTCACTTATTGACATGATAAACTCCAAAAACAGGATAATTGGACCTCGATAAGGATTCTTGACCCGTGCCAGTAGCTCAGGACCACAGGCAAGTATACCTTGCCTTTCTACACAGCTTTATTTACATGCACTGTCTTTCATTATTCAGTTATTCAGTTTTTCTCATTGTTGTTGACATGTACTTTTCATATCATGTTAGTATTTTATTTTATTGATATATAGCCCTTGTTCATAGCTAGTCTTGTGTCTTATTGGTCGTGTTCACTTGTGCCTTGATTGAGTCATATCATGGTCGAGAAGTCATGAACTGAACTGCTTTGCCTCATTGTCTTGAAATCTTGAAGCTAACCTGCGAGTCCATACTAGGAACGAGGGTTAGTAGTTATTAGTCCACACTTGCGAGTCCACACTAGGGACGAGGGTGATGCTAACCTGCGAGTCCATACTAGGGGCGAGGGTTAGTAGTATATGATTCACACCTACGAGTCCACACAAGGGGCGAGGGTGATGTTAGCCTGCGAGTCCACACTAGGGGCGAGGGATAGTAGTTGATCAAACCTGTAAGTCCACACTAGGGGCGAGGGTTTGAGTATTTGATTTGGTTATCCGTTGACATCTTGACATGAGTTCTCTCGTCCTCATTTTGTAGTTCATTTATGTGTAGTCAGTGTACAGATTCGTATTTATTTTATTGCTTAGTTTTACTTGTTTATTCTGGATTTTCTCCATGCATGATAAACTGTTAGAAAGGCTCGTTTTCATGTATCTTGCTAGTCCTCTGAGGACCTGATGATCTCTTCAGGTTAGCCGAGTTTGAGTCAGGAGCAGACGAGAGGTTTGAGTCAGCATCAGACCGCAGTGCTTGCAGTTGAGGTCGCCTTGATTTACAGGTTGTTCTCAGTTAGTCTATTTCATGTACTTTTCTCTTTTCGTCTATTGTTAGTGGATTTGTGTCCACCGGACGTAACATTGCTTCTTGGAGATATTCAGTTATATTTATTATTGTCCAGTTTCATATCTTATTCATTGATCTTGATTGTGATTCGATTATTCTGTGGATGAGATATAGTTTACCATGAGATTCTAGATTGTCGTGACTTGTGTATATTAGATAGCGTACTACCGCCGACACTGCGATGTAGGCTAGGCTTGGACACGTCTTGTATCCGGAAGCGGGTGCGGGTCGTGACAAGTTTTTTGGTGGCCCATGCAGGTCTATGTTAATTACTTCGGTTACGTCACTGTACCGTCGTGAGCCAGCAAATAGGATTAGACACTTAGGATCTCATCCACATGTCTTGACTCATTACTGGTCTCTAATCCTTGATTTTATTGAATCCTTAATTTGCATCTTGTTTGAAAGTCTCTTCAACGGCTAAAGTGTTCTCTTTGTTTCAGTTAAGATGGACTCTCAAGACAGGAACAACGCTGCACTGAACACTCTACCGGCTACAGAAGGCTTATTCACGTACATGACTCCACCAACACAAGGAGGCCAGCTCACTCATATGGGCAATCAGCCGCAACTCTCGAGATTCCGCAGAGGCGATATTCCACCACCTCCGCAGTTTCCTTCGCAGACTCCACCACAAGCACTCGGTCTGCCACCATCACCTGTCCTACTGCCAGGGGTTCCTTGTCCAGTACCAGCCATGCACCCAACACCAGCGATGTATCCAATATTTGCCATGCACCCACCGTCGGCGATATATCCAGCCCCGACGATGTATCCCGCACCTGTTCTGCCTCTGCCACCAGCACTGGACAATATCACACTTCTCAGGATCTTCCAGCAGCAAGCCAACATATTTCGTGACACTTTGAGGGAGGCTCTTCAGATTAGAGATGCTCCGCGACAACGCCCTGGGACGTCTAAGCACTTCATGGACCTCCGACCCAGGGAATTCCATGGGACCGAGGGATTCTCTACGCTGATGAGTGGTTGGAGAACGTTGAACGATACTTGAAGATGGCCTGAGTCCCAGAAGATTTGAAGATCAAGTCAGCTAGTGGACAGCTTTTCGACATTGCGCGGACGTGGTACCAAGGTAAACCCTAATTTTCTGCTCCAGACGTGACTTGGGAGGAATTCAAGCGACTGTTCAAGAAGAAATTCTATCCATACGTAGCACGAGAGACGTTGATGAGTCAGTTCAAGCACATAGAGCAAGACAACCATACCGTCGATAAGTACACATCGGAGTTTTCTCGCCTCAGCCGCTTCGTAGAGAACTTGGTCAACACCCCTAAAGACAAGGCACGACATTCAAAAAGGGACTATCTCACGAGATTTGTCTAGCCATCGCCACCAGTCGAGCTGCCACTTACGAGGAGATTCTAGAAGTCGCCCAAGCTGTAGAAGAAGAACTGAGTCACAAGCCGAAGAGGAATCGAGACGCATTAGGAGGGGCAACAACCAATCAACACCGGCGAAACATCCCAACATTCCAGGAAAGACCTCAGTACAACACTATCAACAGAAGCCACAAGCAGTCCCACCTCAAGTCTGAGATGTTTCCACTTGCCAGTATTGCTCGAAGAAAGGCCACACTCAAGAAAATTGTCGCGGCAGATTAGGGTTGTGTTGGATTTGTGGATCCAACCAACACTTGTCTCAAAATTGTCTAAAGAGGAACGCAAGTGCCCCACCACTACCAACCGCAGAAGGAGGGTGAGCCTTTGCCATGATCACGGAAGATGCGATGATGCCCCAAGGAGTAAATGACAGAAATTTTCAGTAGATTATAGCAATGGCATAGATACTATGTTTTATTTTGACTTGCGAGTGTTCGCAATAAATTGATAGCAGACTATTCATTCTAGTAATCACGGCTCATTGAATCACGAGGACGAAATTTGTTTAAGGGGGGTAGAGTTGTCAACCCCTTGACCAAATTTTTATCCTCTTATATTTTTTTCTTATTTATTTATTTCATTTGTACATAGCCCTTGTTTACAGCTAGTCTTGTGTCTTATTAGTCGTGTTCACTTGTGCCTTGATTGAGTCGTGTCATGGTCGAGAAGTCATGAACTGAACTGCTTTACCTCCTTGTCTTGAAATCTTGAAGCTAACCTGCGAGTCCACACTAGGGGCGAGGGTTAGTAGTTATTGTTCCACACCTGCGAGGCCACACTAGGGGCGAGGGTGATGCTAACCTGCGAGTCCACACTAGGGGCGAGGTTTAGTAGTATATGGTTCACACCTGCGAGTCCACACTAGGGGCGAGGGTGATGCTAGCCTGTGAGTCCACACTAGGGGCGAGGGTTTGAGTATTCGATTTGGTTGTCCATTGACATCTTGACATGAGTTCTCTCGTCCTCGTTCAGCAGTTCATTTATGTGTAGTCAGTGTACAGATTCGTGTTTATTTTATTGCTTAGTTTGACTTGTTTATTCTGAATTTTCTCCATGCATGATAAACTGTTAGAAAGATTTGTTTTTATGTATCTTGCTAGTCATCTGAGGACCTGATGATCTCTTCAGGTTAGCCGAGTTTGAGTCAGGAGCAGACGAGAGGTTTGAGTCAGCATCAGACCGTAGTGCTTGCAGTTGAGGTCGTCTTGATTTGCAGGTTGTACTCAGTTAGTGTATTTCATGTATTTTTCTTTTTCTGTCTATTGGTAGTAGATTTGTTTCCACCGGACGTGACATTGCTTCTTGGAGATATTCAGTTATATTTATTATTGTCCAGTTTCATGTCTTATTCATTGATCTTGATTGTGATTCGATTATTCTGTGGATGAGAAATAGTTTACCACGAGATTCTGGATTGCCGTAACTTGTGTATATTAGACAGCATACTACCGCCGATACTGTGGCGTAGGCTGGGCTTGGACACGTTTTGTATCCGAAAGCGGGTGAGGGTCATGACAGGCTCGAGCAATCGCTTTGGACTATCTATCTCGGTGCATCTTGTACCTACGCGCAGACTGATGGTAGGCCAGTATATCATACTGGTAAATGTGGAACAATTGCTATATCGTCTGAAATGATCATTAATTCATTTAGTGAGAAAATATTTCTTGTGATGTGATCTTGCTACTTTTACCTATGTTCATTTCATGCATTATAGAGTCAGATTACATCTTTTTGAAATCCATATCGAAAAGCTGCAATTAATTTCTATTGATTTCAAGCATACGAGGGACAAATCATTTCATTGAAGTGCGCAACGTGTTTCAGGTATCAAACTATATTTTCAGGGACAATATCATTAACATTCTTTTCACTTGTTCAAGACATTCTTAGGGTTAGATTGCAAGCACGATTGTCATATGTTTTCTTTAAAAGGGATATAACACATTCTTGGCAACAGATTATTCTTTGTTAGCAGATTTATGTTCAGAAACTTAAACAACACATGTATCACTTTTTTAGTGATTCTTACCATAGCCGATGGTCCATCCCTACACAAGACAAGGATTAGAAAATATAGAATACATATCCGACAATTACTGTTCGTCTCTGCATTGTTAGCTCTTAGCAAAATTATTATCAACACATGCAGACTCGATTGGCAGTTGTGACTCTCTGGTTCAGCCGTACACCAATCAACACTTATCTATATGATGGTATATGGGTCATTTCCCATGTTAGCCGCTGCGACTCTTAGGTTTAGCTCATCGCTAATGGGTACAGATACTGACACCCCTTTTCATTCAGGGGCTCTTAATCTCTCCTAGGCTGAGTGGTTCGAGGCGCCCCAAGATACCACCCGATAGACAAATTTTACCTTGTACACAAGTTGTCCGAGACCAATGCATGCTCTAACACTTCTATTAGATGAACAGATTGATCAGATCTTCCAGATATACGATACGTTAATTTTGTGCCTTTAGCAGATGTATGACACGTTCATTTCGTGCCTTCAGCAGATGTAAGACACTTTCATTTCGTGCCTTTTCTCTTTTCTATGATCTCAGATCCGAAGCTCCTGTATATTTGTTTCCTTTACAACATGTACAAGTCCGTCTGTATATGTCTAATATTTCGAACATATTAAAGGGACGAGCAGGCGAATATCAATTTAGAAACACGATAACAGAGCTGTACAGATTAAGCGTATCAATCTTTCTTTGCAATTATACGAATTCGGGACATGAAAGCATACTCTAACTTTAGCAGGCAATATTCTTATTCTTAGCGTGCAGATTATTATTTCTTTTTCTTAGCATAACAACAGGTGATATGAGCATACTGATTTGTACCAGCATTCTCAATGATTACCATCTTGTCATTAGCAAATAACATTCATTCAAAAAGTCGAATTCTTACTAGGCGTAAGCGAATCAGAAAATGAGTCTTCGTCCACTCATCCAGATCAATCATCTTCTGTTGCGGAGCTAGCAATCTGATTTCTCTGATCATCTAGTGCCTTCGTGGAGCAGAACACTACACTATGTCCAAGATGGGTTGAATTGTCAGTGACCTTTCATATAGATAAGTTGGTGTGCTGAGCGACAATCTGCATGCACGTTGTCGATCAAATCAAAGAAAGTGTAAGCACAACACAAACTGAGTCAAGGAAAAGATATGCACGATTGCAACACCATTATGAAGCCTAAGATTTGGCTATAGTAAAGACATGTGCTTCGGCACGAGATTTGGCGTCGGGTATTGAATCGTTTAAACAGAGTTGCATAAGTCGAGATTTAAGTCATTTCGAGTTAAGTCTGGAAGGACTGTAAGGCAAAGTTGGGTTAAGTTATGTTGAGTTGTGAGGCACGGCCTCGATGTTGAAGCACGTACCGAGTTTAAGGTACGACCAAGTTGCTACGTCTCAAATATGGGCCAGGAGGCAAGCACGAGTCAATATGCTGATAATGTTGGCACGACCATGTTATTGCGACATAATATTTGGGCAAGTTACTAAGTGGTGATGCACTGCCTCGATTATGTCATACGAAGGAACTTATGGCACTACTATGTCGTTGTTGCACCAAATAGTCTAGGAGTTTATGTCCTAAAACTGATCATAAGGCAAAATAGAAAAAACAATCAAAAGGATGTTGCACAAACTAAAATAACATGTTGGTTTTGTACGGATGGGCGAGGAGCTCACATCACCAGTACGGTTGTGTATTGACACCCCACCAGTTTCATGTACAGGTTACAGGAACCTACTCGTTCGAGACAGAGCTCGCTTGGACGCACTAAGGTATGGAGTTCCTTAGCATTTCGAGGCCTGTGGCCGAATTGAAGACTTTACCTATATGGGACGTAATTATGGACATCGCCTTCTGAGCATCCGTAATTAGTTGCAACCTTGAGCTTTGTATCGAGAGATGAGAGAGAACTGAGCAATTGTATTCTAAAAGAAAGTGAGCTTGAGCTACTTGCAATCTGGTTTTGCGCCTTTTATAATCTTATTTTCATTACCAATAAAAAGAATGGACTTTATTTGTATACTCATGTTGTTTTCATTCTTTAATGCTTCTGCTTTGCGACTTCTGTACGACGACCCCGTCGCTTAGCATAAAATTGGTCGTTATGGAACCTGTCTTGTGTGAGCGTAACCTAGGCTCACATGGTATCATGCCCTAGCGAGAATGATTGCTCATACGAGAGCGAGGCGTGACAGTCACCACCCCGTTGTAACCCCCCCGCCACTCGGCGTCGTGGCTGCACCATCTCCGCGCTGCATCCCTGCGTCGTTCCCTTAACCCGTCCCCCTCTCTCTGCCGCCCCTCCAAGTGGGCCATTGCACCCTAACCCCTTCCCTTTATCTTCGTAGGCTGCCTGTCACAGACTTAGTATTCTAGGCTACACTTCAACCCGTGCGGCGCACAAGTTTCCTACTCGAAGACCCGTGCCATCCTTCTCGAACCTGCTTAGATAGATCGCTAAGGCGATATTGATAATATTATGGAACAAAAGAGAGAAAGAGAGTGGAACATTAAAACTTTACCATACTAGAAGAAAATACAACTTTGGGTGGTGAGAAACAAATGAGCCTTCCACTTATTTATAATAGCTCAAAGAGCTTTATATGGAAACTTCTGGAAGGAATATTCTAGGGATTATTCTTCCTACCATACTCGAATCAGCATATTCCAGGATTATTCTCTAAGGGACATAAAAGAAAAGTTCTAGTACATCCGAAGGGATCATGAAGCATCTAGAAGGGTTTGAAGTCTTCTGAAAGATTCTCGGATCCTGTAGAAGATTCTGGGGTCTTCTAGAAAGTTCTACCATCTTCTAGAACGTTCTGGAAGCTTCTCGTATAACCCCGGTCTGTGGAGAGTGTAGGAACAAAATCGTAAAGCAGAATACTCTAGAGAGGGGGGTGAATAGAGTAGGCAGCGAAATATTGCTAATTAAAAACTTGTTAGCAGTTAGATCACAGATAAAATAATAATCACAAAAGTAAATGACAGAATTTAAAAGTGATCAGAAGGCAAACGCAAACACCGAGATTTATACTGGTTTCCCTCTTGTGAGGACTAGTCCAGTCGGAAGAACTCTAGCTTCCAGTTGAATCCACTATTGGAAAATCCCGCAGGTTTTTATACGAAGTCCTTGTAACTTCTACAGATACGAGCTTTGATACGAAGAACTCGTCCAACTTCAATTGTGAAGAGTTTAATCTTCTATCAAGCCTCTGATTACAATCGCTCTTGAAACTTCTAGACCGCACCGCACTGGCAAATCGACTAGAGGATTGTAAATGGCTTGGGATTTGAAAATAAAATCTTTTAAAATCTCTTTGGAAGAATGTAAGCTTAAGAAGAGAAGAGATTGAAAGTGAATTGGTGTGTTGAAATGATCGAAATGTTTCTCTATTTATAGCTTTTCCAAAGACAGAACTCTGACAGAATTTGGACAGAATTCGGACAGAACCCTTTGTAACAAACCGTAACTGAAGGATGACCAAGTTCAAAAACCCAACGTTTACTAACGTTCCAAATGGCCAAACTCTGGCCGAACTCGGCCCGAGTTCTCCTGGGGTTCTACCTGATCATTTTTGGAGAAAATAAATTTTGGCTTTTTGAACATTCCTTCAGAAGCTTTTTGTAAAAAGAATATTTTTCAAAAACGTAGGTCATTTGTAAAGAATATGATGGTTTTGAAAAACGTTTTAGGATAGCCTATTTGCCAGTACGACTCGGTGTACAATGTATTCCTAGACTCAATAAAATAAAAAATTACATTGCTTAACAGAAAGTACATTCTGAATGGCAAACGGCTTCAGTCTTGAACATTATTGATAACCATTCTTGAGCAGTGTCCAAAACGTCATAGGTAAATATCTGAGTTGACTTGTATTTATATCGAGACAGAGTTTGATCAATTATTAAAATCAGGTTTGACCATGACCAATGGGCCAACAATCTCCCCCATTTTGATAATTGATAAACCTTGCCAAAATAACATCTAAGCTTGGAATCAATTCAAAATAGTAACCAAAAAGAAATTGTTCATAACCTGTATGTACAAAAATGTTAGATCCTTATTTCTCCCCCGTTGTCACTTAGCAAAATAATTGCAAAAGAGAAAGCTCCCCCGCAATCAATGCATAAGTAACAAACAGTGAAGAAACACAATAAAAAAATATAGGAATAATCTATACAGGCATGGTATAAACAGTAAGAGAAAACAGATAGTCTAGAGAACACAACACAGGCATGTATTTGTCACAGGCAGTATTTGAGAAAGTATGAAGCAGTAAAAGATAGATAGTGCTACCATAATACTGAAACATATACAGTGCTGAATAATAGACTAAAATGCCAAAACTGAGGCATAATCAAAAACCATGTCCATGAATAGTCACATAATAGAAAAAGTAATGATAAAATCTTGGAATGTCGGAGCATTTCCAAGTAAACATGAGACAAAAGTAACAGTCTCAATAATCTAACATCTCAAAACTCATCATCATCATCATCAACATCAGCTGCAGCTCCAGCATGTCCAGAAGGACCAGCTCTAGAAGTACCAGCGCCAGAAGTGTGAGGAGTGGCTCCAGCGTAAAACTCATCGACATAGTCTCGAGGAGGGGCACGAGCAGTACGATACCAATCATAGGCGTTCCCTGGCTGAAACAGAGAGTGAACCGCCTCGTCGTCAATGCGGTAGCCAGAAATAGAAGGGTCTCGAGGCAGAGAGCTAGCAGAATGACCCGTCTGTGCAAACCTCAGATCGGCAAAGGAGTTGGCAATCGCCTGGAACCGAGTCACATCACGAAACTCTTGTTCCTTAGAGGTCTCAATATAAAAAGACTGCAGATCTGATAAGTGCTGATGGATACCCTCAAATGACATAGGGTAAGAATGAGGAGGAACATGTGCTGTGGGAGTAGTAGGAGTAGGTACAGGAGGAGTAGGTGCAGTAGGTGGAGGAACATATGAAATGCTGCGACGAGAGAGTTTGAGAAACTTGGGCTCGGGGTCGACAGCACAAGTAGATAAATCAATATCAAATCTCTAAAAAATACGAGGAATAAGCATCGCATAAGATAGGTTGCGGTCTCTCCCGCGACATCTACCCATCATCTGAATGATAATCTTAGGGACAGAAAAAGGAATCCCCTTAAGAATTTAATAGAGAGCAGAAAGCTCAAGTGCAGTGACATCATCTTTAGAAGTGGATTTTGGAAGTAAGGTGGAATAGATGATGCGATGTAATTCGTAGTTAAACAAGTTCAAGTTATTAGCCTTGAACTTTCCAGGAAGAACGCGTGCGGGCGCACAAAGTTCATTCTTGAAACTAACGAGTGTCGTGCCATCGAGGAAATCAAAATCAGTGATGTCATCGAGTGGCACACTTTCGTTTGGGATACCAAGGATTTTCGCTAACGTTTCATCAGTGAATTCGATATCAATTCCTTCGACACGTGTCCTCGCTGTAAAAGTGTCTAACACAAAATTATAATAGAATAATCTAATGTCATTAGTGGCAATGAGGAATTGTAAGGTGACAAAATGTTGTAACCCTAATGCCTCAAAATAAGGGCGGTGATCCAGAAAGATAGTTCACTTAATCGGTGATCCGGTGCAAATAGTACGCATGACAAAATCGACGTACCACAATAAAGCTTGATCGGAAGTTTTAAAATAAAACTCATCCGACGCACCATCGTCCGATTGGACCGGAGAAAAGAGGTAATCCATATGCGGATCTGAAGACGATGCCTCTTCACTGGCATTGGTCTTCTTCCTCTTGAAGGGATTGAACTTAGGCATTATTTCCCAAAAATTTTCTACAAATCCTAAGTATTGAAAAGTAGAGGAGAGAAGGGATTATACCTTCCAAGAATTGGATATGTTGTAGAGGATGACGATCTCCGCACGAATCCAAAGTTTTGACGAGAAACTCCACAAGGATTGGAAGAACAATGATGGAGAAGAACTAGGGTTTCGGAGGGGCGGAACTGCTGTTATGAGGATGTGGGGAAGAACGAAGAAGAAGGAAGCCTCGGGTTGGTGCTGGTATATATAAATATTTAGCCGAACTCTGGCCGAATTCGGACCGAACTCGGGCCGAATTCGCCAAGGGTTGCCTGGCTATATATATATATATATATAAAATTTAAATGAGGCCACATTCTTTTTTATTAAATCGTTTCAAATCCTTAATTCAAAGTTTAGTAATTTTAAATCTCAAAATAATATAATTAATATTATTTTACAAATTAATATTTTTTACTCAGCATCTATCTCAGATTAGCTGTAGGAGTACTGTCCCAGCTAACGGAGGTTCACCGGGGAACTCTTAAATACCACTTCGCTTTGACCGTAGTCGTGGTGACAGACAGACTCTTTTTAGGCTTGTCTCGAAAATAGTTTATGAGTATCGAATAAATAATTAATAAAACATCTAAAATTCATAATTCTCGACGTAAATAGTTGAAACGATCTTTCGCTAAAAGTTTTGTGAGTATGTCAGCTAATTGATTCTGTGTGTCTATGTATACAAGGTCTATATCTCCATTTTGTTGATGATCTCTAAGAAAATGATGTCGAATCTCGATAAGTTTGTCACGAGAATGACATACAGGATTCTTAGTCAAATTAATAGAACTAGTGTTATCACAGAAAATGGGTATATGTATAAAATACAATCCATAGTCTTCTAAGGTTTGTTTCATTCATAAAATTTGTGCACAACAACGTCCTGCGGCAATATACTCAGCCTCTGTTGTTGATAATACAACAGAATTTTACTTTTTACTAAACCAAGAGACTAAAGCTTTACCTAGGAAATGACATGTGCCGCTAGTACTTTTTCTATCTACTTTGCATCCGGCAAAATTAGCATCAGAATAACCGATTAGGTCAAATGACATGGTTTTGGCATACCATAAGCCGACAGAAGAAGTGCCTTTAAGGTATCGAAAGATACGCTTAACTGCGCACAGATGTGATTCCTTAGGATTGGCTTGAAAACGTGCACATAAGCAAACACTAAACATAATGTCTGGTCGACTGGCAGTTAAATAAAGTAAGCTACCGATCATACCTCGATACTTACGTATGTCGGCAGGTTTGTCTTGTTCATCAATATCAAGCTTGGTTGAAGTCGCCATTGGAGTGCTAAGTGGCTTTGCTGCTTCCATGTCGAACTTCTTTAGTAGATCCTTTGTGAACTTAGCTTGATTTATGAACGCCCCATTGTTTGTTTGTTTGATTTGCAGTCCGAGAAAGAACTTCAGCTCTCCCATCATGCTCATCACAAACTCATTCTGCATACACTTTAAAAATTTTTGACAAAAAGATTCATCAGTAGATCCAAAGATAATATCATCTACATAGACTTGAATCAAAAGAATATTATTATTCAAAGACTTTATAAACAAAGTAGTGTCAACCTTTCCCTTTGAAAAACCGTTATCAAGTAGAAAAGAGCTTAGACGATCGTACCAAGCACGAGGGGCCTGTTTCAAACCGTATAAAGCTTTCTTCAACTTGAAAACATATTCAGGAAATTTGAAATCAGTAGAACCGGATGGTTAAGCTACATAAACCTCTTCTTTTATAAAACCATTTAAAAATGCGCTTTTGACATCCATTTGAAATAACTTAAAATTATGAAATCATACAAATGCACATAACATACGAATGGATTCTAATCTCGCAACTGGGGCATAAGTCTCATCGTAGCCGATACCTTCTTTCTGATTGTATCCTTGAGCTACGAGTCGAGCCTTATTACGAGTCACTTAACCATTCTCATTTAGTTTATTTTGGAATACCCATCGGGTGCCAATGACCGGATGATCAATAGGCTTGGAAACAAGTTTCCAAACTTGATTTCGTTCGAATTGGTTTAATTCCTCTTGCATAGCATCTATCCAAAAATTATCACTACATGCTTCATCAATATTTTTGGGTTCAAACTGCGAAACAAAAGCAACACAAGAAGCTATATCTTTATTAGAGGAGCGAATACTTATACCCTTGGTAATCTCACCAATTACCAAGTCCTTTGGATGATCAGCCGTGAACTTCAATCTTTTTGGCAGACTCCGAAGGTAGCTGGTTCCTGGATCTTTTCTAGGAGGATCAGCTGGTGCTTTGCTGGGTACATTGAGATCTTCGTCATTGTCATCGATTGTTGTTTGATTTAGTTCATCAAAGGTGACATTGATTGACTCTTCGATGATCATGGTTCTTTTGTTGAAGACTCTGTATCTTTTACTTTTGCTCGCATAACCTAAAAATATACCTTCATCGGCCTTTTCGTCAAACTTTCCCAAATTATCTTTTGTATTAAGAATAAAGCATTTACAACCAAATATTCTAAAATATGAAACTGATGGAATTCTATCAAACCATAACTCAAATGGAGTCTTCTTCGATTTGGGTCGAATTAGAACTCGATTGAGAACAAAACAAGCTGTATTGACAGCTTCAGCCCAAAAATACTTGGGTAGACTAAACTGGTTTAACATTACTCTGGCCATTTCGGATAGAGTTCTGTTCTTACGTTCCACAACTCTATTTTTTTGTGGAGTCCTAGGGCAGGAGAATTCGTACACAAAACCATATGTGTCACAAAATTGCTCAAACTCCGCATTCTCGAATTCGCCTCCATGATCGCTTCTAATATGAGTGATCATGTAACCTTTTTCATTCTGTACTTTCTTTCAAAAGGTGACAAATTTCGATAATGCATCGTTTTTGCGTGTCAGAAAATATACCCACGCGTATCTTGAATAATCATCTATAATTACAAAAGCATATAGCTTACCTCCGAGACTAACAACTCTACTAGAACCAAATAAGTCCATATGTAGCAATTGTAGAGGTCTAGTAGTACATACAGCGTTTACTGACTTGAAAGTGGATCGAGTAGCTTCGTTCTTTTCATATTGACTGCATACCGAATCCTTCTTGAATGTTATGTCCGGTAAACTGCGTACTAGCTTCTTCGTGGATAATCTGAAAATAGTATCCATATTTGCATGACCGAGTCTCATATGCCACAGATGACTCTCATCGCTTTTAGCCATTAAACATCTACCTGAAATGTTAGTATCTTCCAACAAATAGAAAACATATATATTGTCTTCTCTAATACCTTCAAATATAGTACTACCAGTTGAACTATCAATAATAGTACATTTGTTTTTTACGAATTTAATACCATAACCGTGATCAGCTAAATGGCTTATGCTGAGCAGATTATGTTTTAACTCAGTAACAAGACAAACATCTTTAATCACTGGATATGGAGCTTTACTAATATCACCAATATCGATTATATACCCTTTTAAATTGTTGCCGAAGGAGACGTATCCTTCTTTATTCCTCTTCGACAGTGTTGCGAATAATGAAGCATCACCGGTCATGTATCGTGAGCAACCGCTGTCGAGGATCCATTTGCTCCTAGCATGTGAAGGGCATCCCACCTACAAAATAATTTGCAGATGAAACTCTTGGTACCCATTTCTTGTAGGGTCCTGACTGGATAGTTTTCGGTATCCATGCATAAATATTTAAATCTACTAACTTTCTGATTCTACATACAGAAGATATATGACCAATGAGGCCACAATAATGACATTTAGCATATTGAGTGTTGAAAGCTGAGTAGTGTGCATGGTTGGTAGGTTTAGGTTTTCTAGTATAGAAGAAAGCATACCTATTATCCTGTTTGGGCATAACCTTTTTAGGCAAAGGTTTGATAGGGTTATGTCTGACAGTGTTAGGTTTGGGAATGTTTTGATTTTTCGGTAAGTGACACATGTTAGGGTAGGAAGCAGCAGTCTCAGGCTGTTTTCCTAACCTAATTTCCAATCTTTTGGAAGTGCCATATAACTTAGTATAGTTAGAAGTGAGTACTTTCATTCTGACTTGTGCACTTTGAAGACTTTTCTTCTCTTTAGAAAGTTCTTCTTTCAGTTGGTCAATAACCTTGTCTTTTTCTTCGGATGACTTGGTAGTCTCGTATAATAAGAGCTTAGTAGAAGAAAGCTCACCAGACTTACTAACATTATCTTTAACCTCAGCTAGTAGGTCGGTAAGTTTTCCTATTTCACCTTTGTACTCCTTGAGTACCTTCTTAGAGTTCTGATATTTGCTACGCAGTTTCCTGTAATCACTTAACAGTTCACTGAAGGCTTCTCCTAATTGCTCAAAGGTGAAGTCATCATATGCATCAACTATAGGTTCAGAGAGTACCTGATCGGATGCCATAAAGCATACATTTGCAGCGTCTTCTGATTGTTCATCTTCTGAGTCGCTGGCTTCACTTTTATGCCATATACTGGGGTTGGCATACTTTCGAGATGTTGATCTCTTCAGGTTCTCTTTCTCGTATCTGTTGCTCTTCTTGCTTGTTGATGAGTTTGTAGGACAGTCCTTCTTCATGTGTCCTTTCTTCTTGGAGCCATAGCAGACAGCGTCATCTTGATACCAGCTGTTGCCGCCATTGTTCTCTTTTGTCTTCTTCTCATATCTCAAGAATCTTTTGAATTTTCTTGCAAGGAGTGCTTGATCTTCAGTATCAGATTCACTGTTGTCTGAATCATCTTCAGCAGATCTTCTGTGCTGAGCCTTGAAAGCGATCGTCTTTTCTTTTGGTGCAGGCTCTTCAAAGTCTTGTAACTCTAGTTCATAAGTGAGTAGCTTACCCATGAGTACTTCAAGTGTCATGGTAGTGAGGTCGTTTCCTTCAATGATTGCAGTAGACTTCAGAATCCAGTTCTTTGTAAGTGCTCGCAGGAGTTTGCGAATCTTTTCATGGTTACTGTAATCTTTGCCTAGAGAGGACAAAGGATTTACAATATCCAAGAATCTCTCGAACATCTGAGTAACTGTTTCGTTGGGCTTCATTTTGAACGCCTTATACTCTTGAGTAAGTCTGCTGACCTTTGCTTCTTTGACTTGAGTTATGCCCTCATGTGTGACTTCAAGAAGTTACCACACTTCATTTTCAGTTGTGCAGATAGATGCCCTGTTAAATTCAGTTCTGTCTAAAGCACAAAATAAAGCGTTAATAGCACGTGCGTCAAGACTGGCCTTTTTCTTTTCTTTCTCTGTATATTTGTCATGGGGTTTTTCAGCTAAAACTCCATCGACATTTATACGAGGTGGCTTTTTATAGCCATCAATAACTACAGACCATAAGTCAAAATCAAGAGATTTCAGAAAGAAACTCATACGTGTTTTCCAATAAGTGTAGTTTGTGCTGTCAAACAGTGGAGGTCTGTTTGTGGCTTGGCCTTCACTTGTAAATTTCATAGTTGCCATGTGTAAAGCTGTGATCTATATAAAATTGAATATAACTGCTATTTTACCTTGCTTTACCTGTATAACCCGCTCTGATACCAATTGTAGGAACGAAATCGTAAAGCAGAATACTCTAGAGGGGGGTGAATAGAGTAGACAGCGGAATATTGCTAATTAAAAACTTGTTAGCAGTTAGATCAAAGATAAAATAATAATCACAAAAGTAAATGACAGAATCTAAAAGTGATCAGAAGGCAAACACAAACACCGAGATTTATACTGGTTTTCCTCTTGTGAGGACTAGTCCAGTCGAAAGAACTCTAGCTTCCAGTTGAATCCATTATTGGAAAATCCCGCAAGTTTTCATACGAAGTCCTTGAAACTTCTACAGACGCGAGCTTTGATACGAAGAACTCATCCAACTTCAATTGTGAAGAGTTGAATCTTCTATCAAGCCTCTGATTACAATCGCTCTTGAAACTTCTAGACTGCACCGCACTGGCAAATCGACTAGAGGATTGTAACTGGCTTGGGATTTGAAAATGAAAGCTTTTAAAAATTCTTTGGAAGAATGTAAGCTTAAGAAGAGAAAAGATTGAAAGTGAATTGGTGTGTTGAAATGATAAAAATTCTTCTCTATTTATAGCTTTTCCAAAGACAGAACTCTGACAGAATTCGGGCAGAATTCGGACAGAACTCTTTATAACAAACCGTAACTGAAGGATGACCAAGTTCAAAAACCCAACGTTCACAAACGTTCCAAATGGCCGAACTCTGGCCGAACTCGGCCCGAGTTCTCCTGGGGTTTTGCCAGATCATTTTTGGAGAAAATAAATTTTGGCTTTTTGAACAATCCTTCAGAAGCTATTTGTAAAAGAATGTTTTTCAAAAACGTAGGTCATTTGTAAAGAATATGATGGTTTTGAAAAACGTTTTAGGATAGCCTATTTGCCAGTATGACTCGGTGTACAATGTATTCCTAGACTCAATAAAATAAAAAATTATATTGCTTAACAGGAAGTACATTCTGAATGGCAAACGGCTTCAGTCTTGAACATTGTTGATAACCATTGTTGAGCAGTGTCCAAAATGTCGTAGGTAAACATCTGAGTTGAGTTGTATTTATATCGAGACAGAGTTTGATCAATTATTAAAATCAGGTTTGACCATGACCAATGGGCCAACAGAGAGTAATGCAAATCCGTCTCGGTGGGATGCAAACTTTTGTGCGAGACATTCTCCCATACTTGTTTCGTTGATGCCCTCGTCGACGGGTGCAGCAAGTCTCAAGACGTTATCCACTCTCATTGGCATGATCGCTGTGCATCGTTCCTCCTTTGTGCGTCTCGTACGTCACTTCCCTTTGCCTATTTTCTGCTCAAGATCGAAAGCAAACTGGTTCACCGCACCAACTCTGGCCTCGGTTTGTGCCCTCCTTGGCACAGAAAGAATCTCGTACGGGCTATCAAGTTGTCGATTCCCCTCGTCTCAAACCTGTACTTGGTTCTGCATACCTCCGCATATGCGAATCCCAATACAAGCCTGTCGACCCGAATGTCCCCCACGAGCTTTGAGCAACTCCTTGTACGAGTTACTCTGTCTCGTCTCTTCTGCCTCCGTGCATCTTGCGATACGCATCTCTGCACTCGTGCCTAGCCTAGTATCATGGATGTGGTTCTTCGGGGCTCCCCTTTGTAACACCTTTGGTCTCGCACATCCTTCTTCTCGAGCACCGCTAGGTATGCCAATCCCTTTTTGCCACCCTTCTTGAGCTGAGTAGCGGAAATAGCTTTCCCCTTCGAATGTTTGTCTCATGCACCTTTCACCATGCACGATGAGCCTTCCTCCATGAAGCCGATAAATCCCAAATATGGCATGGGAATCGCCGTAGTCGCGATAAAAAATTTTATGCCTAGTATCATCTTGAAGTCATCCAGCGATGTAACAGTAAAATTGGCAACACCCAACCAATTTTCCACAGCTATGCAGACCTCCTTGGCTACCCCCTGCACGTAATGTGCCTCCGCATTGACCACCTTCATCATGTCCAAATCTTCCTTCAAGGTTAGACCCAAGCGATGGACATCCGTGCCCATAATAAGGTTATGAGTGGCGCCCGTGTCAACCAACACCCGTGTGCTCATGCCATTGATCCTCATATCAATGTACATGAGCTCCCTGCTCGGAGTCCTCAATACAGCAGACTTGGTCATCATGGCGTTGAGTAACCGCAATGCCCCCATGTGCACTACTACTTTTCACTCATCGTCCTCCACCTCCTCGAATTGGATGACACTCACACACATGCTCCTCATCTGATAATCCCGAGCAAAGTGCTTCTTTCCGTATATGAAGTACGAAACAACTCGCTCGGGTTAAACCTTCTCGTACTTCTTTTTCTCGGACAGACCTTCCTTAGGAGAGGTCTCCTGCTCTCCACCACCATTTCCTTGGTGGACTTTGGCTTGGCCTCGGCATCGTTATCGTCCCACAAGTACTCGACGAGCCGTTCGGCTGCTGCCACGGTGGTGTTCAACTTTTGTACCCTTTGTCGCTGTAATTCTTGAGCCGCCCATGGTTTAAGTCCATCGAGGAAGAAGAAAAAATGATCCTCCTCGCCCATCCTATATATCGTGAGCATCAAGCGTGTAAACTCCGCGATGTACTCCTTGATCGTACCGGTATGCTTGAGTTGCCGCAAGCTCTGCCTCGCTACAAACTCTACATTCTCCGAATAGAACTGAGACTTGATCTCGTTCTTGAGATCCTTTCAAATCTCTATCGAGCACAAACCTTTCTCGGTTTCTATGCACCTTCGACGTCACCATAGCATCGCATCATCTGTGAAGTAGAGTGAAGCAATATCCACCTTCTCGGTGTCATCATTGATGTACAATGCCTTGAAGTTTTGCTCTACGTTCCACAAGAAGTTCTCAACTTCTTTGGCATCCCGCACCCCACTGAAGGATTTCGGCTCGAGGATCTTTCGTCTCTTCGGTGCCTCCCTACTCGAAGGTCCACCGTTCGCAACGGCCTTCTCCAAGATGGCAACTTTGGTCTTAAGTTCTCCGCAACTCTCGACCACGGTCTTTAGCTCTTCGTAGCCTTGGAACTTCCTTCGCAAGTCCTCAATCTTTACATGATGTCCCTTGAGCTCCTCCTCAAGTATGGATCGGATCTCTTGGAATTTCTCCCGAAATATTGTCATAGACGGAGCGACGTCACTCTCCAGTCCATCGAAGTACCTTTCTAGCCTCGTGTTGCCTTGATCCATAGAGCCCATGCGTATCTCTATGTCCCTCAAACCCGTCTACAAGACTCCAACGTGCTCGGCAAGATCGGTAAGGCTACGCTCCGCCATAGACTACTTGCTCTTGTCCTTCTTGTGCGTCTAAGCCTGCCCCTCCTTAGGTGACGTGGGTCCTTCCTGGATATTCTTGGATGTCGACATGGCACCAACCAACCTTCGTTCTGATACCACTTGTCATAGACTTAGTATTTTAGGCTACACTTTGACCCGTATGGCGCACAAGCTTCCTACTCTAAGACCTGTGCCAGCCTTCCGAACCCGCATAGCTAGATCGCTATGGCGATATTGAGAATATTATGGAGCAAAAGAGAGAGAGAGTGGAAGATTAAAACTTCACGATACTAGAAGAGAATACAACATTGGGTGGTGAGGAACAAATGAGCATCCCACTTATTTATAATGGCTCATAGAGCTTTATATGGAAACTTTTGGAAGAAATATTTCGGGAATTACTCTTCCTACCATACTAGAATCGGCATATTCCAGGATTATTCTCTAAGGGACGTAAAAGAAAACTTCTAGTAGATCCGGAAGGATCATGAAGCATTTAGAAGGGTCTGGAGTCTTCTGGAAGATTCTCGGATCCTCTAGAAGATTCTGGAGCCTTCTGAAAAGTTCCAACATCTTCTAGAACGTTCTAGAAGCTTTTTGCAAAACCCCAGTCAGTGGAGAGTTATGCAAATCTGTCTCGGTGGGGCACAAACTTTTGTGCGTGATATGTTGCTGCATGGCTATCACCACTTCCGTTGTACCTATCTGTAGCTGTACAACTTTCTGTCCCCTGATGTGCTACGGCTGCACCACCCCCGTGCCCTATGAGCCTGCTTCCTACGCCACGCCACTCCTCGTCTCTCTCCGCCTTTCTTAGAGGCCCGCAAACGATAGAGAGAGAGGGGGCGGGGTTAGCGGTGCAGCACAAGGGTGGTGCAGCCGCGACACGGAGAGAGGGTCGGGGGGCACGGGGGTGGTGCAGCCGCGAGGTGGGGACGACATGGGTGGTGACAGCCGGGGAGGGCGGAGGAGAAGAGGGATAGAGGAGGGCTAATTTCATCATTTTTAAAATTTAGGGTATCGAGTGTTTGTAAAAAATAAAAGTTTGATTTCTACAAACAAAGAAAGAAAGAAAGTACAAGAGTACAATTGATTTCTGGGGAAGTACAACTATAGAAATCTAATCAGAAGTTGATCACTTTATCCCTTGAACAATGTGATATCGAAGACACAAGCCTCTGGAAGATGCAACAGCACTTTGTCCGTAGATTATGATCAGTAGTGATGCTTTGGAACTGATAAACTCTATTTATAAAGTTCTTGAAATAACTATTTAGCAGTTATTCTGGGTTGCGCATGCCTTAGGTTGCGCGCCTCTGTTCACCTGCATGAGCGGTTATACCAACTACAAAAGACACATGGCATCGTTTGAGTGAGATGTACGTGGTCATGGGCAGTATGGTAGACACGTTTTACGACATTAGTGGCATACGCGCCACGTCTTCCTGCTTCTAGATATCAGTTTGATTCATATTGCACAAATTTGGTCAATCAGGTTGCGCGTGGGCGCAACTCGGCAACTTGCGCTGCATTCTGACTATCGTGCACCTTGATACACTATGCGAGCTACTAGCTGTCATTTAATAATTGACAAGATCTTCTCGAGCACCGCATTGTGCCGGATTCGAACGGATTTCCTTCGATTATCGTGCTATCAGTTGTCAGGTAATGATGATGGCATTTATAGTTTCTTAAGGAGACTGCCACGTGGCACTCGCACAACCTGACTCTGGCACAATTTGAAGGTGGCGCCAGTTGATAATGTGGCACAACTTGAAGGTGGCGCAAGTTGATAATGTGGCACAACTTGATATTTTGACTTCCATTTGTATGGTGCAACTTGACTTTTAGCCTCTACGAGATCCCCTTCAAAGTTTTCAAAATTTGAAGTACTTCAAAAATTTGAAATACTTTGAATTATGCATATTCTGTCATAAGTTGCGCATGTTTCACCTGACTCCATTTTTTCTGAATGCAAGTTGCGCAATCAGTTTCAATATTTAGGCTATAAATAGCCATACACTTCTAAGCTTTCCTCTTTTTACCACAGTCAAAAAACCCTATTCTTCTCTTCCCGAATTTCTTAGTAATTTGTCGATGGCACCTAAGCGATCCGCCACTGAGAAGGGAAAGAAGGTCGCCGAAGGCTCATGCTCCATCCACACGTGCACCTCAGTACGCTCCCACTTCATCACGACGAGAAACAGCTAACCCAACAATGGAAGGTGAATGTTTTGATAACAAACAGAGCATCGATCAACCCCCTTTTTAGGGTTTTGATTTGATTTGGACAACGTGCGCCTTCTCTTTTTAGGGTTAGACGCACTTCATGACTTGTGCCACTCTTTTTAGGGCTTGGTTGCTATCCACACTGTGTTCATTTTTATGAAACATGTTGCGCGATATTTCGAGAGTCGAGCTTTTTTTTTATTCTGTAAAAGCAACTTGGCGCAACTTGAGATGTTACACCACACAAGTGTATATTTCGACAGAAAATGTTGCACAACACAGATGTGGCATAACATGATATATCGTTCAACATATATGTGGCTCAACCTGATATATCGTACAATATAGATGTGGCACAATACAAAATGTCGCACAACATAAGGGTTGCGCAGCTTGTGATGTCATATATTCTGTTTCAATGAACCATATACTTTTTTGCGACTAACTTCTGTTTGCTCGTCTTTATATAGTTAATCTCAGAGAAGATCCAAATGCTGAAAGATTTGCTTCAACATTCAATGTATCAGAATACCAAGAAGACCTGTCATATGTGTCATATTCGCAGTATGATCCTCCTGAAACTAGGAAAGCTATACTCACTGCTCAAGAGAATACCACCCTGTTATGCTTGATGAACGGACAACGTTTAGAGAGTGTGGATAACATAGTCCACAAGAAACCAACTTTCTTGTTCGAAGATGCTATCAGAAGGACGTCCCAACCCAGGGCCAAGAAAGAAAGCAGAGTTTATCAGTGTAGTGGGGGCATGATTATGTACCTCAATGAAATATCGAGATACCTATCACTGTCTCGATACGAATTCTCGAGTTACCCTCGCCGAATGGCATGGGACATAACTCCGATACAGCAGGCAAGAGTGGGGAGGATCCATTTTAGGCTGGGTCCGAAGGGCAAAGACCAATTCTACAGCACCTCAGAGAAGTACAGCTCATATCTGAGGGGTTTGATGCCTGGTTGTGTACCTCCAGAAGACTCATCTCTGTTATTCCCAGTTAGAGTACAATCTTTGCGAATGAATTCGCAAAAGCTGAGGGAAGATACCCAGATCAGACCATGTGATTGACAGGCCTGGTGAACCCAGATATGAAGCATTGGAACTGCTTGGTTAATTGGGTCTTGGACCAATTTAAGGACAAGCTTCTTGAGATAGGTCTTTATGAAGCAGTCTGGGCTACGGTTTATGGCTTCCATCCGAATGCTCACACATTTTTGGCTCTAGTAGAAAGTACAATGATAAGACTGGTACCTTCATGACTCCTCGCGAGGAGATTGGCTTCACACTTCACGAGATGAAGTTTCTTTCCCATCTGCCAATAGGTAACCACCCGTATGAGGAGTACGTACCAACAAATGAAGAACTGGATATCTTGTTAATAGAGAATTCTGAAATGGTAGCTGTCTTCGAGGAGCTCTTATGTCACTATAAGATATGCTTCCTATACTACAAGATTGCCACTGTAGGGATATGCTACACCTCCAAGTGGATGCATATTTGTTTTTGGGCCACACTTTTGAAGACAAGATATTTGAAACTCAAGCTTGTGATCCTCGTTTCTTCTAGCCACTCAGCGATAGCGATGTTCAAAAACTGATGGAGAAATATAAACACGTCTGTAGGTCCTAAAAAAATCAAGTTGCACCCTTCAACAAAGTCATGAAGATCAAGAAATGAATCTTTCAAATGAACTGCGCAGACATCAGATTGCGCAGCATACAGATTGCGCACACTATCAAGCGCGCAGTCTGACATGGCAAATCGCCATCATTACCTGACACAAATCAAATCTTCTGACAGATGACAGCGCGGAGAACGAGGCGACTGTTTGTTTAATCGTGCAGCACAGCGCTCGAGGACAGCTGGCAGCGCAATCCATGTTGGCGCAATCCATGTTGGCGCAATCTATTCCTGCGCAGTCCAAGTCTGTGCAATCCAATGCCAGCGCAGTTCAGGTTGCCTGTTTCATCAACACAACTGACAAAGTACATGTGGCATTCATGCCATCAATTGCTCATTACGTGGCAACCGTCTACACACGATCATGCGCAATTCAATGAAAAGTTGCCATGTGTCCAAGACAGTTGGACCATGATCCAACAACTGCCTGCACAGTCCACTATTGCACAAAGTACATGTGGCATTCATGCCATCAATTGCTCATTACGTGGCAACCGTCTACACACGATCATGCGCAATTCAATCAAAAGTTGCCATGTGTCCAAGACAGTTGGACCACGATCCAACAACTGCCTGCGCAGTCCACTGTTGCGCAATCCAATTGCTACGTAATCCATCATGCGCAGTCCAGAATAACTAAAAGTTAGTTATTTCTAGAACTCTATAAATAGAGTTTCAAGTCTCCATTCAAGGGGATCAGAGATCAGATTATAGAGAGATCAGACTTTAAAGTTCAGAGAGTCCAGGAGTTCTTACCCAAGTGCTGCTGCATTCTTCCGAGGCTTTTTCCTTCAACTTCCGAGGCTTTTGCCTTCAACTTCCGAGGCTTTTGCCTTCAATTCCAGAGTTATCTTCAACTTCAGAGGCTTCGTCTTCAAAGTTCACATCGTCCAAGGGAAAAAGCAATCGTCATCTAGATTGGATTCCTAAAGTTGTATCATTCTCAGAATTCAAATTGTAATCTTTTAAAAGTTTGTATCAATAAAGTTCTTCAACTTTTGTTTTTGCAAACAAAATGGTGACTCTGCTGGGGACGACTTTCTCCTCCGATGAGGAAGTGACAACTCAATGTAACGTAGCGTCTATCGGAAAGACGCAGAAGACACTGGTTGTGAAGATCAACCAGACTGCCTACGAGTCTATGATCAACTCCAAGACCACTCCTCGCACTGCAACCACTTCTGCCACAAGCAAAGTGCGCCCAGTGTGGGTTCCAAAGACTGCTGCGCAGTCTATTGATGCTGCAAGCAAGACTTCTGTGCAGTCTGCTATCAAGACTGCTGCACAGTCCAAAGCTTCTGTCATCAAGCATGCTGCATAATCTGTCTCTGCCACTACTGCGCAATCTGTTTCTGCCAGTACACAGAAGACTTCATATGCTGCTTTGGCTAAGTACAAAACTCCTATGCCCCTGGCGCAATTGGCTGCCAATATGTCTGCGCAGTCCAATACACCAGCATCCAGAGTCCACTCTAAGTATTCTGTAGCAAGAACTCCTGATGCGCAAACCACAGTCTCTGTGGACAGAACTAGTGCGCCATCCATTCATGCGCAAACTGCTTCTGCGCAATCCAAGAGTGACAGCCTTTTGGCTAAACTCTCTTCTTCTTATAACAAGGGAAAAGGCTCTGCTCCTCTTCCCAAACACAATGTTGCTCCTGTGCAATCCACTGGGGGTAGTCCTTTGGCTATTCCTCTTCCTCTTCAAAATAAAGGAAAAGGCCCGTTGGTCTTTTCTCAAACTTCCTTGTCCCATGACTTGGAAGACAACAGAGGGAAATGCTCTTTAGCTAACCCTTCTTCACAAAACAAAAAAAAGGCCCTTTGGTCTTTTCTCAATCTTCTTCAGTTTTTACTGAAGAAGATCAATCTGAACGTGCCTCGGCACCAATCAGTACTAGAACTCTTTCAAACAAGGATTCTTCTTTTCTTTATAACAAGAGAACTTGTACTGACCAAAGAGGTATTCTGCCTACCCCGGTAGCAGAATTCCAGGACTTCCCGACTCTCAAGATTTCCCGATCCAGACAGGGAAAATTGCTGGTGTCTCAAACAGAAACCCCTGGGGGTGAGTTTGCAGATCTAAGGACTTATCTCAACAGGCCTACTTCGACGAAATGCAAACAACCAATACCGAAGATCAAACATCAAAGACAAACTTCCAGGGTTAAAGATCCCGACACTTATGCCAATGAAGTGAGCACTTCCCTGTACACTCAAGGGACTAAACAGTTGAAGAATCGGAATCATGTTCCGAATATTATCAAAGAACAGATCCCTCAGAGTTTTTCTCATCCTACTGTTGTTCCCGATCTCTGAGAATATCTCAAGCAAAAGTGGGACAACGTCTCAACACCTCCAGTTCAACCATCTGATCATCATTGCAACCACAAAGTCATCATCCAATGTTGTTGTCAAACAACAAAACGATCTGTCTTCGATCGTCTGACTTTTGCTAAATCTGAACCTATGTCAGAAGAAGATGAAGTCTTGTATGCTTCTATCAACATGACTTTCCGAGACACTGGGGGTAGAAGGTGCTCTAAGCATGGCAAACCTCGTAAACCAAGTCAACGGTATTTAGAATTACTCCAAGAATCTTCTGAAGGAGTGTTTTGACATACCCGTTCTCGAAGCCGAGATACAATCGGTCAAAGGAATCTTTCTCAAAACCCTTCGGGTTATCTTCCTACTTCTCAGTCCGAAGACGACTCTTTCTCCGACTATGATGCATACAGCAAAAGCTCTGAACAAACAGTGTCTTCTACTGTACCAAAAGAAGTGACAGCTTATGTTGTCAATGAAGATCCAGATGCTTCAACTTCTACAAATCAAGAACAGCGAATCACTGCACTTGAAGACAAGCTAAAAACCATGGCTGAAATGGTTGCTAGTATGCATTCTATCATAGTGGCACAACACGCCACACCACCAACTGTACCTGCTGCGAGTCCAGAGATCATAGAATCTTCGATACCTGCCAACACTGGACTGGGGGTAGTTTTTCCTCAAATGCCTCCTGTACAAGTATAAATTAAAACTACACCTAGTCAATCAGGAGCTGGGGGTAGTACTTACAATGCTATTCCTTCTCATACCACTCTAACTCAACCTTCTCCTTCTTCGTCATCAGAAGATGCCAATGAAGCTGTCAAACTCTTGCGAACCCAGTTCGAAGCTTTTAAAGAGAAAGACAACTTGCAAAGATTGGGGATCAAGCAGCCTTATCCAGTTGAATGGAAAGAAGTCCCATTCCCACCAAAGTACAAGATACCAACGATCTCTTTGTTCGATGGCAGTACTTCTCCTAGTCAGTTCATCAATCATTTTGAAGTAATGACCGTTCAACTCCAGCCAAATGACGCTCTTTTTACCAGATTGTTCGTCAGTTGTTTAGCCGGCGTAGCATATGATTGGTACAGAAGTTTGCCCGATGGTTGTATCACTTCCTTCTCAGGTCTTAAGCAAATCTTCCTGGAACGGTTCTATGAGGGATTCAACGACATGACTATGTCGGCTCTCAACAAAATCAAATAGAAACACAATGAAACTGCTGAGAGTTTCATCGAACGGTTCCGCCGTAAAACTTTAAAAATGCCTCCCGAAACTCCAGGTGCTGTTACTATTGATACTTGTAAGGCAAATCTTTTGCCAATCATCAGTATATGGACAGGATCTACCCAGTTTCAAGATTGGCCCTCATTCATTGTCAACGCTAAAGCTGCTGAAGTGAGTGCCGAAAAGTTTAAACAATTGGGGGTACAAATGTCTAACCCCGATCGGGATGAACATCAGACATCAGGTAGTGGCAACCGCCAGAACAACCGCAAAGCAAAAGAGACTTTGAACATCAATTTGAACAAAAATAAAGAATCTTTGGCTGTCAATGTGGCTCCGTCTACATCCACTACGACTCCTTCTGCACCTCCACCGAAGGAACCTCGTCCGAAAGTAGAATATTCCTTCGACGAGAATGACACTGCAAGCATCTTTGAATGTTTACTCAAAAGCAACAAGATTCAGCTCACAGACCCAAAGAAACCTGATGAAGTCGGTAAGACAGATCATCCCAAATATTGTGTCTACCACAGGTTCATTGGACATCCTACTCGAGCATGCTACGTGCTTAAAGGCAAAATTCAAGAGCTTGTCAATGCTAGTGTCGTCACTCTGCAGCAAGATGAGAAGACTGTTACTGTAAATATGGTTTCAGTCTAGTTTGGTGACTTTCCTCCGCAAATGGTACAGCATGGTGTCATTCCTATTCCTAAAGCTACTCTTGAGATTGAGAATCTCCCGCTTCCACCAAATGAAGGACTTGTCCCCTTGTCTCTTGACAACGGCGAAATTATGTGGATACATCCTGATCTTGCTCCGGAATTCGAAGTGCCCTCTTCTTCCAAGAAGAAAGGTCGTTCTAAAGGCAAGACAAAGACTTGCAATATGGTGTCTTTTGACCCCATAATTGACGAAGAAATTCTGCTAGGCACCAGATCAGGGAAAGCCTATTTGAAAGATCGTTCTGAAGCTCAAGAGAACCCTACTTCTTCTTCTGAACCTATTCCAGTACAATCTACTTCCTCTGAAGAGATTCCTTCCACATCTTCACCAGTTGTAGTACCTATTCCTCCCAAGTTGGTGGTTGCTGACAAAGGCAAACAACAAGTCCGCTTTGACAAACCCTTGAAGAATCATCTCCTACTGGACTTGAAAAGCCATACAACTTTGATATATTGGCTCAACTAGCCAATACACCGGCTAGGCTATCAATCTTCGAACTCTTGCGCCTTTCCAAAGAGACTCGAGAAACTCTAAGTGAAGCCCTGATGCAGGCTGAAACTTGCCTAACTCTTCTCAAAAAGCCGAAAGCTGAACCAGTCGCTTGTCATCATTGTCATAGTGTCCTGGAATTGATTCCAAACATCACTTTCACTCAGGATGATATGCTGCTGGAGGATAATAGACATGATCGTCCTCTCTACTATACAGGGTATGTCGATTCGATGAAAGTCGATCGTATCCTGATAGATCCAGGATCTGCACTCAGTATTATGCCAAAGACGATGCTAGACGCATTGAAGATACCAGTGTATAGTCTTTCAAGCACAATCACCACTATCTTGGGATTCAACCAAGGAAGGAGTGAACCTTTGGGTAAGATTCGCCTAAAACTCCAAATAGGCAATCTTCGCACAAAGGTAACCTTCTATATTATCGATAATCATGGTTGTTCTTACAACGCTCTTCTGGGAAGACCATTCCTCCATGAACATAATATTGTTCCATCAACTCTTCATCAATGCTTTAAATATGTCGATGACATAGGAGAAGTTCACAAAGAAGTTGCAGACCTTTATCCTTTCAAGGGCGTCGAAGCGTATTGCAACGATGCTCATATGTATAAGGAAGAATTTATGAAAGTGGTATTGGCCATGGATACTGAAGAAGACCAAGAAGCAGTGCCCAAAGACACTCTTATTATACATGTAAAAGGGCGTGTTTCCCATCCTCTGTCTTCTAAACCACTAGCTATTCACTTGCCAGTCCAGAGGCAATCTACTGATGGCGATCAGGATAAAATGGAGCTCACCTCTTCTGAGCCACTTGTTATCGACTTATGTCGTAACAAGGACAAAAAGCAGCTCACTTCTTCTGAGCGACTTGTTGTTGATTTAACTCATAACAAGGAAAAACGGGAGCTCACCTCTTCTGAGCCACTTGTTATTGACCTTCGTCGTAACAAGCTTCCTCCACGTTCTTCTTCTTCCCTTCTTGTAATCAATCTGACCAAGCCTGTTAAGACTAAAGGTCCTGCTGTAAATACAGATGTACAAATTAATGAAAAAGCATCTACTTTCCAGTATACTGATATTATTTATCATACTAAATGCTATTTGGATATGTTAGATAGCTTCAAATTATTTACAATGGGAGTTGTATAATCTCTTCAAACAGAAGTTTCATGTGAACACCCAAAAGATTCATATCGTATTGTTTCTGCTCGCAAGAAAGGTGAACGTCCAATACTTTTTAGTAAAAGACCGGAACAAAAATTCAGCTATACGGATGATAGTAAAGTTAACGACACGGGTCATCTTCAATTCTGTCGTTACAGTCAACAATCAAAAGACATCGTCCGAAAGATGGGTTACGACTTCAAGAGTGGTCTCAACTACGGTAAGGGAAGAAAGACTCCTCTCAGTACCGCTGTTCCACAAGGAAAGTCAGAGATGTATTACAGCAGAACCAAAAGAGGTCTCGGATATGCTTCTCCTTCGATGTTATCCCCAGCAGTCTCCGACTCTGATAGCGAAGAGCGTTCTAACTCTTCTGATTCCAGGTCATAGGATTCTGACACCAGTATTGGTGAAGTCCATCGTGTGATCGTATCTTCTAATATGGTATCCGCTGAACTTCCGAGAGGATATGATGAGGACATTGAAGAAAATCCTGAAACAGATCCTTGGTCCCAACAGATGGATAATCAGTGGGTACTCCAATTTGAACAAAGAGAACCTCCTACCGAAGATCAACTAGTTCAAGTTGATGTAGGAGAAAGCGAGTTACCTCGTCCGATCTTTATTAGCAAGAATCTTCCAGAAGCAGATAAGCAAGAGTTGATTCTTCTCATTAAAAAATACATTGACGTCTTTGCTTGGAGTTACGAAGACATGCCAGGTTTAGATCCCAAAATTGCTACTCATAAACTGAACATTTTGCCTAATGCTAAACCAGTCAAACAGCAGCAACGGTGATTCAAGCCTGAAATGATGGACGCGATCGATGATGAAGTTAAGAAGCTTATCGTTTGTGGCTTTATTCGAGAAGAACAACATCCTGATTGGGTAGCCAACGTTGTTCCAGTCCTGAAGAAAACTGGCAAAGTTCGAGTCTGCATCGACTTTCGGGATCTTAATGAAGCATGTCCGAAAGATGAATTTTCTCTCCCTATCACGGACGTCATGATTGATAATACCTGTGGGTTCGAGCGAATATCTTTTATGGATAGATTCTCTGGATACAATCAGATCAAGATGAATCCCGAAGATGAAAAATACACATCTTTTCGCACTCCTCGGGGAGTCTATTGCTACACAGTGATGCCATTTGGTCTCAAGAACGCTGGTGTAACTTACCAACGGGCTATAAGTACCATTTTCAGAGATCATCTTCGCAAAACTGTCGAATGCTACGTTGACGATATCGTTGAAAGAAGATCATATCCAAGATTTGAGAACAATCTTCAATCTCATGCGCCAACATCAGCTCAAGATGAATCCCACCAAGTCATTCTTGGGTGTCTCTAGTGGTAAGTTTCTCGGCTTCGTTATTACCTCTAAGGGTATATACGTGGATCCCGAGAAGATCAAAGCCATTCAAGAGATGCGTCCTCCACGCAACCTAAAAGAGCTACGAGGATTCCAAGGTCGACTTGCGTACATCAGAAGATTCATTTCGAACTTGTCTGGACGCTGCAGACCATTCATTCAACTAATGAAGAAGGGTGTATCTTTTATTTAGACTGAAGAATGTCAACAAGCATTCGATGACATCAAACGATATCTCATGAACCCATCAGTCTTGGTGCCACCAATCTCAGGTATTCCATTCTTAATGTATATCCGTACTATGGACCATTCATTGGGTGCTTTACTCGCCCAAAAGAATAAAGAAGGTCATGAACAAGCCATCTACTATCTCAGTCGTACTATGATTGGTGCTGAACACCGTTATAGTCCGGTTGAAAAAGAATGTCTAGCCCTTATGTTCGCCGTTCAAAAGACAAGGCATTACATCATTGGTCAAACCATTCATGTCATATCCCGAGTCAATTCTCTTCGGGTACTGATGAAGAAGCCTAGCACACTCAACTCTCGGCTTGCTACATGGGCCATTCTTCTAGCCCAATATGACATGGTATATGTTCCTCAAAAGTCTGTCAAAGGTCAAGCGCTGGCGGATTTCTTGGCGGCTCATCCTGTTCCAGAGACGTCCAAACTTTACGATGAAATTCTAGACGAGGCATTGGAAGTCAACATGATCTCTGAAGAATTTCCAACCTGGCATCTATTCTTTGACGGAGCATCCAAAATCGGACCCAATGGTGCGATTATAGCAGGAGTTGGAGTTGTTCTTGTTTCTCCTGACGGATCAACTATCCAAGGAGCTTATTCTCTAGATGAATCCTGTTCCAATAATGTAGCAAAATACAATGCACTACTCATCGGTCTTCAATTAGCCAAGAAATTGAACATTGAATATCTCGAAGTTTACGGCGACTCTAAGCTGGTTGTCAACCAGGTTAGAGGAACTTATGAAGTCCGTCATCAAGATCTGGTACCTTACTTTGAAGCAGTAATCAACATGGCTACATCATTCAAAGCTTTCTTTATTGAATATGTACGCCGAGCTTGCAATACTGAAGTAGATGCCTTAGCCAATCTTGCAGCAGTCTTAGTTGTTTCCATCAGAAGACAACAAGTGGTGGTTATCTCTAATCGAGAATTGTTTTGTGTCAAAAATAATCGTAACATCGAGTTCAGTAATTTTGCTGAAATTAATGTTATCAATGAAGATTGGAGAACTCCTTTCATTGACTTCGTGGTTCACGATATACTCCCCGAAGATCCTAAGGAGGCTACAAGTATTCGACGACGATCTTTACGATTCTACTACAATCAAACCACCAAAACTCTCTATCGGCGGACTTATGACGGTCTCCTTCTACGCTGTCTAGCTGGTGAGGAAGAAAAACAGGTGTTACGTGAAGCTCACGACGGTGTCTGCGGAGCACATCAACCTGGTCCTAAACTACAGGATTGTATTCGACGCATGGGTTACTACTGGCCCTCTATGGTATCAGATGCCATTGAATATGCAAGAAAATGTCGAACTTGTCAAATCCATGCAGATTTCATTCATCAACCTTCAAAATTTCTACATACGACGGCCGCTTCCTGGCCTTTCGAAGCTTGGGACATGGACATCATAGGTCCTATTAATCCTCCTTCTTCTAGAGGACATCGGTTCATACTAGCAATAACCGACTACTTCTCTAAGTGGGCTGAAGCTATACCTTTGGCTGAAGTCAAAACCAGTAGTGTCATTAACTTCGTTAAACACCATGTCATTTATCGATTTGGTGTCCCTCGAAGGATTATTCATGACAACGGACCACAATTCATCAGCCAAAAATTTACAAGATTCTGTGATGATCACCGAATTGACAATATCGCTTCGACAGCCTACAATCCTGCTGCTAATGGATTAGCCAAAGCTTTTAACAAAACTATTATCAAGCTCCTCAAGAAGTTTGTATCTACTAACAAACGGAATTGGAGTGAAAAGCTCGGTGAGTGTTTATGGGCCTATCGAACTACGGTCCGCAATCCCACAGGCTTTATACCTTTCTCTCTGGTGTACGGTTGTGAAGCAGTTCTTCCTTTAGAACTTCAAATTCCATCTTTAAGGATTGCTATTGCCAATGAGCTCACTACAGAGAACAATGACCTTCTTCTACTTCAAGAATTGGAGGCACTCGACGAGAAACGGTTAACAGCTCAGTAACATATTGAGCTATATCAAGCCCGCATCTCGAAGACTTTCAACCGCAAAGTTAAAGTCAGAGCCTTTCAACAAGGTGAACTTGTTCTAACAGTCAGACGTCCTATGACTATGACTCACATGAGCAAAGGCAAATTCGATGCGAAGTGGGAAGGACCTTATATTGTCAGCAAAGCCTTTTCAAATGGAGCATATCAACTTATAGAATTAGATGGTCGGATTGCAATGATGCCTATCAATGGAAAATTTCTCAAGAAATACTATGTATAAATGTAACAAAAATTTATATAAATATGATCTGACAATTCATAAATAAAGTTTGATTTTTATTTCATCATAAATAATGTTACATGATATCAAGGAAGATCACTGTCATCCTTATCGACATTGGGACGGGGACTACTGCCGTCTTTATCAAAGACACGGTCTGCAAAAGAGCCGAGAACCTCCTTGCTGGAACTCACGAGGAACTTGCAAGCAGCCAGCCTCATGGCCTCTTCTTCTTCAGTCTTTCCTGGTTCAAGCAGGAAGTTCAGAATAGCTTGCGGTGGTTTTGGTGCAGACGAACCTTCGCCTACCCCAGCCTGCTTTGGCTGAACCAGTTCGGCCGGACGTTCTTCAACGCCTTCTTTAACCTTTGGGGTGATTTCGACTTTCCTGGATGCATCTCCAGACAACATCTTTATACTGAAGAGTGAAAGTGACCATCTTATCTGATTTTCTGTTCTATTTATAGACAGAGAGTCGCAAGACTATGAAGCGACACATTCATCCGACGGTTTACCCGTTCATTCCATCTACATTCATCCGACGGTTCGCCCGTTCATCATTCGACGGTTCGTCTGTTCATTACATTCATTCCACTTGACGGTTCGCCCGTTCATCATTCGACGGTTCGTCCGTTCATCATATCCATTTGACGGTTCGTCCATTCACAATCATCTGACGGTTTACCCGTTCATTCATTACATATTCGTCTGACGGTTTACCCGTTCATTCATCATATCCACTTGACGGTTCTTCCGTTTATTACATTCATTCCTTTGACGGTTCATCCGTTCACACATCCACCCGACGGTTTACCCGTTCATTCATCATATCCACTTGACGGTTCGCCCGTTCATCATCCGACGGTTTACCCGTTCATTCTATCCACACTTCATCCGACGGTTCACCTGTTCATCATTCGACGGTTCGTCCATTCACACATCCACTTAACGATTCACCCATTCATCATTTGACGGCCTGTCCGTTCATTACATTCATCCCGACGATTCATTTCGTTCTCATATTTTGACGAATCATCCAGTTCGTTCTTATCAGCAACTTGTCATCTTTGATTAAGTTGTCTATTGAAATAATAATATTCAATAAATTATATTTGCCACGTCCATATTACCTCTGAGCAGATATAATTGAATATGATTATTTTTCAAGATCAAGAAATATATCATGTCATGTACCTCTGCATATATTTTCTATTGCTATTATTTATATCTAAACAAGATATGCAACAAATAATAGAGCCACAAAAATGTCTTTTATTGATCAAAATTCAAGACATTACAAAGCTTCATATTGCAAAATAAGAAGATACAAGATATCTTTAGACTAAGCTGGAGGTGTCATCAAATTGGCAATTTGCTGCTTCAAAATTTGTAGACAACATCATCACGTGTGCAACTTGATTGAGAATTCAAAATTCAAAGTATTTCGAAATTTTGAATAAATTCAACTTTCGAAAACTTTGAAGGGGGTCTTGTAGGTCCTAAAAAAATCAAGTTGCACCCTTCAACAAAGTCATGAAGATCAAGAAATGAATCTTTCAAATGAACTGCACAGACATCAGATTGCGCAGCATATAGATTGCCCATACTAGATTGCACACACTATCAAGCGCGCAGCCTGACATGGCAAATCGCCATCATTACCTGACACAAATTAAATCTTCTGACAGCTGACAGCGCGGAGAACGAGGCGACTGTTTGTTTAATCGTGCAGCACAGCGCTCGAGGACAGCTGGCAGCACAATCCATGTTGCCGTAATCCATGTTGGCATAATCCATTCCTGCGCAGTCCAAGTCTGCGCAATCCAATGCCAGCGCAGTTCAGGTTGCACGTTTCATCAACACAACTGACAAAGTACATATGGCATTCATGCCATCAATTGCTCATTACGTGGCAACCATCTACACACGATCATCCGCAATTCAATCAAAAGTTGCCATGTGTCCAAGACAGTTGGACCACGATCCAACAACTGCCTGCGCAGTCTACTGTTGCACAAAGTACATGTGGCATTCATGCCATCAATTGCTCATTACGTGGCAACCGTCTACACATGATCATGCGTAATTCAATCAAAAGTTGCCATGTGTCCAAGACAGTTGGACCACGATCCAACAACTGTCTGCGCAGTCCACTGTTGTACAATTCAATTGCTGCGCAATCCATCATGTACAGTCCAGAATAACTAAAAGTTAGTTATTTCTAGAACTCTATAAATAGAGTTTCAAGTCTCCATTCAAGGGGATCCGAGATCAGATTATAGAGAGATCAGACTTTAAAGTTCAGAGAGTCCAGAAGTTCTTGCCCAAGTGCTGCTGCATTCTTTCGAGGCTTTCGAGGCTTTTGCCTTCAACTTCCGAGGCTTTTTGCCTTCAATTCCAGAGTTATCTTCAACTTCAGAGGCTTCGTCTTCAAAGTTCACATCGTTCAAGGGATAAAGCAATCGTCATCTAGATTGGATTCCTAAAGTTGTATCATTTCCAGAATTCAAATTGTAATCTTTTACAAAGTTTGTATCAATAAAGTTCTTCAACTTTTGTTTTTGCAAACAAAATGGCGACTCTGCTGGGGATTACAAAAACAAAAGTTTGTAATCCCCAGCAGAGTCGCCATTTTGTTTGCCAAAACAAAAGTTGAAGAACTTTATTGATACAAACTTTGTAAAAGATTACAATTTAAATTCTGGGAATGATACAACTTTAGGAATCCAATCTAGATGACGATTGCTTTATCCCTTGGACGATGTGAACTTTGAAGATGAAGCCTCTGAAGTTGAAGACAACTCTGGAATTGAAGGCAAAAAGCCTCGGAAGTTGAAGGCAAAAGCCTCGGAAGAATGCAGCAGCACTTGGGCAAGAACTCCTGAACTCTCTGAACTTTGAAGTCTGATAATCTAATCTCTGATCTCTGATTATTGATCCCCTTGAATGGAGACTTGAAACTCTATTTATAGAGTTCTGAGAAATAACTAACTTTTAGTTATTCTGGACTGCGCATGATAGATTGTGCAGCAATTGGATTGCACAACAATGGACTGCGCAGGCAGTTGCTGGATCATGGGCCAACTACCTTGGACACATGGCATCACTTGATTGAAATACGCATGATCGTGCATAGACAGTTGCCACGAAATGAGCAATTGATGGCATGAATGCCACGTATATTTTGTCATTTGTGTTGATAGAATGCGCACACTGAATTGCGCTGGTTTTGGATTGCGCCAACTTGAATTACGCAGGAAATGGATTGTGCCAACATAGATTGCGCCAACATGGATTGCGCTGCCAGCTATCCTCGAGCGCCGTGCTGCACGTTTAAATGAACGGTCGCCTCGTTCTCCGCGCTGTCAGCTATCAGAAGATTTGATTTGTGTCAAGTAATGATAGTGATTTGCCACGTCAGCCTACGCGCTTGATAGTGTACGCAATCTAGTATGCGCAATTTGTATGCTGCACAATCTGATGTCTGCGCAGTTCATTTGATAGATTCATTTCTTGATCTTCATGACTTTGTTGAAGGGTGCAACTTGATTTTTTTAGGACCTACAACGTCGACAACGTGTTGGACGAGAATTGGTCCCCCTTCAAGGTAGGTACTCCGATTGAGAGTTACCTCAGACAAGTTTATAGACCTATGTATAAAGAAGCCCAATTGGCGGGCTTTCTTTCTATATGGTTGCGACAGTTTGTGGTCCTTGGAGCAACTACCGTTGACCGATTCCACTGAGGTGTTCTGTTTGCTGCGGTATGTCTTGTGTTTGGCTACAAGATGGACCTCCTTTCAGCGATGAGTTGTCATTTAAATGTGGGCTTGCGCTCTTTTGTGTATACTATGCTTCATGACAAAAATGCCCGATAAGATTTCTCTCACACCGAGATGCCCTACACTTATCTGTTCGGGTGGTTGCATTTGCAATATCCAGGTTTGATGGACCCAGATATGAGTGTAGTAGGAGGGGACTTCATAAGGCGTTATTCTAATGCTCGTTGGAATATCAACGCCTTATCAGAATGCCATGAGCCTTGAACAAGGGTTCTGGATGGAGGTTCCAATGTGTCCCTCCCCCTCAAGGGTATGAGAATGTTCCTCCAATCTTATGGATTTGGAAGCCACATCACTCCGTTTGATTCCATGTATCTTTGAGTGGTTAAAATCAATCCGTCCATCTCATTTAGTGTATCGGTTTGAAGAGGAGTGTTTTTTTAGAACCATATCTGCCGAGCCAATTTGCCCGTCAATTCGGCTACGATCAATTACATATGGGGAATGCCACTACCTGTCTGCAAGCCAGAGGCTATTTGATCGATGGAGCTAGGGCATGGGGATACTACAATGCTAGGGGCACTAAAGCTATATTCTCAATGCCAAATACCCCTGCTCAGATGGGCCCACGTATGTTATACACATACTCAAATTTCTATGCTTCGGCGAATACTTTCGTCGAAAACTTCCATCTAGTCCACAGCTTCGCTAGCGACAAACATACAAGATCTGGGACTCATACTACACTCTCATTCAGAGATGTTAAGGACCAAGACCCTGCTGATGAACATCTTGAATTTTCCCTTGCGGGTCTCCTAGATGAGGTAAATGATCCATTAGACGTGTCTTTGAAGACACAAAAAGACAAATCTCCTGCTAGAGGACTGAGCAAGAAGAGGAGAGCTGGAGACTCATCAACTCAACCTGATGATCGTCCTTCTTCACCCAAAGCTAGAGTAAGAAAAAGAGGGCCGCAATAGCCACCACTGAACCGGCTAACACAAGGACGATACAACCCCAGTCGAAGCAGATGCACACTGGGATGTCTTCTAGAAGAGGAGAAATAACTCCTTCGCCGGTTCAGAAGCAAAGCGGAGCCATCCAAGAAGAAATTCTCGAAGAAGAAGAACCGGTGGCAACCCTGCATCGGAAGCCCAGAAGGAAATTGCTAGCAACTAGAGCAGATCGTCCAAGAGTTGGCTCTTCCTCTACTTTATCCAGGCCAGAGGAATCTTTAAATCAGCATGAGACACCACCACCTTCGCAGCAAAATTTGCGACTTCAAAAAGGTAGTTTTTTTACTATTACTTTCGTATAATCATTGAAATTTGACATTTTTATTATTTCAGAACCAGCATTTATAAATGATAGTATTCCTGTATCTGTAGTTGTTCTAGCTTCCGCAGGAGTGATGATGTTATCTCTGACTCCTGGAATCTTAGAACTTGAACCCTGGAGAAGGTGTTGCATTCAATCGAATCTTCGACAAGAATTAAAAATCCCCCTACTCAGAAGGATAAAGTCGCAGATCCTCCTATTGCTCAAAATTGTACTCTTTCTCAAGAAGACCGAGAAATGATAGAGGCTTTGGAGGGATATGATTTTGGAGATTTCTCTAATGAAGATGATCTTACCATTGCTGCCGAAGGTGACAAGCTACGGTAGAAGTTATATTGAACGAAGAAGGACCGACCACTATTGTGGGTGAAGAAGTACCCCATTGATAATGAAGGGCATTTAGGCCTGAGAACTGATGAACCCAAAGCTCCTGAAGAGGTTTATGAAGATCATTCAGGAGTTTCTGAAGCAGTTAGGATTGTGGAGAATCCTAAAACTGATACTACAGGGATTAAAACCCCTGGAGATCAAATCCCAAAGAATAAGGAGACAAACACAATCGCCCTGTCCCTCCAAACAGAGTCAGGGGCTGGAAGCAGCCGCTTCTTATCGGACGGCTCGAAAGCTGGAAGCAGCCAAGCAGAAGTGTTTGAGAATACTATGTCGAGGCTTCGTATGGAAGCAACCATGCCTCGTGAAATACCATATGTACTACCAGGTTCAGGTAAATTTCTGATTTTCATTTATCCTAATCCCTCTGATAATGTTTTAAAATGGTGTATGTTGATCGCAGAAGGACCTGTGGGAATGACCAGCTCGACAATGGCTCATTTGGACCGAGGAACCCATGTAGGAGAAGGGAGCTCATCCCAGATGGCCAAATTTGGGTCTTCTGATGCACAATCTAAAGTACCTCCAACTGCTGCAGCAGTAGAAACTCGAATGGAAGTAGTGGCCACTCCAGGCGCTCTAGCGACAAACAGATTTGTTGTGGCTTCTTTCACCAAAGTCTTTTATACATCTCTGAGGCCTCTGGTTCAAAGGGTGATGGAGAAGGATGATGTTCCTTTTACAATAGTCAGAAGCCCTTCATATTATATAATCGGAGGTATCCGCGATATGGGAGATCGGGATCTGGCTACCTACTTAGAGCAAGTATTGGACGAACTTGAGGAATCCATTAAAACCTACAAGGACCTCAAAAAAGAGAATATTAAACAACATGTGGATGCAGAATGTGAAGCCATGGCTCGTGAAGCTGAAATAAACAAAGCTAATTTTGAAGCTTTCTTGATGGCTTTCTCCCAAAGCTCGGCAGAGATGGACGTCCAAATTACTGAAGCGGCCTCCACTGTCAAACATCATAAAACTGCAACTACAAAGAAAGAGAAGGAAGCTTTTGATCTGGAAGTTGAAATTGTTCGGCTCCAAGAACGTCTCAAGGCGACAAAGCAACATATAGGAGAAGAAATCCAATTATATCAAGCTGCTGCAAACGAGTTGGATATTTTGAAACGTTAGAAAGATGATTTTGTCAGAATACAGAATGAAGAATTAGCAAGCCGGACAACTACTTTGCACCCTTTCGACCCACAGTCTGGAAGGGTCCAAGCTAGACAATGGGTTCTTGATTCCCGTATAGAAAGAGCCAAAGCTTTGAAGAAACGAATCGAAGACCTCAGCACTCAACCTCCATAATAAAGCGATCCCAGTTGTTATCTTTTTTTTATTATACCTTCCATATGATGTAATTTTTTTAATATTTTGAACATCATTAATGAAAAATAAAAAAACTTTTGTGGTTCTATTACTTGTTGCATATCCTGTTAAAGATATAAGTAATAGATAAGTATAGAAAAGTATGGTCAGAGGTACCAGACATGACATATCTCCTAAAAGTAAATAACAATTCTAATTATATCTGTTCAGAGGTAATGTGGACTTGACAGAATATAATTGTCAGAATATTGTCATTTCAAAAGACGACTTTATCAGAGGTAATATGGACGTAATAAATCGCTGATGTATATGATAGAATTCAGAGGTAATACAAACATGAATTCACGTATTTGTTGATTATCTTTGAATCAACTGGGATTCAAAAAATAAGATAACTTTTAAAACGATTGGGTTCTAAATGAATGGGTTTATGATCAAGTGATATGATGCGGATATATTCCGCTGGGGATTTTAAGAGTTTATTAGTAGGGAGAACAACTCAACTCTTTTAGTATATACAACATTCAAAGAATATTTTACATTTCCTTCAGACATAGTACTTTTTTATAAATTTGCCATTGATAGGCATCATAGCAACTCGACCATCCATTTCGGTTAGTTGATAAGCTCCGTTTGAGAAAACCTTACTTATAATATATGGACCTTCGCATTTCGTTTTGAATTTGCCCTTGCTCATGTGTGTCATAGTCATAGGACGTCTGACAGTAAGGACTAGTTCGCCTTTTTCGAATGCTCGTACTTTAACATTTCGGTTGAAAGCTTTGGAGATATGGGCTTGATATAGCTCAATATGCTGTTGAGCTAGTAACCGTTTCTCAACCAACGCTTCAAGCTCCTGAAGTCAAAGGCGATCATTATTTTCTGTTGTGAGTTCATTGGCAATTATAATCCTTAAGGAGGGGATTTGATTTTCGAATGGTAGGACAGCTTCGCATCCATACACCAAGGGGAAAGGTACAATCGGTTGGAGTACGTATAATAGTACGATAAGCCCATAGACATTCTCCAAGCTTTTCACTCTAGTTTCTTTTATTTCTAGAAACATATTTCTTGAGAAGCTTAATAATAGTTTTATTGAATGCTTCAGCAAAACCGTTAGCTGCAGGATTGTAGACTGTAGAAGCAACATAATTGATTCTGTTATCATCAAAAAACCGAGTAAACTTTTGACTGATGAATTGTGGTCCATTATCATGAATGATTCGTCGAAGAATATCGAATCTGAACATCATATGATGTTTAATGAAGTTGATGACGCTGCTGGTCTTGACTCAGATAAAGGTATAGCTTCGGCCCATTTTAAGTAATCGGTTATAGCCAGTATAAACCGATGTCCTCTAGACGATGGTAGATTGATGAGACCAATAACATCCATACCCCAAGCTTCAAAGGGCAATGATGCGGCAGTCGGATGAAGGAACACCGACGGTTGATGGGTGAGGTCTGCATGGATTTGACAGGCTCGATATTTTCTTGCATATTCAATGGCATCTGATACCATAGTAGGCCAATAGTAGCACATACGTCGGATACGATCTTGTAATTTTGGACCAGGCTGATGTGCACCACACACACCATTGTTAGCTTTTCGTAGTATTTGTTTTGCTACATCTCCAGCAAGACAATGTAAGAGTAGACCATTAAATGTTTGTCGATAAAGGGTCTTAGAAGTATGATTGTAATAAAACCGGAGTGATTGTCTACGGATTGTTGTAGCTTCTTTAGAATCTTCAGGTAAAATGTTATGTACCACGAAGTCAATAAAAGGAGCTCTCCAGTCTTTACTAATGACATTGATTTCAGTTGAATTGTAGAACTCGATATTTGAGTTATTCTCAATGCAAAATAACTTTGTGTTAGTGATAACAATCATCTGTTGCCTTTTCATTGGGATTGATAATATGGCTGCCAGATTAGCCAGTGCATCAGCCTCCATATTGTATGTCCGATGTACATGTTCAATGAAGAAACCCTTGAACGATGTAGCCAGCCTAATTGCCGCTTCATGATATGGGACAAGATACTTATGTCAAATTTCATACGTGCCTCTAACCTGATTGACAATCAGTTTAGAGTCTCCATATACTTCAAGATATTCAATATCTAATTGTTTAGCCAATTGGAGACCAATTAGCCGAGCATTTTATTCAGCCACGTTATTGGAACAAGACTCGTCTAAAGAATAACTCTTTGAATAGCTAATCCTTCTGGTGATACGAGGACGATTCCAACTCCAGCGACAATAAAACCTTTTGGTCCTATTCTGGATGCATCGTCAAAGAATAGACGCTATACAAGAATTTTTTCTGAAATTATGTTGGATTCCAAAGTTTTATCTGGAATCTCGTCATAGAGTTTAGATGTTTCGAGAATTGGATGAGCTGCCTGGAAGTCAGTAAGAGCTTGGCCCTTAACAGACTTTTGAGAAATATAAACCATATCATATTGTGCTAATAATATGGCCCATGTAGCAAGCCTGGAATTGAGTGTACTGGGCTTCTTCATCAAGACCCGGAGAAGGTTAACTCTAGAAATAACATGAACAGCAAACATCAAAGCTAGATATTCTTTTTCCACCGGGCTGTATCAATGTTCAGCTCCGATCATTGTACGGCTGAGATAATAGATAGCTTGTTCATGACCGTCTTTATTCTTCTGAGCTAATAAAGCACCCAATGAATGATCCATTGTTCGAACATACATCAGGAAGGGTATTCCTGAGACTGGAGGCACTAGAACTGGAGGGTTCATCAAGTACCACTTTATGTCTTCAAATGCTTGCTGGCATTCTTCAGTCCAAATGAAAGATACACCTTTCTTCATGAGTTGAGTGAACGTCCTATAGCGTCCAGAGAGATTTGAGATGAATCTCCTGATGTACGCAAGCCATCCCTAGAATCCTCGTAGCTCTTTTAGGTTGCATGGAGGACGCATTTCTTGAATGGCTTTGATTTTCTCAGGGTCAACGTGTATACCTTTAGAGGTAATAACGAATCCAAGAACTTTGCCACTAGAGACTCCCAGGAATGACTTGGTAGGATTTATCTTTAGTTGATGTTGGTGCAATAGATCGAATATAGTTCTCAAGTCTTGGATGTGGTTTTTCTTTAGACGACTTTTGACAGCAATATTATCTACATAGCATTCAACTGTCTTCTACAAATGATCATGGAAGATAGTACTCGTGGCCCGCTGATAAGTTGTACCAGCATTTTTAAGACCAAATGGCATGACAGTGTAGCAATAGACTCCGAGAGGAGTACAAAATAATGTATATTTCTCATCTTCGGGGTACATCTTGATTTGGTTATAGCCTGAGAATCCATCTATAAAAGACATTCGTTCAAATCCGCAAGTATTGTCGATCATGGCATCAGTGATCGGAAGAGGAAATTCATCTTTGGGATAAGCTTTATTAAGATCTTTGAAGTCAATGCAGACTCGGACCTTCCCTGTTTTCCTCAAAACCGGGACAACATTAGCCACCCAGTCTGGATGTTATTCTTCTCTGATGAAGCCACATGCAATGAGCTTCTTGACTTCAGCTTCTATGGCATCCATCATGTCATGTCAAAATCGCTGCTGTTGTTGCTTGACTGGCCTCGCATTCGACAGAATATTGAGTTTGTGGGTAGAGATCTGGGGATCCAATCCCGGCATGTCTTTATAGTTCCAAGCGAATACATCAATGTATTCCCTAATAAGTTGGATCAGTTCTTGTTTATCCGCTTCAGGAGACTTTTGCTAACAAATATTGGTCTTGGGGAGGCTTCGTCTCGAACATCGACTTGAACCAACTGATCGTTAGTAGGCGGCTCACGTTGCTCGAAGCGAAGCTCCCATTGAGTATCCATCCTTTGTGCCCAAGGATCAGATTCAGAGGCTTCGGCAAAGTCTTTGTCGTCTTCCGAGAACTCGGTAGTTACCATATTGGAAGATAGAGTCACTCGATGGACGTGCCCTACACTGGTGTCTGAATTCTATGAAACAGAGTCAAAAGAGTTGGATCGTTCTTCTTTATCGGATTCGGAGGCTTTTGGAGTCAAAATTAGCGAGGTATAGCCCAATCCCTGCTTCGTTTTGCTATAATATTGTTGTGACTTTCCTTTTGGAGCAGAAATACGAGTAGGAGTTCGCCTTCCTTTGCCACCATTGAGACCAGCTTTAAAATTATAGCCTATCTTTTGAATGATATCTTTTAATTGTTGACTATAACGATGTAGTTGAAGTCTTCCTTTATCTTGATTTTCTTCTTCATTATCGAGCGCGATCTTATGTTCTGTTCCTTTACCAAAAAGTATAGGAAGTTCATCTTTCTTCTTGGAAGGAACTAAGAAGAAGGAGTCTTGCATTGTTTCGAGCAATACTTCGTCTTGGAGAGGTTGAACTGCTCCTATTGTAAGTGGTTTGAAGTTATCTAACATTTCTAAATAACATCGAGTATAATAAAAATATCAGTATACTGTAAAGGAGATGCTACTTTATTGATTTGTACATCATCATTTACAACATGATTCTTAGCTTTAACAAAAGATTTAGTAAGGTTGATAACCAGAGGAGGAGAAGGAGAAGGGGAAGGAGAAGGTTTGTTGCGACGAAGATCGATAACAAGAGGCTCAGAAGAGGTGAGCTTCCTCTGTTCTATTTTTACAGCAGGAGACTGTTTGTTATGAGAGGAAAGATGGATAGTCAATATCTGAGAAGAAGATGAACGAATAGTACATCCTTTGACGGGATTATGAGAACATCTTTTAGGTGTCTTTCTGATCTTCCTCACTATCCATCGCCAATACAACCTTCATGAACTCTTTCTTGCACATTCGGGAATCAATACAATATACTTCAATGCCCCTGAAAGGATTTAGATCAGCTACTTCCTTCTGGGTCTCTCCATTGACGTTTACATATTTGAAGCATTGGTGTAGAGTGGATGGTACGATGTTATGCTCATGCAGAAAGGGTCTTCCCAGTGAGGCATTATGAGAGCCATGATTATCAATTACGTAGAAAGTAACCTTTGTACGAAGATTGCCTATTTGAACTTTCAGGCGAATCTTTCCCAAAGGTTCACTTCTTCCAGAATTAAATTACAAGATTGTCATGATGGTTGTTGAAAGATTATGAACGGGAATCTTTAATGCATTTAGTAAAGTCTTTGGCATGATGCTGAGCGCAGACCCATGTCGATCAAGATGCGATCAACCTTCATGGTATCGACATATCCCGTAAAGTAGAGGGGTCGGTCATGACGATTATCTTCTAGCAGCATATCATCTTGTGTAAAGGTGATGTTGGGCATTAGCTCCATCACACTATGATAATGAAAGCAAGTTACAGGCTCCTCCTCTGGCTTCTTAAGAAGTGTTAGACAAGTATCAGCTTACATCAAAGTTTCACTCATTGTCTTTCGAGTTTCTTTTGAGAGACGTAGTAGCTCAAAAATTGATAACCTTGTCGGGGTATTAGCCAGCTGAGCCAGTATATCAAAGTTATACAGCTTCTCGAGTCCCAGAGCTGGAGTCTTATTTAATATTTTATTAAAGCGGACAGGCTTCTTTCCTTTGTCGGCTGTCGTCGGTTTGGGAAGAGTTGGTTCCACTAGAGGTGATAAAACCGATGGAACATTGACAGCAAGAAAAGATGATGCTGGAGGAGCCTCTGGAGCAAGAGCAGGGTTCTCTTGACCTTCTGAATAGTCTCTCAGGTAAATTCTTTCAGACCTGGTACCAGTTAAGGCCTCTTCTTCGGATACAGGTTCGAAGGACACCATATTGCAACTCTTTGTCTGGATCTTGCTTTTGGAAGGTTTTTTTTGGCAAGATGAAGAGTTTGTCCAGTAACCCAAACCAATACGAGATTGGTCGTGTGAAAGACATAGAGAAAGAGGTACAGGAGATCATTTTCCATGATTCAGGCCGGGAGCCTTTTGTAGATCATATCCCATCTTCTTCATGAGTTCGCGGGATTGTTGATTGTATATATGGAAGGCTGGTTGATAATTGGTTTCTAGCTTTGGCAGTGTTGTCTCAGAAGAAGAAGAAGAAGAAGGATCTGTCGTCGATGTGAAAGTGGCAGTCAATGGTGGAGGACAATGATCATCCAACGAAGTCATGTGACATGACTTGTATTTGGTTGCTTTCTTGGACTTTAAAGAAGGAGCTTCAAAGTCAACCACTAAATCAGGATGAATCCACATAATATCTCCTTTATCAGTAGACAGAGGAACCAGACCATCAGTTCGTGCAGGTGGGAGATTAATAATTTCTAAAGTAGTTCTCGGGATGGGAATGATGCTGTCCTGCACAAGTTGAGCAGGAAAATTGCCAAACTGTAGAGAGACGACGTTAGACATTACAGTCTTTTTGTCTTGTTGGAGAGTGACTGCACCTTTATTAACCATCTTCTGGATCTTGCCTTTAAATACATGGCATGCTCGAGTCGGATGTCCGATAAATCTGCGGTAAACACAATATTTGGGGTGGTCAGTTTTATCTACTTCATCTGGTCATTTTGCTTCTAGCAGTTGAAGTTTATTGCTCTTGATCAGACAATCAAAGATACTCATGACATCATCTTCATCAAAAGAGTATTCTTCTTTCGGACGTGGTGCTCTCTGTGGTGGTGCCGTTGGAGTAGGTGTTGATTGACCTATGTTGATGGCTATAGTTTCTTTGCCTTTGACATTGATAGCCAAAGTTTCTTTACCCTTGTGGTTGTTCTGACGACCACCGTTATTTGGTGTAGCATGTTCATCTTTGTCAAGATTAGGCATCTGAATACCTAATTGTTTGAACTTGTCAGCACTTTCTTCTGCCGCTTTAGTATTCACTATAAATGAAGGCCAATCCCGGAACTATGTCGATCCAGTCCACATGCTGATTATAGGCAACATGTGTCACACTCCAGAACCAGAATACCGAAGAGCGAGGGAATGACTCAGTCAGCTACGTATTACGGGTAGATGAATACCGTATAATACGATCAATGCTGTCTAAAAGACGAGGGGGTTCATACTACATGAAAGTCTCACTACGGTTACTCAACATCTATTGTCTCAATCATTCAAACAAGAAGAAGTAATAGAGAACATGTAAGATAAAGCAGTAAGGCATCCCAAATGCTCAGTCAAAATGTTCTTGAGATCTGGCTTTACAAAATATAGCCAGATGATATGACAAGGTATACACAATCGTTATCAGCTGCAGTCTGACTTAGTTACAATTATGTAAAGTAGGCGCAAGACAGTCCGACTAACATGTCGGTGCCAAGCGGCAAAATGTAAAGTAAGTATTAAAACGAGCAGGGAAGCAAGGAACCCACTCGTGTCCTCCTGCGATCATCCCTCTAGTATTGACCATCTTAGAGGTAGAAATAAGCTGAGTCCTCGGGAGCTGGCTCTAAATCTGGCCATACAAAACCAGAGAGGTTAGACCTCAAATAGCAAGTACCACAAGGAAGCACGACATGAGAATTAACACCAGTGGTAAGAGTTAAAAATATGATAAATAAGACTCCTCTTGCTACTGGGATTCACACAACATCACGACACTTCAAACCAACTTCCCAACCAAATAAGGACAGAAGTTGACCCATCATGTCCTGACATTCTGATCATCTCAGTAGTTAACGAAGTAGGTACAGTACACAAACAAATCAATTCACTACCAAAATACAAGGTTTTAGCGACGACACTATCCATCGAAAATCCGTCGGTAATTCCCTTTACCGACGGATTTTTGACGGATATGGGCTGAAAAAATTCGTCGGGAATAACCTCGTCGCTAAAACTAGCTCGTCGCTAGTCCGCCGCTCTGCGACTAACTAGCAACGGATTTCCGTTGGCAAAATAAAAACTTTTAGCGACGGCGTACCGACGGCTTTCCGTCAAATACGACAGTTTTAATTTTAAATACATTCATAAAATTAGCGACGAAATGGTTGTCGCTAAATCGTCGCTAACCGTGTATCCGAGGGTTTCTGATACGCAATATCCGTCGCTCAAAGCGTCGCCATCCTCGACGGATTAGCGGCGGAATAGCGACGGATAATACGTCGCCACCCTTCTGGAAATCGTCCACATATTCCAGAATATGAGCGACGGAACGTCCGTCGCTCTTCCGTCGCAAATTTTTTCCAGAAATAGGCCGACGGACAATCCGTCAAGAAACCGTCGCTAACTGCAAATGTCAGTCGGAAACCCGTCGGTAATCCGTCGCTACCTGCAAAAGTCCGTCGGCAAGCCGTCGATAATCCGTCGCTAACTGAAATATTTTTGAAAAAAAATTGCAGAAAAGAGACTATTCCCTGTAATATAACATATTCAGCATCCACCATACACAAATATAACATATCCGACATCCAATATATCCAACAAATATCCATATTGCCAACACAATATCTCCAAACATCCAATATATCACAACATACACAAAAAATAACCAACACAATATCCAACACACTATCCCAACATACATAGCAAAATATCCAAACACACTGAATATCCCCAAGTACGTACAAAGTCAAATATACAAAATACAGAATCTAATCCCTGGGTTCGTCGAAAATACAAAGACACACAGTTCTAATTCATATGTGTTTTAAGTGTGAGAACGGATGGCTCAGAACACAACCCAAAATTCATTCTAGCATACATTAGTGTGAATCATCTATGTTCTGTACATATGGTGTAGTATACGTTCTTATCGAATCTAGTATCTAGTATCTGATGAATGTAACAGAATCAAGATGAACTCACATAATGTAATACTAAAATATCATCTACTACTATATAAGATATAGTGATAGGTTATCGTATCATCATTGCCGAGGGATGAGGGTCGGAGGACAGTCAACTTTATCTACGGCTACATAGTTTCTGCCTCGCCAGTCAAATGGCTGCAGGAACTATGTCCTGATCACCATGTCTTACCATAGTTTCTGCCTCGCCAGTCGAATGGCTGCAGGGACTATATGTCCTAATCACCATGTTACCAATTAACCAACCAATAAAACTACTTGTTACAAATATCGACATTATATGTCGCGAAACGTCGTTATGACATCGCTAATAGCGACTAATTTAGCGACGTTAGTATGAACGTCGCTAAATTCTAATTATATTCCTCTACCAATTCATTTCCTCCCATTTTACTCTCTCACTCTCTCTCCTCCCCCCTTCGGCGCTCTCACTCTCTCCGGTGCTCTCACAGTACTTAAGTGTGAGAACGGATGGCTCAGAACACAACCGAAAATTCATTCTAGCATACATTAGTGTGGATCATTATATTCTGTACATATGGTGTAGTATATGTTCTTATCGTATCTAGTATCTGAAGAATGTAACAGAATCAAGATGAACTCACATAATGTAATACTAAGACATCATCTACTACTATATAAGATATAGTGATAGGTTGTCGTATCATCATTGCCGAGGGATGAGGGTCGGAGGATAGTCAACTTTATCTACGGCTACATAGTTTCTGCCTCGCCAGTCGAATGGCTGCAGGGACTATGTCCTGATCACCATGTCGTACCATAGATTAATGCAAATGGAGCTGGAGCCTGAGCCAAAATACAGAATACAAAATACAAAATACAAAATCCAATCCCTGGGTTCGCCGACCCCCTCGGTGGAACACTCAACACCGGCACGCACAATACATTCCAGAATATATAAAAAATATAAAGAAAAAATACTATCCGCAACGAACAATGTCAATATATAATATCCGCAAATACGTATATACTCAGTATCCTCAACGAAAAAACTTAATATCCCCAAATACGTACAAAGTCAAAAATATAGTACAGTCCAAAAATGTAAAAATACAAAAACGAAACTACTGATCGCCTGGAGCTGGAGCTGGAGCTGGACACGGTGCTGGAGCCGGAGGAGCGCCACCAGATGATGCACAAATACCGCTCGAGTGAGCCAAAGGCATGCAGCCACTTCCCTCCCTCCATTCCCCCTCTCCCTCTCTCATGCTATCAATGTCACAACTTTTCCAGTGTTGCTCCCTCTAATGATGATGAACGCAAAAATCAAAGAACCCCTCTCCTTTCTCACTCTTCACAATTATCACAACAGGAAGGATCAGTGTTTTCCAGTTCTCTTTCATCCATCCATTCCTCTATTCTGATCAAGCCTCCACATATGATATCCAGCTCAAGTATAGAGGCGGGAGAGAAGAAGTGGACAAGAAGAGGAGGGGGAAGCAGCACAGCCGGCGGCATGACCTGGGGAAAGTACAGAGGCTTTCTTCAATATCCGTATGAGAACTATAAGGATATATATTTTCACAACATGTCACCTTGCCAAAGACCCTTAATGTGACAACCATGTTACCAAGGTGTCGGAAGACTAACATGTTATAATTTTCTAAGCCGTGTGTTTTGACATAATCCTCCCAACTCTTTTCTCCTATTTAGTAATCTTGCATTTCTTTACGAAGTGCAAGATTACTACATAGTAGGAAAGAGTTGGGTGGATTATGTCAAAGCATATGACGTAGAAAATTATGACATGTTAGTCTTTCGACACCGCGGTAACATGATATTCACATTAAGGGTCTTTGACAAGGTGACATGTTGTGAAAAGATATATCCTTATAGTTCTTCTACGGATGTTAAAAAAAACTACTAAAATTCCTCCAGGTCTTACCACCGGCTGTGCTGCTTCCTCCTCCTCTTCCTGCCCACTTCTTCTCTCCCACCTCTACACTTGAGCTGGATATCATATGTGGAGGCTTGATCAGAACGGAGGAATGGATAGATGGAAGAGAACTAAAAAACACTGATCCTTCCTGTTGTGATAACTGTGAAGAGTGAGAAAGGAGAGGGGGGTCTTTGATTTTTGCGTTCATCATCATTAGAGGGAGCAACACTGGAAAAGTTGTGATGTTGATAGCATGAGAGAGGGAGAGGGGGAATGGAGGGAGGGAAGTGCCTGCATGCCTTTGGCTCACTCGAGCGGTATTTGTGGGTCAGATAAAATACAGAAAATTTGATTTTTTTTCCAAGTGTGAGAACGGATGGCTCAGAATAGAACCCAAAATTCATTCTAGCATACATTAGTATGAATCATCTATGTTCTGTACATATGGTGTAGTATATGTTCTTATCGTATCTTGTATCTGAAGAATATAACAGAATCAAGATGAACTCACATAATGTAATACTAAAACATCATCTACTACTATATAAGATATAGTGATAGGTTGTCGTATCATCATTGCCGAGGGATGAGGGTCTGAGGACAGTCAACTTTATCTACGGCTACATAGTTTCTGCCTCGCCAGTTGAATGGCTGCAGGGACTATGTCCTGATCACCATGTCGTATCATAGATTTATGCAAATGGAGCTGGAGCTGGATCCAAAATACAGAATCTAAAATACAAAATACAGAATCCAATTCCTGGGTTCACCGAAAATACAAAACAAAAGATTGACACACAGTTCTAATTCATATGTGTTTTAAGTGTGAGAACGGATGGCTCAGAACACAACCCAAAATTCATTCGAGCATACATTAGTGTGAATCATCTATGTTCTGTACATATGGTGTAGTATACGTTCTTATCGAATCTAGTATCTAGTATCTGAAGAATGTAATATAATCAAGATGAACTCACATAATGTAATACTAAAACATCATCTACTACTATATAAGATATAGTGATAGGTTGTCGTATCATCATTGCCGAGGGATGAGGGTCGAAGGACAGTCAACTTTATCTACGGCTACATAGTTTCTGCCTCGCCAGTCGAATGGCTGCAGGGACTATGTCCTGATCACCATGTCGTACCGTAGATTAATGCAAATGGAGCTGGAGTTGGAGCCAAAATACAGAATAAATAAGAGAACTATCAGAGAATCACATAAAACTAACTAGAACTGAAATACAGTGAGGATATGGGTACTGTCATGAAGAGAAGGGATATTAGTTGGTGTCAGTCCTACAATCAGTGAGGATATGGGTACTGTTTTGAGTGTTCAGTTGTATGAGTGTCTTGTGTTGGTGTCTTTGGATCAGTAAAATGAGGGTGTATTATGAGTTAGTATTTTATTAGCAATTAGGATACATGAGTTAGAGAGGTCAGTAATCTAAGTATCATAGTTAGTGATCAGTTGTATGAGATTAAAGGATGGAGCACTTGGAGCTTGGGGATTTTTAGATCTTGGAGCCATTTTTATTAGAAATCCATCTCCCAATAGGTATATGCATTATAAACCCTCAAAATTGCATTAAATAGTGTAGAGGCATCAAATAAGAACCCCATACAATAGGGTTGCCAATGGTGAGGAGCTTTGACTCTTTTTCTTCTATTTGAGGACTTTCTTCTTTGTATTTTGACCTATTTTGCCAAACTGTACCGGTATCGGTCAGTATCGGTCCGATAACGATTTCGATTCCGATACCGATTCTGATACCCCCCTCTCCCGATCCGATACTCATAGGATTGGTCTGATCCGAAACCACCTATACCCCCTCCCCCGATCCGATACACCGATTCGAAACCACCGATAGTCATAGGAATGGTCCGATCCGAAACCACCGATACCCCCCACCCTCTCCCCTACTTCGCGGGACAGCAAATCCCCCACCCCCTCCCCCTCCCACACCCCCCCAACAGCAAACCCCCACCCCCCCCTCCAACAGCAAACACCCACCCCCTTCCCCCACACCCCCCGACAGCAAACCCCCACCCCACCCCCTCCCTCCCTTCCCGACAGCAAACACCCACCCCCCCTCCACCTCACCCTCCGACAGCAAACCCGCACCCCACCCCTCTTCCCCTTTTCCCCCTCCCCCGACAGCAAACACCCACCCCCTACCCCTCACCCCCCGACAGAAACCCCCACCCCACCCCCTCCCCCCTGACAGCAAACATCCACCCCCCCTCTCCCTCACCCCCCCGACAGCAAACCCCCACCCTACCCCCTTCACCCCTCCCTCCCCTCGGACAGCAAACACCCACCCCCCTCCCCCTCACCCCCGACAGCAAACACCCACCCCCCTCCCCCTCACCCCACCCCGTACCCAACACCGTCCACCCCCCGCCCCCCTCCCTCCCTCCATCACCGTCGGCCCCAGCGACAGCCGGCCCACCCCCCCACCCGAAACCCTACCCCTGTCCCGAAACCCTAAACCCTACCCTGCCTCCCGCCCTCAACAACCTCCCCCCCACCCCGCCGGCCCCAGCGACAGCCGACCCCTCCACCAACCCGAAACCCTAAACAGAGAGAGAGAGAGAAGGGGAGAGAGAGAGAGAGCATACCTGAGAGAGAGATATCCCGTCGGAGAGAGCTTCGCCGGAGAATGTGACCCATCGGAGAGAGCTCGCCGGAGAGAGAGAGAGAGAGAGAGAGAGAGAGAGAGGGAAGAGAGAGTTTTTTGGGGGAAATAAAAAATCCTCCCTTCCCCGTCGGTCTATTTAAGTTAGGTTACAGTATTTAGCGGCGGATTACCGACGGATATATCCGTCGATAGGTAGTCGCTAAATACCAACTAGATTACCGTCGGAACGTCCGTTGCCACATAGACGCTAATTTAGCGCGCCATTTATTTCAGATTTTGCCGCCATAATGTGCGACATATTAGCGTCGGACATGAATCTGTCGCTAATGTTTCATCAAATTAGCGACGGATGTGCGACTGATTTTGACACAAAAAACTAAAAAAATATACATTGCTTTCTGACGGTAGTCAGTCATAAGGTACTCGCGAGGCCGTCGCTATTGCCGACGGATTCGATCCATCGCTAATCCTCTATCGCCAATTTGCTGTATTTTAGTAGTGATTTAAACGGCAATACAACTACTATGGCTTGCTAACTGTAAGTTCCAAGTTGCCCTGGAAATATGCAATAAGAAATTCCTCAGTTCTTACAATGTACAAGCAAGACTAGTCTATCCAATAATCAATTATGCCAATCATGAAATAGACGTGTCCCAGCGGGATGCCCGTCTTCAATATATATAAAAATATAAACAGATACCACTCCCTTCCCGTGTGGCAGGTTTGCAGTATCTGTGGGAACCAGCCGGAATATCGGGGCACTAATTGACCCGAGATGGCTGCCATGTAAGAACTCGGGAATCTATTCTCTCCATGCAATCGTCATTTTATTTAGCTTAATAGTCCCTATGTTAATTGAAATCTCATGTCGTGGATCATGGTCATTCAGAATGAGTATATTCGTATATAGTACGATATGCATAACTCTACAACGATGCCCGTGTGGTTAGGTTGTAGGTCTTACATAGCGTAATGCAACAATCAAACCTAGCCACGAAATAATCATGCCTTGACTGTAAGGTACACATGCTGCTTTTGTAAAAAATAAGTTGAAGTCTGCACGTATCTATATGCCTACGTTCGGGATCGGCTAGTCGATTGCGATGGTTCATGGTTAATATGAACATGTAAAACCCCTAAATTTCTACTATGATTTTTTATTAATTTGTTATTGATTTTATATTCGTAATGGTACGTCGCGTACGAGTTCGCGTTATTCGTATTTGTACGTCGCGTGCGAAATTTGCGAGTTAGTATGTATATTCATATAAAATAATTTATTAAAAGATTTTTCGTATAGAAAAATAAGTATTTAAATATTTGTATTATTGCATCGCGTCGCGTATTGGCAAGCATTATTTAAAAATGATTATTTTTATTAAATGGTGCAAATATAAGTAGTAATTCCGAAAACTATTTTTGTTCAAGAGAGACATGAAATTTATTTCATGCCCACTCGAATTTTGAAAACTAATTCTAATTAGTTTAATTATTTATAAAAATATATTTCAAATATTTAAGTAATTATCATGATTTTTGAAATTTAATATTATTATATTTTTAATGTTTACGAAAAAGATGTTTAAAATTTAGTTTGATTTGATATTTGATTAAATACGCACTACAAGAAAATTTGCTTATAGTTACGACGAAGATCAGTCACTAATATATATTAATAGTGACTGAATTTCGTCAGAAATGATATTAGTGACATACTAAACACATGAGTAACGAAGTTAGTGTCAGTCACTACTACGAGCGACACTAATACTACTAGTGACAGATGAATTCCTAAATCCGTCACTATAATTGAACATGCCACATAGATAAGTATTTATATTTCAATATAAAAAAGTATTTAATATTTATTACTAACTTATTAGTCAGTCACTATTGTTGGGTCATTAATAATTATTACTAACTAATTAGTCAGTCACTATTGTTTGGTCATTAATAAAATTATTACTAACTAATATGTCAGTCACCAATGTTTGGTCATTAATAATTATTACTAATAATAAATCAGTCATTATTGTTTGGTCATTAATAAAATTATCACTAATTAATATGTTAGTCACTAATGTTGGATCATTAATAAAATTATAAATTTTTTTGAACCACATTCCTAATTGTTTCATATATCATTAATAATATAGTAAATCAGTCATTACTACTTGATCCATAAGTAGAAGCTAATTTCTTTCCACCACATTTTGCTGAAATTATAATTTCTTCATCCAAGATAGTATAAGTGGACTCTTACTAAAAAAAATTGAAGCAAAAAATAATATATTTATCAGATTAGACAAACAACTCAAAAAATAAAATATACTCTAAAATAAAGTTAAGTCTGCTATTAACAAAAAAAATATTGTACATCAACACAAATTGATGTTCTAATTTTAATGATGAAACACGATAAAGCACTCGATTTTGCGTCACACCAAGTCCCTGACCACGTACTCGATTTTGCGTCTCCGGTCCCAGTGCTTGGACATACGCTCTTTGTTGCAATTCCAACGTCTCATGTCACTAAAAAGATATAGTCACATTCCTACGCAAATAAAATTAGAAAATTGTAGAAACAAACAATTAAAGAATATAAAAATAAATAGGGAAAAAAAATTATGGTTAGGGTTTTAAAATTTACTTGAGCCGGTGGAATTTCTCCATGGAGCCGATAGGACTTCCTTCCTGGACGAAAAGCGGTGGAAAAGGGTTGAACTCCACTGAACTAGAGTGGTCGAAGAGAATTGACCTCAGCTGACCTCTCTAGATGAGCACCTTTTGAAACAAAACAAAAATATTATTAGAGAAGGAGGAGATGAATAAATAACGGAAGAGATGAGAGAATTACAAGGAGAAGAAAATCCTCATGACCTAGAGAAGGATGAGAGGAGGAGGAGAGGAAGAGAAAATTTTAAAGGAGTAAATATTTAGAGGAGGAGAGAATCATAAACCATTTATGACAAAATATTCTGTAAAGAAAAAAATGATGGCACGGGTGAGAAAAAGTGCCGCGTCCAATTTTTCAATCCCGCTAACTCGGTCCCATAAATAATTAAAACAATTAGATTATTTTTTCTTATTAAATTTATTATTTAATATTAAACTATTTTTTATTAGTGACTGATTTAAAAGTCCCTAATATTTTTCATGAAACATATTTAAAATTTTTATGTCTATCTTCTCATTTAATAATTAAATAAAGTTTAGTGACTGCATAGTCCGTCACCATTAAATATTTATTCCGTCAGAAATAGTATTACTAACGTTTTCCTTAATCCGATATAATTAATCTTTTACTAGTGACTGAATATTCATTCCGTCACTGACTTTCGTCACTATAAGCAAAATTTCTTGTAGTGACGATAATTTAAATTTGAGGAGATTTTATTTCAAGTAGACTTTAAATCAAGTAAAGGTTTTATCTAGAATTGGTTAAATAATTTTTAAAGTTATTTAAAATAAAGGATGGAATTATCCAACGCAGTTTAAACGAATAGTAGTCCTTATCCAACTGGAAATTCCCACCTCCTATATAAGGAGAGGTACTCATACATAAATTATTTTCACCCCCATTGTGCATCGTGTCTGTGTCTCCCATCCACTAAATTACCCCCATTACAAATACATATTTTTGACCCCGTGTCCGACAATCCCAGACACTCATCCAGGTCGTGTCGGACATTTCCCGACACGACGATACAAATCGACGATATTCCGTCACCAACACCACCATCACCTCCTCCTTCTTCCTGTCCCGACACCCGTCATCACCCCTTCCCGGCATCCAACTCCACCATCGCCGACCGTGTCACCCGCGGAACCCCTGTCGACAACAGACCACCACCAGAACCACCATGCTCGCCACCACCATCAACCAGAGTCTGAACCCAACATTGGCTCCCCTCCTTCCTATCCTCTCCGATAGCACCACCCGTCCTTCCCACTCACCATCGTAGCCTTCACCACCACCACCGTCACCACGACGACCATAACCAGAAAAAAAACGAAAAATAACCCAAAACCTCACCTAAGCCTTCGCCGAACTCGCGACGGTCCCGACCCGCCTCTCCGCCTCGACCGACCCCGGATCGGGAGAACCGCCCATGCGAGCGTACTGCCGTGGCCGAGCTCCGCGGTAGGGCCCCCGCCTGACCCACAGAGTCCACGCCCGACCGAGTTGTCGGGGGACCAGCGCCACCCCGACGAAGTTCCTCCTCCAGCCTCCCGCTCTATTTCGAAGTCTCCGCCACGCTCGGCGACCCCCTCACTCCGCAGAACGCCGACCGTGCGCCCCAAACTTCTCTAAGCCCGTGCCGTCGGATCGGCCAGGGCCCCACTCCGGCGAACCGCCCGCTGATAACCCTGGCTCCCTCTTCCTCTCACCGGCACCTCTACTGCCCTCTCCTTCCTCGAGCGCCGGCCGCCGCACCTCTCCGACTTGGATCAGCCACCTCCTCTCCGGCCGACCGCAGCCACGGCCGTGTGCGACCAAGCCGGGTCGAGGCCGACCACCGTATCTCCGCCTCACGGAGCACCGCTTATGCCGCCGTCCACTCGGGGCCTCGCGCCCCTCCATGCCGGCAGATCGCCGCCCGCCACGCGCCGGCGACACCCTCGGTAAGCTCACTCTTCCTCTCTCTCCCTCTCTCGACTAATCTCTCTCACTTTCACTAGAATTTGGGGGCAAGGGAATAGATTTAAGGATATTTATATTATTACTATTATACTTCTTATTATTATTATTATCATTATATTATATCATATTATTATTATTATTATTATTATTATTATTATTATTATTATTATTATTATTTGTATTATTATTATTATTGTTATTATTATTATTATTATTATTATTATTACTATTATTATAATCAAAAGAGAAAGAGGGGTGTATTGTTTTTAGGATTTTATTATTATTAATATTATTATCATTATTATTAGTTATTATTAATTTGATAATTATTATTATGGATATTATTATCAGTAGTTTTTATTGTTATTTATTCTTAATATATGTAGTAAATATTCCTAAAAATATATTGTAATTAAAAATATAGTTTTTGGACTACAAAACCTATTTGACAAAAATTAGGTTGCAATTTTAAAAACAAATTTTTCTATATTTTTAAAAGTACTTATCTAAAATTATTTTTAACTAAACAAATCTTGTTTTCCATATTATAAATACTTTCTAAAATAGCATAAGGTATTTCTCTGCAAATTTCTCTTTTTATGTCAACGACTAATCATCCATTCATATTTTCTTGCAAATTCGGACCATGTTGCATCGACCATAGCTATTGGACAAACAGGACTTATTGGATTATTGCACCACACCAGACGACACACCAGGCAAGACACCTTACCTTTACTGTTTAAATTCCTGCTCAATATCATGCATGTTTTGTTTATTTTCAAGTTGTTCATTCAAAACTCTATGTAGTTGCAAATTACTATACTTTATGCAATTGGCTTAGAATTAAGGGACCACCGTATGTTTAGTGCATCTCATAAACTGTCACGATGTGAATTGTGTGTGAGTTGTGAGTCATATATAGATGCGGACTTGCGTACTGACTGATCATTGGCGCGTACAGGCCCTGCGTTAGGATATAACTGCTAATAGATTATGTAGAAGACTTAGCAGTTATTAAGGATTAAACAGTATCGTGGAGTCGACACATATATAGTATCATGGGGAGGGAGAAGACAGTTATTAGCGTAGGGGCTACATGTTCAGTACACACATAGATTTAGGTCGATAGTGTCTCGTATGAGCGCTACTTACTGCCCCAGGGTCGAAAGTTCTCGTATGAGAGCTACTTTCTGCCCATGGTCGATAGTGTCTCTTATGAGCGCTACCTACTACCACTCTCTCTCCATCTATGTTGAATACCTAAGCTCCTGCGTAGAACGTTGTCTTCTCAAAGTGTATATCACATAGAATGGTTAGGAACCTTTACGCGTGTATATTTTCTATTGAGCTCTTTCAGTTTATGGCTTGATATTATGTGTCTTGTTACGTCCCTCTGAGGACCTGGTGATCTCTCCAGGTGTGTTTTTTCGTGATTCTTGCAGGTGCTCTAGCTAAGGCCAATCCTTCCTTCGTGATGATTGCTCTTGGACTCGCCATTGCTCTCGCTTGCTCAATTCTTTCCTTGTATATTTTCCCATATTTAATTTAGTTGGTAGTGGATTTGTCTCCGCCCAACTATTGTGCACATGAAAAACTCAAAGTTGCTTTTATATCATTATTTATCTTCGTGGATGAGATTTAGTATCTTGGCTTTCTACATTTACAGCTTATGTATACATACAAGCCGTATATTTACTCATATGTATACAGCTGGCATGATACGTATCTAGTCTCAAGTATTTGGGACTAAAGCGTTACATGTTTTTGTGGTGGCCCATGCAGGTCGAGTTTGGCATTTTGGTTATATGGCTGTACTGAACGGACCTACAATATAGGATTAGAGTCTAGAATCTCATCCACCTACTTGACCCGCTTCTTTGACTAAATTTTTCGAATCACTTGTTCAACTCCACTGATCTACATCTTGCTTGACTCCTCCTACCGAAAATTCTTAGTTTCGTGATTAGTCAGATGACTACTATAGTATATGCTCATAGGTCAAACACATGGCTAGAAGGTTACATCGACAATTAATATGCATGGAGATTTTATTTGAGTTATAGAGGCATTTATTTTTCTAGAAATATGATCTTAAGGATTAGTTAACTCTAAGTTGGGTAGTAGCATATTTTCGCTTTCAAAAGATAGTTGGAATTTTATTACAAGGTGGTATACACAAGAGGATAGCTAAATCGAGAAAACAAATTGATTTGATTTTGCGTTTTAATTCTTGAAGGTCTTTGAATATTTATGATTTATTGAGTTATAGTTATACATCTTTTTTAGGGATATAAATTTGATTTGAAAAGGATCATAAAATTTTAAATGTGGAAGTATGATTTACGATTGACCAAGATTTGAGGATAATAGAATTTTGGGTAAATGTTTTTGAATTAAATAACGTCATATGCTCTATATTGATTTATAAAGTTATTTAGATTTCGAGTTTAAAGCTTTGATTATGGATATTTAAATTTTGGTGAAAAAACAAATTAAATTACTTTTGAAGGGTAGTTGTGACTTATTGGAAGTAAGGTATACACATTTGAAGGATATAGCAATTAAATTCGGAAGTTATTTAAATGTTCCATTTTTAGTATAAATTTTGGCTGATTTAAATATTGAGTTAAAGATTGGAGAAAAAAAATTTTGATTTACGATAAACAAGGGTTGATCCGAGATTGACTAGAGATTTTAAATTTTGATTAAAGTTGACAGCCTAAGATGATGGAAAATTTTGGTGGAGTATCTTGGAAATTTTATTAAAAAACTTTCGAGGAACTTAAAATTTTAGGTTAGATTATATATTGGTAGAGGACCAAGAAGCAAGTAAGGTCACCCTAGTGAGATAGAAGTATTCCACATTAGATTGCCATACCACCTATGATTATGATATTGCATATACCCAAGTATAGTTAGTCATCGACCAAACCGATGAATATATCTTGGACCTACTCGACCTTCCCTCAAATCTAGATCCTTATTCGTGACCATCTAATTGTTTGAAACTTGAGAAATGATTAGATTGTTCCTTAATCATACTCCATCTAAGTGGCTATCATATCTCTAGAAACTGTATCCCTAACTTATTTTACCTTGATCTACTAGAAACTGAATTGTCTTTATTTCATGCTTTAACTTGGTCATTTACTTTGTGCGTTAATCATTATCTCATGAACTCCCACTTTCTATTTAGATTATTTTGTGTCCTTTACCGTGACTTGGATATTTGGAGCACAACACTAGACTTTTTTAGCCAACAAATTTATAATACAAGACCTAGACGAGCCCACCTTCATGTAGGTATATCATGTCCCACTAAAATGCGTCTTATTCTACTCTAATTTTTTGATACGACTTTCGGGTCGAATGAGCTAAACTGTAATATTTACCATGATACCGATATATTTACCGACCTTGGATCTCGACACAATTCCTTCAAACCGATATATGATTGTGTTCTACTTGACTCCTTAAATGCTTTACTTTGTGCCTTACCCAATGCCCCATCACACCACTAGTTTAACTCTTGTAAGTTGGGTAGAGTACCTCACAACCTAACAAGCCCTTGCCCTTGTGAACCATAAGGATAAGCGTACTAGATTATAGAATTTGCAGGACTCTAACCCATTTAACCAACCAAGTCATAGATGAGGAAACACTAGAGCCACTATCTTGGTCCGAACTTCGGACATGACTCAATTTTAAAGGATCTTGGACTATTTAATTTCCTTCATTATCCACTGCTTATATTGTAACTATCTTATGTTGCTATTATAGTCTAGTTTTGCAAGCTTACTCTTCATCGAGCTTGTTCGTGACATATATTCATTGTGGGTGCCCACTAATACATTGTCTAATCAGAACCGACGTATTATGGTCTGATCAACCATAGTGCACTTGGTTCGCTTTTGTATATTGTTCAACGTGGATGGAGACATAGTTAAACTTGGCCCTAGAGTCTCACCCGCGACTGCCTTGGCAATTCTTTTAGAACTTATTAAGTCATCTTTAAACCACTCATTCGAATTCGATAATGTCTTCTTCGAACTCTTTATTTTGCCTTTCGCCTGTTTTAGAAAGACAAACACCCGTACTTGATATTCTCTTAGTTGTCCACTGTCTATTGCCAATATAGTTAGCCAGTTACCAACCGATGTGACTGTAACCCCATCTTAAGTTAATCGTCCTCCTTGTGATACTAGATTCATTATCACGATTTCTATTCATTCTTGAGACTTAAGAATGATTCAAATCATTTTCTTAATCTAGCCTAAACCCAGACGACCATAATTTCTCAAGGAACCATACCTCCAAGCCCCTAAGTTATTCTCCTTGATCCACCCAATGCCTTATTATTTCTCGAATTGTGCTATCATGATTGTCTTAGCTAGCAACCCTCACTCCATTCCATATCCGTGATGACTTTCTAATTGCATGCTTGTGTTAATACCGCTTCCTTGCCTCGCCAAAAGAATTATACGTACTTTCTTATCGATAAACTCTTGTACCCTACCTATTCCTAAATTTCGAGGACGAAATTCTTTTAAGTTGGGTAGGATGTAAAATCCTTAAATTTCTACTATAATTTTTTATTAATTTGGTATTGATTTTGTATTCGTAATGGTACGTCGCGTACGAGTTCGCGTTATTCGTATTTGTACGTCGCGTGCAAAATTTGTGAGTTAGTATGTATATTCATATAAAATAATTTATTAAAAGATTTTCCGTATAGAAAAATAAGTATTTAAAGATTTGTTTTATTGCATCGCGTTGCATATTGGCAAGCATTATTTAAAAATGATTATTTTTATTAAATGGTGCAAATATAAGTAGTTATTCCGAAAACTATTTTCGTTCAAGAGAGACATGAAATTTATTTCATGCCCACTCGAATTTCGAAAACTAATTCTAATTAGTTTAATTATTTATAAAAATATATTTCAAATGTTTAAGTAATTATCATGATTTTTGAAATTTAATATTATTATATTTTTAATATTTACGAAAAAGATGTTTAAAATTTATTTTGATTTGATATTTGATTAAATACGATAATTTAAATTTGTGGAGATTTTATTTCAAGTAGACTTTAAATCAAGTAAAGGTTTTATCTAGAATTTGTTAAATAATTTTTAAAGTTATTTAAAATAAAGGATGGAATTATCCATCGTAATTTAAACGAATAGTAGTCCTTATCCAACTGGGAATTCCCACCTCCAATATAAGGAGAGGTACTCATCCATAAATTATTTCTACCCCCATTGTGCATCGTGTCTGTGCCTCCCATCCACTATATTATCCCCATTACAAATACATATTTTCGACCCCGTGTCCGACAATCCCGGACACCCATCCAGGTCGTGTCGAACATTCTCCGACACGACGATACAAACCGACGGCATTCCGTCACCAACACCACCATCGCCTCCTCCTTCTCCCTGTCCCGACACCCGTCATCGCCCCTTCCCGGCACCCAACTCCACCACCGCCGACCCTGTCACTCCCGGATCCCCTGTCGATAACAGACCACCACCAGAACCACCATGCTCGCCACCACCAGCAACCAGAGTCCGAACCCAACATTGGCACCCCTCCTTCCTATCCTCTCCGACAGCACCACCCGTCCTTCCCGCTCACCACCGTAGCCTTCACCACCACCACCGTCACCACGACGACCACAACCAGAAAAAGAAAAGAAAAAAAACCCAAAAGCTCACCTGAGCCTTCGCCGAACTCGCGGCGGTCCCGACCCGCCTCTCCGCCTCGACCGACCCCGGATCGGGAAAACCGCCCATGCGAGCGCACTGTCGTGGCCGAGCTCCGCGTAGGACCCCCGCCTGACCAACAGAGTCCACGCCCGACCGAGTTGCCGGGAGACCAGCGCCACCCCGGCGAAGTTCCTCCTCCCGCTCTCTTCCGAAGTCTCCGCCACACTCGGCGACCCCCTCGCGCCGCAGAACGCCGACCGCGCGCCTCGAACTTCTCCGAGCCCGCGCCGTCGGGTCGGCCAGGGCCCCACTCCGGCGAACTTCTCGCTGATAACCCTGGCTCCCTCTTCCTCTCACCGGCTCCTCCACCGCCCTCTCCTTCCTCGAGCTTCGGCCGCCGCATCTCTCCGACTTGGATCCGCCACCTCCTCTCCGGCCGACCGCAGCCACGGTCGTATGCGACCGAGCCGGGTCTAGGTCGACCACCGTATCTCCGTGCATCTCCGCCTCACGGAGCACCGCTCACACCGCTGTCCATTCGGGGCCGCACGCCCCTCCACGCCGACAGATCGCCGCCCGCGCCGCGCCGGGGACACCCTCAGTAAGCTCACTCTTCCTCTCTCGACTAATCTCTCTCACTTTTACTGGAATTTGGGGGCAAGGGAATAGATTTAAGGATATTTATATTATTATTATTATCATTAGATTATATCTTATTATTATTATTATTATTATTATTATTATTATTATTATTATTATTACTATTATTTGTATTATTATAATTATTGTTATTATTATTATTATTTTTATTATTATCATTATTATTATTATTATTATTATTATCAAAAGAGATAGAGGGGTGTATTGTTTTTAGGGTTTTATTATTATTAATATTGTTATCATTATTATTAGTTATTATTAATTTTATTATTATATATGGATATTATTATCAGTAGTTTTTATTGTTATTTATTCTTAATATATGTAGTAAATATTCCTAAAAATATATTGTAATTAAAAATATAGTTTTTGGACTACAAAACCTATTTGACAAAAATTAGGTTGCAATTTTAAAAACAAATTTTTCTATATTTTCCAAAGTACTTATCTAAAATTATCTTTAACTAAACGAATCTAGTTTTCTATAATATAGATACTTTCTAAAATAGCATAAGGTATTTCTCCGCAAATTTCTCTTTTCATGTCAATGACTAATCATCCATTCATATTTTCTCGTGAATTCGGACCATATTGCATCGACCATGGCTATTGGACTTACAGGACTTATTGGTCATTACACCACACCAGGCGACACACCAGGCAAGACTCCTTGCCTTTACTGTTTAAATTCCTGCTCAATATCATGCATGTTTTGTTTATTTTCAAGTTGTTCTTTCAAAACTCTATGTAGTTGCAAATTACTATACTTTATGCAATTGGCTTAGAATTAAGGGACCACCGTATGTTTAGTGCATCTCATAAACTGTCACGATGTGCCACGGATTGTGTGTGAGTTGTGAGTCACATATAGATGCGAACTTGCGTGCTGACTGATCATTGGTGTGTACAGGCAGTGCGTTAGGATATAACTACTAATAGATTATGTAGAAGACTTAACAGTTATTAAGGATTAAACAGTATCGTGGAGTCGACACATGTATAGTATCAAGGGGAAAGGGGGAGACAGTTATTAGCGTAGGGGCTACATGTTCAGTACACACATAGATTTGGGCCGATAGTGTCTCGTATGAGCGCTACTTACTGTCCCGGGATCGATAGTTCTCGTATGAGAGCTACTTTCTGCCCATGGTCGATAGTGTCTCTTATGAGCGCTACCTACTACCACTCTCTCTCCATCTATGCTGAACACCTAAGCTTTTGCGTAGAACGTTGTGATCTTCTCAAAATGTATATCACATAGAATGGTTAGGAACCTTTATGCATGTATATTTTCTATTGAGCTCTTACTATTCAGTTTATGGCATGATATTATGTGTCTTGTTAGGTCCCTCTGAGGACCTGGTGATCTCTCCAGGTGTGTGTTTTCGTGACTCTTGCTGGTGCTCTAGCTAAGGTCATTCCTTCCTTCGTGATGATTGCTCGGACTCGCCATTGCTCTCGCTTGCTCAATTCTTTCCTTGTATATTTTTCTATATTTAATTTAGTTGGTAGTGGATTTGTCTCCGCCCAACTATTGTGTACATGAAAAACTCAAAGTTGCTTTTATATCATTATTTATCTTCGTGGATGAAATTTAGTGTCTTGACTTTCTACATTTACAGCTTATGTATACATACGAGCCGTATATTTACTCGTATGTATACAGCTGGCATGATACATATCTAGTCTCAAGTATTTGGGACTGGGCGTTACAGAACGTGTCTCATTCAATTTTCATAAGATGACTAGCCAGTCTCTTAGTTCCAACTAGGAACACATGATCAATCATTAATCGAGGTAACAATCAATATCAATTTGTGACAAGGCATGATAGTCAAACTAATTCTTAGTATGGTAGGGTCTATAACTCTTAGGGTTAGTTCCAATCATACTGGGTATCCATAAAACAATCGAGACACAGTGCACACTCCATATATGTATTAAAATATTAACATATCATGATTATATCGAGTTCATGTCAAAGGCGTAAGGATATAATAAGGGGTGCTATACGCCTAAGGAGTACACCAAGGGAGTACGCCATGGGAAGTACGCACAAAGGAATAATGTTTACGCGTGAACTTGTACGCCTAAAGTAGATAACGTTACGCATAAAGGAATACGCGTAAAGGAAATAATGTTACGCATGAAGGAATACGCATAAAGGAATAACGTTTACGCGTGAAAGTTGTACGCATAAAGTAAATAACGTTACGCGTAAAGGAATACGCGTAAATGAAATAATGTTACGCGTGAAGGAATGCGCGTAAAGGAATAACGTTTACGCGTGAAACATGTACGCGTAAAGTAAATAACGTTAAGGAATAACGTTTACGCGTAAAACTTGTATGCGTAAAGGAATAACGTTTACGCGTGAAACTTGTACGTGTAAAGTAAATAACATTACGCGTAAAGGAATACACGTAAAGGAAATACGCCAAGCCAGAGTAGACGTACGTAATCCAGATTCACGCTGATACGAATGAACATGGACGTAGAGCTTGGTACTACGCGGGCACGTATAAACGTGGGCATAGAGAACCTCCAGAACTCCAAAAATGGGGTGTAACACAAATCTCAACAACCTGGAATGATCAAAACTTGAAAATAAGGAAGTTTGATAGATCAAAACTACCAAAATTCAAAAATGGCAAATTTCTTGATCTACAAAAATAAAACTTTCAAAATGCAAAATGTCAAGTTCTAAACTATCTTAGAATCACAAGAGGAAAATAAATGAAACATAAACATGGGTTCTCATGTGGAAGAAAGATGCACTTACCTATGGGTTTTCTTAGGTTAGAGGAGAGGTTAATGGAGAAGAAGAAGAGTAAATGAGAATGAATGAAGAGAGAGAAAGTAGTTGGGCTTTAAATGAAGATGGTGGTAGGTAGAGGGTTGGGTTCATGATGAACCACCCTAAACCCAAAACATACCAATCCAAGCCGAACCCAAGTCAAAAATAAACCAAAAGCTAAGCAAAAGCAGAAAATAAAATACAGAAAATAATTAGCATAAAATTAAAGGAATTAAATACAGAATAAATACATAATAAATATTAAATAAATACATTCAAGCAGTTCACGTATTAAAATACGTATTCTGGGAGCAGGGAGTGACATCTCTACCCTCCTTAGAAAAATTTTGTCATCGGAATTTCAAATCCAAGCAGGATAGAAACATCAGGGCTAAACTAATCCAAGTACAAGCAATTCTAGCGAGCAAGCAGTCATTCTACAATATCAATAACAAGTAATATATATATATATATCAATCTACGATATCAAGCAATTTCTACTCATAGGGTGATAAGCATGAGGAATCAAGACAATCAAGGTACATGGAAAGAAATATATCTTGTGAGCCAAATAGGTGCGGATACCGTGATCGGATATCATCCTCACGTTCCCACGTTGACTCTCCTAAGGAATGATGACCCCAAGCAACTCGGACAAGGCTAATTGTTCGGTTCTTGAGTATCTTCTTCCTTCGGTCCAAAATGGACACCGGCTGTTCCTCATAAGACAGGTTGGTACCAACAACCAGCTCAGAATGATCGAGGATATAGCTTGGATCCGATACATACCTACGCAACTGGGATACATGAAACACATCATGCACCTCTCGTAACGAAGGTGGAAGGGACAAACGATAAGCAACATCGCCTACCCTACTGAGGATAGCAAATGGGCCTACGTATCGCGGACTCAACTTCCTGCGAATGCCAAATCTAATGACCCCACGGGTAGGTGAGATCCACAAGAACATGTGGTCCCCAACAGAAAATTCTAGCTGCCTACGATGCTGGTCTGCCCAATGATGATGTCGATCTTACGTAACTCGAAGTCGCTCCCTAATTCCCTTAACCACTTCAACCGTCTGAACAATCATCTCGGGGCCTAACATCTTTCTCTCTCCGATATCATCCCATGCCAGTGGCGACCTACACTTCTTACCATATAGTGCTTCGAATGGCGCCATCTGGATACTGGCTTGATAACTGTTGTTGTATGAGAATTCGACTAAGTGCAGGTGACTCTTCCAAAATCCTCCAAAATTTAGGGTGCAAGCTCGTAACATATCTTCTAAAGTATGAATTGTTCTTTCTGATTGCCCGTCTGTCTGTGGGTGGTAAGCCGTACTAAATCTTAACTTGGTACCCAGACTATGATGTAAACTCTTCCAAAAATGTGATATAAAACGGGTATCTCTATCTGATACAATACTGACAGGAACCCCATGCTGCCTGACTATCTGCTGCATATACAACTCTGCCAACCTTTCTGTAGATTGCCCTACTCTAAAAAGAAGAAAATATGCCATCTTCGTAAGCCGATCTACTATCACCCAAATAGCATCCTCACCACTTGGTGATCTCGGTAAACCGGTCACAAAGTTCATGGTGATATGTTCCCACTTCCATTCCGGGATAGAAAGCGATTGTAATAACCCAGCTGGCCTCTGTTGTTCTGCCTTCACTTGTTGATATATTAAGCAACGAGAAACGAATCTAGCTATTTCCCTCTTCATTCCATTCCACCAGAAGTGCTGCTTGATATCTTTGTACATTTTGGTCCTTCCAGGGTGTATAGAATACTGAGAACTGTTGGCTTCTATCATAACCTCTTGTCTGATATCTCCACTTGGCACACATAGACGTGATCCAAATCTAAGTGTACGATCTTCGTGAATTTCCATCTCCTTCCTCAGTCCTGACTCACATTCTGTCCTAAGCTTCTGAATCCTTGGATCCCGTGCCTGAACTGCCTTGATCCTGTCTACCAAGTCGGATTGAACTCGTAGACTTGCCAGAATTTCTATATCACTAGGGAGTATAACCTCGATGCCTATCTCTTGAAGATCTTGTAAAATGTGTTTTTGTGATGTCAACATAAATGCGCCGCCTCTCTTGCTAAGAGCGTCTGCTACCACATTAGCCTTGCCTGGATGATACTGAAGCTCTACGTCGTAATCCTTGATCAACTCTAACCATCTTCTCTGTCTCATGTTCAGTTCCTTCTGAGTAAAGATGTACTTCAGATGCTTGTGGTCTGTGTACATATCCACTCGATCACCGTATAAGTAATGCCTCCATAGCTTCAAAGCAAATACTACTGCTGCCAACTCCAAGTCATGAGTCGGATAATTCTTCTCGTGGTCTCGAAGTTGCCTAGATGCATATGCTATCACCTTCCCATGTTGCATTAGGACACACCCAAGTCCCTTTCCTGACGCATCACAATATACAGTAAAACCTTCAGGTCCAACCGGTAATGTAAGAATAAGTGCCGTGATCAACTTCTGCTTCAAATTCTCAAATGATGCCTGGCACTCTGCCGACCAAATAAATGGCACATCCTTCCGTGTCAAGCGGGTCATGGGTGCTGAGAGTCTTGCAAAGTCTGATACAAACATTCTGTAATATCTTGCCAATCCCAAAAAACTTCGTACATCTGCTACGGTCTTAGGTATTGGCCAACTTTCTACTGCTTCTACTTTTTTGGAATCCACTGCTACTCCAGCCACTGATATGATGTGCCCCAAGAATAAAATACGATCTGTCCAAAACTCACACTTGTTGAGCTTGGCGTACAACTGGTACTCTCTCAGAACCTGTAACACTTTCTTTAGGTAAACTTCATACGCTTCATCACTAGCTGAATATACGAGAATGTCGTCGAGGAACACAATAAAAAATTGGTCTAAGTACGGCATAAAGATGTGGTTCATCAAATCCATAAATATTGCTGGAGCATTGGTCAAACCAAACGGCATTACCAAGAATTCGTAAAGCCCGTACTTCGACCTGAATGCTGTCTTAGGAATATCTTCTTTCCGAACTCGCACTTGATGATACCCTGACCGAAGATCTATTTTGGAGAAAACTCTTGCTTTACTCAATTGATCAAACAAATCGTCGATCCTTGGTAGTGGTTACTTGTTTTTTACTGTTACCGCATTAAGCTTTCTGTAGTCAATGCATAATCTTGATGACCCATCCTTCTCCCCTACAAGTACCACTGGTACTGCCCATGGTGATTCGCTAAGTCGAATGAACTTCTTCGCCTTCAGTTCCTCTATGTGCTGACACACCTTGGCCTGCTCTGAATCTGCCATTCTGTAAATTCAATCTGATATCGATTTAGTTTCAGGTGCCAACTCTATACTGAACTCAATCTCCCTAACCGTTGGTAGACCTGGAAGTTCTTCGGGAAATATATTAAGAAACTCTTCAACTACCTTTGGGACTATAACTTCTTTCATTACCGTCACTACTCTTTATTTATGCTGGTATGTCTCTGATCTGACTAAGGTGAACCACTTCATGCCTGGAATATTAAAAGATACACTCCCTCTATGACAATCTATAGTCGCATGACTGTCTTTCAACCAGTCCATGCCTAAGATAACGTCGAATTTTTTTATAGGAAATTCTATCAACCTGGCGGGTAAGGGACGCCCGCATACTACAACTCTACACGCTAGAATAACTCTACTAACTCCTACAAGCCTATTACCAGTGAGTATATTCAACCTCCCTGGCAATGTCTCGAATTCTATTCCTAGTCGTGTCGCAAATTGTGCAGATATAAATGAGTGTGATGCTTCCGAATCAAATAATGCTACTGCGGGATATGAGGCGATGAGAATGTTACCTGCCATAACATCTCCCGATGCCAATGCTTCTTCCAAGGACAGATTGAATGCCTGCCCTCGGTCTCCTTGTTGGTTTCCATGCTGTGGCCTAGCCTGGTGCTGCTGCTGGCCGCTGCCTTGGTGATGCTGGGGTGGTCTATGTTGTTACTGCTGCATTGGCGGTCCCTGCTGCCGAAACATATGAGCCTGTGACATCAACCGACGTTGTGCCAACGGTCTTACTTCTACCACTGGTCCTTGATACTGGCCTGCCCCTGGTGCTGGCAGCACAGGAAATTATTGTATTGGTCCTCCTGACCTCGAATTTACGGGACAGGTGGAAACCCGATGATCTGGACTTTCACATATCAAACATTATTCGTTCAATACCCGACACACACCTCTAGTGTGCCCTGCCTTCCCACAATAGGTGCAGCCTACTGGGGGTTGCTGGTTCTTCTTCTGCTGCTGTTGTTGCCTTGCTGGGTGTGCTGGCCCTCGTATTGCCACATCGTGAATGCGAATGCCAGGGGGTTGTGCTGTGACTCGGGGCGCTGCTCCCCCTCCTCCTTCAATCTAATTATGAGATCTTTTTTGACCTCCAGTCCTAGATGTGATCCTCTGGATGGTGATCTCATGCCTCCGGGTTGCCGTCAATACCTCATCGAAAGTTTGGTAGTTGTGCCCCTCTATCAGTTGCAAGAGTTCAAGATAAAACCCTTACTGAAACCTCATAGCCCTCTGGCTCTCTGTTGCTACCATCTTCGGGGCAAATCTACTTAGTCTGCCGAACTCTGCTGCATAAGCATCTACTGTCTTGCCGGCTTGCTTGAGGTTGATAAACTTCTGCTGTAGCTCGAACTGTGCCACAACTCCATAGTACTTCATCTTGAACCTTACAGTAAAATCATCCCAAGCTAAAGGACGTCTGATGCCCACTTCTTCTGATTCCCACCAATCACGTGCGAGGTCCGGAAGTAACAGCTTCACTAAATCCACACATTCTTCTGTCGGTACCTTAGCTAATGTCAGAATAGCCTCGATGTCCTTAAGCCATACATCTGCTAAAATGGTATCTTTCGTGCCCTCGAAACGACGGGTGTTGTACTTGCAGAACCTGGTTGACGCCCCTGAGTCAGTCCTCACTCCTTTTTCCAAAGCCGTTTGTAATCCTTGGTTGAGCAATACATTCTGCTCTTGCAATTGAGTGTGCATGTGTTGCTGGGCCAACATCTGATGTTGCTGAGTAGCCATCATCCCTCTTATAATTTTCCAAAAGGGCTGGTGTGTCTACTGCCATAGGGGTAGGCGTTACTGTTGGTAGTGTTGGAACCTCCAGATACTGCGGTCCAGCTGTTGGTTCCACTATCACCTCTTCTTGGATTGTCACGACCCGCTTCCGAATAATCGGACACGAGTCGGACACGCCCAGCCTTCATTTTTAGACACAATGAAGTAATCTGTACCAAAAGCTAGGGAAATCTAACCAGATAATCAAGACAAGTAAAAGTCGCAGCATCTATAACGTATCCCAGAAAGATCACCATAATCCACAAATCCAGATATCATAATGTACCAAAAACAACGGAAATAAAAAGTGCTATGAACTCTAAAGTCAATATCTAAAAGTAAAGCTAAGTAGTCTAAACCTGAAGCCTCAAGCTAAGTCTCATCCTGCTCAGCTAATATCCTGGGCTCTGGCCCATAGAGTAGAACAATATCCTGCAAGCACCTGCAACATATCCTAGTCAAGAGCGGAGCTAAGTATATCCAAAGAAATGAACATGAACATCATGGTATGAATCAAGAAACAAGAAATATATATAAGTACAGAAAATAAGACAAGACATAAAACTGAACAGGAAATACTGAAAGTAAAACAGGGAACATGGTAAGAGTCCTGAATCATGAAATACAACCTGAACATGAAGTATAACCTGAACATGAAATACAACCTGAACATGAAATACAACCATGAATCCTGAAATACAACCTGAATCCTGACATGTGTAATATTGAAATACATCTAGATTATGATCGGCTTGGGTAGATGCAATGATCATGAAATAGTACGGCTTTGGTCCCGCGTGCACGGTGCGGGACCCAAGCTATTCACATGAGTGGTAACAGGGTTTGATCACATGTCTATAGTATTTCTCCTCCAAGACACAAGTAATACATGAGACATGGAACCAAACAATACCATGATACATCGTGTCAATCAAGGAGATTCAAGAATGAACATGCAAGACATGTGAAATGAACAAATCCGAGGAGTATACTTGCCTTGCTCAGGGTGATCGAGAAAGGGAAAATAGAATCTCCAGGTACTCCTAGAAATAAGTACAAGTTGGTTAGGTTCTTACTATGGACAACAATTAGTTAACTTGCTAACCACGACTAACTATCTAATAATACATATTCTAACTATATTTATATAATTACTAGGAAAAAGGGTTTAACTAGAATAGCTAGCAACTATACATAAATAGCTAAATAGTAAATACTAGATAAGAAGAGCAAAATAGTATTAAATATTAACTAAAATTACAATCATTACTTGGAAATATTCTTAGTGGCAACATAATACTAGTAAAAAGGTTTATACACTATTTAACGATTTTGAGTAAAATTAATATTAAAATATTTTCCTCTAGCAAGATAGTAGTTAGCACAAATAAATTTGATAAACTAAAAATTATTAATAGGAATTTGACAATACGAAGAAGTAATTAATATCATTAATAGCAGTCAAAAAAATCCAAGCCCAAACCCTACTTCTAATTTCCCTCCTGACCCATCCTTATCCATGGTACCATTTCAATCTCTCCCTGAAATTTCCTACATAGCCCGACATACTGGCCCGTCAATCAAATCTACTCAAAGCCTAACTGCTCATACAGAAACTTGAACAATGTACTTAAAATTCAGCACAACCCAACCCAGCAACATATATTGACCTATCGACCTACATGCACCTGCAAGAATCCCTGTAGTAAAGGCTCGCATGTCAGAGTACCAAACATAATGTTCAGCCTGGAGAACCCCAACATACACCACAAAAGTCTACTCAAAATATAATTAAAAGCTAAGAATGTGAACTCAGACTTGCTCCCTTGAGCACACAGTTGAACCAACCCAATGCCCCAAGTGAAATATAATTAACAGAATAATATGCAATGCTTAGGAGAATCTCAACAAATCAAATAGAGCTAAGAATTATACAACTAAATTGCAATGACACAGCCAAGCCTATGGAAAGATATACAATTAAAAGCCCCCATAACAGATCAACTCTACCCACAATTGCAAACTGACTCGAACACGGAGCTTTAGTGAATTCGGAAACCTCTTCCGCGCCCTGCACTCCAACTGCACACGACTCAGACTTCGAACCCAAACAAAGCTGGACACGACATGAACCAATACTGGACACAAGTTAAAATCGGACATTGACCAATCCATCCCAAACCTTCCACGACCGATCCTGCTCAAACTTTACCCATTCAAAATCTATAACAATATGCTCTAATCACTAAGGAGTATAAGGACAATACCTGAGAAGAGTGGAATCAAAGAAAACGAAGGCAATCGTATCCGACACAGCCTCTCGCGTTTCTGGACACGAGCAAGATCTATTTCAGACAAATAAACAAACAGATGATGTGCAACCCAGAGTAAGGAATTTCAGAAATTCTTTGGAATTCGAAAGTGAAATTCCAAAAACAAAAATAACGATTCTAAACCAATCGATTTCTGCCGATGAACCGTAAGTAGTTGATCGATCTAGAAACCAATTCAAATTACCTCAACCCGATCCATCAATGTCCTAGATCTGATCGATCGACTCAAAGATAGGAGAGAGCGAGGAAGAAACACTCACCAGAATTGTCCTGATCCTCGGTGTTCACCATCGCGGGGAAATTGCCGCCATACCATGCTCGAAGTCCGCCGGAGAAGAAGACACGTCGTCATCGTTGCTGTCGTCGTCGTCGAGGTGGCAAATCGTTGCTGCCGTGATCGGACTCGTCGCCGCCGTGGTCGTCGAGAGGGGGTTGCTCGCGGTGATAATCGTCGGGGAGAACACTCGACCGCCGGGAACGAGGATGCGCTCTCAGTCGCCGGGAAGGAAACCACCACCGTCGCCCCTAGGGCTTGCCGAAGAAGGTTTGCGGGGAGATCTCATACCGACGCCAAGCCCTAGCCGCCGGAGAAGGGATCGTCGCCGTCGCCGTCGCCATGGGGCTTGCCGAGAATCGGTTGTCGCGGGAGAGATCTCCTTGTGGAGGAGTGGCGCTCGTCGAGCCTGGCTCAGCCACCGCTCGGGAAGGGGATCGCCAGCCTCGCCATGGCCGACTTCTCCATGCTAGGGTTAGGGTTAGGTTTTCGACGGAAGGAAATTGGGAACATAGGAGCTCTTCAGCTCGAAATGTGAAGAAAAAAATGAGCTGTTGCTCTTTCTCTCTCCACTGCCAGTTATATTAACACTCTTACAGAAAAACCCCCCCGCAAAATGGCCTATATGCAGAAAAATGCTCCCCCTTTTAACTATTTGCATTATCATACAAAATTTAATAAATAAATAAATAAATAAAAATATTAAAAGTTTACAAATGGTTTAGAAAGAATGGGGACCACAATTAGTTTGTTACAACTAACTTGAATTTAAAATCCTGCTCTTAAGTCTATTCCCTCCAAAATATTTATGAAAACTTTTATTTGAAATCCAAATAAACAATCAATCATAAATCAGAAGATAGATTTAAAAATTTTTGAAAATTGAAAAGTGGGGTGACATGGATGGTCTCTTGAGGTAGTACCGACCCTTGTTGTTGCTGTCCAGCTCTGACAGATACGGACGAGGTACCCCTAAGAAAAGGGACAAGAGAACAATCAAACGATCGGACAGAAAAGATCAATGAAGTCAAAGGATACCGGTATGTCAAGCTATGGTCGAGAGTAACGAAATCATGGGATCAAGGGGAAATATGTGTGATTGAGACATCCTATAAATTAAAATACCCCACAAGTCTGAAATCAGACCTGCATAGGCACCACTAAAATATTGTCACGCCCCAGAACCAGAATATCGGAGAGCAGGGAATAACTCAGCCAGCTACGTATTACGGATAGAAGAATACCGTATAATACGATCAATGCTGTCTAAAAGACGAGGGTGTACATACTACATGAAAGTCTCACTAGGGTTACTCAACATCTATTGTCTCAATCATTCAAACAAGAAGCAGTAATAGAGAACATGTAATATAAAGCAGTATGTCGTCCCAGACGGTCAGTCAAAATGTTCTTGAGATCTGGCTTTACAAAACATAGCTAGATGATATGACAAGGTATACATAATCGTTATCAGCTGCAGTCTGACTTAGTTACAGTTATGTAAAGTAAGCGCAAGACAGTCCAACTAATATGTCGGTGCCAAGCGACAAAATATAAAGTAAGTAGTAAAACAAGCAGGGAAGCAAGGAACCCACTCGTGTCCTCCTGCGATTATCCCTCTAGTATTGACCATCTTGGAGGTAGAAGTAAGCTGAGTCCTCGGGAGCTGGCTCTAAATCTGGCCATGCAAAACCAGAGAGGTTAGACCTCAAATAGCAAGTACCACAAGGAAGAACGACATGAGAATTAACACCAGTGGTAAGAGTTAAAAATATGATAAATAAGTCTACGCTTGCTACTGGGATTCACACAACTTCATGACACTTCAAACCAACTTTCCAACCAAACAAGGACAGAAGTTGACCCGTCACGTCCTGACATTCTGATCATCTCAGTAGTTAACGAAGTAGGTACAGTACACAAACAAATCAATTTAAACCGCAATACAACTATTACGTCTTGCTAACTGTAAGTTCCAAGTTGTCCTGAAAATATGCAATAAGGAATTCCTCAGTTCTTACAATGTACAAGCAAGGCTAGTCTACCCAATAATCAATTGCACCAATCATGAATTAGACGTGTCCCAGCGGGATGCCCGTCTTTAATATATATAAAATATAAACAGATACTACTCCCTGCCCGTGTGGCAGGTTTACAGTATCTGTGGGAACCAGCCGGCATGTCGGGATACTAATTGTCCCGAGATGGCTGCCATGTAAGAACTTGGGAATCCATTCTCTCCATGCAATCGTTATTTTATTTAGCTTAATAGTCCCTATGTTAATTGAAATCTCATGCCGTGGATCATGGTCATTCAAAATGAGTACATTCGTACATAGTACGATATGCATAACTCTATAACGATGTTCGTGTGGTTAGGTTATAGGTCTTACATAGCGTAATACAATAATCAAATCTAGCCACGGAATAATCATGTCTTGACTGTAAGGTACACATGCTACTTTTCTAAAAAATAAGTTGAAGTCTGTACGTATCCATATGCCAATGTTTGGGATCGGCTAGTCGATTGCGATGGTTCATGGTTAATATGAACGTGTCTCATTCAATTTCCATAAGATGACTAGCCAGTCTCTTAGTTCCAACTAGGAGCACATGATCAATCATTAGTCGAGGTAAAAATCAATGTCAATTCGTGACAAGGCATGATAGTCAAACTAATTCTTAGTATGGTCGGGTCTATAACTCTTAAGGTTAGTTCCAGTCATACTGGGTATCCATAAACCAATCGAGACACAGTGCACACTCCATACAACAATATATATTAAAATATTAACATATCATGATTATATCGAGTTCATGTCAAAAGGCATAAGAATATAATAAGGGGTGCCATGCGCTTAAGGAGTACGCCAAGGGAGTACGCCATGGGAAGTACGTGCAAAGGAATAACGTTTACGCGTGAACTTTTACGCGTAAAGTAGATAACGTTACACGTAAAGGAATACGCGTAAAGGAAATAATGTTACGCATGAAGGAATAAGCGTAAAGGAATAACGTTTACGCGTGAAACTTGTACGCGTAAAGTAAATAACGTTACGCGTAAAGGAATACGCATAAAGAAAATAATGTTACGCGTGAAGGAATACGCGTAAAGGAATAACGTTTACGCGTGAAACTTGCACGCGTAAAGTAAATAACATTACGGAATAACGTTTACGCATGAAACTTGTACGCGTAAAGGAATAACATTTACGCGTGAAACTTGTACGCGTAAAGTAAATAACGTTACGCGTAAAGAAAATACGCCAAGCCAGAGTAGACGTACGTAATCCAGATTCACGCTGATACGAATGAACGTGGGCGTAGAGCTTGGTACGACACGGGCACGTATAAACGTGGGCGTAGAGAACCTCCAGAACTCCAAAAATAGGATATAACACAAATCTCAACAACCTGGAATAATCAAAACTTGAAAATAAGGAAGTTTGATAGATCAAAACCACCAAAATTCGAAAATGGCAAATTTCTAGATCTACAAAAATAAAACTTTCAAAATTCAAAATGTCAGGTTCTAAACTATTTTAGAATCACGAGAGGAAGATAAATAAACCATAAAAATGGGTTCTCATGTAGAAGAAAGATGCACTTGCCTATGGGTTTTCTTAGGTTAGAGGAGAGGTTAATGGAGAAGAAGAAGAGTAAATGAGAATGAATAAAGAAAGAGAAAGTAGTTGGGCTTTAAATGGAGATGGTGGTAGGTAGGGGGTTGGGTTCCTGATGAACCACCCTAAACCTAAAACAAACCAACCCAAGCCGAACCCAAGTCAAAAATAAACCAAAAGCTAAGCAAAAGCAGAAAATAAAATACAGAAAATAATTAGCATAAAATTAAAGGAATTAAATACAGAACAAATACATGATAAATATTAAATAAATACATTCAAGCAGTACATGTATTAAAATACGTATTCTGAGAACGGAGAGTGACAACATGTTTGACTTGCAAGTGTCTACAGTCAAAGCATCTGGAGTTCCGAGATACATTTTGAGTGCCTCACGGCAGAATCATTCAATAAACCGTTCAGTTGTTTCATTGTATTGCTGTTTAATTTTAATGAGAGCAGACATAATCATGTCGTTTGTTCCCTCATAAAATTGTTCCAGGAACATTTTTTTGAATCCAGAGAAAGAGGTTATACAACCATCTGGTAAACTACGATCCCAGTCGTAAGCTGCACCTGCTGCTAAACATCTGACGAACACCCTAGTGAGTAGAGCATCATTTGGCTGGAGTTGATCAGTCATTACCTCAAAGTGATTGAGAAACTGACTTGGAGATGTGCTACCATCAAACAACATAATAGTAGGGGTTTATATTTGGAAGGAAATTGGACTTCCTTCCACTCTATAGGATAAGGCTGCTTGATCCCAAGCTTCTGTAAACCATCTTTCTGTTTGAATGCCTTAAATTGAGTACGTAAAAGTTTCACGGCCTCATTGGTATCTCGCGATGATTGTGGAGTGGAGGATTGATTTGATATGGTAGGAGAAGGTACTGCATGATAAATACCACCCCCAGTACCAGATTGACTTAGAATAGCCTACACAGGTATAAAAGTGGTGTGAGAAGACTGTACCCCCAGACCAATGTTGACTGGAGCTGATGTCATTACAGGTTCTTGGGTCAGAATTAGATTCGCGACCGGTAGAACCGTATGCTGTGTCATAATTACAGTATGCATGCCTATCATCAACTCAACCATGCTCTTCAAACTAGCCTCCAAAGTAATAATTTTTTGCTCTTGACTGTTAGGACTGGAAGCATCTTGATCTTCTATGACGATATAAGCAGTTACTTCTCTAGCTATTGAAGACGAGCTAGTAAAAAAGATGGTCCGTTCAGAATTCACTATCAGTAACAAAGTCATATAAGGAATTACCCCCAGAATAAGTGATAGGGATATTCTTTTGACTGAAGGAATCTGGGTTGGAATTAGGAAGATTCCTTTGACCGATTGTTTCTTGGTCGGAAGAAAGATTCCTTTGACCGAATGTGTCTTAGTCGGAAGGAAGATTCCTTTTACCGATTGTTCTTGGTCGAAAGGAAGATTCTTTTGACCGATTGTTTCTTGGTCGGAAGAAAAATTCCTTTGACCGATTGTATCTCGCCTTATTGATCTGGTATATTGGTATACTCCTTCGCCGGATTCATGAATCTGATCTAAGTAGTGTTGATTGGGATTGCGGGATGCGTTACGTCTCGGGCGCTTTCCATCACCAGTGCTTCGAGACGTCATGTTGACAGAGACATACAATAATTCATCTTCATCCAGTATCGATTGAGGAACATGAGAGTAATTCAGACGGTCGAAGATAGAGCGTTTAGCTGATTGACAACAGCATTTGATAACTATTCCATAGTGATGGTTACAGTGGTGTTCTTGGGGCTGCATTAGATGGGACGGATTTGTGATCTTCCACTTCTGTTTAAGAATTTCACGCTAATCGGTTACAACATCAGGATGAAAAAAAAGTTGAAGAAACATATTCTTTAATGATGTTAGGAACATGATTTCTATTCTTGAGATGTCCTATTCTTTGAGTGTACAAGGAGGTGCTGAGTTGATTAGCATAGGTAAAGGGGTTCTTGATTTCAGAAGTTTGTTTCTGGTGCAAGTTAACCACTGGCGCAGGCTGTTTGCATTTTGCTGAAGTAGGTGTTGACTGGTGCCTGTTGAGATAGGTGCACAAGTCAGATAGATCTGCTACTTGTGTATCTGTCTGAGATACTAGCAGCTTACCCCGCTTGGATGTTGAGATGCGTAGAGTTGGATGATCTGGAGTTGCAATATTGGGATTTGGCAGAATCCCTTTTTGTGTTGCGCAACCTGTTCTTATGTGCTTGCCCTGGCGCAACTGGGTAACAGAAAGTTCAGTTTGAACAGAACTCACTTTCTTAGCAGAGATTTGATTGTATCTATTCAGAGGAGTAGAATTCCTGCCCAAAAGAGCTTTTATACTGACTGGCGCATAGGCGCCACCAGAGTTTCTACCGAGTCAAGGACTAGAAAAGAATTAGAAAATGCCAAATGACGCTTTCCTTTATTCTGTGACAAGGCTGCAATAGGTGTATTCCTTGCCAAGTTCAAATTTGAAGAAGGAATAGCTAAAGAGCGTTTTCCTTTGTTTTGTGGTTGAAAGGCCACAGGCACAGGTTGAGGAAAGGCCAAAGGGCGCTTCCCTTTGTTCTGTCTAGCACTCTCGCTAGATAGATTCTTTTCTGAGTTTAGAACTGGAGAAGATGAGGGAGTAGCCAAAAGACATTTTTCTTTGTTCAGAGCCGAAGAAGCAGTAGGCGCTGGTAGCGCAGGGGTTCTGGTCGGAAGAGAAGCAATCTACGCAAGTTGCGCAGGTGTTCTGGTTGGCAAAGAGTCTGCGCAAGTTGCGTAGGAGTTCTGGTTGGCAGAGAGATAGTCTGCGCAAGTTGCGCAGGAGCCTTGAATGGCAGAGAGCCAGTCTACACAAGTTGCACAAGAGCCTTGGATAGCAGAGAAGACTTGGGAGTCCACACAGTGCGCGCTTTGCTCTTAGCAGCAATGGCGGTGTGCCTGGTACCCCCAGCACTGATCATTGCCTCGTAAGCGGTTTGGTCGAGTTGAACGACCAAAGTCTTTTGCGTCTTGCCGATCGACGCGGTATCACACTGAGTTGTCACTTTCTCGTCAGAGGAGAAATTTGTCCCCAGCAGAGTCGCCATTTTGTTTGCAAAAAATAAAAGTTTGATTTCTACAAACTAAGAAAGAAAGAAAGTACAAGAGTACAATTAATTTCTGGGAAAATACAACTATAGGAATCTGATCAGAAGACGATCACTTTATCCCTTGGACGATGTGATATCGAAGACACGAGCCTCTGGAAGATGCAACAGCACTTTGTCCGTAGATTATGATCATTACTGATGCTTTGGAACTGATTTGAAACTCTATTTATAGGGTTCTTGAAATAACTGTTTAGCAGTTATTCTGGGTTGTGCGCCTCTGTTCACCTGCGCGAGCGGTTATACCAACTCTAAAAGACACGTGGTATCGTTTGAGTGATATTCGTGTGGTCGTGGGCAGTGTAGTTGACTCGTTTTACGAGATTAGTGGCATGCTGCCACGTCTTCATGCTTCTGGACATCCGTTTGATTCATGCTGCGCCAACTTGGTCAATCAGGTTGAGCGTGGGCGCAACTCGGCAACTTGTGCTGCATTCTGACTATCGCGCACCTTGATACACAGCGCGAGATGCTAGCTGTCATTTAATAATTGACAAGATCTTCTCGAGCACCGCATTGTGCGGGATTCGAACGGATTTCCTTCGATAATATCGTGCTGTCAGTTGTCAGGTAATGATGATGACATTTATAGTTTCTTAAGGAGACTGCCACGTGGCACTCGCGCAACCTGGCTCTGGCACAACTTGATGGTGGCGCAAGTTGATAATGTGGCGCAACTTGAAGGTGGCGCAACTTGATAATGTGGCACAACTTGATATTCTGACTTCCATTTGAGTGGTGCAACTTGATCTTTAGCCTCTACATCGAGTTGATACCTATCAAAATTGTAGATAACATGTTAAAAAGTTTGAATAGTTGTGGGTATCAAATTGTAATTTGGCCTAATTTTTATTTATTTTTGGGTTTTGACCGAAACTAAAATCCAAGATTTTTTTTCTTCAAATCGAACCGAATCTTTTCTTCAGTTGGATTGGATTTTCGGTAAAAAAAAAAAAAAAAACCTAATAATGCTCACCCCTACGGGTGGTCCTGCTGATTGGTGACCGATCGAAGAAACTGAAAACGAGAGTTGAACCAGGTTTACTGTACTCGAGCTGTTACGGGGATTAGGTTCCCTGCAGCACATGGTTTGGAGGACATGTCTATCTGGCATTTTATTGGCAGTTCTCTGCAAACGTACGCGACGAGCTCAGTCGATATCATCATAACAAAGACTTCACAAGCTGGCACAGAAGTAAGCAAAAGAGGAAGGCTAAAACTTAAGCCAGCCAGGCTCTCTTTCTTGGACATGCTCCAAGTATTACATCCCCATGCATATGGGTCTTCAATAAAGTTGTGCAATTTGTTCATTGTAACGTAACTACAATTGAAATAGATTTAAGTTCGCAATATAATTGAGTTTGTTATGTAATATACATGAATTATAATTGCATTACTATATTTGGGTTGGAATATTAATTTAATCAAATCATATAGTGTAATATCAATTGTATTTAAATGTTTGGTTTACCATGTAAGGGAAAAAAAAACGTTTTGAAAAAATATTATATTTTTCTAAACTTTCAACAACAACAAAATCTTAGTTTGTAATTTAATTAACTTGTTTTGTTCCGTCAGGCCAGATCTCTCGTCACACAGCGCGTAGGGAAGATCATCATCAGCAATCCAGGGCCAGCCTTGGCCCAGGAAGGCCAGGACGACCACCAAGGCCCCATAAAATTTGGGGGCCCAAAATCTTCTTTTTTTAATATATATATATATATATATATATATATATATATATATATATATATATATATATATATTAGTAATCTTGTATCGAACATAGAACTAATATGTAACATAACCCTCCTTTATCCCAAAATAATTGTGGTGTAGTTTTAGTATGTTAAACTTGCACTTGTAGTTTTAGTTTTGGTAACATAACCCTCCTTTACTTTTAGTTTAATTTATTTTATATTATATATGGGTCCCATTTTAAAAGTTTGTCTAGGGCCTCCATGAACTCAGGACTGGCCCGGCAGCAACCGACTAGACCTCATCCATCTCCTCTTGGTTGAAGTAGATGTCTTTGTGGTAGCGGGAGGAATGCTTGACGCTGGACTAGGGACATGTCTGGAACTTCTCGTCCCAAGAGTAGTGTCATGTGGATCGGGACGACACAGTAGGAGAAGTGTATGCAGGTAGATACACTGGAGTTATCGGAGATGAAGGTCCCGACCATCATCCAGACTACTATTGTAGCCTCGCCTAGTCCTTGCCAATTTTAGATCGCGAAATATGAATAATTAAGGACCTGATGTATTTTCAAATAGGTAAAGATCGTCATCTATGGGTATACGAACACAGATATAAGTAGGAATACGATACGAATACAAACACCACCTTTTTCATGTTCATGCGTCATTACTACAACACTGGGATCTAAATTTTTCAAACATCACTATGTATACATTCAAATAAGGGTTCTAGGTTATATGCACTACAACAGTACTAGTGATATTTCCGAAACAGATCTTAGATTGAAGAATGTAAGTGGACAGAGTGATTCTCCAAAGAAATTTGGAACACACTCTGTATAGGAGGAACTTTAGAGATTTTATAGCAAAGAATTTGCTACTCTAAAGGTCCTGAAGCCCCTGTCTCGAAGACGGAGGAAGAAGAAGACGCAACTCTGATGGGCTAATAAAGATCACTGCCGCTCAAAGCAAGATTCGCCCAACTGCGATCTGCTCCCAGGAACCAGCAAGTTCGAATGAGAACTTCTTGAACGCTCGCTGTCACGTCCTGACTGAACTAGCAGACCTCCTTGGACTCTAATGACAGCGGCCTCTCAACTCTCTTTGTCTCTAATTTTTTGAATAAGTCATCAAAGGAGACACGAAGATAGTATTTATAGAGTTGGACTGAAACCCTAACTCTAATCCTAGCCGTACACTGACTGCAAAAAAATATAAATGAATTAAGGAAAGATTTAAACGAATTAAGTACAAATTGCGCCAACAAAGTGCCACTTTGCGCCCTTGAGCCCGAGTTCGAGTCGCTAAGCCCCTTCGGGGCTTAGCTCCAAAAGAAATAATCCCATGAGCATGCCAAAAAGCATAAATACTTTTTTTGTGGAGTTAGCCTTCTTTTCACTAGAAAAACACTCCCACATGGCACCCATGTGTCTCTCCATACCTCATGTGCATCTCTCAACACAAAAAAAGCTGTATATAGAGATACAATCCATTTAGCCTAGGCAATATGGGGCTATCTTTCTAGTCTCTAAGGCAAAACACCCACAATCTTCCACAAATCTTTATATATGGGTTGAGCGTTCCCCACAATGACCGCCCATCATGCATTAGGATAGATGTCGCTACGACTTGAATCTTCCCGCGTGGATTAAATAACTACATGATACAAGAATGGACTATGCCTTGAATTATGTACTATAAATGCAATTCTTTCCACTCACATAATGACATCAACTGTGCTTCTGGCTGCACATTTAAGACCTTCTGACAGCCTGGTTTCGGTGTATGTATCTTGGTGTCTACAAGATTTTTCTCAAGAGACGGCCTACATCTCTATCCAAACACTCTAGATGAGTTCTTTTAGTGAGTCTTTGGCGTGAAGCCTTTTGCTTTCTTGCAGTGCTACATCGCTATGACATGGCCCAAAGTCGAGGCAATGTCTCATGTGGTGTCATACTACTATAGCATGAGGTCCAGCCTCTTTATAGTGCCAAACTATCAAACATGAAGCCTTTTGCTTCCTTACGGTATTACGCCGCCGTGACATGACTCGCAAAGCCAAGGCTTTACCCTTTCTAGATATCTCATGTAGTGTCACCCACTGTAACATGAGACCCAGCCTCTTTGTAGTGCTATCTACCACTCTTTATTAACAGCATTAGGCCTATTTGCCTATGTGTGGTGCTACGTCGCTGTGACTTGGCCTGAAGCCGAGGTTTTACCCTTACTAGATACCTCATGTGGAGTCATCCTATTGTATCATGGAGTACTAAGCTCCTTTGTAGTATTGTGCTTCCTGTGCTTCCTGTAGAGCACGTTGGACAATCCAAATGTCCGAGAACTCATTAAGACTACCAAGCCATCCTCTCACAAGACTTTGTTCCATACAAAAGACAAACAGTAGACGACAGTGGTTCTGGGTTCATAACCTGCAGTACCCCAAAAGGATTGCCTACTTACAGTGGTTCTGGATCCGAAACCCCGTAATATCCTAAAGTACTGCCCACTAACAGTGGTTCTGGGTCCGTGAGCCCGCAATATCCAAAGAATTGCCCACAATCAGTGGTTCTGGGTCTGAGACCCCACAACATCCAAAGGATTGCCCACTGCAACTGATATTCTTCCAGTCAATGATTTTCTATGAACTAAAAGCTAGATGCTTAGTGGATTTCTCTTTGAAGTAATAGCATAAAACTTTATAGTATAATTACAAAGACACAATATCGGAGTGTATTTAAACCCATTTTACATGTTGTGTCCTCAACCAGCTGGCGCTAGAGACCCTTGTGACCGGATCTGCCATATTTTTTTTGGCTCTGAACATCAACCACGACAATGACTATAACTACCACTTTTCTAAAATGAGGGTAATTTCGAACTTTTGTAAAATTGATCAAGTTAGTTATTAAATAATATATTTAAATCATATTAATAATTAATTGGTGAATTTTTGATTATTTTAATATTATTTAAATTGATGTATTATGATTGTGTCCTTTGCTAGTGAAACCTTAGAACTACTTAGCCTAGAGACTAACCATGACCATAGAGACCTAGCTAATATGATTAGATTAGTTCATTACTGTTGTAATTCATCTCATCATGGTGACTCTTCATTTTGTAACTCATGACTCTTCATTTTGTAACTCATGAGTGACCTTTCATTATGTTACTCCCAACCTCTCTCTTCCTATATAAAAAGAGGTTGGGATAGCTTGTAGAAACAATTAAGACACATATATTGATATACATGTGAGGTTGAGCTAATTGTCCACAATTTCCTAAACTCCTCGCCCAGATCATTAAGTTAAGGGCTCACCATCCGGATTATCCGATAAAGTCTATTAGACTTGATAATGCCGCGGAGTTTACATCGAAGACTTTCGATGACTATTGCATGACTTTGGGAATAAATCTTGAACATCCTGTTGCGTATGTTCATACCCAAAATGGCCTAGCGGAAGCTTTTATAAAGCGACTGCAAGTGATAGCGAGGACCTTGGTTATGCGCACCAAACTCCTACTATCTGCATGGGGCTATACAATTTTGCACGCTGCAAATTTGGTCCGTCTGAGGCCCATGGCCACCCAACCACTTTCCGCGTACCAGCTGGTTACTGGATGTGAGCCTGACATCTCACATTTACGCGTGTTTGGGTGCCTAGTCAATGTTCCAATTGAGCCGATAAGGCGTTCAAAATTTGGACCTCAGAAGCGACGGAGAATATATGTCGGTTATAACTCCCCGTCCATCATTCGCTATTTAGAGCCCTTGACAGGCGATCTCTTTACCGCGAGACACGCGGATTGTGACTTTGATGAGGCAATCTTCCCGTCGTTAGGGGGAGAAATGCACGCTAACGTTGATGAGGAACGACGTGAATTAGCGTGGCATGTGCCTGCTTTTGCTCATCATGATCCCCCCTCTGCACATAGTGATAAGAAAGTGCAGAGGATTCTAGGTCTGCAAGATATTGCAAATCAAATGCCAGACGCATTTAGCGACCTAGCAAAAGTCACGAGATCAATTATACCTGCTGCAAATGTGCCTGCAAGGATAGACGTCCCTGAGAGACACCATGTTCCTGTGAAACATGTTGCTCCGGTCGAACCCGCCGAGCAAAGGACGCTGCCATCGGCCGTCCAGTCCTCCGCTATTTCCAAGAAGAAGGGAAGACCGGTTGGTTCCAAAGATGTTCTGCCCCGGAAGCAGAGAAATCTTGTTAAAAATATTTTGCCACATGAGATCATTAAGGATCACGGCGATGTATTAGAAGAGCGCGTTCCAGATGAAACGCCTATTCCTAATCATGCTGATAACCTCGAAATATCCGTCGAGTATGCTAGCTTAGACGATATTTTGAAGCGAAACAAAACTGTCATCGATGATGTGTTCATATACTCAGTGGCCACTGACATTATGAACAATGATGACATGGAACCTCGTAGTGTTGCCGAGTGTCAACGACGAACGGACTGGTCACAATAGAAACAAGCGATCCAGGCTGAACTAGACTCCTTAGCGAAAAGAAGCGTGTTTGGACCTGTTGCTCCAACACCACCCAATATTAAACCAGTTGGTCACTAATGGGTTTTCCTAAGGAAGCGTAATGAGAGAAATGAGATTGTACGATACAAGGCTCACCTTGTGGCGCAAGGCTTCTCACAACGCCCTGGAATTGATTACGAGGAGACGTATTCTCCCGTAATGGACATCATAACGTTCCGCTACTTAATCAGTTTAGTAGTTTCCGAAAAATTGAATATGCAGCTCATGGATGTGGTCACAGCCTATCTCTACGGGGATCTAGACACAGAGATATATATGAAAGTCCTTGAAGGACTAAAGATGCCTGAATCAAGTAGTTCCCGACCACGGAACGCATTCTCGATTAGACTGAGACGTTCGCTATATGGATTGAAACAATCTGGGCGAATATGGTATAACCGCCTAAGCGAATACTTGATCGGTTTGGGATACGTTAATAACGAACTTTGCCCATGCGTGTTCATAAAGAAATCCACTTCAGGATACGCAATCATCGCGGTCTATGTAGATGACATGAATCTCATAAGAACCGAAAAAGACTTGTCAGAAACTGCTGATATCCTGAAGAGGGAATTCGAGATGAAGGATCTTGGGAAGACACGGTTTTGCCTCGGCCTGCAGATCGAGCACCGTAAAGATGGAATTCTTGTCCATCAAGCGAACTACACCCAAAAGGTGTTGAGACGCTTTAGTCATTTTGATGTTAAGCCATCCGCTACTCCCATGATCGTCCGCTCTCTAGACATTACTAAGGACCCATTCCGTCCAAAGGACGACGACGAAGAGATATTGAGTCCTGAGTGCTCTTATCTGGGTGCAATAGGCACTTTATTGTACTTGGCCTAATGTACTAGACCGGACATCTCGTTTGCTGTGAATTGTCTAGCTCGACACAGCACCGCGCCAACACGCCGCCATTGGAATGGCATAAAAGATATTTTCTGCTACCTTAAGGGTAATATGGACTTGGGCTTGTTCTATCCCTACGCAGTTTTGAGTGAGTCCAACGCTCTTGGCACTCGAAGCAACGCGACCCTTGTTGGCTACGCCGATGCGGGATACTTATCTGATCCGCACAAGGGGCGTTCCCAATCTGGTTATGTCTTTACCATTAGGAACACGACGATTTCTTGGAGGTCTTGCAAACAGACCTTAGTGGCTACTTCAACGAACCACTCTGAGCTACTCGCGCTCTATGAGGCGACTAGAGAGTGTGTATGGCTTCGAGCTGTTATTGGCCATATTCGAAGTACATGTGATCTTCCATATGACCCAGATGAACCTGTTGTCGTCTATGAGGACAATACCGCTGTTATTGATCAAGCGAAACATGGTTACATCAAAGGGGATGCTACCAAGCACATATCGCCTAAGTTGTTCTTTACACATGAACAACAAGCACTTCAGAAGATTGAAGTGCAACACATTGGATCGGAGAATAACCGTGCAGACTTGTTCACTAAGTCACTGCCAAAACACTCGTTCCAGAAACATGTCAGAGCGATTGGACTTAGGAAGCTTTCAGAGCTAGCCTAAGTGAAACATGTTTTCCGTACCCTGTTGTGTGCATGTGAGGGGGAGCGCCCCAACGAGCGCCCCCAAATGCCCTGTTGTGCGTATATCCCGCGCCCTGTCGAGTGCGAGTGAAAAGGGGAGCATCCTGATGTATGCTTGTGTACTCTTTTTTCCTTAGACCAAGTTTTGTCCCATTGGGTTTTCCTTGGCAAGGTTTTTAATGAGACACATTTCAAATCTCTTATTCACTAAGGACTATTGTGATCATGGGGAGTATCCAGTGTATACTTCTAAACCATCGTGTACTCTTTTGTCCTTCGATCAGCGGTTTTTCCTACTGGGTTTTCCCTGACAAGGTTTTGATGAGGCACCTTTGCAATAGTTAAGTTTACCCCCATCACACTGACCTGTGTGTACTCTTTTGTCCTTCGACCAAAGTTTTTCCCACTGGGTTTTCTTTGGCAAGGTTTTTAACGAGGCACAATTAGGTGGTCATTTTTGAATCTGCAAGCTACAGACAGACAAAGAAGCTCAGAGGTGTTTACAAGCAGAGTTTGTGAAGAGCCAAGGAGGAGTGTTGTAATTCATCTCATCATGGTAACTCTTCATTTTGTAACTCATGACTCTTCATTTTGTAACTCATGAGTGACCTTTCATTATGTAACTCCTAACCTCTCTCTTCCTATATAAAGAAAGGTTGGGATAGCTTGTAGAAACAATTGAGACACATATATTGATATACATGTGAGGTTGAGCTATGCTAAGGGTATTTTTGTAATTTGTGAATTATTATTATTTTTGAATTTTATTTAATTAATAATGTGCTAAGTGTTATATTAGGTCTAACCCTAGAATTACCCTAATCTAGATGTTGATCATGACCTAGAAACTTAGTTAGTAGAATTCAACTAATTAAATAAGTTATAAAGTATCTAGATATTATGTTAGGATCAAGATATTTGTAGGAAACCCTAATCTAGTTTGGCCATTACTAAAGAGGCTTGAATTTACATCTTGAGAGGGCCTTTAAACTAGATTGGACCTAACCCTAATCCTAGAACCACATATGGCCGGCCAAGCATGTCCCCCCACCTTGTCACGACCCACTTCCGAATAATCGGACACGCCCAGCCTTCGTCGTTAGACACGACGAAGTAAGCTGTACCAATCTAGAGAAACTATAAGGCAATATGAAGATATACAAATCACAGCATCTATAAACGATCCTAGAAATATCACCATAATCCACAAGTCCATATAACGTAAAGGTACCAGAGTCAACATGAATGAAACACGCTATGAACTCTAAAAAAAATAATATCTAGGAGTAAACTAAACAGTCTAAACCTGAAGGCTCTAGCTAAGTCATGTCTCCATCCTGCTCAGCTAAGGTCCTGACTCTGGCCCATAAGGTAGAACAATATCCTGCAAGTACACCTGCAACATATCCAGTCAGGAGCAGAGCAAAGTACAATTCTAGGTAATGAACAAGAACATTATGATATGAAAATGAGTACAGAAGAACATAAAATATAAAGTACAGGAAAAAACATGAAAGTACATAAATGTAAAGTATAGAAAATAAAGTACAAGAATGTAAACCATGAACCTGAAGTACAAGACATGACATGTGCACAATATTTGAAATACAACTAGCCTATGTGACCGACTGGGATAAGTACAGGAATAAGCACATGAGCATAGGAATAAGGGTACAGCTTAGGGCCCGCGTGCACAGTGCGAGGCCTAAGTTATTGTAAGCCGCCTGAATTTCAGGGTTTATTTTAAATTTTCTGAATAAATTATTTTCGATAAATATTCTATTATTTAATTGTTTTGATCATTAATGTTCCTTTCCGTAGCTTTGACTTCTGGAGCGTCAGGGATGCCCATCTCTGTAAACTCTCTTTATGGGTTTTGTAGTAGACAAGATTATTTTCGTTTTGATATATCATGTCACACTTGAACTCGTTTCTTTGTGCTCTTTTTGTATCGCGCAACTTCGGGTTAACTTAGACCAATTAATTATTGAATAATTATTTCCACTTTTATCCTTGATCATCGTTTGCACGTTACCGTGACTTTTAATTTAGGAGCACCAGACCATTCGTTTTCTCAGAACCAACTTCTCATGAATGATCTACTCGAGACGCTCTTCGCCCATGACCTTCGTGTCCCACTCAGACACTCTATTTTGTGCTTCATTTCCTTCCCACAACTTTTGGGTCAATTTAGGCCAATTAATTATCTACCGTAAAACCTGATTTAATTTTCAATTTAATTTCGAGACCCGACATCGATCCAACCTAGTCGACCCAAAGTATGGACATGGCCCACATGAAGCCTACTGTCCACATGATGCTTGTGTCCCATTTAATTGAGTCCCCGCATGTTACTTATTTACCCATTATCATAAATACCTATTTAAATCCAATTATTGCACCCTGTCCGATTTTGACCCAACCCGGCTCGATCGAACCCGACCCCGAGCTCCATGTTGTCCTTCCATGACTGCCCAAATACCCCATATAATATTTTTCTTTTTCCTATTTTTGAAAATATCACTTCCTCTCTCTACTTTACCAATATATCTCACTTTCTCTCACTTTACACCTACAAACACATACACCTCACCCTCCCCTTACAGAACACCCCCTCCTTGTGGCCGACCTCCCTCTCTCTTATTTCAAATATCTCCTTTCTCTCTCTATTCTTACACTCTCTCTCTCTTTATATTAAACACACACACACACACAAATCTCTTACTCTCTCTCCCTCTCACTCGGCCACGCCACCCACCTACAGCCGACCTCCACCACCATCACAGCCACCACCTCCTTCACCATCTCCTCCCTCCATGGCAACACCACCATCACCATTATCATCACCATCAAGCCCAACACCATCACCAATACCAACACCACTACCACTCTCACATTGCCATCACCATCTTCGACCACCACCACAACGCCACCACGACCATCGTACGGCCCCGCCGCAGCAGCATGTAGCAGCGGTCGCACGCGTGCGCGCACGGCCACGCGCGCCGGCGATCGCCGCCGCCGTCGCACACCGCTACCACGACCTCCCTGATGCGCGAGCCTCCGACAACCTCCCCCGGAGCCAGCATCGTCCTTCCCGACGCACCGAATAGGCTATTCGTGCGTTTTGAACGGAATCCCGTCGTGACGCGTGAGTTTTAAACTCGGGAATGGCGTTCCGTCGCAACGACTTCGCATACGTTTTTTGAGAGTTCCGACCGCTGGATCGGCGAACATTTTGCTCCGTCGCAATCTCGGTACATCCATCTTCACTCCCCTCAAGTTTCATCCGTTAATTTCGTCATTTGATACCTCAAAACTGGCCACCAAGTTGACCGTTTAAATTGTACTATTTTTGGACAGTTTTGTGGAGCCGACTTCGTCAGCTTTTAACTCCGTCGTCGCAGCTCCGGTTGGCGCGCTACCAGTTCCTGTGCACAGCTGGTATAACCCTCTTCTTGCCCCTTAAGTTTCGTTTCATTGTAAGCATGTTAGGTTAGTCGAATTCGACGCCAAAGTTGGCCGTCCGAATTCTTTAATTTGCACTTGTTAAATTCTATTTTTGAACCCGGGACTCCGGATTCAATTTCTGACACCACCAGTAGACTCGTGGCATCGTTCTGGCATATTTTTATATAAAGTTTGATTGATTTGGAGAACGTGGGCCCTAGCACGTATTTCGGTGCAAAGCGGGTCCCACATTCTGAGTCAACGTTTCACTTTGAGATCGGCTCATCGGAATCCAATTTTGGATATACCGTTGAGTTCGTATCATCATTCTGGACTCGTTGACATATAATTTGACGAGTTTTGAAGATATTTGCTCCGACACGTATTTTTGTACGAACCGGATTCCAAATGTCCGCGTCAACGTGTCATTTTGAGATTAGCACATCGGAATTTCATTTCGGACATACCGTTGGGTTCGTATCATCATTCTGAATTCGTGGACATATAATTTGCTAGATTTTGTAGACTTCTATTCTGACACATTTTTCCATGCAAGTGTGTCCAACGGCGGACATCATTTTAACCCAAAATTACTATTTTGCCCCTGTATCTAAATTAGACTTATGGGTAGGCAATTCTAGCTAATTTGACCATTCTGGACACGTTGGTGATATTTATTTTATAATCCGACAACATCTGTAGATTTTGCTTATGTATCATCCTTAATTTGTAATTAATTATTTTTCCAGAAATTGTTACTTTCTGTTTTTGAATTTCTACATATATTTTAAGTACTGTAAAAATCTGGAAAAAATTGTATTTAAATACTATGTTAATTTAGCTAATTTATTATAATTTTTCCAGTATTTAATAAGTAATTTTGGTATTTTATAAAAATAGGAAAACAGAACTCATTTTCAGGATACATGTGTTTGCTGATTTTTAATAAATATCTATGAGGGTTTATAAATTCCAGAAAAATTAGTATAAATTTTTATAATTAACAAGGATCATTTTGGTACTTTATTTTATGTATAATTGAGCTTTTTATCTATCTCAAAAATTGTTAGAATATAGTGTACAGTTTGATTTATTTATTGAATAATTACGACTTTCAAAGTTTTGTGTTGATTTGAGTTATTGTAGTATTGGACCTCACCCTACACTAGTGTAAAGGCCTTAGAAAATTAGTTTGGATATGGTGGCACTCCACATTAGACTTTTATGCTAGGCCCCCACTTGGCTAGTATCCAGTTAGGGGTCGTGTCACACCACTAGTGTAAATCTTAATCATAACTTAGAGGTTGAGTTTGTATATCATTATTGACAGGACACTGGACATCTACATCTTCGTACTAGTAATCTTGTTTTGCTCGAGGCAAGTACATTTGTAAACTCATTTACTGTCTTTTAATGCTAGAACATGTATTAACCCTGTTAAAATACTGATCCTTGAGGTAGCAAGTTAAATTTTCACATGTTGTATTACTTTAAGTACCTGCCATGCTTAGGACAGTTCTTATATCTTCATATGCTTCTTACTGGTTCTCAGTACATATTTTACTATGCTTTATACTGCTATCAGTACCTACCGTGCTTTATACCGATCCCAGTATCTCTCACATGTTTTATATCGTTCTCGTATCTCTCACATGTTTTTACTGTTCTCGTATCTTCCACATATTTTTACTGTTCTCGTATCTCTCACATGTTAGAATATGGGTTATGGGAAAACTGATAGTTGAGTACGTGATTATGCCCCCTCTATCATAGCGAGCAAGGTCGCATTTTATATGCATACCTTGCCCTAGGCCATTATTCCGCATTTCTGTACGGATGTACACCTATGCTTGTGTACTTATACGTATGTACATTTTATTTACAGGCACCCATGCACACTGTACACCTATTGACCGATCACGTACCTGCTCCAGTTTTAATCATTAGATATACATGTGTCACCTTGACAAATGTATTTTACTGTGATTCCAGTCATACCATGATTCCAGTTATGCCATGTTCCCTATGTTACTATGATACTGTGATCCTAGTTGTACCATGAGGCCATATTTCCAGTATTTCCTGTTTTATAGACTTATCATACCATGTTTCTTGTTGTACATCTCTTTCATTATATATTCAATACTTTAGTTGTAGAGGTTGTACTTGCTCCCGTCTTGACAGGATAACGTTGTAGGTTCACTTTTTGAGAAGTAAATGCTATGTGATTGATATTATGGTACTACATTTGAGGACCTGGCCTTAGCTCCAGAAGAGGTCCCAGCGGGGAACCTTGCTTAGTTATCTTTCTTGTGTTTTGAGACTTAGACTTTGTTTTGAACTTATATTTGATACTGGACTTTGTCTCCAGTTAGATACGTTGGAAGTGTATTATTAAGTCTGTACTTGTTTACTTTCGCTTATAGATGCTGTATTGTGATGAACCTTTAAATATGATATTAGAACTGTTAGCAGCTTAGATACTTTATTGTCTATTCTTAGAACAGCTTACTACACTTTGACCAAGCGTAGGCTGGACATGGCTCGGCCCGGCCCAACAATTTGGATAAAGGGTCGTGACAGCTATCTACATGAATATCAGAACATGGGTTTGGTCACATAACTAGTGTATTTCCTCTCCCCGACTACAAGTAAGTACAAGAACATGAAGGTACAAGAGAACATGATATCGTGTCACATCGTGTTATCAAGAGAAGTATAAGATATGAATGTAAATGCGAAAGACCATAGAATGTACTTGCCTTGCTTCGAAAAAGTACGGGTAATGAATGGAGCTGGATGTCCTCCTAATTTTTAGTACAAGCTGATTAGATTCTAAATAATAGTAATTAACTAATTTAACTATTTGTCAACTAACAATTCCCACTAATTAGCATACTATTTATTTCTAATCTAAGTTAACTATGCATCCATTTATCTATTTCCAAAAATTAGCTAAGTAAGTAAGGCTTAGCAACATCTTATAATTATTAGTCCACTTATGAAAATACTAATAGTTTTTAAAGTAAATAGTAAAAGGTAATTCAAAGAAAATGGTTGCGACATAATTTGCTTAATATTAGCTAGCCTAGCATTATTCTAAGCTAAATCTCCAGTTTTGAATAATAGAATAAGTTACCCAACTTTTGAAATGAAAGAGGTTCATAGCATACTGGAACTAAGCACCCACATATGCCATTTGTATGATTTGAAGACAACCCAATTAGCTCCCTTACTTAGACGAATTCAAATTTACAAACCAAAGGATTATATTAATCATACCAACCTGAAATAACCAACTTAACTATACCACTCTTGGCTAACACTACTCTTGGCCAAGCCACAGCCCCATTAATATACCTATAACCAACTGTACAGAAAATGTACCACCAATCCAGAAAGAATATTATGCAACCCAGTCTAGCAAATATAAAACCAAAAGCTTAACAAACAAAAACACAAAACCAAGATTTAGAGGCAAACCCAACCATCGTACCCACACGAACACTAGGCCACCTCACAAACTAAACTTCAACCCAACATGCTTGCAATGTTTATAACCCAGCAGCAACTAACCAATCGACCACATGCAAAAATATTCAAAAGTTCTATATAACCAAATATACCAACCTGCAAAGCCAACTCTAACCATACTAATATAGTCATCCACCAGCAAAAGATTGTAACAAAACCCTAATTTTCGAATGTAACAGCTACTCCAAAACCAAACCCAGGAAAATATATATACATCTAATGATATGAAACCAAAATAACCTACACCTGCTTATTCAAACCAACGACAAAGCCCTCAATGACTATGAGCCCAGATTCAAATGTATATAGAAGAGAGAAAATATAGGAATCAGTATTGGATTATTACAATCAAATACAAAATCAAGTATTATGCAAGCTATAATCGTTCATTCTCCCTCGACACCAACCACGGACACGGCCAACACAATCTAATCAACCCCACACCTTGTCCAAATACGAAACAACTTCACCTACGTAACCGCTACTCGTGAGACTGTCCACCCTGTGCTGGAAAGGATTAAACGAGACATGACTCCTGCAATGCACACGAATAAGATACACATATGTCACACACAGGTCTGCACTCCACGCCCGACCCTATCAAACTAGAATCATGCAAAACTTCGATATTAGAGAAATGGAATATTACCTAGGTATTTCGATTTGATCTGGAGCGAAGTCCCAACCCCACAATGTCAGACCCGACCCCGCCATATCCAATTGGTGATCTCGAGTCCACTGGTGCCATTCTTGGCAAGAACTCGAATCCACAGTCGACATGAAAGACTCTTGCAACGAACTATCGATTCTAGATTCGATCAATCAAGAGGAAAAGATTTAATTAGAAATTAACAAAATCATCTCTACAACTTCAGATCTGAAGACCTAACGTTGATCAAGTAGACTTACCGAGTGTCGCACCTCAAGATTGGAGAAGACGACGATCACTCAGAGTCATATGTCGTTGTCAGAGGGGCACCCCCGGAGCGGACCGTCTCAAGCCGTCGTGAGCTTCGTGGAGTCAAAGTGGTGGTTGACACACCGCAACATCATCGCCACGGAAGTCGGTTTCACGTCGTCGGCCGCCATCACCGCCATCAATAAGGGAAACGATGAGCTCGCACCGCTGAGATAAAAAGAGCCGAACCCTAGCCACTGGGGGAGACGACCAGACATTACCGGAGAAAGATTTGTGCCGCCGAAGGAATGATGTTGCCATCGCTGGAATGAGAGCCCTCGCCATGGCTGAATTTCGTAGAGATTTCGTAGAGAGGGAAATGAGAGTGTGTGTGGGTGTGTGTGAGAGGACTGTCATGTTATGAGGGTGCTGTGGTAGGCTAAAACCTGAGAACAAAATTACATATATATTATATATATACACTATATACATATATACAAATATCTATCTTAAAGTAAGAAGATACATATATACATATATTAACATATATGCATAGGAAGGAAGGGAAGGTTGAGTGTGTGAAGAGGGGATGCAAAAATCTCAGATCTGAGATCGATCTCAGTTCACACAACACATATAGAATATATCTATAAATTTATACAACTATATTTACATATATATATATACACTCACTATATATATGATATATATATATATATACATATAGTTATATAACATAGAGAGTATATATATAGGATTGAAAGTGTCACGACCCGCTCCCAATTTTGGTGTATGAGTTCGTGGCTAAGTCCAGCCTACGCCGCAGCATCGGCGGTAGTACGATGTCTATGATAACAATGGTCCACAATAAGCACAACACGTATATATATCATCCACAACTAAGCCATCAATATTAACCAAAAATATCATATCTAATAGTCTCAATATTATAATGATCAAATAATCCACTACAACTCAGAAAAGTCTCGGGAACAAGCCCGTATAGCAAAAATATAAAACAAACTAAACTCTATAACTATAACTACTAACTAATACGAATCCATAAGGAAGGAAATATGTTATTCCGTATCAGTACTGGAATCGGGTATGCCAGTGATGTCAGGGTCGCCAACATACTCACTGTAGGCCTCAGGGCAAATCTCGTCGTCTAAAGCTGAAAAATAGTTATCCAGTCAGGATTGGAGCAAGATCACCATAACACTACATTACATAATATAGTATACAAGCATGAAGGAACGATAAAAGGAATTTAACTGAAGATAAGTATAGGCATGACATTGTATGACAAGAAAGTACCTTTGAGACATGATAACAATATGAAGGTAGACTTTGACATACCACTAAGACATGACGACAATAAGAAGGTAGACTTGACAAAAGAAGAACAATAGACAATAGAGCAACAATAATTAAGTCACGTGTACTGTGTTTTAGAATACCAACTTTCAGCATGTAGTGTCATGACCCGCTCCCGAATAATCGGACACGAGTCGGACACGCCCAGCCTTCATCGTTGGACACAACGAAGTAAGCTGTACCAATATAGGAAAATCTAACCAGATAATCATGAACAAGTATGAAATCACAACATCTATAAATGTATCCCAAATCCAGAGTAAAGTACAAGTCTCAGAATTTATTACATTTCAGCAAAATGAAAGATAGAGTCTACTAGTCTCAAATACAAGGTAAAATGTAAAGTGTTAATGGTAAAGCTCTAGGCTTCTGCAGCCTCTAAGTCAAGAGCAACTCCAGCTAGCTCTTCTGCATCAACTGGCTCTCGGCCATAATAAGTGTCGCACAGGGCCTCCAACTCACCTGCAACATATCTTATTCAGGAGCGGAGCAAAGTACAGTTCTAGGTAATGAAACATGAACATGATATGAACTGAGTACAGGAGTACAGGAAAATAAAATACATGAATGAACATGAAAGTACAGGAAAGTAGTACAGAAAATAAGTACAGGAACTATAGTACATGAATGTAAAGTACAGGAACATGTAAAGTACAGGAATGTAATGTACATGAATGAAACTATAATCCTGTAGTACTAGACATGATAAGTGCACAATATTGAAATGCATCTAGTCCATGTGACCGACTGGGGTGAGAACATGCACAGGAGTACATGAATATGGTACGACTTAGGGCCCGCTTGCGCGATGCGATGCCTAAGCTTGGCACATGAGTATAGTAACCGGGATTGGTCACATGGCTAGTATATTTGCCCACCCGACACAAATAAGTACAAGAACAAGAGTATAGGAGTACAGGAGTACATGATATCGTGCCATGATGTGTCACAAGAAAGTGTACAAGAATGTAAATGCACAAAATCGTAGAAAAGTACTTGCCTGGCTCCGAAAAAGTACTGGTAATCAAGGAAGCTGGATATCCTCCTGGTTTATAAATTACAAGTTGATTAATAACTAATCTTAGTTTAATGATTCCTTTAAAACATGATTAGCTAAGAGTACCACATGACTTTATTATAATCTATCTTTGCTAAAGAATCTACACACTATAATAAAATACATATCTAGATACTACAACCCTAGCATCAACTAACAGTAGGAAGATGGTTCATATCAAAGTCAAGACATAGATATACCAACTGGTGTATTTTAACTTCAATCCAATATCAATCTAAATGTCAAACCTATATGTAAATACCAGTCCAATAATACTGATGTAGATCAGCTCTTATAGGATTGATATGCATCAGTCCTTCTCAGGACACATGTTTCCACCTATTCCCAACACTGCTACTACTCGACAGTTCCCTGTTCAAAATGAAGAAACATTCAAGCTTCATAAACACTAGAGAACATTATGTACTGCTGTAGGTCAGTTCCTAAGATTCAATCCTAAACTAAAACTATCACAAACTCATCTAATGAGATATTGAAACAAACATAAGATCTGTCTAAGCAACAGTTCACCAATCCAACCTCGCTCTCTTCCTGAATTTCCCATCTGAATTATCATCCAAGTGTCATGTTCTCATATAGAGCTTACCTATCTGTCCTCAACATTCTAATGTACCATCCTATTCTCAGTCTAATATGCATTCAGATATCTGTCTAACTATCAATAGCAAGTAAATTCTCAGGTTTAAAGAAACAAATCAGTCTTGGAAAGACTGATATCGATATACTGTCAATTGCAGTGATGCAACCAGTCTCAGTTGATAGTTCAGACTGTTAGCCAATCTATGCCAAATTTGTCAAAACTTAACTGTCCTATATCAGGACACAATCAGTCCCAGGAACTTAAGATTAATCTCAGACTAACATCAACAGGAAACAGTTCAGTTCCTCATTTCCTGATCATGGCAGCCTTGACCATTGCCCTGAACCCAAACACCCTTCAAGAATTAATTCTAAAATTCCTAACAGGGACTTAAGAGAACCCTGTTTCCATATAAAAATTGGCTAAGTTAAATATCCTACAGTTACAATACAATAAAGTAAAGAAGGGAATTGTTTTACTGAATAGGGAAATGATCAACACAGTTAAAGATATCCCCAAAGCATCATTAGTAAGGCAAGATTCACATTTATGTCTTGCTAATAAGCAGGATTCAAACAAGACACAGTCACCACAGATTCCAGGTCCCAGTTCTGAATTTCCAGTTCTTCAGAATTTCAAGGCAGTGTATACAAGTTTCAGATTCAACCATTCATCAATTTCATATGCAGTTCAGATTCATTAGACTGGACCAACTTGCACTATGTTGGTTTCAAGTTTCCTTGACCTGAACCAATTTGTACACGCAATCTAGTTTAGTGAAATGAATCAATTATTGCATAGGTATTCAGATTTCATTTAGTTGAATTACATTGATACATATGTCCTCATTCTTAGGATTCAGGTTCTACAACTGAACCAGTGTATATCATAAGAGCCCTAGGTTCTGAGACTAACTCAATCTGAACTTACTACTAATTGCAAATGTTTAAAGAGAAATCTCCAATTAATCAAATATTGATATAGGAAATTCATTTAAGCATTTGTATTGAATACTATTAGAGAAAACTCAGCTCATGCATTTCGACCCAAAACAGGAAATGAGATACAACCCCAGGTCCAACAATAACTCAGCATGTCATAAGTAAAATCCCACAGTTAATAAGATGAACCCACATTGAGATGAGCAACCCAGTTCAATAAAATGCCCGAACACAGATATAAGCAAATCTCAGATTATCTCAATGCTCATACAACCAATTGAAGACTGAAATTAGAATATAAATTTCTATGCAACATAACCTGTCTGAATATTATTTCAGAGAAAAGGACCAACTCTACTGTTGACTGGTTCAGTAGTTACCTGAGATGAGAAATCTACTAATACTTGGTGTCAACCCTAAATTAGACACGTGTTGGCGCTTCAGCTGGAATTAACTATCTGAAGATCATAGGGTAGATCTCAGGGAAAACTCTACAGACCTAAAATCACTCATTCTCAAACGAAATGCAACTAGACACATACATGAGTTGGGATGATCTTCAATTTGAACTGTGGATGAATAATCAAATGGTTACTCAGCTCCAACGGTTCTAAAAAGAAGATCGAACACCACGACTCAAGAAATCAAGGAATCAACCAAAAATCCTCATGTCAAAATACTCAGATCATGACTTACCTCAACGTTCTATGAAGACAACATATATCGATCAATTGATCCTCAATGGTTACTCCTGATCTGTTGAATCACGAGAAAACAAATCGATTCTATAGAGTTACACTCACAATCCTGAACAATTGAAAAGAGTTCCCTCGACTTACCAAAAATGTATGGATCAAGAAAATAGTGCCGATCTCACAGTGTTCGTTAGCATCATCACGAATGAAAGAGTGATTCAACCTCCAAGAGAAAATTAGAAACAAAATGAACTCACTACCACTAAAATCCAAATTGGAATAAAATTGAGATCAATTTCCTTCCCTCCTCGTCATCGTCGATCTGCTGAAATGGAAAGGAAGGATCAACTTGACATCATCCATCTTCCCGAGGAGACCTCTGCCATCAGTGCCATTTCTGGTCAGAGTTGGTGATGAAGGAGATTGGTCTAGAAATAGATCGAGAGAAATTTGTTCCTACCCAAATTTTCTTGATAATAAAACAAATAGGAGAGGGAAGCTGATATAGATGTTAATCACAGAGGTGTGCGTGGGGATCAAGCAACTTCTCGGCAGGAAAATTGATTCCCTACTCTTGCCAAAATTTGGTTAGAGAGAAAAGTTGGTTACAGGAGAATGAATTTTGAATTTCAATATTTTAAACGAAAAATCATGAGCTGAGAACTGGGGAAAAAATGGGTTGTTGGTTCAGTCCCTATATTTCAGAACCAACTAATGGGCCAACTATTGGACTTAGGGTTTTAACACAATCAAGGCTTAAACATTTGATTAAAGAATACCAAAATATTTATTAACTCTAAACTATCTATTTTTTGAACCAAAATTATTTAAAAAAAAATCTCGAAAATAGGAAAAATGGAGTTACAAATATTCTCCCCCTTAAAGAATTTTGTCCTCGAAATTCAAGGAACAAAAATGAGTTCTCAAAGCAAAATCATGACAAAATGTTTAAACACCGTCATTTATTGAATTAAGAAAATCTCAAACCAAGCAATACAGTCAAGCAAACAAATTGGGATATTGCTCATGCATCTCATCTTTGCGCTCCTATGTGGACTCTCCCGGAGAGTGGTGTCTCCACATGACGCGGACAAGTGGAATAGTCTGGTTCTGAAGTTTTTTCTCCCTTCTATCCAGGATCTCCACTAGCTGCTCCTCGTTGGTCAAGCTTGGACCCACCTCTAGCTCTGAATAGTCCACCACATGGCTCGGATCTGGAATGTAGCATCGAAGCTGGGACATGTGGAAAATGTCGTGCACTCCCTCCAAGCTAGCTGGAAGTGGTAGTCGATATGCCACCTCGCCAATCCGTGCTGTCACGTCGAAAGGCCCGATGTACCTCGGACTGAGCTTCCCGCCTCAGCCAAATCTGATGACGCCCCTGGTCGTCGAGATCTTCAGGAACACTCTATATCCAGCTGAGAACTTCAGTGGCCATCTGCTGCTGTCCGTCCAGTGCTTCTACAGATCCTGTATAACCCTGAGATGCTCCCTGATCAGTCTGACTTTCGCAGCTGAGTCTACCACCATCTCTGGTCCAAGCAAAGATCTCTCGCCAACGTCGTCCCAAGATAAAGGTGTAAGGCATCTCCGCCCATACAGTGCCTCGAACGGGGTCATCTCGATGCTAGCCCGATAACTGTTGATATAGGCAAACTCTACCAGATGCAAATGATCCTCCCACGAACTGCCAAAATCAAGTGCGCAAACTCGTAGCATGTCCTCCAGTGTCTGAATGGTCCTCTCGGATTTCCCGTCCGTCTGTGGATGATATGCGGTGCTGAACTTCAACTGTGATCCCAAGCTCACCTGTAGACTCCTCCAGAAGTATGATGTGAAGCGGCTGTCTCTGTCTGAAACGATACTCATCGGCACCCCGTGAATCCATAAAGTCTATCGTATGTATAGAGGTCTGCAAGTTTCTCGGTCGACAGCCCAACCTTGAACGGAATAAAATGAGCAGACTTCGTCAGGCTGTCCACGATCACCCAAATAGCGTCCTTGCCACTGGGCATATACGGTAGTCCAGAGACGAAGTACATGGTGATATGCTTCCATTTCCATTCCAGAATAGGTAAAGGCTGGAGTAATCCTGCTGGTCTCTGGCGTTCCGCCTTGACTTGCTGGCACATAAGGCATCTGGCAACAAATCTGGCAACCTCTCTCTTCATTCCATACCACCAAACATACTCTCGTAGATCCTTGTACATCTTGGTAGACCTAGGATGAATAGAATACTGCGATTGGTGGGCTTCCTGTATCACTTTCTCCCGCAAGTCCTTGGGCACACACAACTGGTTTTCGTGCCTCAAAGATCCGTCCTCCGCAATAGTGAAGTCGTCGAGCAATCCTGCCTCCGTCTGTGCTCTAAGACATCGGAATCCCTCATCAAGAAACTTGGTCTCCTTGATTTTCTCTAACAGTCCTGACTGTATGTGCATGTGCATCAGCTACCCTCCTACTCCTGGTAGGACAATCTTGATCCCAAGGCTCTCAAGATCCTCCAAAAGATGCCGATCCATAGTAAGAAACATAGCAACAGGATATCAACTAAGATCCTTCATGAGTTCCAGCCATCTGTGCTGCCTCATATTCAGCTCCTTCTGAGTAAAAACATACTTCAGGCTTTTGTGGTCCATAAAGATGTCCACTCTCTCCCCATACAAATAGTGCTTCCACAGTTTCAAGACAAAAATGACTGCTGCAAGCTCCAAGTCATGTGTAGGATAATTCTTCTCATGCGGCCTCAACTATCTAGAAGCATAAGCAATAACTCTCTTATTCTGCTCAAGCATACATCCCAAGCCTTTTCCTAAAGCATCGCTGTAGATGACGAACCCTTCTGATCCAGATGGCAAAGCTAGAACTGGTGCTATCGTGAGTCTTCTCTTTAATTCTTCAAATGCTGACTGGCAGGCGTCGCTCCAGATGAACTCCTCGTCCTTCCTCGTAAGCTTCGTCATAGGCTCCGCTATCCTGGCAAAATATTTCACAAACATCCTGTAGTCTCCTGCTAGACCCAGGAAGCTACGAATCTCTGCTACTGACTTGGGAGTGCCCATGCTTCCACTGCTTCAATCTTCTTGGGATCCACAGAAATCCCCTCTCCAGTCACCATATGCCCCAAAAACTCCACTCGGTCCAAAAAAACTCACATTTTGAGAGTTTCCCATACAGCTTCTCCTTCCACTGTATCTCCAACACAATCCGCAGGTGTTCTACGTGCTCCTCATCGGTCTTCGAGTATATCAGAATGTCGTCAATGAAGACTACGACAAACTTGTCCAGATACTTGTGAAAAACTTTATTCATCAAGTTTATAAACACTGCTGGGACATTGGTTAGTCCGAACGGCATCACTAAGAACTCATACTGGCTGTATCGGGTGTTGAAAGTTGTCTTCAGAATAACCTGCTCCTGCACCTTCATCTGGTGTTATCCCGACCGAAGGTCAATCTTGGAAAAGACCTTGGCTCCACTAAGCTGGTCAAACAGCTCATCAATCCGCGGCAAAGGGTATTTATTATTGATAGTGATGTTATTGAGTGCACGGTAATTAATACACATCCTCACAGTCCCATTCTTCTTGGGCACGAAGAGTACCGGTGCTCCCCATGGTGAAGTACTGGCCCGAATAAAATCCTTGCCCTCCAACTCATCAATCTGGGCCTTCAACTCTGTAGCTTCCTTCGGGTTGATCTTGTAGCAATACTAGGACTTCGGCGCTGATTCGGGTAATAGATCGATGCTGAACTCCACATCTCTATCCGGCGGCAATCCTGGCAACTCCTCGGGGAAAACGTCGAGAAACTCCGCGATAAGTGGATGTGGCAACTCCTGGTCCTCTGCGACTGCTCCGAAGTGGACTCCCTCTGGCATCTCTACAACTCGTCGGCTGATCTCAAACGGTAGAACTTCTGGCGGGATAAAAATCACCTTCCCTTCATGGCAGTCTATTACGACAAACTGCTCGCTTATCCAGTCGATGTCGAGGACTATATCAAATCCGGGCAGTGGTATCACTAGAAGTCGAGCCCTTATCTCTCTTCCAGCAATAGTGATAGGGCAATCCACCATCTCATTGACTGGTACTACCCCTCCTCCTGTCATAATCTGACAGTTCCTCCTAGTGGGCTTGGGCGTGAAGCCGTGTCTATGCAGAAACTCATATGATACGAAGCTATGGGTGGCTCCAGAATCAAACAATGTAATAGCAGGAAAAGAATGTAAAAGAATAGAACCTGTGATCATATCTGGCACTGCCTCGTCCTCCTCAACTGCAGCCATGACATAAGTACGTCCCTGCTGTGGTCCTTCTTTCTGCTGATGCTGTGCAAACTGCTGCTGCTGAGTGGGTAAAGCCGGTCCTCTCTGTGGTGCAGCTGGTAGAGCTCTGGGTGGTGCAGGTGGTGGTCCTCCAGATCCTCTAGGTCCTTCTGTCAGTCTAGCCGCAGCCTGTGGACAGTCCCTCATCTGGTGTGCGTTTGATCCGCAGAATAAGCATAGTCCGAGCCTCTTGCGGCACTCGTCGAAGCGATGTCCCGGCCGATAACAGAATATACAGGTAACTGCCTACTGTTGTCTCTGATGCTAATGTGCAGGAGCTTTGGCTGGACGGTGATGCTGCTGTGCCGGCTGCTGAGGTCTCGCCTGAATCTGAGTCTGGACCCTCTTCGCTGGTGCCTAGAAACTGCTGCTGCCCATGTCTCGATCCCTCTTCAGCTTCGAATCTGTCTCTTTCTCTACAGCCTGAGCAATCTTGAGGATGCTCGCATAGGTTGTCGCCTGACTAATCGCCACCGTGTATCGCAGCTCCCTGGTGAGACCCTTCTTGAATCTCCAAGCTCTGTCCTCCGGTGCTCTGACTAGGTTCTCCGTAAACCTGCTGAGTCTAGTAAACTCTGAAGTGTACTGCGCAACCGTCATCGTCCCCTGCTGCAGCGTCTCGAACTGCATCCTCAGCTCATCCCGCTCCACCTTTGGGAAAAACTTCTCCTCGAACAGAGTTTTGAAATCTGTCCAAGACACCTGGGGCTCCGCCAACTGGGGCTCCTTCCGGTACCAAGCTCTGGCCAAATCGAAGAGTCGCATGCTAGCCACCTCCACCTTCAGATTATCCGGGATCTGTGCCATCTTCAAGGTCCTTTCCGCATTTTTCGGCCACTCATCCGCATAGATGATCCTCTCGTTGTCCCAGAAGTCCATTGGACAGAGGTTCTGGTACTCCTTGGTCGTCCCTGGTCTCGGTGCTGCTGGAGTTGGTGCTGCCGACTCTCTGGTCCTGAGTGCGTCAACGACGGTCGCTCTGAACTGTGCGGCCTGCTGACTCTGAGCCTCTCTGAACTGCACAGCCTGGTGATTCTGGGCCTCCATAAACTGCTGGAACATCGCCATCACCTGGGCGCCGTCAAACATCATCGTCGAGGGTAGCGGCGAAAAGATCGGAGGCGGTGGTGGAAGCTGATCTGCTGGAACGTCCGGTACAGCCGCTGATCCGAACTGCCTGCGACTCCGGGCTGATCCGCAGTCTTCCTCGTAGTGACCATCCTGTAATGGAAAGAAAACTTCATGATTGATAAAAACCTAACCTACCAGAAAATGTAAATATTTTATAATGATCATATATACCCGATGTACCCGATTTCCTATGCTGTGATTCATGTTTCCCTAGGGTAAATCAAGTCCCCCAATAGTACACTAATACCTAGGTACTATTAGGATAGACCTGTATAGGCCACCACTAAAAATATGTTATGACCCGCTCCCGAATAATCGGACACGAGTCGGACACGCCCAGCCTTCATCGTTGGACACGACGAAGTAAGCTGTACCAATCTAGGGAAATCTAACCAGATAATCATGAATAAGTATGAAATCACAGCATCTATAAATGTATCCCAAATCTAGAGTAATGTACAAGTCTCAGAATTTATTACATTCCAGCAAAATGAAAGATAGAGTCTACTAGTCTCAAATATAACGTAAAACGTAAAGTGCTAATGGTAAAGCTCTAGGCTTCTGCAGTCCCTAGGTCAAGAGCAACTCCAGCTAGCTCTCCTGCATCAACTGGCTCTCGGTCATAATAAGTGTCGCACAAGGCCTCCAACTCACCTGCAACATATCCTATTCAGGAGCGGAGCAAAGTACAGATCTAGGTAATGAAACATGAACATGATATGAACTGAGTACACGAGTACAGGAAAATGAAATACAGGAATGAACAAGAAAGTACAGGAAAGTAGTACAGGAAATAAGTACAGGAACTATAGTACATGAATGTAAAGTACAGAAACATGTAAAGTACAGGAATGTAATATACATGAACGAAACTATAATCCTGTAGTACCAGACATGATAAGTGCACAATATCGAAATACATCTAGTCCATGTGACCGGCTGGGGTGAGAACATGCACATGAGTACATGAATATGGTACGACTTAGGGCCCGCGTGTACGATACGAGGCCTAAGCTAGGCACATGAGTATAGTAACTGGGATTGGTCATATGGCTAGTGTATTTCTCCACCCGACACTAATAAGTACAAGAACAAGAGTACAGGAGTACATGATATCGTGCCCTGACGTGTCACAAGAAAGAGTACAAGAATGTAAATGCACAAAATCGTAGAAAAGTACTTGCCTGGCTCCGGGAAAGTACTGGTAATCAAGGAAGCTGGATATCCTCCTGGTTTATAATTGATTAATAACTAATCTTAGTTTAATGATTCCTTTAAAACAAGATTAGCTGAGAGTACCACATGACTTCATTACAATCTATCTTAGATAAAGAATCTACATACTATAATAAATTACATATCTAGATACTACATCCCTAGCATCAACTAACAGTACGAAGATGGTTCATATCAAAGTCAAGGTATAGATATACCAACTGGTGTATTTTAACTTCAATCCAATATCAATCTAAATGTCAAACCTATAGGTAAATACCAGTCCATTAATACTGATGTAGATCAGCTCTTATAGGATTGATATGCATCAGTCCTTCTCAGGACACATGTTTCCACCTATTCCCAACACTGCTACTACTCGACAGTTCCCTGTTCAAAATGAAGAAACATTCAAGCTTCATAAACACTAGAGAACATTATGTACTGCTGTAGGTCAGTTTCTAAGATTTATTTCTGTCACGACCCGCACCCTAGAGTAAGGGTACGAGAACGTAACAACGCCCAGCCTACGCCGCAGTGTCGGTGGTAGAACGTTGTCCTAGGTCTCATGTATCTAACAGTATAAGGCTAAGCAGTTTATACTCCCCGAATGGGGATGACATGGCAGAATGTAAACTCAATCACATCTAAGGTAGAACATAATGGAAGATAGATAAAATATGAAATCCAAAAGAGATACAGCAGATAGAAGTCTAAGTGTCTAAGATACACAAATCCAGAAATACATCTCAAAGCTCAAATACAGTAATCCGTATATACAACTCAAGACAACTGAAACAAGCTATAAGCAAAACCCTAGCTATCTATACAACCTCTACTGTGTCTCCTCTAGGCTAGCAGGCAACCTCCAGGCTATCTGTAAAATTTATCAACAGGTCCAGTCAGGACAGGAGCGAGCACAATACATCTCAACAGTTCATAGCAGGTTAGAAAATATAATCATGCAGTAAAGTAAGATACAGGTACTGAAAGAAATGCAGTATGTAAACAGAAAGAGAGCTGTAATAGAAATATCTACTATAAATAGAGACTAACAGTGGCTAGTGAGTCAGAGTACAATATAGACATGTAAATGGCATATGAGATTCTGATGAGACACTATGGAAAGATTCTGATGAGATACTACTTGGGTATTATTCACATGTCTACTTCTACTCTCCCGTACCCCCAATCAATACACAAGGATCCAACCAGGTTATGTTATAATTCCATACAAAGGCCCCCGAAGGGTGATACATGGATGTCCCATAAATGGGAATTCTAGGAGATTCTAGGATACCCAGTAAATGGGATAAGGATTCTAGGAGACTCTGTGATCATAAGACTATATGTCACAGGTGATCAAAGAACCAATGAAGCATAGTGATACGCCATATAAGTAAAACGCACAGAACATGTAGTACCCGATGCTCCCTAAGGATAACATCTCAAGAAGGGATCCATATAGTACCAATCCGTGTGACCAACGTGACAGTAACAAGTAAAGTAATTTAATACAGGAAATAATTCTAAACAGGATATGAAATGATCAGAGAATGTACTCGCCTGGTATCCTGAATGTCCGAAGAGAATATACTGTCCGAGGAGTGGTGTCTGTTTCCTATAGAACAGTACAAGTCACAACATGTCTAAAATAAGAAAATAGACTGCTACAATATATCTACATGAAGTTTGGGGTCAATCTAGGCTAAAGTCAACCTTTGGTCAACTCTAGTCAACTAGACTAGTCAAACTAGGTCAACTAGGTCAAACCTAAACCAACAAGTCTATACTAGTCTAACTAGTCTATTCTAGGCCTAATCAAGACTAAACAAGTCTAACTAAACTCTCACTAGGCAAACAGACACACCATAGGCTAAGAGCCCTAGGCTATAGGCTATATCATGCCTAAGCCAAACCACAAACACATATACACATAACAATATATATATCTAATATATTGTAGTACACTCATAACATATAGGCTACCTATATGTACATCCCACACATATATATATATATATATATATATATATATATATATATATATATATATATATATATATATATATATATATATTTTTTTTTTTATATATATATATATATAAATATATATATATATATATATATATCACTATTCACATATTCATATACATAGATATATATAGGAAAGCTATATATTTAGGCACATACATATATATAGAGAGAGAAAGAGAGGTAAAAGAGTAAGTGAGTATGTGTGTGTTTGGCATGTGTGTGAAAGGATATGTGTTAATGTTCTAAAATTTAGTGATAGGTAGGTGCATGTGACATGGGATACATGATGTCAAAGGGTGTATGAATGCATGTGTGTAAAAGGTTATAGGTAAACTCAGTTTATAGAAATACATACATACCTTGTATACATGCATACATACATATCATGTATATTACACTTACATGATACATACATGTATACTTGTATTATATTATACTTACATTCATGCATATTAGATACTTGTATTTATATTAACATATTGCAAACATTCATTTCATTCATGCATCTATGCATTACCTATATGTTTTATACATATGCATACATTGTATATTCATATCATTTCATACATTAACATAGAGACATACAAACATGCACACATCATATATTTTATACCTAGCTTTACCTTACATATCATGTTATATATTATCATTCATTCCTTTCATATATTATATTCTATATTACCTATATACATGTATTTCCTCCATTCATTCATGCTTGCATTATATACTCTACAATACCATACATGTTATTATTATATATTGTATTACAATATTTATACATTATGTATTCATATCTATCATTACATATATATCTTGCATTCATATCTAGCATTCATTATATACTTTCATGCATACATTATATATCATTCTTTCATTCATGCATTGCTTATATGCATTATATTAATTACATTCCTACATGCTTGCATTCAGCCATATATATACATTAATATAAAGAGAATATATATCATATATATATCATTTCATTCATCTAACATATTATGCATTACATACTCTATATTCATTTAATATCCATACTACATAGGCTCATAGGTTACACAAAATGCATATATCGTATAGTCACTCTTCTACTTAAAACCAATACTGTACCAATTGGGCATTCACTAAATTCTAGGATTAAAGTATGTCGTAACCCTTTGTGTTAGCTTTCCGAAACTTTAAACGGATCGCATTTTCGTGTCTGGAAGCTCCCGAAATCGCGAAAATACCGAAACACGTTCGTCTTTCGTACAGCTGACACTCAAATAATTCTACAGAAAGTTACATAAAGAATTTGGCTTATTAAAATATATATTTGGAAAGCTAACTTCGATACGGTTCTTTAAAAAAAACGAAAGATAAATCGGAGTTCTAAGCTAAAAGTTATGACATTTCTAAGTTGCTTTGGTTAATAAAAACGTGGATGAAAATTATGACGGATTTGACAAAAGAACACATATAGGCCAAGATACTTGCATACAAACATAGGTATCCAAATGAAACTCATTCTAACCATCCTAACAAAGATCAATCCACTCTCTAACCATTATAAAACTGAATTTAAATATCTATTTAAACTATTATCATACATACATACACATGAGGTGTCCTAATTTGGGATCTATCAAGTAGGACACAAGACACATATCTAAAATCCTCAAGAGAGCTCCAAATGGCCTCAAATTTGAATCTAAATGGGACACATGCATGAGGATGGATCCTATGGATTCAAAACTAATTTATATGCAAAGAAAATCGATTTAGAGGATGGGTTTTACCTATTGGGAGTGGAATCCCAATGAAATCCTTTATGACACGGCTCCGATACGAAGATCCCTCAAAGTGGACACTCCTCCTTGCACTCCTCTTCCAATCCTTGGTAGCACCCTTCCCTTGGAGAATGGAAATAATTGAGGAAAGGTTTGGTGAAGGAATGATTTGTTTTGGAGATCAAATCAATGGGAAGGCTCTCTAAAATTAGGGAAGAACAAAAGGAAAATAAAAGATGCAAGATTGTAATGAATGAAATGAATCATTCTCTCCTAAAGGTCGCTGCCATAAAGAGTCCATTAGGGCTAATGGGAAATGTCCTAATTGCCCCTCTCCAGTCTCATATGGTTAAGTCTAAACTAGGTTCAAGTTTGGGGTCAAAATGATCTAGTTTTGAGTCTCTAACTTAACCATTCTAACATGATAAAAATTAGTTTAATTAACTAAATTAATGTTGGGTCTTGTGAGCCATGCTTAACTTAATATTGGGTCCCATCTAGAGTTCAAGCTACCCGGGTCACAATACAAGTCGGAACGAGACGAAACTCAAACCCGACTAAACAAATCCAATAAAAACAATATTAAAAATATAAAATTTTTCCAAAATATTAAAATATAAAAAATGACCAAAATCATAATACATCAATTTACATATTATTAAAATAATCTAAAATTCACCAATTAATTAAAATTCTAAATAATTCAAAAGTCACAAAATGACCAAAATACTCTTAGCCTAAAAAGTTGTAAATAGTCATTTTAATCATATGGTTAGGTCCCCATGGTCAACCAGTATCCAAGGTTACACTATCAAAACACCAAAACCATAAGACATGATTTAAAATAGTTTTAAATGATTAAAAATTACCAAAAACTATATCATGATTTAAATATCATTATTAAAAGACTAAAATTACAAAATTTTAAAATTATCCTCTTCTGGAAAACTGGGTGTTACAATCCTACCAACCTTATAAAAATTTTGTCCTCGAAATTAAAATGTTCCTACTCCTTCTAGGTCAAACCCCCACAATCAAGTCTCAGAACTTAAATAAAACATACGATTAAAAAAAATGACATACAGGGTCATGGTATATGGTGGCAGTGAAAGTCTCATCTAGGTATACTAGTCATGCTAACCTAAACGGTCATAGGGTATCAAAACACACAAGCAATCTAGGGTGCTAAACTAGAAAGATACAGAATAACAAATCATCGAAACTATAAGGCTGTCTATCATCCTATATGAACTGGTACTATTCAAAAATAAAATAAGGATAACCACAAATTTTCTATCAAGGGATACCATTCAAGAAAAATATCACAATCAAAAGAAAAAAATGAAAGTCAATTGCATTGAAATCCAATCACAATATATTTATATATGTAGCGTTAGAGAGAAAAAAGCTAGCATTATGTAAAGGTTATGGGATTCGTGTGTGTATGGGTGTATGTGGACATGTTCATATGGTTAGATAGCAGGCATGTGTGTGTGTGTGTGAAATATACATGAAAGTGCATAGGAGGATTTGGGTTTCAAAACAATAGCTATCAAGTTACACTACTCATGGCATATTGGTTAAACAATCTATAATGCACAACCCATTTACTCATAACATGCATGGCTAACCATATATATATATATATATATATATATATATATATATATATATATATATATATATATATATATATATATATATTATATGTAAAGAGAGGTAGAATTTTAGTTATGTATCTATATACATTATAACATGTATGCATAAACTATATATATATCTTTATAGGTATATGAACATAACATAGAGAGGAAAGGTTAGGTTTACATGGCAGTGTATACTAAGTTAGGGTGTGTGTGTGTCCTTGTATATGGTTATAGTTTAGTATTGAAAGGTTAAACCCGATTTTAGTTCAGCATTTACATACAAAATCTGAAAATAAGCTAACATTTAAACTAATATAATATTAACATAATGCAGTTTCAGATTTTTAGGGATTTGAAACATCACAACTAACTCAATGCTTCCAATACATCCTAACATGATAGAGAAGAAACCCTAACATACTATCCATACATTTAGCTATGCATACAGTTTAATATTACATATTAAATCTGAAATTGAACTAAATATTGGAAATCAATGTGAAATGTTAACATGTATTCAGTTTTAGGATTTGGAAAAATTCAACATCAACTAATCCAATGTTTATCACAACCTAACATGTAAGAGTATAAACCTAACATCATATCCCTACATACAACAATGTACACAGCTCTAAATATTACATTTTAAAAAAAAATAAAACAGCAAGTTGAACTAAACATTTGGGATCCAGTATTAAGGGTTAATATGCACACAGTCTTAGATTTGTCAAATTCAAACACAAAACTCAATCAATTCCCTTAAGAGTTGAAACCCTGTATATAACATACATGTGCAGTGATATAAACAAAACTACTAACATGAAATTTATATTTGAATTACGAATTTAAACTGGAAAAAGCAGAGAACCAGAAATATTGGGGTTTTGATAATTTAAACATCAACAACATATTAATATGTATTTAGATAGGTTGGAATTCAAAGTGTAGCATGCATACGTGTCAGGCAAGTGTCCACTATATATATATATATTCATATATTCTCATGTCCCAATAAAAAAAATTAATTCTACGTTAAGACTAACATTTAGATTCCTACCAAGATTGCAAGTAGGTGATTGATGAAATCAAGACAGTTTTATTATTATTATTATTTAATACAAGGATAGTAGCAAGAAGGAAATAACGATAAAATCTGTTCTGCTTATCCGTTTAAAAGAAGGAACCATTTTGAAATCCAGAGCTAAACTATCAAATCCAAGATAAGGTCTAGTAAAATCATCGATTCATTGTATTAAGAAGAAATTTATAGTAAGAAGTTACACAAAGTTTATAAAAATAGCTAAAGCTACTCCTAAGTTAAATAATGAGAAACAAAACAAAACAAACAAATAACAATTCTCACTTTTTTTTGAAGGACTGAAACAAAAGTAGAGAAAATATGTTCAAAAATATTTAAGGTACAATCTGATAATCATATGCGTCTTCTTGAAATTATGTTGTCAGAATTCTGCCACGCCAATAAGCATAGCTGCAATAAATGATAGAGTCCATAATACGACATACACCCTATAATCATGTTACCTAGAATTCTTACCACGCCACCCGGTATGGCTGCAAGAAAATCTAGATTTCATAACTAAGATAAATATAGCTATATCAGGCTCTACGTCCTTGTCATGCTAGCAAATATGACAGCAATAAATTCTAAATTCCATAATAAAGTAGACTTTTACCTTTCTCACTGTCCTTATCAAGTATGTTATCAGGTTATACCTTAATTCCAAAAAAAATGTACATATACATATAAATACAGACTCAAATTCAACAACTAACATCAAGATTCAAAATTCAACAATAATCCATCAAAAATCATAAAAATACAGACTCAAATTCAACCACTAACATCAAAATTCAAAATTCAACAATAATCCATCAAAATCATATAAATACAGACTCAAATTCAACCACTAACATCAAGATTCAAAATTCAACAATAATCCATCAAAATCATATAAATACAGACTCAAATCCAACCACTAACATCAAGATTCAAAATTCAACAATAATCCATCAAAATCATATAAATACAGACTCAAATTCAACCACTAACATCAAGATTTTAAATTCAACAATAATCCATCAAAATCAAGTTCAATAACAGAAAGTAAAGGTAAATCAAATCAGGGAAAAAATAGATTTTAAATCGAAGTTAAAATAAAATTCTCAAGGGTCGTCCCAGGAATCTCTCAAGAAGGCCTAACTGTGATTGAGTACCTTCAAAAATATATCCTAATCCTACTGCAGGCTGTAGTGATACTCTAGTTCGAATACCACTACATAAACTCGACCTGCATGGGCCACCACTATTTCTAAACCAAAACTATCACAAACTCATCTAATGAGATGTTGAAACAAACATAAGATCAGTCTAAGCAATAGTTCACCAGTCCAACCTCACTCTCTTCCTGAATTTCCCATCTGAATTATCACCCAAGTGTCTGTAGAAGCATGGAAAAGAACAGAAGAAGTCCATGCGGCTCAAAAAAGAAGAAGCCCATGCGGCTCAAAACAGAAGGAGCCTCATGCGGCTCAGAAATCTATCAGAGCCTCATGCGGCTCAGAAACTCTTCAAATAGCCTCATGCGGCTCAGGCAAGAATCACGTGACCCTATGCAGCTTTACAGTTGGCCATAAAGTGATTACTCCCATTAAATGCTCTGACATAAAGTAATAACTCTGACACTAAAGCTGAAATGATAAACTTCGATATGGCGACATATTTCTCGGAAAACGGAAAAAAACTCCTCTACAGCTGGCACGATCCACCAACTACAAAGCCCCCTATGCGGCTGCCACCACCCCATGCGGCTGATGCTCGCATGCGGCTCAGAGCGTGAAGACCCTCGTTATGGGGTTCAGAGCGTGAAGACCCTCGTTACGCGGCTCATGTTATGAGAAGTCACCCTATGCGGCCGCTGTTCTCATGCGTCTCGGATCATGGGGATCGTCTCCATGCGGCTTAAATATTGAGAGGCCATGCCCATGCAGCCTTGACACGTGGCAAGTCCTATGCGGCTCAGTTGAAAACCACCCCCATGCGGCTCAGATTTCGGAGGCTTCACCTATGTGGCTGCCACCTTCATGCAGTCCAAAACATAAGAAGCTACCCTCATGCGGCTGTGGCTCGCGATTATGACACGTGGTAGAAGATAAGTTTCCATGTGGCACTAAATCAATCAAGAGTTATCAATAAATCCCAACAACCTGATTTAGTGCAATTATCATAATAACCCGAATCAAAACAGATTTATGGCAATCATATGGATTAAACACGTGGCAGGAGATCCGAGCTTTCTAAGATTCATGACAATCAACATTGATTGCCTATACGGATTTTACACAATCAGCATTAATTGTCCAGATTCGTTGCAATCAAGATTAATGGTCCAGATTAATTGTCCACAAAATAGGATCAAAGAAAATGGCAATTAAGTCCCCAAGTTGCCAACTTTTTTAGGGTGATCATTGTAAACCCTAATGATCACACCTCCACTTCTATAAATAGCAAGGTGCCATTCCCTTGCAAACCCTGGAGAATTCAGGAGAAAAAAGGAGGAGAGATCGGATCCAGAGAAATAAAGAAATATAGCAAGGTGATATTCCCTTGCAAGAGAGATCCTCTCCACCCGGCTGGACATACAGAGAGACAAAGGCGCGCACAGAAGAGTCTTTCCATATTGAGAGCAATTCTTCACCGGAGCCAAGGCTACGTCTGATCGTCCAAGGAGTAAGGTAGAGCGGCCGTCGCTTTCCCGAGCCTCTATCGTCACCCTCCAGAATCAAAACTAAACAATCGTACTTAGACTGCTGTACCTAGGTTTTCGTTCCTAGGCTTTCTTTGTGCGAGCGAGTTTTTATTGTGAGTCTAAGTCCAGTCCTCCTATATAATTGTTCTGTACTTTTACAATCAATGGCAAACACGATGGCGACTCTGCTGGGGACTAACTTCTCTACGGCTGAGGAGTTGGTGATGCAATCAGACGCAGCCAAACTTGGCTCCACTCAACAAATGCTGGTCGCCCGGTTCGACCAACAAGCGTTTGAAGAAATTCTCTCCGACGGGAGCGCTGGCCCGGTCCAGCGGCGAGCCCGCACAAAGAAGGCTCGCAGGGAGTGGAGACCCAAAATTTTTGCTCCTCCCCAAGCTCTCGAAGAAGTACTCTCTGTTGCCCGAGACAGCGGAAAAGTCTCGCTTGCGGCCCCACTTCAGACCACAGAGGACTCTGATGTCCCCAAGTCCGACAGAAGAAAATACTATAATGCTGGACTTACAGGGGCAAAGAGGAACTCTGTACAATCCAAGCCGCATAAGGGCGCCAACCGCATGGGGAAAGCTCATGTGGCCGCAACTGTCAACCGCTTGGAGAGAACTCATGCGGCCACACAAGTCAGCCGCATACAGAAGACCCATGCGGCCAGAATTTCCAGCCACATGCAGACAGCCTGCACGGCCATGACATCTAGCCGCATACAGAAAGTTCATACGGCCACAAAGGATAGCCGCATGCCGACAGCCTGTACGGCCACGATATCTAGCCGTATACAGAAAGGTCATACGGCCACACATACCAGCCGCATGTAGACAGCCTGTACGGCAACCGATCCCAGCCGTATACCATCTATCCTATGCGGCTCGCGGTCAGTCTTTAACTGCCTCTCATACGGTCCTGACCATGAAGGCTCTCTGGAGCATATGCCAGACTCTGTTGTGACCAGCTGGGACTCTTTCTACTACGCACTCTCAGGTGCTAGGAGGAAGAAGTCTCGGGCAGCGCGGGCTCGACGAGCTCAGTCGGCTGCCCCAACTTCTGACTACCAGGGCACCCCGATGACTATTACTCGGGCCCCTGATGGGAAGTTGTACAGAACTACCCGTCCCCAGCCCCCGGCGGCCAACGAACGGGACAGTTATCAAGAATCTCCTAACAAGGATCGGGGGCGAGTACTCACGCTACCCCCACATCAAGGAGCAGACAGGAGGCCAACGCGCTCATCAGCCCACAAAGCAGGTGACCCACGCAACGTGATTCTTCACAAGCGCAAGAAAAGAGACAAAAACTTGGCGTACAAAGAGTCCTGTCAAGGACATCAATGCACCCAAGTCATAGTCAACTGCTGCTGCAACATGGCAGCGGCACAAAAAGACCGGCGGTCCGTCTTCCAAAGGCTGCAACACCCGAGCTCAGAAGACGAGGCGCTTCTCGTCTCCTCTTGCAATTCTGCTCTAAAGATTCCTGGCAGCGGAAGAGGGAAGAAAACAAATATCTCCAGCCCGAAAATTTCAATCGGCGTAACCAAGAAATTTTTTTCTAAACGGCTGTCTACCGCCGTTGCAGGAGGAGTTTACCAAGGTACCCGCTCAAAGACGAAATCTGCCATACTAGGAGATTCGTCCACATCTACGGGAGACACTGGAGCCGGGGGTAGCATTCCTCCAAATATCCACAATAACACGGTGTTCCAAGAAGATAGTTCGGGGGGAATTGTTCACCCAATAGATGTAGCAGATCCCGACATCCCCGAGGACGTCCACAATTCCCAAGATGAGGCAAGCTCTGAAGCTGGGGGTACCACTCTTTCTGAGTCAGAACCAGATGAGGGCATTCCCACATACCCGGACGACTTCTCTGTACAAGGGTATGACTCAGAGGGCACGTCCTCTATCGTTCCTTCCATCTCTCCTCATGCGAGGACGGTGTTCTTGACAGACAGCAACCAAGAAGGTTCCAGTGATCGCTAACGCATCGACACTCTGGAGGCTATACTGCATGCCTTGGTCAAGTCTGTGGACGAGATCAAAGCGGCCCTTCCAACTCTGAAAGGAAGAATGCCTGGCCAAACAAGCTTGGGTCCCGCGGTCAATGCGGACTCGAACTCAGCTGCACCAAATTCGGGTGATAGTTCTCTCGAAATATCGGCTCCTACCGCTGCAGATGAGGCCAGGAAGGCAAGAAGAGAGGTCCAGGAGCTCTGGGCCATGTTCCATGCCCGAGAAAACTGCCAAGACCTCAGGATACGACAATCGTATCCCGCTGCGTGGAAAGATGTTCCCTTCCCACCAAAATATAAACCATTCCACATTAATCCATATGATGGGAAGACATCTGTAAGCAGGTACATCACCTACTTCAAAGTCATAACCGACCATCTGCCTCATGACGATGCCATCCTTACGCGGTTGTTCATCGGAGCCTTGAAAGGGGTCGTCTTCGACTGGTACCGCAACTTGTCGGACATTTGCATCCACTCCTTCACCGGCTTCAAACGCATGTTCCTAGAGAGGTTCAATGAAGTAGGACAAGATGTAACAATGTCCACTCTCATGGACGTTGTTCAGGGAGAAAATAAGCTAACAAAAAATTATATCGAGCGATTTTGCCAAACTGCGATGAAGCTGCCTTCTAGCAGCCCTGATTCCTCCTTGATTAAAATTTGCCAAAAGAGACTGCTTCCCACAATCAGCCACTGGATGGGCGAAAGTCAGTTCAAGTATTGGAAGACGTTCATCATTAGTGCCACTAGCGCAGAAGACAAGGTGAAGAAAGCCCGCCAACTGGGATTGCACATCTCAGAAGGGGAAGACAAGGACAAACGCCCTAACGTCAACAACAACAACGGTGGTAATTCCTCCAACAACCGAGACAACAAGGGCAAGCAGGCTATGGTGACCGACACAGCCTCAAAACCCGAATCAATGCCGGCAGAAAAGCAGTGGCCTCAGATGACCTACTCCTTCGAGGATGGCCATGTTAAACCCATCTTAGACATGCTCATCCAAGGAGGACAAATTCAGCTCCCTCATTTCAGGTGTGAGCCTCGTCCTTCAGATATGGAGAGCCCCAAGTACTGCCATTACCATCTCTATGTTCACCATGCTACACAAGACTGCTATCAGCTGAAGCGATACATCCAACATCTCATCGATTCTAAGGCCCTGGCCATTGATTTCAAAGAGGTAACCGTAGCAGCCAACATGGTGTCAGTACAATTCGGCAACTTTTCTCCGACATGGACTCAAGATGGAGTAGTACCTGTCTCCCGAGCAAGGATGGAGGTCGCCAACCTTCTACATCCCCGAGACCAAGCTGCTGGTCTAGTGCCCCTTACCACATCACGAGGGGAGATCATGTGGGTCCATTCGGACTTGGTACCTGAGGTGACTCAGTCTGCATCTCCCTCCACCAGCAAGAAGAAAAATGGGAAAGTCAAATCATGTCGTACGATCTCGACAGAGGTCGAAGAAGCTACTGCTGTTGTTACCTGCTTCGGCGCATAAACCCAACCTCCACCTGGTAACTCGGCTGAAGATCAGCAGCCAACATCTGCTGACGCTCCAGGACCTTCGTAGCCTTCGACGACCGACAATCCTAGGCCGAAGGAGACTCGCTTTGATAAACCACTCCGAAAAGAGACTCCTCATGGGCTAGAAATGCCATACAACTTTGACATCCTGGCACAATTGGCCAACACACCCGCCAAATTATCGCTATATGAGCTCCTAAGACTCTCCAAGGATGTCCGCGTCGCACTAAGCGAGGCACTTCAGAATGCCGACGCATATCTAGCTCAGTCCAACCTCACCGGGGAAAGCTCGCCTGCAGATCTCCAGGACAGCGCTTGCACAGGGTCAATGCCAAACATTGTCTTCACTCCGCAGGATATGCTTATCAAAACTAACCTGCACGATCGCCCTCTGTATTATACTGGGTACATTGGCGATATCAAGGTCGATCGGATACATATTGACCCCGGGTCCTCCATAAGCATCATCCCGAAGAGCCTACTACACCATCTGTGCATCACGATGTATCGCCTGACGCCGACAAGTACTGCCATCAGCGGTTTCAATTCGAGCAGGAGCTACCCGATCGGGAAGATTCTCCTAAAGTGCCAAATCGGCGACCTTCCGTCAGAAGTAACCTGTTATGTCATAGATGCGGACACTTCCTACAATATTCTCCTGGGGCGTCCTTGGATACACGATTACATGATCGTGCCCTCCACACTGCACCAGTACTTTAAGTACGTCGACAAGCATGGCTTCGTGAGAACAGAATTTCTCGACATCGACCCCTTCAAAGGGGTCGAGTCCTACTACTCAGACTCGTGCTTGCATGAGAAGTCGAAGAAGCATCTCGTCGAAGAAGATACTCAAGCTCAAACTGAAGCAACATCTGGATCAGAAGAACCTCTGACGATCCACCTCCAAGCTCGCAAGCCTGGCATAACTGCGCCCCTTACAGCCACTCTGCGTAAGAACGCAGTTAGCCTCTCTCACAGGAGGAACAGATGATAATCCGACTGCCAAAGTCTGGCCAAGCGCCAAGACGTACGACAGAGCCACTGACAATCAGGCTGTCTAAAGCTAGTCGACCACAAGCAGAGGAACTCAATCCCTCTGTCAAACCGATGACAATTCGTCTTTCCAGAATGAATCGGCAACCGAGCACTAAGCCAGGGACTGCTAGTCAGCCAACAACTCCCTGCCCAGCACCAAGCACCAAACTGGAGGTAGCTAGTATGCCAACAACTCCACGTTCTGCTCCACCTATGGAGCCCCTGATAATCAAGTTGCTCAAGTCATCCTCTCAGTCTGCATTTACACAGGGGGTGGCTGAAGAAGAGTCAGAGCTGGCCAAGTATGTGGCTGCTAACACTGATGTTCCATTCGTAGACGATGTAATCCCACTGGAAAAGATACCTTATTTTATCAAGAGAGGGGATCACCCAATCATCTTCGGCCGGAAGAATGATCCACGGCCCTTCATGATAGAAGAAGTTGAGCTCGAACCCGACACCGGGAGATTTCCCCTTTATCTATATAGTCCCCAATCTAAGTACCTTATGCAAAAACAAGGATATAATCTGGAAACTACACCAGGCTTGAACTGCGGCACTGGACGGTGATTACCCTTACAATCGCCGGTCTCGGCTGGAAAACCACGAGACTACTACAATAAAACCAGATGTGGGCTAGGTTATGTCACACCCGCGACGACACCTAAAATCTCAGACGAAGAGTACGACTGGTACTCACACTCAATCGGATCACCTACTTCCGATTCAGATATCAGCATCGGGGATATGCTCAGGCAAGTCTGGTCCGTCAATATGGCACTTGCTGATGCCTACGAAGAAGACAAAGACATTCCCGAACTTCTTGAGCTAGAGCCATGGGCACAACAGCTCGATGTGCAATGGGAGAAGCAATTCGAACAAAGAGAGCCTCCCACCGAGGATGAGTTTGTATAAGTCAATCTCGGTGATGAGTCCTCTCCAAAGCCCATCTTCGTCAGCAAGAACTTGACAGACGAAGAGCTAGAATCACTACTGCAACTCGTCAAAGAATACGTCGACGTGTTCACTTGGAGCTACGAAGATATGCCAGGACTAGACCCCGAGATTGTACTTCACAAACTCAACATCCGTCCGGACGCAAGACCAGTCAAACTACAGCAGCGACGATTTCGTCCTAACGTCATGAATGCCATTGAAACTGAGGTCAACAAACTGATAGCCAGCGGCTTCATCCGCGAGGAACAACATCTTGACTAGGTCGCCAACATAGTTCCAGTCCTCAAGAAGAGTGGAAAGATTTGAATCTGTATCGACTTTCGCAATATGTATGAGGCTTGTCCTCAGGATGAGTTCCCTCTCCCTATCACAGACATCATGATCGATAACACCTGCGGCTTTGAACGTATGTCATTCATGGATGGATTCTCGGGGTACAACCAGATCAAGATGTTCCCTGACGACGAAAAGCATACATCATTCCGAACACCGATTGGCACATACTGTTACACAATTATACCGTTCAGTTTAAAGAACGCCGGCGCCACCTATCAAAGAGCTATGAGCATCATCTTTAGAGACCACTTACATAAGATAGTGGAATGCTACGTCGACGACATCGCCGTAAAAAGTCGCTCTAAGGAAGATCATCAGCATGATCTGAGGACAGTGTTCGACCTGATACGAGTGCAAAATTGAAAATGAATCCCACAAAATCCTTCTTGGGCGTATCCAACAGAAAGTTCTTGGGTTTCATCATCACCTCCCAGGGTATCCACATAGACCCTGAGAAGACGAAGGCAATCATGGAGATGGGTCCCCCGAAAAATCTTCGTGAACTTCGAGGCCTTCAAGGGAGGCTAGCCTACATAAGGAGGTTTATCTCTAACCTCTCTGGACGATGTCAGCCATTCACTCACCTCATGAAGAAGGGTATCTCATTCGTATGGGATGAAGAATGCCAACGTGCCTTCGACAGCAACAAAGAATATCTGAACAACCCTCCAGTCCTGGTATCCCCGATTGCAGGAAGGCCATTCTTGCTCTATGTACGAGCGATTGAACATTCTCTCGGTTCTCTGCTAGCACAAAACAACGAGACAGGCTACGAACAAGCCATATATTACCTCAGCCGAATGATGATGGGGCCGGAGCATCGATACACTGCCGTAGAGAAAAAGTGCCTATCTCCGGTTTTCGCCATTCAGAAGACGCGACACTACGTCATAGGACAAACCATCTATGTCATATCAAGAGTCAACCCCCTCAGGGTCCTCATGACTAAGCCAGGTGCACTCAGCTATCGCCTTGCTACTTGGGCGATATTACTGTCCTCCTACCACATAATCTTCGTCCCACAAAAGGCTGTTAAAGGTCAAGCTCTGTCAGACTTTTTAGCAGCTCATCCAGGTTCGGAGTCAACCAAAATAGACGAAAGGATGCCAGACGAGGTCGCTAATTCAAATATGGCCTCCCGCGGTACCATATGGCGAATGTTCTTCGACGGCGCTTCTAGAACTGGGCCCAAGGGTAACATCGTCGCTGGAGTTGGAATAGTGCTGATTTCTTCCACCGGGTTGGTGATCAATCGAGCTTATTCCCTCACGGAGCCCTGTTCAAACAACGTGGCCGAGTACAATGCTTTGGTCATTGGCCTCCGACTTGTAAAAGAGCTGGGGGTAGAGTACCTTGAAGCATACGACGATTCACAGCTGATCGTCCATCAGATCCGGGGCTCGTACGAAGTGCGTCATGAAGACATGATCCCCTATCACCAAATAGCAGTTGACATCATCTCATCCCGGGAGGGGTTCTTTATAGAGCACGTTTCCAGGCTCCAAAATATTGAAGCCGATGCCCTAGCAGGCCTTGCCGCTTCCTTAGCAGTTCCGAATCATGCTCATCATCTGGTTGACATCATAGGCCGTGAGTTGGTCTATTTCGGGAATAATGTTCAGTATGCCGAGAGCTACTCCACCCTGACAGTCGACGAAGCACCAGACTGGAGACAACAGTTCATTAACTTCGTAGTCTACGACATCCTGCAGGAGAATCCGAAGGAAGCCACTTCTATTAGAAGACGTTCCCTCAGATTCCTCTATGATATAGAGAAAAAAATGCTATATCGACGATCATACAATGGATTACTGCTTCGATGCCTGTCAAATATAGAAGTCAAAGAAGCCGTACGTGAAGCTCACGATGGCATCTGTGGGGCCCATCAGCCTGGCCCAAAACTATAAGATCGCCTTCGTCGAATGGGTTACTACTGGCCCACAATGGTTGCAGACGCAATAGACTATGCACGAAAATGCAAAGCCTGTCAAGTCCACATAGATTTCATCCACCAGCCATCCGAGTTTCTACACCCGACGGTGGCATCCTGGCCCTTCGAAGCGTGGGAAATGGACATCATCGGTCCAATCACTCCGCCTTCGTCCCGAGGACATCGCTTCATACTCGCAATCACAAATTACTTCTCCAAATGGGCGGAGGCTGTTCCGCTTGCAGAAGTAAAGACTTCAAACGTGATCAGTTTTCTCAAGCATCACGTCATCTATCGCTTTGGACTGCCCCGAAGGATCATCCATGATAATGGTCCGCAGTTCGTAAGCCACGCCTTCTATCGGTTCTACGACAAGCACCGCATCCAGAATATTGCTTCAACACCATAGAACCCAGCGGCTAATGGTCTGGCTAAAGCATTCAACAAAACAATCATCAAGCTTCTCAAAAAGTTCGTGTCATCAATCAAGTGCGACTGGAATGAGAAGCTTGGCGAATGCTTATAGGCGTACCGTACCACAGTACGAACGACCACCGGGAACATGCCATTCTCTCTAGTATACGAAAGTGAGGCAGTTCTCCCACTGGAGACTCAAATCCCCTCACTCCGCGTAGCTCCCACATATAGATTGACGACGGACGATAATAACCATCGTAGACTACAAGAATTGGAGGCTCTAGATGAGAAGCGCCTACTAGCTCAACAACGAATCGAGCTATACCAGGCACGTATCTCCGGAGCCTTCAACAAGAAGGTTAAAACCAGAACATTCCAAGTGGGCGACCTCGTTCTGGCAGTTCGAAGGCCGATGGTTATGACTCACAAAATCGCCGGCAAGTTCCAGCCAAAGTAGGAAGGCCCGTTCTTCATCAATGCTGTATTCTCCAATGGGGCTTACCGCCTCACAAAACAAAATGGAGACTTGCTCATGTTGCCCATCAACGGCAAGTTCCTAAAGAAGTATTATGTCTGAAACGACATCTGCTAGGGTATTGAGTTACGTACCCGCTGGTATCGCTGAACTCACATCCCACCTACAAATCTGCCACAACAATGAGTTACGTACCCCCTGGTACTGCTGACCTCACATCTCGAAAATAAATCTTCCAAAGTAACGAGTCATGTACCCGCTAGTACCGTTGAACTCACATCCCTACTATAAATCCTCCAGGGTGATGAGTCATGTACTCTCTCGTACCGCTGAACTCACATTCCTACTACAAATCTTCCAGAATGACAAGTTATGTACTCTTTCGTACCACTGAACTCACATGCCGACTCCAACTCTCCCAGATTATCAAGTTATGTACCCGCAGGTACCGCTAAACTTATACTCTGGTCACTACAGATAAATCTATATCGCCTCTCCTAGGTAGTAAGTCATGTATGATCATACCTCTGAAATTTTATCCTAAAAGAGCTTCCTCCTTATGATCTAATATCCGCACTTTCAGTGCACAAAAAGGGTAACAGATCCACAGATTTTTCGAAACAACCACGTCGATGCTACCTCTGAGTTGTTTTCCTTCCATCAAAAACAAACTACCCCTCACATAGAACCTCCATGTCCTCATTACCTCTGAGTTGTTCTATATTTCCTTCATGGAGCCCACTCCTGCCACGTCCTCATTACCTCTGAGTGGGAAGGCTCCATCGAAGAAACCCTCATATTTACCACGTCCTTATTACCTCTGAGTAAGTATGTTGGTTCTCTCTCGACCTATTATCCGTACCAAAAAAACCAGGGTACGCCAAGGATAATAGGCCCACACATGTCCTCTGTTGACCACAATGTCCACTGTTGACCGTAAATGCTGTACTAAGTTTCCTAGTACATGCCCCTCACCTCCCATCATGCCCCGGGGGCCCAGCTGCCCCACGGCATTCTTTCTTCCGATACCAGGAACATCCACAGCCACTTTACTGTGGATTTATTCCAAATATCCCCATCAACTTGTTATCTGTACCTAAAACTAAGGTATGCCTAGGGTAACAGGTCCACAAATAGTCCCCAGCGGGACAAAACACCACAAACACAATAAGCAATACAAATAAAGGGTAGGATAAAGCATACTCTTTTGTTTGAAAGGCAAAAGTACTACATGTTCTGGGGACCATGTCCCACTTAAGAAAGGAAAAGAACGAAAACGAAAAGAAGAAAAAAAGTCGACTATTGTTCGGCGATACATAGTGCCCTGAGACGATCCCTCAACAATGCAGTCGACCGCTCAAACCTCTGTTTGGCCCGACGTTCAGCCTTCTGAGTCAGCAGCACCGCATCTTTCAAGGGCTCGTGAGCCCGCCAGCCCTCCTCAAACTTCTCCAGAGCACGTTCCAGGTCAGCAGAAGCTCTGGAAATCCTTTCGATATCCTGAATAATCAGCTCTTTGTCCGTACGAGAAGCTTCAAGCTCAGACTCCAAGAAGGCCAGCTTCTTCTGAAGTTCGAGAATCTGCTCCCTTGTATCGATTACTCCCTGGGAGGCAGCCACTTCCCGAGCCCTGTAAACCTCGCTCCGGTGGCTCAGCTGGTCGTACAAGAGAGACAGGTCACTAAGATCCTTTATTATAACCAGCTTAGACGTATCCCGCGCGAGCCTTATCTTCTCCAAGACTGTGGTGAGGAACCCCCGCTCCTGATCAATTACTGCAGAAAGATCAGCTTGTCACAACACTTGAAACTGGGCCACAAGCTGATCAGCCTCCAACAGTTTGGGCTCCAGAAGCGCAGCTATCCCTGTCCCGCCAGGAAGGGTTTTGAGAATGTCAATTTGGCCTTGGGCGCATTGTCGGGCCAAGGAGAAAAGGGTTCCCCGCACCACAGCAGCTTCTACTCCTCTCTTCAAATGGCGGTAGAAACTATCAACCACATCCTGTGACGCCTCATCCAGAACTTTCGTAGAGGATGGTATCAAAGAAAGTGTGGCTGGCAGTGTCCAAGAAGACGCAACAGAACTTGCCGCCCCTGCCACAAGGGAAATAAATTCTGAGCGAAAGGACGCTTGAACAGCGGCCAATTCTTCCTTCACGGCCCGAACAATCTGGATGCTCGGTAAAGCTGAGAGGTCAACCCCCAAGGTCATACGAGCAGAGGAAGATGCAGGGACCATTGCTCCCTGTCCAGGCTGTGCCGCCATATGACCTCCCGAACTCGAACCGGCGGGAGGCCCCTCAAGATAAGTCGGAAGAGGAGGGGGCACGCTCCCTTCCACCAAATTCCTGCTAGCAGAGCCTACCTTAACAATGTCCGTCATCGGCACTGAAAGGGCAGGACCTGTATGTCCAGAGCAACCATCAATCAACGTAACCCGAAGGATGTGATAATAGAGCAATTAATGCCCCCTACGTGGCAGAAAGAACAACATGCGGCCAGAAGCGATCCATGCGGCTAGAGCAGTTTATGCGGCTAGGGAGTCTATGCGGCTAGACAAGCCATGCGGCCAAGAATATCCTATGCGGCCAGCGGAGCTCATATAGCCATGCTTCTTATTCAAAGTATTTCAATTTTTCAAATTGAAAACTTTGAAGGGGTTCTTGTAGAAGCATTAAAAAGAACAGAAAAAGTCCATGCGGCTCAAAACAGAAGAAGCCCATGCGGCTCAAAACAGAGGAGCCTCATGCGGCTCAGAAATCTATCAGAGCCTCATGCGGCTCAGAAACTCTTCAAACAGCCTCATGCGGCTCAGACAAGAATCACGTGACCCTATGCAGCTTTACAGCTGGCCATAAAGTGATTGCTCCCATTAAATGCTCTGACATAAAGTAATAACTCTGACATTAAAGCTGAAATGATGAACTTCGATATGACGGCATATTTCTCGGAAAATGGAGAAAATCTCTTCTGCAGCTGGCACGATCCACCAACTACAAAGCCTCCTATGCGGCTGCCACCACCCCATACGGCTGATGTTCGCATGCGGCTCAGAGCGTGAAGACCCTCGTTATGCGGCTCATGTTATGAGAAGTCACCCTATGCGGCCGTTGTTCTCATGCGGCTCGGATCATGGGGATCGTCTCCATGCGGCTCAAATATTGAGAGGCCACGTCCATGCAGCCTTGACACGTGGCAAGTCCTATGCGGCTCAATTGAAAACCACCCCCATGCGACTCAGATTTTGGAGGCTTCACCTATACGGCTGTCTCCTTCATGCAGTCCAAAACCTAAGAAGCTACCCTCATGCGGCTGTGGCTCGCGATTATGACACGTGACAGAAGATCAGTTTCCCACGTGGCACTAAATCAATCAAGAGTTATCAACAAATCCCAACAATCTGATTTAGTGCAATCATTAATTACCCGAATCAAAACAGATTTATGGCAATTACATGGATTAAACACGTGGCAGGAGATCCGAGCTTCCCAAGATTCATGACAATCAACATTGATTGCCCATACGGATTTTACACAATCATCATTAATTGTCCAGATTCGTTGCAATCAAGATTAATGGTCCAGATTAATTGTCCACAAAATAGGATCAAGGAAAATGGCAATTAAGTCCCTAAGTCACCGACTTTTTTAGGGTGATCATTGTAAACCCTAATGATCACACCCCCACTTCTATAAATAGTAAGGTGTCATTCCCTTGCAAACCCTGGAGAATTTAGGAGAAAAAAGGAGGAGAGATCGGATCCAGAGAAACAAAGAAATATAGCAAGGTGCCATTCCCTTGCAAGAGAGATCCTCTCCACCCGGCTGGACACACAGAGAGACAAAGGCGCGCACAGAAGAGTCTTCCCATCTTGAGAGCAGTTCTTTACCGGAGCCTAGGCTACGTCTGATGGTCCAAGGAGTAAGGCAGAGCGGCCGTCGCTTTCTTGAGCCTCTACCGTCACCCCCTAGAATCAAAACTAAACAATCGTACTTAGACTGCTGTACCTAGTTTTCGTCCCTAGGCTTTCTTTGTGCGAGCGAGTTTTTATTGTGAGTCTAAGTCCAGTCCTCCTATATAATTGTTCTGTACTTTTACAATCAATGGCAAACAGTGTCATGTTCTCATATAGAGCTTACCAATCTGTCCTCAACAGTCCAATGTACCATCCTATTCTCAGTCCAATATGTATTCAGATATCTGTCTAACTATCAATAGCAAGTAAATTCTCAGGTTTAAAGAAACAAATCAGTCTTGGAAAGACTGATATACTGTCAATTACAGTGATACAACCAGTCTTATTTGACAGTTCAGACTGTTAGCCAATCTATGCCAAATTTATCAAAACTCAACTGTCCTATATCAGGACACAATCAGTCCCAAGAACTTAAGATTAATCTCAGACTAACATCAACAGAAAACAGTTCAGTTCCTCATTTCCTGATCATAGCAGCCTTGACCATTGCCCTGAACCCAAACTCCCTTCAAGAATTCATTCTAACATTCCTAACAGGGACTTAAGAGAACCCTGTTTCCATATGAAAATCGGCTAAGTTAAATATCCTACAGTTATAATACAATAAAGTAAAGAAGGGAATTGTTTTACTGAATAGGGAAATGATCAACACAATTAAAGATATCCCCAAAGCATCATTAGTAAAGCAAGATTTATATTTATGTCTTGCTAATAAGCAGGATTCAAACAAGACACGGTCACCACTGATTCCAGGTCTCAGTTCTGAATTTCCAGTTCTCCAGAATTTCAAGACAGTGTATATAAGTTTCAGATTCAACCATTCATCAATTTCATATGCAGTTCAGATTCATTAGACTGGACCAACTTGTACTATATTGGTTTCAAGTTTTCTTGAACTGAACCAATTTGTACATGCAATCTGGTTCAGTGAAATGAATCAATCATTGCACAGGTATTCAGATTTTATCTAGTTGAATTACATCGATACATATGTCCTCATTCTTAGGATTCAGGTTCTACAACTTAAACAGTGTATATTATAAGAGCCCTAGGTTTTGAGACTAACTCAATCTGAACTTACTACTAACTGCAGATGTTTAAAGTGAAATCTCCAATGAATCAAATATTGATATAGGAAATTCATTTAAACATTTGTATTGAATACTATTAGAGAAAACTCAGCTCATGCATTTTGACCCAAAACAGGAAATGAGATACAGCCCCAGGTCCAACAATAACTCAGCATATCATAAGTAAAATCCCACAGTTAATAAGATGAACCCAAATTGAGATGAGCAACCCAGTTCAATAAAATGCCCGAACACAAATATAAGCAAATGTCATATTATCTCAATGCTCATACTACCAATTGAAGACTGAAATTAGAATAAAAATTTCTATGCAACATAACCTCTCTGAATATTATTTCAGAGATCAGGACCTACTCTACTGTTGACTGGTTCAGTAGTTACCTGAGATGAAAAATCTACTGATACTTGGTGTCAACCCTGAATTGGACACGAGTTGGCACTTCAGCTGGAATTAACTATCTGAAGAACATTGGGTAGATTTCAGGGAAAACTCCACAGACCTAAAATCACTCATTCTCAAACGAAATGCAACTAGACACATACATGAGTAGGGATGATCTTTAATTTGAACTGTGGATGAATAATCAAATGGTTACTCAGCTCCAACGGTTCTAAAAAGAAGATCGAATACCACGACTCAAGAAATCAAGGAATCAACCAAAAATCTTCATGTCAAAATGCTCAGATCACGACTTACCTCAACGTTCTATGAAGACAACATATATCGATCAATTGATCCTCAATGGTAACTCCTGATCTGTTGAATCACGAGAAAACAAATCGATTCTACAGAGTTACACTCACAATCCTGAACAATTGAAAAAAGTTCCCTCGACTTACCAAAAATGTATGGATTAGGAAAATAGTGCCGATCTCACAGTGTTTGTTGGCATCATCACGAATGAAAGAGTGATTCAACCTCTAAGAGAAAATTAGAAACAAAATGAACTCACTACCACTAAAATCCAAATTGGAATGAAACTGAGATCAATTTCCTTATCTCCTCGTCGTCGTCGATCTGTTGAAATGGAAAGGAAGGATCAACTTGATATCATCCATCTTCCCGAGGAGACCTCTCCCATCAGTGCCATTTCTGGTCAGAGTTGGTGATGAAGGAGATTGGGGAAGAAATAGATCGAGAGAAATTTGTTCCTACCCAAATTTCCTTGATAATAAAACAAATGGGAGAGGGAAGCTTATATAGATGTAGATCACAGAGGTGTGCGTGGGGATCAAGCAACTTCTCGACGGGAAAATTGATTCCCTACTCTTGCCAAAATTTGGTTAGAGAGAAAAGTTGGTTACAGGAGAATGAATTTTGAATTTCAAGATTTAAAACAAAAAATCATGAGTTGAGAACTGGGGAAGAAATGGGCTGTTGGTTCAGTCCCTATATTTCAGAACCAACTAATGGGCCAACTATTGGACTTAGGGTTTTAACACAATCAAGGCTTAAACATCTGATTAAAGAATACCATAATATTTATTAACTCTAAACTATCTATTTATTGAACCAAAAGTTATTATAAAAAAAAATCTCGAAAATAGGAAAATTGGAGTTACATGTAGACGGCTTAGGATATTCGTCAGTCAAACGTGTGGTGCATGACTGATATTATGCAATCATTGTATAGGGGGTCTGTATTCAATTCGTTGACCACATGCTTACTTGTTGTATTCACCCGCCCGACTCACTCACAATACATGTCCACTACGATAAACATTAGCAATACGATAAACTGTAAACAATAGAAAATAATGAGTAAGAGATGAACATGTATGTATACCCAAACGATTCTAACTTTCATGCACAATAGTAATCATGAACAATGACAATCATGAACTATAAGAAAGTAATAGTGAAAAGACGACATGAAGATACATGCAGTACAATATAAAAGAAACATTGGTCATAGTGATACTTGTCTGCTCCGATAGATGATAAAGTCACAAGTCAAGACGTCGTAGTCTGATCTACCCCGTCACATAAAAACCACAAGTTAGATCAACGATTCTCACTCTAAAAATCCTAGAAAGTGGCTAATGGGTTAACTTAATTAATACTATTTTAATTCTAGAGTAAATCATCTAAAATCCTATTTTAACCTATTTAATTCTGAAATAACAATCTAAACACAAATATTTGGCCAAGGAAAGTCACGGTTCTAAATTCGGGACCATTGGCACGTAAACCGAGACATATTGTTGACTAACTAGTCAAACATTATGAATTAAAAAGTTTGAGTGTGCAATATGGTAGATTTTAGCACCATGAGTGCACTGGAATCGACCGTGCCATAAAATCACGATTTGGTCAAAAGTTATCGCCATTATGGCTAACCATGACCAAATCGATAAATTATTGACCAAATTTGACTTCTACGAATAAAATAAAATATTAGATGGAAATCTAAATTTCTGAAATGTTGTAGAGATCGATGTCATCTCTCCAAAACTTCAAACGGATCGCGAATCGGAGTTCGGGATCACTCGAAATCTCGAAAATCGTGCGACTCATAGATTTTTGGACAACCGACACTCAAATAATTATCCAGAAGTTCGAGATCAAAATTCATGAAAATAAAATATATATTCAGAAACCTAACCTCAATACGCTTCTAATAAAAAAAATGACGCATAAAACAGACGTCTAGATCAACGACAAACCCTCCGCGAAGTCGAGTACTCCACTTGAACTTTACCACAAAAAGCTGCTGAAAATAATATAGGATTTTCGGAAAACCTAACTATATACTAATATATATAGAGAGGAGGGAGTCGTTGGGCTGTTAAGCCGAGGCTAAAGTGGACACGTGTAACAATCGTGACACTCCCGCCTAGATCCTACGGTTGGGAGCCTACGCGGCTTGGCTGGCTTGCTGGCTAGGTCGGCCGGCTTCCATATAAGGAAACCACCCGCCAACTCAGCACTGTCAGCGCTGCCGGGTGGGCCCGTACCCCGTACGCCAGCAGCTGACGTATGGGCCCCCGCTCTGTTGACTGGGTATTTGAGGGGGAAAATTGGTTTTTAATTTACAGAAAATTAAATAAAAATCAGGAAAAATCCTAAAAATCCCAAATAAATTCCAAAAAATTCCTAAAAATTCCTAGAAAAATCTATAAAATATTTTAAGGGTTCTAGAGCCCAAATAAATTTCTTGGCCTCATAACTACTCTTGGGTGCTCTTCCAGTAAATCATAGAAGCTCAGGAAAATAATAAAATTATATATAAAATTATCTAAAAATCTTCATAAAATCCTGAAAATTCTAAAACGGTAAAATAATATACTAGGGACTATCTAGGGCCCCCAGAGACCATATACGCCCTAATTTCCTTATATCTAACCTATAGGCTTCGGCAAAAAATTTTACGATACCAAATCAATATCCTAGTTAATAATTGATTCTAACTAAAAGTAAAATAAAAAAATCTCCAAAATAGAAGATAACCTATAGGCCCCCTTAAAAGATTTTTGTCCTCAAAAATCAAAACATCACAAATAGCCTAATATAATACATAACTCTTACAAGCAATAATTCGTAAACTACGTCACGGAGAGAGATAATGGCTAGGAGCATAAGGGGACTGATTAATAATAAGCATACTACAAACTAACTAAGCATGCATCCTATCTAAGAAATACAACTAAAGAAGGCTTTCAAGAAAACATATTTAAGTTACCTATGTCTTGGGGTTGAGTCACAGCCACAAATGCTTGTCCTTGGCGTTGTGCTCCTCCGGACTGCTGTCGTAAAACTGGCTTTTCAGCTGGAGCTGTGTGGCATTCTCGCACTTGGTGGTCTGGTGATCCACAAAGAAGACAAAGTCCTAACCTCTTCCTACAATGATCCCACTTGTGTCCTTCTCTTCCACAATAATTATACTTAGGCTTGGGTGGGATAGGCTCACTACAAAAATTTGTCAGATTAGCGACGTTACAATACGTCGCAAAACTCGACAAAAACGTCGCTAAGTGAATTTAGCGACGATTTGGGCGACGTTTTGGAAACGACGAAAAAAAATGTGTCGCTAAACGAGAAAACGTCGCAAAACGTCGCTTGGGCAATGTTCTTTGGTGACGTCATTAACGTCGCTAACAAGCGACATTATGTGCGACGTTTAATTGTTGATGCTAATTAGCGACGTATAAGGCGACGTTATTATGTTATCGCCGTTTAGCGATACTGTTGTGACGTTTTGGCGACGACGAGCTGACATCAGATTATGGTGCCACGTGTTGCCACGTCAGCATTTAGCGACGATTTTAGCAACATTTATTAACGTCGCTAATATTTAGCGACTAATGGTAACGTAGCTAAAAACATCGCTAAGTTAAAAAAATATAAAAAAATAGGTTCCAGAATGCAAATGGAGCTGGAACCTGTGCCAAAATATAGAATACAAAATACAAAATATAGAATCCAATCCCTGGGTTCGCCGACCCCTTCGGTGGAACACTCAACACCGGCACACACAACACATTCCAGAATATACAAAAAATATAAAGAAAAAATACTATCCGCAATGAACAATGTCAATATATAATATCCTCAAAAAACCAAATCAATATCCGTAAATACGTACAAACTCAGTATCCTCAACGAAAAAACTGAATATCTCCAAATACGTACAAAGTCAAAATACAAAATACAGAATCCAATCCCTGGGTTCGTCGAAAATAAAAAAACAAAGATTAACACACAGTACTAATTCATATGTGTTTTAAGTGTGAGAACGGATGGCTCAGAACACAATCCAAAATTCATTCCAGCATACATTAGTGTGAATCATCTATGTTCTGTACATATGGTATAGTATACGTTCTTATCGAATCTAGTATCTAGTATCTGAAGAATGTAACAGAATCAAGATGAACTCACATAATGTAATACTAAAATATCATCTACTACTATATAAGATATAGTGATAGGTTGTCGCATCATCATTGCCGAAGGATGAGGGTCGAAGGACAGTCAACTTCATCTACGGCTACATAGTTACATGAGCTAGTTGTCGGGAAACATCGCTTTTAGCGACGTTAGTATGAACGTCGCTAAATTCTAATTATATTCCCCCACCAATTCATTTCCTCCATTTTACTCTCTCACGCTCTCTCCTCCCCCCTCTGGCGCTCTCACTCTCTCCGGCGCTCTCACAGTACTAATTCATATATATTTAAATATGAGAATGGATGGCTCAGAACACAATCCAAGATTCATTCTAGCATACATTAGTGTGGATCATTATGTTCTGTACATATGGTATAGTATATGTTCTTATCGTATCTAGTATCTGAAGAATGTAACAGAATCAAGATGAACTCACATAATGTAATACTAAGACATCATCTACTACTATATAAGATATAGTGATAGGTTGTCATATCATCATTGCCGAAGGATGAGGGTCGGAGGACAGTCAACTTTATCTACTGTTTTCCATAAAGAAATTCTCTTTATTTGTTGTATTTCTGGGAAAATTACAACTGTAGGAATCCGATCTAGAAGACGATCGCTTTATCCCTTGGACTATGCGAAGAAGAAAAGCTCTCAAAATTTTGACAGTAGATATCAATGTATCTGTACAATGAATGAGAAAAAGAACTCTATTTATAGAGTCAAAAAAGTCACTGAAAAGATAACTACCTCACCACTGGTGCACTTGAAAAGTCATGCAGACTCTAAATACACGCAGGGTTAGTGAGTAGTTACTGGACGTGGCCCGTAACTGTTGGACACATGGCATCAGTGCATGGGTCGTGTGCAAGTTACTGGGCACGCGAGAGAGAGAGATCGGTGGCATGGCTGCCACGTACTCCTATTGAAATTAAATCCACGCTGACTTGCTGAAGGCAAAAATCCACGCAGATTCGTTGACGCAGACTCGTTGAAGACGAAATCCACGCAAGCTTTGAAGAAGAATACTTCAGAATTCACGCAGGCTTTGAGAAGAATAACTCAAAAGTGACGCAATGTTTTGAGGAAGGAGAAGGTTCAGAATCTACGCAAACCGTCAGCTGTCTTGATTTGGCACGCTTCGTCTGACACAAAATCTCTGACATTGATTATATTGTCAGCCGCATTAAATGAAGACAAGACCCAAAGTCACGCCAACTTGGTGAAGAGTGAGTCTTGCTAAGGAAGATTTCAAAAATCACGCAAAAGACGGCTGTGATCTCTCGAGTTCTGTGCATACGTGGCATACGAGGAGACGTTTCTCGACTGTTGTGTTGTCAGTCATTATGATTCTGACATATGGCTGAGCTGTCTCTGCGTGACTTCTAAAGGAGATGGCCAGGCAGAACTTAGCGTATCTTTTGTGCTGCTTCTCGGATCACTCTGCGTGACTCGTTCTGATCAACTCAGCGTGACTTCATTTTTTAGGCCTACAAAACCCCTTCAAAGTTTTCAAAAAATGATAAAATATTTTCGAAATACTTTGAAATAGAGATGATGAAATGAGTTAAAGTCACGCTGAGATGACTCCAAAATTTTTCGGAAGTCGAAAAGACTTCGAAGTTCTTTGAAAACATCCAAATGAACTTATTAAATGTCATAATGACTCTTCCTTCTCCGAGACTGATTGCGTCCAATTTATGGTGGAATATGAACTGTCGACGAGATCTGTTATATAAACAGGGAGTGATTCTCAGTTTTGACATTCATCTCTCGAAAATATGACACCAAAGGAAGCAGCTGAAGAGGAAGCACGCAAGTTGGGCTTTTGTTCCCATGGTGACCCCAATTTTGGGGACAAAGAACCCGAACCTGTCGTCATCGAGCTCAAGGACGACTCCACGCAGTTAGCCAAGAATCTCTTGAGCTACTTTGGATTGGATGGCTCGTCTTTTTCTGATGGGCGGAGCCTTATGGAGAAGCGTAAAATGCTCGAGACTCTGTTGCATCGCCTGGGAGTTAAGAGCGTAGAGGAGTTAGGCATCAAACTTAGCCGCTCTGGAAAATAGAGCGTAACTTTCTACGCTTTTGTTGCACTTTTCTGTTTTGTCTTTTTGTAAGGCCATCAGTGCCTGTTTAAAGAATGAAGTACAACTTTTGTGTTTGATCTGCGTGCCTTTTAATGAAGAATATTAATTAGCACACTTTGACTGTTTCCAATGTTGCACTGTCTTCCGAAGTACACGTGACACTCATTCCACAATTTACGAGCGCTATTTATGCGGATCTTTCCCAAGAATAGACCTGCACTTGACCCTTTAAATAGATGGATGAACTCCACGCAAACTTATCTTCCCATTCTTCTTCCTCTCTTCTGAGAATGAATTTTCTGTGAGAAGAAAATAGGAAAGCCATGTTGTCTGATGTCAGATCTCTGTGCACGCTACCAGACATGGGTCTGTCAATCCTTAGCAGCAAACTTGAAGGTAAGCCAGTGTGTACTTATTTTTGCTGTTGAAGATAGGCTTTCTGTTTCTTGTTACACGCATGTCTCTGTTTGATAAATGCATACTGAATGATTTCTGTTGATCTTTCTGCAGAAACTTGGCTGAAAATTTTCTTCAGAACTGGCATTGGGGATGTGGATACTGTGGAGAATGTTCTTCTGACACCCACATCAGGGAGCTTATACGCCTTTGACGCGTAAATTAGACAACTCAGAACTCTTCGTGAGATAGAAGGGTCTTCCTTAGATGGTAGGAAGAGCCTTTATACACGAGAGTTGGATGGTGGAGTTAACTCTACTACCGAGAAATCGGGTAGTAGAGTTCCTTTCAAGGCAGAACCAGGAATTGTATCCCAAGGTTTGGATACATTCCTGTCTTTCTTGAGAGGTTACCCCCATCCACCAATTGTATTGGCAGCAACACATTTTCATGTTGCCCTACTCTGTGGTTCTCCTCTCGTCTGAGAGAGAAGACCAGAGTTTGATTCCTGCTGGTCACCCAGGAATTGCCACAAACAACGAGATTGCCAGAGAAGATCCAAGAAGAAATAGATCTCAGTTGTACATAAGATGAAAATCCAAGATTTGTAATAGATTTCCATTATGATTTGTAGGAAAGTCTAAGAAAATGTAATAGACTTTTTGTGGTGAAATGGGAATGGAAATGACAATTCTTCTATGCTCAATGATTTGTATTTGTGGATGAATTGTGGACATGATAGATAATAAAATCATCTTTTCTGTTTTAGAGTATATGATATTATCAGAGGTATTATGGACGTGATAATATATAGGAACTCGAAAGAAAATAGATTGATTTCTATGCAGAGGTCAAAACATGACAAATGAGTAAGTAGATTCGGAATTGATTCAGAGGTTATAAAAACATGATAAATAACGAATCTCCACTTAATAAATTGATAGAAGATTATGAACGGATGAACCGTTAGGAAATGATGAACAGATAAACTGTCGAGTGAATGTAATAAGTGAACGGATGAACCGTCAAGTATTAATGAACATGTGAAACGTCGGATGAATGTGAGAAATGAATGGATGAAATGAATATCGGGAAAGAATACGTCCCTTCGATCCTTGTAACCATATGCCTGTAAATAGAGCATATATTTGAATAGAAGGATCGCATTTTATCCACAATGTCTTCTGAAGAGAATATAAAGAAGGCTGAAGTCGCCCCCGAAGCTACTGAAGGTGTTAAAGAACATCCACCTCCGCAGAAGAAGGAAATGGATGAAAGCTCGTCTACTTCCAAGCCGCCGAAAGATATCCTGGACTTCCTGGTCGAACCAGGAGAAACCGAAGAAGAAGAAGCAATGAGGCTGGCTGCCTGTCAATTCTTGGTGCGGTCAGGAAAAGATGTACTCAATTCTTTTGCTGATTATGTATGTGGTCCTCGTCCCAAATATGAAAGGGATTACAGTGATCTTCCATGATGATGTACTCTTTTTTTTGAAGAATTTGTCTCAAATAAACTCCGTTTAAGGAAACTTTGTTTACGATATATCCTTTCCACTTTATATTTTTGCCTTTATTCATTGATCTTTTGACTCAGAAATCAGAAAGACTAAATATCATTTTCATAAATATGATATTGAGATAGAAAATTCAGAGTTAATATGGACATGATTTTCTGGATATCAAATTTGTTGAAAAAAACGATACAAAGTAGAATACCTATCTCCACTGGGGATAATAGATATCAGAATGATTCTTCGGAAAGAACAATGAAACAGCTGGAGAATGATGGAAGGACAATCTTGATAGAAATATTAGACGTAGTACTTCTTCAAGAATTTGCCGTTGATGGGCATCATAGTGGCTTTACCATCTAGAGTAGTGAGTTGATAAGCCCCATTAGAAAAGATCTTATTGACAATGAATGGACCTTCCCATTTTGCATCAAACTTGCCCTTACTCATGTGTGTCATAGTCATCGGGCGTCTGACAGTAAGCACAAGTTCTCCTTTCTGAAATGTTCGAATTTTGACTTTTTTGTTAAAAGCCCTTGAAATTCTAGCTTGATAGAATTCAATATTCTGTTGAGCAGATAACCGTTTTTCATCCAGAGCCTCCAATTCTTGAAGTCTAAGACGATCATTATTTTCTAAGGTAAGTTCATTAGCGATTGCTATCCTTAAAGAAGGAATTTGAATCTCTAATGGGAGAACAGCCTCAGATCCGTACACCAGAGAGAAAGGTGTACACTTAGTAGCATTACGAACTGTAGTGCGATAAGCCCACAAGCATTCACCAAGCTTCTCACTCCAATTTCGTTTGTTGGAAGAAACAAACTTCTTCAAGAGTTTGATGATGGTTTTGTTGAAAGCTTCTGCTAATCCATTAGCGGCAGGATTATATGCGGTAGAAGCCACATTATTGATCCGATGATCGTCACAGAATCGAGTAAATTTCTGGCTGACAAACTGTGGTCCGTTATCATGAACAATGCGTCGAGGAACACCAAATCTGTAGATGACGTGGTACTTAATAAAGCTGATGACATTAGACGTCTTAACTTCAGATAAAGGAATGGCTTCGGCCCATTTGGAGAAGTAATCGGTTATTGCGAGAATGAACCGATGACCTTTAGATGACGGTGGATTGATCGGGCCGACAATGTCCATGCCCCAAGCTTCGAAGGGCCATGATGCTGTCGTCGGATGTAGAAATTCCGAGGGTTGATGAATAAAATCCGCATGAATTTGACAAGCTTTACACTTCTTTGCGTATTCGATAGCATCAGATACCATGGTGGGCCAATAATAACCCATACGTCGAATACGGTCTTGAAGTTTTGGCCCAGGTTGATGCGCTCCACAAATTCCATCATGTGCTTCACGAATAACTTGTTGGGCTTCATCACCGGCAATGCACCGAAGGAGTAAACCATCATAAGCTCGACGATATAAGGTCTTTGTTGTATGATTGTAATAGAATCTGAGTGATCGTCGTCTGATAGATGCTGCCTCACTCGGATCATTCGGAAGAATATCATATAATACGAGATCTAAGAAAAGAAGTCTCCAATCTTTATCCGTATTCTGATTCTCAGTCGAGTTACTGAAGATGAATTCCATGCTGGAATCAGATGAAGATGACATCGATTTACGACTGAATCCAAATCCTCTTGTTGTGTTGACGTCATGAGATGTTGATTCTTCAATGTCAACTGGAAGTCCTAGAGTCAGGTTATTTTCAAGATGAAATAATTCTCGATTACGAACAACAATCATTTGTTGCCGTCTGATTGGGATAGCCAGCACCGCTGCAAGATTAGCAAGGGCATCAGCTTCTGTGTTACATGCTCGCCTAACATGTTCAATGAAGAATTCTTTAAATGATGAGGCCATAGATATGGCCGCTCTATGATAAGGAACCAGATCTTGATGGCGAACTTCATAAGTACCCCTGATCTGATTGACAATAAGTTTAGAGTCTCCATACGCCTCCAAATGTTGAATATTCAGATGTTTAGCGAGTTGAAGACCAATAAGTAATGCGTTGTACTCAGCTACATTGTTTGAACACGGCTGATCGAGAGAATAAGCTCTTTGGATGGCAAGACCTTCTGGCGATACAAGAACAATTCCAACTCCAGCGACAATATCGCCATTAGGACCAATTCTTGATGCTCCATCAAAGAATAGACGCCAAGTAGGATCTTCTTCAGCAATTTGATTTGAATCTAGGACTTCATCTGGGATTTCATCATAGAGTTTTGAATTTTCTGGAATTGAGTGAGCAGCCAGAAAATCAGCTAAAGCTTGTCCTTTGACTGATTTCTGAGGAATATAGTGCATGTCATACTGAGCAAGTAGGATTCCCCAGTTAGCCAATCGAGAATTCAAAACACTGGGTTTCTTCATCATGATCCGTATAGGATTGATCCTGGAGATGACATGAATAGTCTGGCCAATGATATAATGACGTGTCTTTTGGACAGCAAACATCAAGGCTAGACATTCTTTTTCAACCGGTGAATATCGAGGTTCAGCTCCAGTCATAGTGCGGCTGAGATAATAAATGGCTTGTTCAGGGCCATTTTGATTCTTTTGAGCGAGTAATGCACCCAATGAATGACTCATTGCTCGAGTATAGAGGAGGAACGGTATTCCTGAGACGGGAGGTACCAATACTGGAGGGCTCATCAGATATTGTTTTATATCATCGAATGCTTTCTGACATTCATCATTCCAGACAAAAGAGACACCTTTCTTCATAAGTTTGTTGAATGGTCTGCAGCGTCCTGATAAATTAGAAATGAATCTCCTGATATAAGTGATTCTTCCTTGAAATCCTTGTAGCTCTTTTAAGGTGCGTGGAGGACGCATCTCTTGGATGGCTTTGATCTTCTCGGGATCCACGTGTATACCTTTAGAGGTAATGACGAAGCCGAGAAATTTACCACTAAAGACGCCTAAGAAGGACTTAGTAGGGTTTATCTTTAATTGATGCTTACGCATTAGATCAAATATAGTCTTCAAATCTTGGATATGATCCTCCTTTTGTCGACTTTTGACTACAATATCATCAACATAGCATTCGACTGTTTTCCGTAAATGTTCACGAAATATAGTGCTCATAGCTCGTTGATAAGTTGCTCCTGCATTCTTGAGACCGAATGGCATAACTGTATAACAGTATGTACCAATCGGCGTTCTGAAAGAAGTGTGCTTCTTGTCTTCTGGAAACATTTTGATCTGATTGTACCCAGAATACCTGTCCATGAATGACATTCGTTCAAATCCATAGGTATTATCAACCATGATATCAGTGATTGGTAGAGGGAATTCGTCTTTAGGACATGCCACATTGAGATCGCAAAAGTCTATGCATACTCTGATCTTGCCAGTCTTTTTAAGAACATGAACAATATTAGCCACCCAATCGGGATGTTGTTCCTCTCTAATAAACCCAGAGGTAATGAGTTTATTGACTTCAGCTTCAATTGCATCCATGATGTCTGGACGAAATCGTCGCTGTTGTTGTTTGACCGTTTTAGCATTCGGCAAGATGTTGAGTTTGTGAGTTGCAATCTGTGGATCAAGACCTGGCATATCTTTATAACTCCAAGCAAAGACATCGATGTAATCACGAATGAGTTTGATCATGTCTTTCTTATCAGTTTCTGAAAGACTTTCACTGATGAATATTGGTTTGGGAGATCCCTCTTCACCAACATCTATTTGAACAAGTTTATCTTCAGTCGGAGGTTCTTTTTGCTCGAAACGGAACTCCCATTGATTATCTAATCTTTGGGCCCACTGTTCTGATTCAGGTGAGATTTCAAACTCTTCTTCGTCTTCATCACTTTCTTCAGAATGGTCAATGGAAACCATATTGGAAGACAGAAGGTTGCAATAGAAGTCACCGATACTCGTATCGGAATCCCAAGAAGTGGTACTAGAAGAATCAGATCTCTTATCTTCGTCAGACTCGGGATCTTCATGGATAATATTGTTGAAAGGAGTAGGAGCAGTATAACCCAATCCGCATTTTGTCCTTCCATATTTCAAAGGAGGAATTCGGACAGGTATTTTTTTTCCTTTTCCATCATTGAGGCCAGTCCTGAAGTCAAGTCCATATTTTTGATGATGTCTCTAGATTGCTGACTATAACGACGTAGTTGTAATCTTCCAGTATCATCATTTTTGTCATCATCTTCAAGATCAGAAGGATTTTGAGGCCCTTTGTAGAAGAATATTGGAATGTCTCCTGGCTTTCTGCTGGGAACTAGAAAGTATGAAGATTGTACAGGTTCTAGAGATACATCGTATGAACAGTCTGTACAACTCCTATGGTTATTGTGTTCAAGTCATCTAATAGATGTAAATAACTATGAACATAATTACACACATCAACGTACTGCAAAGATGGAGACTTTTCATTAGATGTAAAAGCAGCAATATTTACATTGGGAGAAGGCTGAGCCTTAGAGATTTTAGCCAAGTCAATGACTAAAGGGGGAGAAGAAGAAGAAGCTTTGTTTCGATTAAGATCGATAACAAATGGCTCAGAAGAGGTGAGCTCCCTTGAAGTTTGAGATAGAAGAATAATCCGCCCTCCAACTGGAATTAGCAGAGTATCTTGTGAAGGTACAGGAACTGTAGTACGCCCACTGACAGGAATGATCAGTGTATTTTGAGTAGATGACTGAGGTAACAGAGAGATCCGTCCGCTCACTGGAATGATGAAAGAATCTTCTCCAGAGGATTTAGGAGATTGTTGCTGAGTAGTTCGACCTTTAACAGGGATTATTAAAGTCTCACTTTGTGCATCTTCTTTCTCCATAGCTTGTATGATCCTTGTATACTCTTCTTTGTACATTCGGGAATCATTGAAATAAGCTTCAACCCCATGGAAGGGATTTATATCAGCAACTTCTTTTTGTACTCTTCCATTGCTATCAATGTATTTAAAACATTGATAAAGAGTAGAGGGCACCACATTTTTTTCATGAAGAAAGGGCCTTCCCAGAAGAAGATTATAGGATCCCGCGATCTCGATCACATAGAAAGTGACTTTAGATCTGAAATCGCCTATCTGAAGCTTCAGATGAATCTTTCCCAAAGGCTCACTTCGGCTTTGATTGAATCCCAAGATAGTAGTAACCGTCTTGGAGAGCTTGTGAAGAGGGATTTTTAGTTCATCCAACAGACTCTTCGGCATTATGCTTATAGCAGACCCTGGGTCAATGAGAATACGATCTATCTTCATCGTATCAATATAACCAGTGTAGTAGAGAGGTCGGTCATGTCGATTATCCTCCAGTAGCATGTCGTCTTGTGTAAAGGTGATATTTGGGATAATCTCCAGTACACTGTTGCAATGTAAGCAAGTGGCAGGTTCCGCATCTGGCTTCTTCAATTGTGTAAGACAAGAGTCAACTTGTAGAAGTGCTTCACTTAACGTCTCCCGAGTCTCTTTGGAAAGACGTAGAAGTTCAAAAAGGGACATTCTAGCTGGAGTATTAGCAAGTTGAGCCAAAATGTCGAAGTTGTAAGGCTTCTGAAGTCCAAGAGGAGAAGATTTCTTGACTGGCTTATCAAACCGAGCCTGTTGTTTGCCTTTCTCCAGAGCCGTAGGCTTGGGAGGAACAGGTTCAGTGGATGATTCTTCTTCAGGAGGAACATTAGGAGCATCTTTAGCATCTGAAGGGATATCAGTAGGATCTTCAGGATTTTTAGAATAATCCTTTAGGTAAGGTTTCCCCGTTCGAGTAGCACTAACAAGTGCTTCTTCTTTGTCTTTTGGCTCTGTGTCAGAGGTAGACCCAAGAGAAGTCATATGACATGACTTGATCTTTTTAGCCTTCTTGGATTTTTGAAAAGAAATCTTTTGAGGAGAAGGGGATTCAAAATCTGCCACTAGATCAGGATGGATCCACATAATTTCCCCTGTTTCCAAAGTGATTGGCACTAATCCTTCAGACTGTGGAGGAGGAAGATTCACTATGTCAAGAGTTGCCTTGGGAATAGGAACAATCCCACTTTCAAGGAGTTGAGGAGAGAAATCTCCAAATTGCATAGAGACGACGTTGGAGGTGACGGTCTTCTCTTTTGGAGTAAGAGAGATAGCTCCAGATTTAATCATTTCTTGGATCTTTCCTTTCAGTACATAACATGTACGAATTGTATGACCCAGCATTCTGTGATATGGGCAGTATTTGGGATGATCTGTCTTACCAGCTTCATCAGGTTTCTTGATCTCTGGTAATTGTATTTTATTACCTTTCAGCAGACATTCAAAGATACCGAGGACATCGTCGTCGTCAAAAGAATATTCTTCTTTGGGGCGAGGTGTTCTTGATTGTTGAGTTGTAGAGGCAGGAGTTTGAACATTTGATGCATCTTTGCTCTGAAGATTAACTTCAAGAGTTTCTTTTCCCTTGCGAGCATTATTTTTATTGTTAGCACCTTGTCCTGTTTCTTTAGGAGTCATATGCACTCCTAAACCTTTGAAGGTTTCAGCACTGATTTCTGCAGCTTTGGCACTGACTATGAAGGAAAGCCAATCTTGAAATTGAGTGGACCCTGTCCACATACTGATGATTGGCAACAAGTTTGATTTGCACGTGTCAATGGTGACAGCATCAGGAGTTCCAAGAGGCATCTTCAGAGCTTCTCTTCGAAACCGTTCAATATATTCCTCTGTAGATTCATTATTTTTCTGCTTGATTCTAATAAGAGCAGACATAGTCATGTCATTAAGCCCTTCATAGAACCTTTCAAGAAACATCTGTTTGAAACCAGCAAGTGAGGTAATACTCCCATCTGGGAGACTTCTATACCATTCATAAGCCGTTCCCTTGAGACATCCAATAAATACCCGAGTAAGGAGGGCATCACTTGGTTGCAGTTGATCAGTCATCACTTCAAAGTGATTAATAAACTGACTTGGAGAAGTGATTCCATCATAGAATGAGATAGTAGGAGGCTTGTATTTAGGAGGATATGATACTTGCTTCCATTCTATCGGATAAGGCTGCTTGATGCCTAACCTTTGTAAACCGTCCTTCTGTTTGAATGCCTCGAATTGAGTTTTGAGATTCTTCAATTCTTCAGAGACAACTCCCGAAGATTGTGGAGTTGTGGCTTGTAGAGAATAGTTGGGAGGAGGAACAGCATTGTAAGCACTACCCCCAGCTCCAGAGAGACTAGGATTTGGTTGAGCTGGTCCAGGAGTATTGGATTGTACTGCTGGAGGAACTTGTACTGGACTTATATCAGTATCAACTGGTATGGCATCTGATACAGTCTGTCGATTTTGCAACTGAGCTGTCATAAGTTCATACATCGACTTCATTGTGTCAGTCATAGACTTTATTTGCTGTTCCAAAGAAGCAATTCTTTGATCTTGAGGAGTCAAGAAAGAAGAAGGTTCATCAGTATTCCCATCAACCATGTAAGTCATGACTGTATGAGGGATTATTGATGAACTAGTAGATGTTGTATGCTCTGAATCATTGCTTCGTGCATCAAAGTCAACTACAGGAGAATTACCCCCAGTAGGAAGAGGTGGGAAGTTAGATTCTCCAAGAAATTCAGAATCAATTTCAGGGATCAAATTTCTTTGACTAGAAGCCAGGACTCTTGCTTTGGTGTTTCTATATACTCCATCTGGACTATCAACTCTACCCCCGGTGTCCCGAGAAGTCATGTTGACAGAGGCAAACAAAGGCTCATCTTCATCAGGCATAGGTTCATACTGAATCCTATTGAAGACAGACTGTCGTTTATTTTGACATCTGCATTGCATTGTGACTCTTGGCTGGAAGTCACATTCATGATCATCATGGTCTTGAACTGTTGATTGACATCTGCACCGAATTATGACTCTTGGATAGAAGTCACATTCAGCATGTTCTTTTGATATAGAATTACTCTTTCTCTTCTGTTGAAGATATTCCCGTAAATCTGTTTGTGAAGACTGAGGAGTATACTTCCTATTCTTGGGTCTTGATGGCTCTTGATTATACAAAGAGTGATTAATGTGAGCCACATAATTTCTTGCATACTCTGCATCTGGATCTTTTATCTTCATATCCAATTGGTATGGTTTCTTAACACCAGAAGTGCTGAGTTTTGTTCTTAAATCAGTGGAAGGTAACACATTAATTTTGGAAACATGGAGTTTTCCTTCCATTGATCTGGATATTTGCAGAGAAGGAAGAGTTGAACCACTCCTTTGATTAGGAGTTGGTAACAGACCCTCTTTAATGGATAGATTCTGTGCCAAATTTGAAGAAGTCAAAGGAGAAGATATTAAGGAATATTTCTTCTTAGACTCATTCAAGTTTTGAGACATAGAATGTCCAGAAGGAAGAGTAGTCAAAAGACCATCTCCTTTCCTTTGACTAACAAAAGTATCAGTCAAAGCTGTTCCTGAAGTAAAAACTACAGGAGCAGAAGAAACAACTAAAGAGTTATTCCTTTTCGAAGGAACTTTGTGTGGAAGACCACCCCCAGTTCTAGTAGAACTCGGTGAAGAAGAAGAAGAGATAACTAAGGAGCTATTCTTCTCTGATGAAATACACGCTGAAGCAGATTTGGTTAAAGAACCAGTACTGTTAGCGTGACTTTTGATTTTAGAATTACACGCTAGAACAGATTTGGTTAAGGAACCAGTACTGTCAGCGTGACTGTTGAATGTGGGATTACACACTGGAATAGATTTGGCTAAGGAGCCAGTACTATCAGCGTGACTTTTAGAGTTGAATTTGCACGTTGGAACAGATTTGGCTAAGGAGCCAGTACTGTCAGCGTGACTTTTAGAGTTGAATTTGTACGCTGGAACAGATTTGGCTAAGGAGCCAGTACTGTCAGCGTGACTTTTAGAGTTGAATTTGCACGCTGGAACAGATTTGGCTAAGGAGGCAGTACTGTCAGCGTGACTTTCAACTTTGGAGATACACACTGGAACAGATTTGGCTAAGCAGCCAGTACTGTTAGCGTGATCTTTGATTGCTGTCATCTTCGAGTGCACAAGAGTGTGCGTGCTTGCAGTAGAGCTCTTGCCAGTGTTAGGAGTAGACACTGTGGCAGAGACTTCACCATTGACTGCCAACTAATTCTTAGGGACATAGACAGAGTGTCCCTTCGACTTGGCAGTGATGAGGGAGGCTGGAGTGGACTTGCCACCCTTAGCCCGCTGCATTTCTTCATAGGCGAGTTGATCGAATTTGATCGTCATCACCTTCTTCGTCGAGCCGATTGACGAAGTGTCGCATTGAGTTGTTACCATCTCAGAAGAGGAGATGGTTTTCCCCAGCAGAGTCGCCAATTTGTTTTCTATAAAGAAATTCTCTTTATTTGTTGTGTTTCTGGGAAAATTACAACTGTAGGAATCCGATCTAGAAGACGATCGCTTTATCCCTTGGACTATGCGAAGAAGAAAAGCTCTCAAAATTTTGACAGTAGATATTAATGTATCTGTACAATGAATGAGAAAAAGAACTCTATTTATAGAGTCAAAACAGTAACTGAAAAGATAACTACCTCACCACTGGTGCACTTGAAAAGTCACGCAGACTCTAAATACATGCAGGGTTAGTGAGCAGTTACTGGACGTGGCCCGTAACTGTTGGACACATGGCATCAGTGCATGGGTCGTGTGCAAGTTACTGGGCACGCGAGAGAGAGAGATCGGTGGCATGGCTGCCACGTACTCCTGTTGAAATAAAATCCACGCTGACTTGCTGAAGGAAAAAATCCACGCAGATTCGTTGACGCAGACTCGTTGAAGGCGAAATCCACGCAAGCTTTGAAGAAGAATACTTCAGAATTCACGCAGGCTTTGAGAAGAATAACTCAAAAGTCACACAATGTTTTGAGGAAGGAGAAGGTTCAGAATCCACGCAAACCGCCAGCTGTCTTGATTTGGCACGCTTCGTCTGACACAAAATCTCTGACATTGATTATATTGTCAGCCGCATTAAATGAAGACAAGACCGAAAGTAACGCCAACTTGGTGAAGAGTGAGTCTTGCTAAGGAAGATTTCAAAAATCACGCAAAAGACGGCTGTGATCTCTAGAGTTCTGTGCATACATGGCATATGAGGAGACGTTTCTCGACTGTTGTGTTGTCAGTCATTATGATTCTGACATATGGCTGAGCTGTCTCTGCGTGACTTCTAAAGGAGATGGCCAGGCAGAACTTAGCGTATCTTTTGTGCTGCTTCTCGGATCACTCTGCGTGACTTGTTCTGATCAACTCAGCGTGACTTCATTTTTTAGGCCTACATCTACGGCTACATAGTTTCTTCCTCGCCAGTCGAATGGCTGCAGGGACTATGTCTTGATCACAATGTCGTACCGTAGATTAATGCAAATAGAGCTGGAGCTGGAGCCAAAATACAGAATCTAAAATACAAAATACAGAATCCAATCCCTGGGTTCGCCGACCCCCTCAGTTGAACACTCAACACCGGCACGCACAATACATTCCAGGATATACAAAAATATAAAGAAAAAAAATACTATCCACAACGAACAATGTCAATATATAATATCCTCAACAAACCAAATCAATATCTGTAAATACGTACAAACTCAGTATCCTCAACGAAAAAACTGAATATTCCCAAATACGTACAAAGTTAAAAATATAGTACAGTCCAAAAATGTAAAAATGAAACTACTGATCGTCTGAAGCTGGACCCGGAGCTGGAGGAGCGCCACCAGATGATGCACAAATACCGCTTGAGTGAGCCAAAGGCATGCAGCCACTTCCCTCCCTCCATTCACCCTCTCCCTCTCTCATGCTATCAACGTCACAACTTTTCCAGTGCTGCTCCCTCTAATGATGATGAACACAAAAATCAAAGACCCTCCTCTCCTTTCTCACTCTTCACAGTTCTCACAACAGGAAGGATCAGTGCTTTCTAGTTCTCTTCCATCCATCCATTCCTCCGTTCTGATCAAGCATCTTCCTTCTCCTCTCCTCCACCATGGCTCTGGACCCATCTGCTCCTCCCTACTTCCCTTCTTCTTATTTGAATCTCTCAGCTACATATGATATCCAGCTCAAGTGTAGAGTCGGGAGAGAAGAAGTGGACAGAAGAGGAGGGGAAGCAGCACAGCCGGCGGCATGACCCAGAAGATGTACAGAGGTTTTCTTCAACATCCGTAGGAGAACTATAAGGATATATCTTTTCACAACATGTCACCTTGTCAAAGATCCTTAATGTGACAACCATGTTACCACGGTGTCGGAATACTAACATGTCATAATTTTCTAAGCCGTGTGTTTTGACATAATCCTCCAAACTCTTTCCTCTTATGTAGTAATCTTGTATTTCTTTATGAAGTTCAAGACGACATATTTTTCTATTACGAGTCACTATATGCCGTCTTGGACTTCATAAAGAAATGCAAGATTACTACATAAGAGGAAAGAGTTGGGAGGATTATGTCAAAACACACAGCTTAAAAAATTATGACATATTAGTCTTCCGACACCGCAGTAACATGATGTTCACATTAAGGGTCTTTGACAAGGTGACATGTTGTGAAAAGATACATCCTTATAGTTCTCCTACGGATGTTGAAAAAAATCTCTGTACTTCCTCCGGGTCATGCCGTCGGCTGTGCTGCTTCCCCCTCCTCTTCCTGTCCACTTTTTCTTCCCCGACTCTATACTTGAGCTGGATATCATATGTGGCTGAGAGAGTCAAATAAGAAGTAGGGAAGTAGGGAGGAGCAGATGGGTCCAGAGCCATGGTGGAGGAGAGGAGAAGGAAGATGCTTGATCAGAACGGAGGAATGGATGGATGGAAGAGAACTAGAAAGCATTGATCCTTTCTGTTGTGGGAACTGTGAAGAGTGAGAAAGGAGAGGGGGTCTTTGATTTTTGCGTTCATCATCATTAGAGGGAGCAGCACTGGAAAAGTTGTGATGTTGATAGCATGAGAGAGGGAGAGGGGGAATGGAGGGACGGAAGTGGCTGCATGCCTTTGGCTTACTCGAGCGGTATTCGTGCGTCAGATAAAATAGCAAAAATTTAATTTTTCTTTAAGTATGAGAACGGATGGCTCAGAACACAACCCAAAATTCATTCTAGCATACATTAGTGTGAATCACCTATGTTTTGTAGATATGGTGTAGTATACGTTCTTATCGAATCTAGTATCTAGTATCTGAAGAATGTAACAGAATCAAGATGAACTCACATAATGTAGTCCTAAAACATCATCTACTACTATATAAGATATAGTGATAGGTTGACGTATCATCATTGTCGAGGGATGAGGGTCGAAGGACAGTCAACTTTATCTACGGCTACATAGTTTCTGCCTCGCCATTCGAATGGCTGCAGGGATTATGTCCTGATCACCATATCAAACCGAAGATTAATACAAATAGAGCTGGTGCCAAAATACAGAATCCAAATTACAAAATACAGAATCCAATCCCTGGGTTCGCCGAAAATACACAAACAAAGATTGACACACAGTTCTAATTCATATGTGTTTTAAGTGTGAGAACGGATGGCTCAGAACACAACCCAAAATTTATTCTAGCATACATTAGTGTGAATTATCTATGTTCTGTACATATGGTGTAGTATACGTTCTTATCGAATCTAGTATCTAGTATCTGAAGAATGTAACAGAATCAAGATGAACTCACATAATGTAATACTAAAACATCATCTACTACTATATAAGATATAGTGATAGGTTGTCGTATCATCATTGTCGAGGGATGAGGGTCGAAGGACAGTCAACTTTATCTACGGCTACATAGTTTCTGCCTCGCCAGTCGAATGGCTGCAAAAACTATGTCCTGATAACCATGTCGTACCATAGATTAATGCAAAAGGAGCTGGAGCTGGAGCCAAAATACAAAATACAGAATCCAATCCCTGGGTTCGTCGAAAATACAAAAACAAAGATTGACACACAGTTCTAATTCATATGTGTTTTAAGTGTGAGAACGGATGGCTCAGAATACAACCCAAAATTCATTCTAGCATACATTAATGTAAATCATCTATGTTCTGTACATATGGTGTAGTATACATTCTTATCGAATCTAGTATCTAGTATCTGAAGAATGTGACAGAATCAAGATGAACTCACATAATGTAATACTAAAACATCATCTACTACTATATAAGATATAGTGATAGGTTGTCGTATCATCATTGCCGAGGGATGAGGGTCGAAGGACAGTCAACTTTATCTATGGCTACATAGTATCTTCCTCGTCAGTCGAATGGCTACAGGGACTACGTCGTGATCACCATGTGGTACCGTAGATTATTGCAAATATAGCTGAAGCTGAAGCCAAAATACAGAATCCAAAATACAAAATACAGAATCCAATCCCTAGGTTCGCCGAAAATACGAAAATAAAGATTGACACACAGTTCTAATTCATATGTGTTTTAAGTGTGAGAACGGATGGCTCAGAACACAACCCAAAATTCATTCTAGCATACATTAGTGTGAATCATCTATGTTCTGTACATATAGTGTAGTATACGTTCTTATCGAATCTAGTATCTGAAGAATATAACAGAATCAAGATGAACTCACATAATGTAATACTAAAACATCATCTACTACTATATAAGATATAGTGATAGGTTGTCGTATCATTATTGTCAGGGAGGAGAGTCGAAGGACAGTCAACTTTATCTACGGCTGTATAGTTTCTGCCTCGCCAATTGAATGGCAGCAGGGACTATGTCCTGATAACCATGTCGTACCATAGATTAATGCAAAAGGAGCTGGAGCTGGAGCCAAAATACAGAATCTAAAATTTAAAACACAGAATCCAATCCCTGGGTTCGTCAAAAATACAAAAACAAAGATTGACACACAGTTCTAATTCATATGTGTCTTAAGTGTGAGAACGGATGGCTCAGAACACAACCCAAAATTCATTCTAGCATACATTAGTGTGAATCATCTATGTTCTGTACGTATGGTGTAGTATACGTTCTTATCGAATCTAGTATCCAGTATCTAAAGAATGTTACAGAATCAAGATGAGCTCACATAATGTAATACTAAAACATCATCTACTACTATATAAGAGTTAGTGATAGGTTGTCTATCATCATTGTCGAGAGATGAGGGTCGAAGGATAGTCAACATTATCTATGGCTACATAGTTTCTGCCTAGCCAGTCGAATGGCTGCATGGACTATGTCCTGATCACCTTGTCGTACCGTAGATTAATGCAAATAGAGCTGGAGCTGGAGCCAAAATACAGAATCCAAAATTTAAAATACAGAATCCAATCCCTGGGTTCGCCGAAAATATAAAAACAAAGATTGACACAGAATTCTAATTCATATATGTTTTAAGTGTGAGAACGGATGGCTCAGAACGCAACCCAAAATTCATTCTAGCATACATTAGTGTGAATCATCTATGTTCTGTACATATGGTGTAGTATACGTTCTTATCGAATCTAGTATCTAGTATCTGAAGAATGTAACAGAATCAAGATGAACTCACATAATGTAATACTAAAATATTATCTACTACTCTATAAGATATAGTGATAGGTTGTCGTATCATCATTGTCGAGGGATGAGGGTCGGAGGACAGTCAACTTCATCTACGGCTACATAGTTACATGAGCTAGTCGTCGCGAAACGTCGCTATGACGTCGCTAATAGTGACTAATTTAGCGACGTTAGTATGAACGTCGCTAAATTCTAATTATATTTCCCCACCAATTCATTTCCCCCTATTTTATTCTCTCACTCTCTCTCCTCCCCCTCCGGCGCTCTCACTCTCTCCGGCGCTCTCACAGTACTAATTCATATCTATTTAAATGTGAGAACGGATGGCTCAGAACACAACCCAAGATTCATTCTAGCATACATTAGTGTGGATCATTATGTTCTGTACATATGGTGTAGTATATGTTCTTATCGTATCTAGTATCTGAAGAATATAACAGAATCAAGATGAACTCACATAATGTAATACTAAGATATCATCTACTACTCTATAAGATATAGTGATTGGTTGTCATATCATCATTGCCGAGGGATAAGGGTCGGAGGACAGTCAACTTTATCTACGGCTACATAGTTTCTGCCTCGCCAGTCGAATGGCTGGAGGGACTATGTCCTGATCACCATGTCGTACCATAGTTTCTGTCTCGCCAGTCGAATGGCTGCAGGGACTATATGTCCCGATCACCATGTTACCAATTAATCAACCAACAAAACTACTTGTTACAAATATCGACACTATCGGTACGTTCGAGTCGAAGTATCATATTTTTTTGGTGTCGAAAAACAAATAATTATTACTAAATTATCAGATATTTTTGGCACTATCGGTGCCCCTAACCAAGCCCCCCTACACCACCCCTAACCCGAACCCTAACCCTCCACTCCCCCCTGCTCCCCTTCCCCAGCTGCCCCCACCCCCCTGCTCCCCTCCCGCAGCTGCCACACATACCCACCCCTAACCCGAACCCTACCCCTAGCTCCCCTCCCCCAGCCGCCCTCGTCCCCCCTGCCCACCCCCCCCAGCCACCCCCCCCACTCTCCTCCGAACCACCCGCATCCCCCCTGCCCCTTCCTCCGAGCCACGTGCACCCCCCAACCACCAACAACCAAAATAGTCGGAGAAAGAGAGACAAAAAGAGAGAGAGAGAGGGAGGAGAAGTGTACCACATACCGAAGAGGAAGGAGAGTCGTCGGAGAAAGTGAGAGTCGTCGGAGAGAGTGAGAGCGCCGAAGAGAGTGAGAGCGCCGGAGGGAGGGGGAGAGAGAGTGAGAGAGTAAAATGGGAGGAAATGAACCCTAACCCGAACCCTAGCTCCCCTCTCCCAGCCGCCCTCGTCCCCCCTGCCCCACCCCCCAGCCACCCCCACTCACCCCCCAACCACCCGCATCCCCCCTGCACCTCCCCCCGAGCCACCCGCATCCCCCCTGCACCTCCCCCCGAGCCACCCGTACCCCCCCAACCACCAACAACCAAAACAGCCGAAGAGAGAGAGAGAGAGGGAGGGGGAGAGTTACGTACCAGAGAGGGAGGAGAGTCATCGGAGAGAGTGAGAGTCGCCGGAGAGAGTGAGAGCGTCGGAGAGAGTGAGAGCGTCGGAGGGGGGGAGGAGAGAGAGTGAGAGAGTAAAATAGGGGAAAAAATAAATCGGTGGGGGGGGATATAATTAGAATTTAGTGACGCTATCATTACCATCGCTAAGTTAGTCGCTATTAGCAACATTGTAGCGACGTTCTGCGACGACTAGATCACGTAACTAATATACGTCGTTGTCATGTCGTTATTTGCGTCGCTAGAAGCGACGGTAACTGACGTTTCATTTATACGTCGCTAATGTACACAATTTAGCGACGTTTTGCTAACATCGCTAAATTTACGTCACCAATTAAGCAGATTTTAGTAGTGGCTGTTGTTGTGGCTGGGATGATACCACCCTAGTTGGAGGATGATGTTGATGCTGGATTTGAAGGGTCTTTTAAGAAATATTAGGAAGGTTTGATGGTTCTTGATGACTACCATCTCTACCTCTCTCTTTGGAAGCTACTTTCTGCCTTAGGATAGATTCTTAACACCTAGCTGTATTCAAGATATCTGTATAGGATGTTGGGTCTACTGACGCTGTCAAACTCTGTAACTTGTAATTCAATCCAAAATGGAACTTCTCCGCCTTCTCTTCTTCTGTAGATACAAGAGTAGGAGCAAAACGACTCAAACGACTAAACATTAGGTCTAAAACAAAGTCGAACTCAGAGATCCTACTGAATCCCAATATAAAATCTCAGAATATATCCTATAACTAAAATCAAAACTACAAACCGAGATCAATTTGATGATAGTTAATATCAAACTAACTCAATACAAGATGGATACCCTAATATTACTCAAACCCGATACTACCCATCCGATTCGAGATTCCTATTTTGAATACAAACTCGAACAAAACCCAAAGACTGGAACCTAAATACAATATCAAAATCTAAACCTAAATAGCAGGTTAAAATAGATATACAAATCGAATTCAACTCAAATATATCAACCAAAACCCGAAAATCCAACTCAACACCCCAAACGCACAATACACAACTAGAACTCACAAAACTTGGCAAACACAAAGGTGTATACGTGTGTGACATGCACGAGTACTTACGTGGTCGAATCCATGTCCGTATCGTGTCTACGGAGTGCGTATCGGAAAACCCGGATACGCGTGTATTGACAAGTGTACGTGCACGTGCGTTTTCGCTCAATTGAACGCCAAACGCAACACGAGGAGCCTCGTGCTCGTGCACGTAGATAGGTGGGGTCAAGGTCTAGGTGTAGGACACACTGACATGATACCACGTTGTGTTCATGCGTCGCAGGACATGCGAACCCGTACGGTTGTGTGCGCGCACGTGCGGCCTCGTTGGCGCGTGTCGAGCCCCGTGGCTCGCGACACGAGACACATCGTGTCTCGGGGTTGGGTTCTTGGGTAGCCTAGGTCTAAGGATTCATGCTCTTGCTCCTGGAATGGGTCCTCGTCGTGTCGTGTTCGCGAACGAAGGCCGTATCAGCGGTAATTTCTGGCGCGTGCACAGTTCTGGCTAAACCGTGCGCGTTGGATTTCTCCTCGCAAGCTCCACGAAACGTCGTGAAATTTTGGGAGCATATGGACAGAGGTTGCCCCCATGTGTCCAAAAAATTTCATATGAAACGGAGTCCTGTGCGTCGAGTTATGACGCACAGAAATAGGGCATCGTGCACGCGTGTCCGTGCCTCGTGCACACGTGTCCGTGTCCGATTCGGACACTGAAATCGTGTCGAATCAAGATCCATGTCCGTGCCTCCAGTCCAATGCCTCCGATTCCTCGCTAGCAAGTCTCCAGCAGGTTCCTCTCCTCCTAACAGTTGCAATGCACTTCGTTTGGAAGGATTTGGGTGAGAAACGAGAGAAATAGACTTTTAAAGGAGAAGGAAAAAAGTAGGGTTTTTGAACTTGTGACGGCTACTAGATTTTTCACAATGAGAAGGGGGCTCTTGTTTGGCCGACCATAGCATAGGGGATTAGGGTTAGGTTTTGGTCATGGGTGAAACACTTCTCAAGTTGCTTAAAAGCCCAATAACAAAAAGGCTAAAAATGCTATATGAAAAATAACTTAAAAAATGATTTAAAAGCTTCCTAAAATGGACAATAGCTCTAAATTAAAAATCTAAAAATCCAATTAAGTTTCTAGTTACATTATTAGGCTTCTAATCAAGGTTGACTAAGGTTATACCAGCTTCTACTACCAAAGACATCAATCAAAGCTACACAACAATCAATTTAATTAATAAATTAATAAAATTCAAAATTAGCACATAATGACTAAAATACCACTAATTAGAAAAAGTGAGTGTGGCAAATCTATCCTCCATAAAATAATTTCATCCTCGAAATTAAAGACAAAACTGAACAGATGAGAAGGATAGAAAAATCATACCTCAAGGCTGAAAAAGATAAGGGTATTGCTCGCGCATCTCATCCTCCCTCTACCAGGTAGACTCACCTGGAGACTGATGCCTCCATGCTATGTGAACCAAGGGTATCGTTTGGTTCCTCAGCACCTTCTTTCGTCGATCCAGAATCTCCACAGGTTGTTCTGGATAACTAAGAGTAGAGCCCACCTCGATCTCGAAATGATCCAGTACATGGTTGGGGTCTGCCACATACCGTCTCAACTGCGACACGTAGAATACGTTATGGACTCCCTCTAATGCAGGAGGCAAGTAGCACGGACAAAGCTTTCCACCACCACCAAAGTGAATAGTACCATGCGTCGGAGATATCCTCAGGAACACCAGATCTCCAACCTAGCACAAACATGGTCTCAAACTTAACTATAACAATCATAAGATCAAACAAAAATCACAAAACAAACAAAATCCTAATCCTAAGTCTAAGCTGTACCTCAAACTACAATGGTCTTCGATGGCTATCGGCCTAATGCCGCTGTCTGTCCTGCGTCACGCGAAGTCGATCTCTGATGAGCTTCACCTTCTCAGCTGCGTCAACAACCATCTCATGTCCCAATAAAGCTTACTCTCCAAGATTATCCCAAGATAAGGGAGTACGACATCTACGCTCGTACAACGCCTCGAATGGTGACATCCCAATGCTGGCCTGGAAACTGTTGTTGTAAGCAAACTCCACCAAATACAAATAATCCTTCCAGGAACCTCTAAAATCTAGGACACAAGTCCGCAGCTTGTCCTCGAGTGTTTGAATAGTCCTTACTGACTGTCCGTCCATCTGAGGGTGATATGCAGTACTAAACTTAAGCTGAGTGTCCAAAATAATATGCAGACTCTGCTAGAAATAGAAAGTAAAGCGACTATCTCGATCCGAGACAATGCTCACCGAAACTCCATGAAGTCCGATAATCTGACGTACGTACATCTCTGCTAACTTTTCTGTAGACAAACCCACTTTGAATGGCAAAAAATGGGCCGATTTGGTCAACCTGTCTACGATGACCCAAATTGCGTCTTCTTCTCCTGGTGTATGTGGCAATCCTGAAACAAAGTCCATCGTAATGTGCTCCCACTTTCACTCCAGAATGGGAAATAGCTGTAATAGTCCTTCTGGCCTCTGCCTCTCATTTTTAACCTGCTGACAGACTAAACATCTGGCTACGAAGCGTGCTATCTCCCGCTTCATCCTATACCACTATACATACTCTTTCAGATCTCTATACATCTTGTTGGCACCTGGATGCATAGAGTACTGAGAACGATGGGCCTCCTGCATAACCCGCTCCTGAAGGTCTACACTAGGCACACACAGTCTGGAACCGTGCCTCAAAGAGCCATCCTCTGCAATAATAAACTCATCCATAAGTCCTGTTCGAGCCTACTCTCGAATACACCACAGAGTAACATCGTCGAACTGAGCCGACTTGATCATCTCTATCAAGTTCGACTGAATTTACAGTCCCTACATCTGTATCTCAACTCCCAGCACTATCACCTCGATCCCTAGGCTCTCCAAATCTGCTAACAAGTGACGATCCACCATCAAGCACATGGCCATTGGATACCTACTCAAGGCATGGGCAACCACGTTGGCTTTCCTGGATGATACTGCAACGAAATGTCGAAGTCCTTCATCAATTCCAACCATCTCCTCTGCCTCATGTTGAGCTCCTTCTGTGTAAACACATACTTCAAGCTCTTATGATCAGTGAAGATCTCTACACGCTCTCCGTATAAATAGTGCTTCTACAACTTGAGAGCAAAAATAATTGCCGCCAACTCCAAATCATGGGTAGGGTAATTCTTATCATGTGGATGTAATTGCCTGGATGCATAGGCAATCACCTTTCCATACTGCTGCAAGACACAACCCAGACCCTTCTCTGAGGCGTCACTGTAGAGAGTGAAACCGCCTAATCCTGATGGCAATGTCAGAATCGGGGCTATCTTCAGTCGCTGCTTCAACTCATCAAAAGTAACCTGACATTCCTCTGACCAGATAAACTCTGCGTCCTTCTGGGTTAGCCTAGTCAATGACTCTGTAACCCAGGAGAAATCTTGAACGAACCTCCTATAGTAGCCTGCCAATCCCAGAAAGCTCCTGATCTCCGCAAATGAACTCGGTGCTGTCCACGCCTCAACTGCTCTGTTCTTCTACGGGTCGACTGAGATTCCATCTCCGGTCACAACATGACCTAGGAAATCAACTCGATCCAGGAAGAACTCACACTTCGAGTGGTTGCCATAGAGCTGCTCCTTCCTAAGAGTCTCCAGAACTACTCTCAAGTACTCCTCGTGCTCTTTTGGGGTCTTTGAGTACACCAAGATGTCGTCGATGAACACCACCACGAACTTGTCTAAGTACTGGTGGAATATATTATTCATCAGATTCATGAACACCGTCGGGGCGTTAGTTAACCCAAACGGCATCACCATGAACTCAAACTGGCCATACCGTGTCCTGAATGATGTCTTCGGAATATCCTCCTTCTTTACTTTCACTTGATGGTAACCCGACCTCAGATCAATTTTGGAGAATACCTTCGCTCGTTCAACTGATCGAACAGATCATCGATCCTCAACAACGGGTACTTGTTCTTGATCATAAGGTTGTTGAGTGCCCTGTAGTCGATACACATCCGTACCGACCCATTCTTCTTCGGCACAAAGAGTACCGATGTACCCTATGGTGAAGAACTCGATCGGATGAAGCATTTGTCTTACAACTCATCCACCTGCTTCTTCAACTCTACTAGCTCGCTGTTGCTCACTCTATAGACGTGCTGAGATATCGGCTCTGTGCCGGGCACCAAATCTATAGAGAAATCCATATCTCTGTCCGGAGGTAACCCTGGCAACTCCTCCAAAAATACATCCATGAACTCAGCTATCAATGGATGTGGCACACTCTGCTCCTCTACTGAAACTCCGTAGAATACTCCGCTGCTCTACTCCACCTCCCGTCTGGTGAACTTGAACTCTGGCTCTCCTGACACTCTGAAAAGAACTCTACCACCACGACAATCTATACTGGCATGGTGTCTGCTCAACCAATCCTTCTCGAGTACAATATCGTAATTCGGTAATGGCATTACGAGCAGAATCACATCCAGTTCTCGGCCTCCCAAAACTACTCTCCGATCTTTACAAATATCACGGATGAGGATGATACCACCCAGTCGTGATCTTTCAAGTCCTAGGCAACGATTCAGAAGAAAGCTTGTGTCTAATAGCAAATGATACATACACAAAACTATGGGAAGCCCCCTAATCAAACAAAGCAAATACGGAAAACGGTATAATCAAAGGAGGACAATTTATTTCAAAAGAAGGCAATTAGCAGCAAGAATTAGATAAGAGTTTTTCTAATGTGATTGAGTACCTTAACTTATATCCTATATCCTATATCCTACTGCAGGCTGTAGTGATACTCTAGTTCGAGCACCACTACAAAATCGTACTAGTTGCGACTCTGGACCTGCATGGGCCACCACTAAAAATGTGTTACGACCCACACCCGGTGTAAGGGCACGAGAAGTGGGCATGTCCATCATACGCCGCAGTGTCGACGGTAGAACGCTGTCCTAGGTCACAACATCTAACAATATAACCATACTTGTACAATGATATACGCTCCAAAATGAGGACAATAT
>JANAVB010015600.1:6004397-6299450 GCA_029216955.1 Iris pallida
ATAATGAATGGAGCTAGATGTCCTCCTGATTTTTAGTACAAGTTGATTAGATTCTAAATAATAACAATTAACTAATTTAACTATTTGCCAACTAACAATTCCCACTAATTAACATACTATTTATTTCTAATATAAGTTAACTATGCATCCATTTATCATTTTCCAGAAATTAGCTAAGTAAGTAAGGCTTAGCAACATCTTATAATTATTAGTCTACTTATGAAAATACTTACAGTTTTTAAAGTAAATAGTAAAAGGTAATTCAAAGAAAATGGTTGGGACATAATTTTCTTAATATTAGCTAGCCTAGCATTATTCTAAGCTAAATCTCCAGTTTTGAATAATAGAATAAGTTACTCAACTTTTGAAATGAAAGAGGTTCATAGCATACTGGAACTAAGCACCCATATATGCCATTTGCATGATTTGAAGACAACCCAATTAGCTCCCTTACTTAGACGAATTCAAATTCACAAACCAAAGGATTATATTAATCATGCCAACCTGCAATAACCAACTTAACTATACCACTCTTGGCCAGCACTACTCTTGGCCAAGCCGCAGCCCCATTAATATACCTATAACCAACTGTACAGAAAATGTACCACCAACCCAGCAAGAATATTATGCAACCCAGTCTAGCAAATCTAAAACCAAAAGCTTAACAAACAAAAACACAAAACCAAGATTCAGAGGCAAACCCAAGCATCGTACCCACACCAACACTAGGTCACGTCACAAACTAAACTTCAACCCAACATGCTTGCAATGTTTATAACCCAGCAACAACTAACCAATCGACCACATGCAAAAATACTCAAAAGTTCTATTTAACCAAATATACCAACCTGCAAAGCCAACTCTAACCATACTAATATAGTCATCCACCAGCAAAAGACTATAACAGAACCTTAATTTTTGAATGTAACAGCTACTCCAAAACCAAACCCAGGAAAATATATATACATACAATGATATAAAACCAAAATAACCTACACCTGCTTATTCAAACTAACGACAAAGCCCCCGCTCAATGGCTATGAGCCCAGATTCAAATGTTTACAGAAGAGAGAAAATACAGGAATCAGTATTGGATTATTACAATCAAATATAAAATCAAGTATTATGCAAGCTGCAATTGTTCTTCCTCCCTTGACACCAACCACGGACGCGGCCAACACAATCTAATCAACCCCACACCTTGTCCAAATGCGAAACAACTTCACATACGTAACCGCTACTCGTGAGACTGTCCACCCTGTACTGGCAAGGATTAAACGAGACACGACCCCTACAATGGACAAGAACAAGATACACATATATCACACGCAGGTCTGCTCTCCACGCCTGACCCCATCAAACTAGAATCGGAGCATTGCAAAACTTTGATATTAGAGAAATGGAATGTTACCTGGGTATTCCGATTTGATCTGGAGCGAAGTCCCATCCCCACAGTGTCAAACACGACCCCGCCGTATCTAATCGGTGATCTTGAGTCCCTTGGGGCCATTCTTGGCAAGAACTCGAATCCACAGTCGATACGAAATACTCTAGCAACGAACTATCGATTATGGATCCGATAAATCAATAGGAGAGGATTTAATTTGAAATTAACAAGATCGGATCTACAACTTCAGATATGAAGACCTAACATTGATCAAGTAGACTTACCGAGTGTTGCACCTCAAGATTGGAGAAGACGACGATCTCTCGGAGTCATATGTCGCTGTCAGAGGGGCACCACCGGAGTGGACTGTCTCAAACCGCTGTGAGCTTTGTGGAGTTGCAGTGGTGTTGACACACCCCAACGTCGTCACCATGGAAGTCGATTTCACATCGTTGGCCGCCTTCATGTCCATCAGTAAGGGAAATGACGAGCTCGCACTGGTGAGATGAAAAGAGCCGAACCCTAGCCGCTGGGGGAGACGACCAGACGTTGCCGGAGAAAGAGTTGTGCCGCCGAGGGAACGATGTTGCCGTCGCTGGAACGAGAGCCCTCGCCATGGTCAGATTTCGTAGAGATTACGGTTAGGGTTAGGGTTCAGTCTTTGATTTGTGGGAAAAAGAATGGAGCTCAGAACGAAATGAAGTAAAAGTATTATTCTCTCTCCAGTATTCAAATTTTAATGTGTAACCGATCTTACAAAAACCCCCCTCCACCTAAAGGCCATTATGTAGGAAAGACCCCCCCTTTTCATTAATTACAAAAGTTATAGAAAAATTAGTTAGAAAATGGTTAGGAGAATTTGAAAAATGGGGACCACTCCAATTCCTTATAACAAGCTAGGTGTTCCCTCCCAAACTATAAATTCTAATTTTTCTCCAAAATAGTTATAAGATTTATTATTCAAATATTTGTGTAACCAAAATTATTTATTTAGAAAGCAATTTTAAATTCCAGAAAGTGGAAAGTGGGGGTACACGCCTATATAAATAATCATTAGTCCCCTCTTGCCTCTTTTATTGCAAACCCTAATCCTAAGTTTTGTTCCTCTCCAAATTTTCCCTTTCACCAAATAACCTCCAAATTCTGCCAAATCAATTGTATTGCACTCCCTAGTGTAGAGGAGGTCTATATTGGCTAGCTAGCAAGGATTGGAAACAATTTGACCATTGGAGCTTGGTTGAGATCTAGATGTAGGAGCTTTCATTGATATTCTAACTCTCAATAGGTAATGACCTCTAAACCTATTAATTTCCAGATTTCTCACCATAGATGCATTCATTTAGGTCCCCCTAGCCTTAGGCTAAGTTTGGGTTCAAATTGAACTCATTTGGTGTGCGTATCGCAAGAGTATCGGAGGGGTATTTCATGTTTTTGACGAAATACCCCTTAGGACTTTTTGTTCTCTATTTTCTAAATAAAATATATATTTGGAATGCCAATGATCTGTAGATTATGTATGTGCTTGATTGAGTTGATTTTGAGATGGTTTGGTGGCTTATATTGGACACGAGGACACTCGGCTTGGTTCGGCCAGTCAACAGTGATTTGCCCTGCTGCCTAGAGCTAATATCAAGATCCGTGACCTATAATTTTGCATTCTAGTCACTTCTACAGATAGGCTAGATGACTGACCCCTGACCTTAGGCTCATGGTTGTGAGCCATGGCAGCCACTGCATGGATTTCTATGTACAGTCGAGAGCCCCATGTTCTGTGTAGACCACATTTGACCTTGTCCAGTCGACCACTAATTGAGGTATCAGTTCATTAGTGTTCTGCTCTGGCATAAGAAGTATCAGGCCCTAATATTCTACATTCCTATTGCCCTGTATATCCGCAATTCAATCCAGTCCATTCGTACCTTATTTTATTCTGTCCCTGTCACGAACCGTACCCGCTTTTCGAATACGAAGCGTGTCCAAGCCTAGCCTACGCCGCAATGTCGGCGGTAGAACACTGTCTATAACTTACAAGTCACTGAATCTAGAATCACATGGCAATCTATATCTCATCCATAGAATAATCAAGACACAACCAAGATCAATGAATATCCACGAATCTGGTTAATAAAGAATATAAACTGAATATTTTCAAGAATCCAGGTCACGTCCGGTGGACACAAATCTACTACCAATAGACGTAATAAAGCAAAGACATGAAATAACTAACTGAGTCTAAACTACAAATCAAATAACGACCTCAACTGCAAAGGCACCGTGGTCTGATACTGGCTCACAACTGCTCGTCGGCTCCTGGCTCAAACTCAGCTAAACCTGAAGAGATCATCAGGTCCTCTGTGGACTAACAAGATACATAAAAATGAGCCTTTCTAACTGTTTATCATGTATGGAGAAAACCCAGAATAAAATAGAACTAATAAAATAAAGGTACACGAATCGGTGAACTGATTACGCATAAACGAACTGCTGGACGAAACGAGAGAACACATGTCACTGGCAACGGATAGCCAATCGAATACACAAATCCTCGCCCCTAGTGTGGACTCACATGTTAGCTTTAAGAATCATTCTCGTCCTTAGTGTGGACTTGCAAGTGTGGACCAATAACTACTAACCCTCGCCCCTAGTATGGACTCGCAGGTTAGCTTCAAGAAATCAAGACAAAAAGGTATAGTAGTTCAGTTTATGACTTTTCGTCCTATGACACGACCCAATCAAGTATAAGAGAGAAACATATCCAATATGAACTATAAGGCTAACTGTGAACAAGTGTCACGCCCCAGAGCCAGAATACTAGAGAGCGAGGGACGGACACAGCCAGCTACGTACATTGAAGTAAATCTCACCTCGCAATACGGTCATGGCTGTCGAGATGCATTAGGGTTTACTACAAGCCATCAGTCTCTTAAGATCAAGAACAAGCCTAGTGTGTCAATCTCAAGCAAGTAAGTAAATGTAACAAGATGGTAGATCATCAGACATACAAAGTAAGGCATCCCATACATTACATATTCAGATGATCATGAAGCTAGTCATACAAAATGTGAAGACTAGCAAGAGTTTAAGTTATACATGATCAACCCTAGGATTTGTCAATTATGTTACAGCCCGTAGGCAGACAGTAAGTAAAGTTGCAAATGAGCTAACACTTGCTCGACGGCTAAACGTCTCAAAAGAATATTTTTACAGTAGAATGGGAGAGCAAAATAAGAACCCACACATTGCCAGGATTCCTTCTAGTGGTCACCATCTGGCAGGAAAGCTGGAAGATCCTCGGAAGCTGTTCCGAAATCTGGCCATACAAAACCAGCTGAGTCAGACCCCAGAAAGAGCAAGTACCACAAAGGAGGCTTCACTTAAGAACTAAAACCAGCATATCAACACATAAAATCATAGGTAAAAATAACATAAGACATGAGTTAAAGAGAATAGGATCATAAACGATAAGATAACTAAAGGACTATTCCGGTAACCAAGTTACAACCCGTAAACCAAACAAGGACCGGGGTTGTAACCCTTCACCTGAACAGAACTTAGCCTCTAACCAATGATCAATAAAGTAAAGCATATACAAGCATGTCCAGAGATAGCCATGTACTGGGTCTAGACAAGACTAGACAAGATGGGACTCCAATCAACATTCACGGCCAAGCAAGAGTACAGCTTGATAGTTAACTAGCTAGGGTTATCACAAGCCTAGTTACTAGCAAGATGTAATAAGATATTCCTACGGCCACAAGCCCTGCAGACTATCCAGGTTATCCAGAAGCAAGGTTCATGTTAAGAGTTGTCTTGACTTGTTAGGTAACTTGGATGCAACACATGACAGTGTGTATAGTAATCGTTTCATGTAGTGTCCCACATAACAGTGAGCTGGAAATGTACCATACTCGTCGGCAGGCTACAAGTCCATAAAAGAAGACGCCCAGATAACGGGATTGCCTGTAGCCGGAATACCTCTCTATATGCTCTACATGATCAATCTAGTGATTAACCTAGTCAGATTCAGTATGAATCCTTGACCGTGGTAACCAGGGATACATGTTCTAGACATGATGCGAGACAAGACTGGTAGCTTTTACAAGCACATACAATACATTCACCCACGGTGTTCAAGAAAAGAATTTACTAGCATATCAAGTTAGCCGTCGCAACAGCGTTCATGGATTATATGTCAAGGTTACTTATCAGGGGTGCACCATAACGGATCACCATCATGTATGGCATGTCATGTTCTTGTTTGGAGTGCGCCACGACGGACTACTATCATGTCATGTTACTTGTCATGTTCTTGTCTGGAGTGTGCCACGACGGGCCACTATCATGTTATGTTACTTGTCATGTTCTTGTCAAGAGTGCGCCACAACGGGCCCCTGTCATGTTTCATTACTTGTACTTATTACTTGTTAGAGAGGTACCACGACGAGCTGCCATCATGGTTTATTACATGCCATTGATCATTTCGTGTTCACACATCATGGTTATGATCATATCAGATCATCATGTAAGCAAAAGAGACATATCCTGAGTGCGCCCAACGGGCCATCGATGTATGGAAGACAACATAGCTTAGAGCATATATAGAAAAAGTACATGTCGTGACAAAAGAGAAAATGCCAAATCATTATGTGCCCCAAGGCTATGCGTCCACGGGGTTTCATGTGCCTACATAAAGGCTAACATTATGCAGAGTCATGCTAAGCCGTGTCACGGCTTGCACAAATCGTGCCACGATTTTCTATTTAACAAAAACATAGAAAGCCATGCCACGATCAAACAAAATCGTGCAAATCGTGCCAAGTCGTGCCAAGTCGTACTTCGACTTGCATAAGTCGTGCCGTGTCGAGTAGTGCCATGCCTAGCCGTGGCACGCACGAGTCATGTCGTGTCATGAAGATCAATAGAGAGAAAATCGTATAAAATCACAATTCATAAAAGATGCGATAAGCCGAAACATGCAAAACCAAAGCATGAGGATCATGGGCATCCATGTGCCCAAGTGAAGGAGACTTATGCACCGACATGGGGGCTCCTATGCGCCCACATGGGGGAGGCTATGCGCCCAAATATGGGTGCCTACATGGCCAAGGCACTTGCATGGCCAAGTGCCAAGGAATGGAGAAGGGGTTTGTGCATTACGGGTGAAGGCCATGTGCCATACCCAAGTCATGCACCCATACTGGCTTCATGTATACGCCCACTAGGAGGGGAATACACTCTATGCACCCAAGCATGAGTGCCCTATGCGCCCAAGCAGCCAAAGGCTAAGGGTGAATGAATGCAAGGAGACAAGTCGTGAAGGCTTATGCGCCAACACAAGACTATGCTCCCACATGTGGCACCCTATGCGCCCACATAGAGGCATATGTGCCCACATGAGTGGAAGAAATGCTTTGGATGCATGACAGGTCCATGCGCCCAAGCAGTGCACTGTTCGTCTTCCCGACGAATCCGGGAAGAACGAACCATGGCCGAAAACTTCAAAACTCCACCATTTCTCCGTCCGGAGTCCAAATTCGGACTTCTTTAGGTCAAAATAGGGTAGAACGAAATTCTCTACCACATGGAACCATCAAAACATGCAAATGAAGAAGTTAAATAGATCAAAACTTCAAGTTTCTGAAAAAGACAATTTTCTAGATCTACAAAAATCTATGCTTCAAAATAAAAAAATTCCAAGTTCTAAAGTGGAAGAGAATCATGAGGAGAGAGATTTTTAATGGAGGAGGAGAGGTTTTTAATGGAGGAGAAGAAGACGAAGAAGTTATGAGGAATTATGAGGAGAGAGAAAAGTAGGTAGGGTTTATAAAAGGGGATTGTGGTAGGTAGGGGGTTAACATGTAGAACCAAAATAAACCAAGCCAACCAAAATAAACCAATTTAAACCATGATGAACCTAAACAAGATTAAATCAAAATCAGCTAGCAAGATAAGACAAGTAATAATACTAGACAAGATCTCGTACACGTATACTGGAAATACGTATATAAAAAATGGAGGTGACAACAAGGGCTATTTATCAATGAAGTAAACTACTAGCATGATATGAAAAAGCACATGTCAACAATAAATGAAAGAAACTGGATAATGAAAGACAGTGCATGTAAATAAAACTGTAAATAAAGCCAAGGTATACTTGCCTGGGGTCCTGAGCTATTGTACGGGACAAGTCCGAATCGAGTTCCAAGTACCTATTTTATATATTACAATGTTAATATACAATCTAGAAGTAATAGCAAAGTCACTTATTTATTTGTTGGGTTTCTAGGCCGTTCCTAAGTTTAACTTGTTTTTCTTGGTCATCTAAGTTACTTATAGTTCTTATCTAGTGTCTACTCATGTGTGTCTACCTCTGCTCTTCAAGTATGGTACTTCCTAGTATCTCTTTACTGATGTATCCTTGCTACCACAGGTATCCTTCTACCTATTTTTGCTATACCCTGGTTTCTAATCCTACTAGGTACACGCTCTAGTCTCGAATAGGACCAATCTAGTCCTTTCCTCATTTTATAGTCTTAACAATTTATAGATGGAGTATAAGCATCAGTAGCAGTAGAAGCAGCCATACATATTGCTGGGTTAATCTAAAGCTCCAGATTTAGGTTCTGGTTTAGGAAGAATATGGGTTCAAGTGTTCCCACCCACTGGTGCCAATCTGACACAAGGGATAGTCTATATAAATGGTACACACCCTCCTATATATTGTATCCCTATGTATTCTTATACGATCCACGGCAAATTACAACTTCATGTTACATGGGCCATATTATAATATCTGCACATTACTAGTACTGCTCCTATTGGTGTTATGATACTCTACTACAACTAGTAGCGTGGGAACTACCAACTACATTACCTATCAGGTATCATTAATTCAGGGTCAATTATCCAACTAAGGGTTTTCCCTTCATGACATGCCCCTTATATCACACGCCTATTACTGATATATCTTATATCTTTAACCTATGATATATGCATGGACTGAGGCATGCGGCAAACTGACATCTACCTGAACCTGGACCTGGACACTTATCAAAACCTGTAACCACTATGGGCATTCCCATGTACAAGTCAGGGTCTACTCTTCAATGGCTAAATAACTACATGGTTATCCGAGTGTGGTCTACACCTTTGTATCAGTTAGATTGCAAAGGACAGTCCACAAATCTATGTCTACAGAAAATCAAGGAAGATTTATGAGATGAGGACTTGATGTACCCTTGTCTTCTTGGTCCTATGGTAATATCTACAGGGTTTCTACCTCTGTACTGCGTCTCCCAATGACTATGGATGTAAGTCTAACTTGCCTTTGGTGTGGTGTCAATTTGGTATACAAAAAGTTCACATGTCAAAATCCTTCAGATACAAGGAAGACTTCTATTATAATTTTTAATGGTTCAAAGGGAGGTTCAAGTTAGTATCGAATTGAGGGATCACATGGCAGGACTAGTCTGATTTCAAAGGGAGAAACACCCTTCAATATCTAAGGGATACAAGGGAACTCTATGACACAGCTATTGGCTTTCCATATATGTGTATTTACATGTGCCTACCTATCCCAGAACCCTCGGCTAGTATCTGATACTCTATATCTCTCTTTTAGAACATTGGTTATATGCTGCAATAGGTATTACCAGTCCCGGGGCCCTTATGTTATTGATACATATTCATCTATACCATATTTTATGTCACTTATGATCCTCATTGCAGAATTTCTCGAACAGTTGACCTCAATAGGAGTTTGGTTCAAGAAGCATACCTTGTTGTTGCCTCCTTCTCCTTGAGAGGTTACTCAACGAATCCCACAAAGAAGATGGCACACGAACTCGGGTTGTTGTTCTGTTCGGCAGATGTGTAACGTCCCAGTCCTAAAATACGTAGGACTAGGAACGTAGATATGCCAGCTGTATACATAAGAAGTACACACCAATATATGGAAACCTCGTATGAATACATAAGCTGTAAAATACAGTAGAACCATAACTAATCTCATCCACACAAAATAAATAATAAAATATATAATATAATGATAATGAATTATCTTGATACAATATGTTGGGCGGAGACAAATCCACTACCAACAAGTAAAAACAAATACATGAGAAAAGAAATAATTTTGGCGAACGAAGCAAAGACGATCCAAGCGCAATCTTCCTCGAAGAAATGGAGATGGTCACGGCTAGTGCTAGAACACCTGCGAAAGACAAGAGCACACACCTGGCGAGATAACCAGGTCCTCAGAGGGACGTAACAAGACACATAATATCATGCCATATAAACTGAATAAATATTTCTCAAATAAATAAGTAAATTGAATTATGACATGGTCCAATACACACCTATTGAACTAGCTTACCATCCCACCAACAAAACAAGGACAGAAGATGATAAACTAATTCACGGTGACGTATCTTTCCATGCTATGAATCTAATATGGTATCCGGAGTCCAACAAGGTTCAATACCTTCTCATCGAAGTAGTACGCCACACCTACAACCGAACAAGAACAAGATGTGGCAAACTAATCCGCGACAAGTTATTGTTCTAAGCCACGGTCAGATACAAGTACCTAAACCAAAAGTACTCATACCTAACGGATAAAGGTGCCTAACCGTTCTAAGTGAAATGTAGTTAAGAATAATCTTTCCTACGCATGGGCCCTAGCTGAAATAGGATCGGCATGGTCCCTCCCTTGGGGCACCAGAGACCCAATCAATAAGAGCATAACGTTCCGCAGAACGCCAGTGGCCGTCAGTAATCATGGATCATCAATCCCGTATCTCCAGCGGAGCTTCCAGGTCACAAGGGAAAGTGCATCAAAGCCCATACGCTAAGGAATTGTCCTCCCCGCCCAATGCCTACTATGTTGTATCCACAACAGTAAACCGCTATAACCGCTAAGTCAAACTAGCATGCAATCTCTATTAGCGGTTAATCCTATCGCACGGCTTATACGTACCGATGGCCATCCAATCACGTATGTCCGTATTCTACATGCGACACACAACTTTGTGGTACAACGTGTCAAGGCCAATGAATGCAATACACAAAGGTGGTCCCTTAAATCTAGGTTTAATGTGTAAGAAAACTAATACATAGCAGAAAATATAAATGAACAATAAGTTCTAACAGGTTATGCCATGTATTATAGTTTATTTTGCATAAAGAAAATAAGAAATAATGCATGAAATATGAGCTAAAATAAATAAACAGCAAATGGCAAGGTGTCTTTTCTAATAGTACGCCTGGTGTGCTGCAATAATCAATGTGGCACGAACTACGACTTCGGGTAACAACTACACAAGATGACCTCTGATGGTGGCACGGACAGTTCCATTGGGTCCAGAAGCATCAAATTAGTTAGGTTTGACATAAGGTAGTCTAGAATTGGTGAGGGAATAGGAGTAATGAGATTTAGTCATGGACAAGGATTTATAACCGAAGAAATTTGAGAAAATAATAATAATACATATACGATTTTAAAAAATTATTTGTAATGTTTCGAAATATATTCTATTAGTAAAATAATTTGTGGAAAATACTTGAAAATCATAAATCGTTTTGGGGCAGGAAAAATCCTAAATTTATCAAGATATGATTTTTATAGGAAGCTATATTTTAATTAGATGAAAATATCACAATTATGGTTTATAAAAAAATTTTGAAAATAGACGTGAGGCTAAGTGCAAACTATATATAATTTTTGCTACAAAATACCTTGTAGAAAATGTACCTTTATTTACTAAAAACAATATAAATAATAATAATGAAAATAACTAAATGCTAATAAAGTATTGTTATTATTTTAAAATACTAATAAAGTTTTACCCAAATATATACTCACCAAAAATGCCTATATACTAACACGTATACATACATACATAATATAAAAACATAATGTATTATATTACACGAATATCTTCATTTCAGGTAATAAAAAAATAATAATAATAAGGATAATAATAATAATAATAATACAGAATAATAATAATAATAATAATAATAATAAAAATAATAATAATAATAATAATAAAATAAAAAATAAAATATCAGCAGTGTTACTGCTGCTCTTCTTCTTTTGTTGAAGGAAAGAAAGAGGAAGGAGAGAGAAAATGATTTGGGGGAAGGAAGAAGGAGAGAGAGGAGAAGGAGCTGAGAAAAAAGGAAGAGAAAAGAGCAAGGAGAAGAGGAGTCGATCGGTTCGTCGGGGTCGGGTCGGCCGGCCGGCGGAGCGCTGGGCGCAGGACAGAGGTTAGCGCGTGGCGCGGGCGGCGGTGGAGTTGAAGGGAGCGGGAGGACGACGGTTTCTCGGCGCTGAGGGAGGTCGGCGACGCTGTCAGCGCTCGCGACGTTGTGTCGAGGTGCGGGTGCGGCGGCGAAGGGCAGAGCGGTCGATGGTGGCGAAGTAGGTGGCGGTGGATGGTCGGGCAGGGGCTTCGATGGTGGAGGTGAGGGAGTCTCACGCGCGGAGGAACGGTAGAGCAGGCGACGGTCAAGTGGGTTCCGTGGCGGCGCTCCGCGGAGGCGGCGGCCGGGCACGACTCCGGTGGAGGTAAGCGTCGGTGGTGGTGGTGTTTTATTTTTCTTTTATTTTCTGGTGGTGGTGGGTTGGGCATGCCGCGACGATTGTCGCGGTGGCTACGGCGGTGACGATGGGGCTCTGGGAGGATCAGTCCGGATTTGGTAGTGGCGATGGTGTTGGGCGGGCGGTTTTGTTGGCAGATGACTTGGTACGGCGCTGACGGCTAGGTCATCGGGTCTGAGGTGCAGTGGGGTGGTGTCGGTGGTTGCTGCTGCTGCGGCCGGGGATGGCCGTGGCGGGGTGATGGGTTCCAGAGTCGAGGGTGGTCGGGTGAGGGGGCCAGGGCTGTACGACGGCGGTGGTGTCCGGAAGGATGGGTAGAAGGAGGTTGTCGGGGTTTTTCGACGGGTGGCCGTGGTGGTGGTGTGCTTGGTGTGGGGTGATGGCAACGGTGGTTGTGGTTGTGAAGGGCTGGTTGGAACATGGGAGTTGGTCAGGGATCGGGGAGCGGGTTCACCGTGATGGTATGCTAGCTAGGTGGCTGGGTTGGTCGTGGGTGGCAGACAATGACGGTGAGGGGATGATGGACAGAGAGTAGAGAAGAGGTGGTCGTCGGAGGGTCAGAGTCGACCGGGCAAAATGAGGATAGGTGGTTGTGGTGTGAGTCGTGGCGAGACAGAGGTGAACGGTCGGGGATGGCCGGGCTCGGCTAGGATTTGGAAATTAATATTTGTTGTTCATATCGGGGTGTGTCCGACACGGAGGAGATGGATTTGTATGTGTAAACTATGGAATAAGATGTGGACACCGACACGAAACACGACAATTATGGATGGAGAGAAATTTTTATGGATGCGAGAAATTTCTGGAGGAGTACCTGCCTATTTATAGGATGTGGAAATTCCCAGTTGGATAAGGATTATAGATATTTAAACCCAAAAATATATAATTCTCTACTTAATTTAAATCATTTTTAAAATAATTCAAATAAATTCCAAATTTAATCCAAATTTAATATAGATAAATCTAAATCCTTAAATTCAAATTTGTAAATCATCATAATTAATTTAAACAAATATCAACCGTTTTAAAATATATTTTTGTGAACACTAAAATTATAATAATAATTAATTTCAAAAATTATATTATTATTGAAAAATAATCTAATAAAACATTTATGAAATATATATGTACGCACGAAAAGTATTATTTTATTAATAGCTGTTTTTACGAAAAGACTTCTTATGAATAAAATAAATAAAATAACGGACTTGGAAATGTTGGTGTGACAGCTAAAATAATTATTGCATATATTATTTTGAAACTATAAAAATAGAAAAAAATTTCTAAAAATATGTACGCTCGCACATATTCGCACTCGTCGAGCAATTACGAAAACGAAATTTCACGCACGACGTATAATGCAACTACGCGACGTACAAATACAAAAGAATAAAAAATAATCAGTACAAATTTTATTTTTAAAAAAATATAGTAGAAATTTAGGGGTTTTACATCCTACCCAACTTAAGAGAATTTTGTCCTCGAAATTAAGAATTCGTAGGGGGTGAGAAGGCACAACGGTAGATAGAAGGGTTCTTCCTTAAATAGAAGATAAGATCACGGCATCATAGAAGGAAACGATGTATAATGAAATACTTGGTTTAGAAAAATCATGATTTCGATATCGTAGAAAATAAAATTACGGTTATAGGTTTGGTATTGCACGAGAGTTGATAATTGGTAAGCGAATTTGGCTCAAGATGAAACACGAAGGAAGCCTAGTGAGGAATGGAGTAGATTAAGATAAAATGATTAGTGACTTTGGAGAGATGGTTTCCTTAAAGAAGTTTATATGGTCGTAGTCTAGGTTGAGGATATGATTAAGAGACGATTGTAATCACTCTTAAATTCAAGTGATTAGAAAGTCAAGATTGTAGATTTAGGGTTCACTACAAGAAAAATGACCATTTACGGCGTGTGAAATGCGCCGTAAATGATCTTTCACGGCGTACTTTTTTATGCCGTAAAAGGTCATGCCGTAAATGACCCTATTATTTACGGCACACATTCGAACGCTGTAAATAACCATCGCTATCCTTTTACAACACGCATTAGAACGTTGTAAATGACAACTGCTATCTTTTTACAACGCACATTAGCATGCCGTAAATGATCTTCTCCCATTTTTAACAACGCACATTCTAACGTTGTAAATGATCTCTCTATCTTTTTACAACGCGTATTTCGAATGCTGTAACTGACTCTCTTAATCTTTTTACAACGTATTTTCGAACGTCGTAAATGACACTATCTATCTTTTTACAACATGCTTTCGAAAGTTGTAAATAACCATGTCCATCTTTTTACAACGCACTTCAGCACGCTGTAACTGACTATGGTTTCATACAACATGCTTGTGGCCAGGCATTGGTTAGGACAACAACAGCAATACGTGTACGAATCAGGCAAGGTGGGAGAACAAATACAATATCAACAACCAAATATATAGTAAAGCCTCTGCCATGTACAACCCAAATGAGTTCCAATTCACTTTGACAGAAATGCAAGTGCCACTCACACACACACAACACACACACACACACACACACATATATATATATATATATATATATATATATATATATATATATAATATAAATTCCTCTATGTCCCTGACCGATCCTTCTCCCCCCCTTTTTCCCTCCTGGCACCATTCGACGTCCACCGGAGGCGTTCCCCCTCCCGCCGGCCAACCGGCTCCATCCCCCTCTATCTTCCGCGCCTGGACCCCTCCGCCGCCTGCCTCCCCCTCTCCCGCTGGCTACCCGGCTCCCTCCTTCCCCCTCTTCCCCTCATGGCCCCCTCCATCGTCCTCCGCTCCCGCACCGCCTCCCGCCGGCCTGCAGGCTCAACCGCCCCCCCACGCCTTCCTTCGTCGGCGTAGAGGTCGGAACAGACGCGCGTCCCCTTATCCCGCCGCTTCAGGACCAGATCCCCAGGCTCCCCAGGCGCTTCCCCAGGCGAACGGCCTCCACCGACGGTCCGGTAGGTTCCCGGCTGGCCGGAACCGCCTAGGCTTGCGTCGCCGGCCCCCCCGCTCCTTCCTTCCGTCCATTCTAGGCTCGCCTCCTCCTCGGGTTCTACCCATGTTGACTGCAGCCTTGATCGACAACATCGGACTTTCTTCTACGGCCGTCTCCCCCCCGCGCCCGGCTATCTCGACCGAGCCGCGTCCCTCCTCCTCGGAGTCGGCGGACGTGTCAGTAGTCGGCTACCCCCTCACCCCCCATTCTTGCCCCTTCCGCGCTTGGTCGCAGGATCAGTTAGCCTTGGTCGGCCGGTCATCGGCTTGGCTCCGACGGGTCCCCAGCTTGTTTGCGCCTCCGCTCCGGTGGCCTCCTGTTCCCTTGCCCGGCGCTGGTCGACAAGGGCCCGGATTCCGCTTCGGGAGGAGTTTCGGCGCTGTTTGCTCTGCCGGCGGTGGCAACGCCGATGCGCTAGCCTCATCACCCCGACCCCGGCGCAGCTCGGCCGGCCGTTTCGGCCTCTGAGGGCCCGGCATCGGCTCCCCCCGGTGGGGTGCGTGAAGCCACGGGCCGCGTTCCATCCCTCAGCGCCAGTCTGCTGCCTCGAGGGGCGTGCGCCTCGAGTCCCGTGTATTGACGACCACGCCTCTGCGGCCTCGGCTTTCCCGCTGTCTGCGGCTTCCCAAGTCCCTCCTTTACGCTGCTGGGTGGAACGCAAATTTACGCAGGATGTGGGTCCCCCCTTTTCCCAAGTCCCCCAACTCTATGCAGGATGTGTGTCCCCCCTCTATGCAGGATGTGGTTCCTGCCAATCTTTACGCAGCGCCCATATTTCCTCAGCCGGTGGGGCCCCCCTTGTTGCTGCCTCTGCAACCATTCCCCTTACGCAAGTGACTCAGCTACCTGCAGGCCATGCTCTCCTAAACAGCTTTCCCCCAACCGTCCCTCCCTCTTCGCGGATGCTGTCGAGTGCCGTGGGCCCCACTCGGCTCGCGGGATCCTCCGTTCCTCAATCGTCGAAGATGCTGCCGCTTCCGGCAGGCCTCCGGCCGTCCCCACCTTTGTGTCACGCGATTCCCTCTCGGGGCCCCCCTTGCTGGGACAAGCCCCGGTTCCCCAGGCTGTTGCCTACGCGAATTCCTCTCACCCACAGGCGGTTGTCTGTTCGGGTCCCACCTTGGCGCAAGCCTTTTGTCCCCCGGCAGTAGCCGGTATGGTCATTAATGTCGAGGGTCCCCCCTTTCCATCGCTCTCCATCCCCCGCGGGAATCATCCGACCTCCTCGGTTCTTTCCCAACCCTTTCAGACCCTGGTCGTATCCTCCCTATCTCCCCAGGCCCAGGCCGTTCTCTCCAATCCCCCGGCGCCTGCCTTTTTAGATGCTCCTCCTCTTCGGGGCGTCGGTCCTGTCGACCCTCTCGCACCTTCGGTAGCCCCCTCCATGGGACGCGGTCCGCACCCTCTCTTTGCCCCAGGATTCTCGGCTTCTGGAGCCCCACCTTGCAACCCTTCCTTCACGGATGTTCTTAGGCCGGATCGTGCTCAGAGGGCCTCAATTCCGGCCGCGGAAGTGGTTCTGCCTAACGTCACCATGGCAACACCTCCGGACGGATATCCCATCCGGGTCCCTTTCTCCATCGAGGAGATCCGTACCCTATCCTCCCCCTTCATTCGAACTTTATTCTTGAAGTTCGGATCCGGCTGCCTAAAATCTCTATTTCCAGGGAGGCTATCACCGGGTGGGGCCTCTCGGCGACATACCGGATAGCTCCTCTAGACCCCAAACACCTGTTTCTTCATCTGACCTCCGACCAGGACTTCAACAGAGTGTGGGCGAAGGGAACGACTAAAATTGACACTCAGATTGCAAAAATTGTCAAATGGTCTCCGAACTTCAACCCAAAAATTGATTCAACCATCATCACCTCCTGGATCACCCTCTCCAATCTTCCCCTGGTATGCTTTCCGACAGCAGCCCTCAAGTGGATCGCCAGCTCTGTCGGATCCCTTGTAGCCATCATCGAAGAAATGAGAAACCTCTCGAAATATAACTACGCAAAGATTTGCGTAGAGCTGGACCTCGCAAATGACCTACCCAAACTGATTGAGATAGAACTCTGAGATCAGTCAATCAGTCAACCGCTGTTTTACGACAACAGTATAATATTCTGCCAACACTGCCAGATGAGCGGCCACTCTTTGCAGTACTGCTTCCGCGCCCACCCCGAACTCAAGAAACCCGGGCCCAGGAAAATACGCGAGCAGGTCGCAACATCCACACCCCGCACCCCCCCCGCCGATCCTGACTCCCAACCCCCTCTCCCGTCCAATGTCACCCCATCCAGTCAGACTCTGGCACCGCCCCATCCTCTCCTCTCGCCATCACACTCCATAACTCCTTTGGAGCTCTCGAATTAGTTCCCTCTGATTACACTCAAGAGACGTCTATCTCAGATTGCCACCCTGATCCCCCTCCCTCTCCCCCTAACAGCCTCGACATTGTGCCCCTTCAGATCCTCCCCTCAATTTCCTCCGAATCTTACCCCCAGCCTCCTTGTGCGGCTAGGTGCCCCCCAGTGTGCCGCCATCGGTAGGCCACCGACCGCCCTCTTCCGGTGTGGTAGCGGACTCGTCGTCCGATGCCGATCTGCCCTTCGGCGCAGATCGGACCCTCCTCCTCAACAAGGTCGACGATCCCCCCGCCCTTCCTTCCTTCTCACTGGTAGATTTTGGCAGGCCAAAAATGCTGGATTCCTAGACCGCGATAATCCTCTATATGCTCTGTCAGAGATCGAAGACTCTGACACCACCCTAACGGCAGTCGATAGTTATTATTTGGGCTCGGATAGGGCCCCAGCATCGGCCGGCGGCAGCCACACTAACAATCAGCATAAGAAAAAGAAGAAAAATAAGAAACAAAAATAGCAATCGGCGATGACCACGAGATCTGCCGTAAAGCTACACAATACCCCCACCTTCTCCCTCGATGCCTAAAATCCTTTCTTGGAACTTTCGAGGCCTTGGGAATAAACAGACGATGAATCGCATCATCTGTCTCACCAAATCCAATCGAATTGATCTACTTGTCATTATTGAACCAAAAATACCCCACACAAGAATGAAAGAAACTCAACTCAAGCTGGGATTCCTTTCTGCGATTTTCGGAAGTCACGACATTTGGATCTTCTTCGCAGCTGAGTTCCGGTTCGACATAATTCATGATTCCCCTCAGGCGCTATCCTGCTGGATCGAGCACCCCGCTCTCAAGTCTCGCGTATTACTTTCAGCTATCCATGGTAGTTGCGTCATCCCGGAAAGCAGAGTTCTTTGGGAGTTTCTGTCAGGACCTGCCCTACCCTATGACGTCCTGCCGTGGCTTTGCATCAGGGACTTTAACACCGTTTCATGCAGAGAAGAGAAATCCGGAGGCCGCGACCCCCCTCATTCGGCTATGGAAGACTTCAACAACTTCGCACTCACCGCGTACCTTTCTGCGGTCCCATTCCTCGGTAACCAGTTCACTTGGTGCAATATGCAGGAAGGAGCTCGAAGGCAGTACTCCCGCCTTGACCGTGCCATGGTTAATGACCATTGGTCGGATTTGGGTTTGATTACTAATCTTTCGCATCTGAACTCCACCGAATCAGATCACTATCCCTCTTCTTCTCGAGATCGACAACAACCAAAACCACATCAAAAAATCTTTTCGATTCCTTGACTTCTGGCGCCACCATCCCCATTTCATGCACATCGTGGAAGAGGACTGGGGCTCCGTCACCGAGCTGGACCCCCTGGTCAGAATAGCTTCGAAACTCAAGGCTACCAGAAAAGCCCTTACGGCCTGGAGCAAGAACGCGTTCGGAGACATTTTTCAAGCCATTAAGGAAGCGGAAGACGATGTCACCCGTGCGGAGACCGCTTTTGCCGTCACCGACTCCCCGGACGCTCGCGCCACTCTGAACCTCGCCAAGGCCATACTTAAATCTAGGATCAAGGTTGAAACGACTTTCTGGAAACAAAAGGCCAGATTAACCTGGGACACGGAAGGGGACCAGAATTCGGGATTCTTTCACAAGTGCGTCAAAGGTCGCAGAAGCTCTCTTAGAATTTACCGCATCAGCGACGGGAACGGCCAACTGCTGGATGACCAGGAAAGCATTCACGTGGCTGCCACTAACTACTTCTCCAACATGTTTGCTAAAGAAGACGTGGCTAAAGATGACGACTTCCTGTCAGAGATCCCCTCCCTAATTAATGACAGGGATAACGATCTCCTTACTGCTCCCCCCACTGTCGAAGAGGTTAAGGACGCAGTATGGTCTATTAATGCACAGCACCCCAGGACCTGACGAGTTCAACGGGGTTTTCTTCAGAACGTACTGGGACGTCATTCAGTCAGACCTCTTGGAAGCCACATCGGCTTTTTTACAAGGAGCTACATATCCGAAATACATATCCTCCGTCCACATCGTCCTCATACCCAAGAAAGAAAACCCGGAGACCTTTAAAGATTTCTGACCGATCAGCCTCTGCACTTTTACCAATAAAATTATTTCCAAAATTATCGCCACAGGATGTCTGACCTCCTCCCCAGGATCATCTTCGAAGAGCAATGCGATTTCGTCAAAGGTCACAATATCACCGATAATATCCTTTTGGCACAAGAAATGATCACGTGCATAAAATTTCCGTCCAGGAGGAAAACGTGGCCATCAAACTGGACATGAAAAAAGCATACGACCGTCTTGACTGGCAATTCATGATCTGGGTGTTCAAAGCCTTCAGTTTCTCAGAACCAGCGATCGACATCATCTTTAGATCCATCAACAACTCCTGATTTTCCACGGTCATCAACGGGCAAGCTCAGGGCTTCTTTCGTGCTACCCGCGGGGTCATACAGGAAGATCCCCTTTTCTCCACCATTTTCATCGTCACGGCCAAAGTGCTTAGCAGAAACCTTAAAAGCATGCCCAGGTCTCCTGGATTCCACCACTTTTTATACAACGGCTGGCTGCCCTCTAATAACTCATCTGGCGTACGCGGACGACATCCTTATTTTCTCAGCTTGCGATATTGGATCCATTGAGGTGGTTATCAGGACGCTTGCAAACTACTCTACATGCTCCGGACAGAGAGTTAACAAAAGTAAGAACGTGATCTATACTCATCACAAAGCCGATAGAACTCACTCGGCAGTGCTGTCCACCATGACCTCCTTTTCTACTGCATATCCGCCTTTTCTTTACTTAGGCTGTCCGTTGGTGTACGGCAGAGCCAATTCTGGCATCTTCGACCATATGGTGGGCAAGATTCGCAAGAAAATTGCGGGTTGGCACAACGCCACACTTTCCTCCGGAGGGAAGCTGATTCTTATAAAGCACGTCCTATCCTCCATCCCCCTATACACCCTAGCCGTTTGCTCACCTCCCATCAAAGTGCTTTACTCTATTGAATCCCTCCTCGCCAATTTCTTTTAGGGTCATCTCGAGGGCAAAGATAAGCACTGCTGGGCGAGTTGGGACTCCATGGCCAAACTACTGATGAGGGGGGTTTGGGCTTTTGCAGACTGGTCGACATTGTAGAAGCTCATTCTGCGAAGTTGTGGTGGAAATTTCCTACTAAAAGCTCGATTTGGACCAGGTTCATGAGATCGAGATACTTCAGAGCCTGTCATTTGACAGAGGCGTCCGCTAACAACAGGTCTTCGGCGTCGTGGCGGCACATAATTCGTGGTCACAATATTGCGGAACCGTACTTATATTTGAGGTTGGGCAACGGTCATTCGCAGGCGTGCAAGGAACACTGGTTAGGGAAGGACATACTCAGGCCCAACGCCCTTACACCGCCGATGTACGAGATACGGGACTTCTGGGATGACGGCGTGCCTGGGTGGAATTAGGATAGAGTTAGAGATTGGCTTGGCCCACTGGCCGTGGCAAGCCTGGGCACCGCTAATCTATCAATCAATGACGCACAAGACGAGCTCAGATGGTCCCCAAACCCGGGTGGTCTCTTCACCCAGGCTTCTGCTATAATCGTCACCAGAGGCACCCATGTAACATCCTCTCCTTCTGCCAAGTTTTGGCAGACATGTATACCCATCAAATGGTCCATTCTCATCTGGCATTCTGCGCGTCGGAAACTACCTACGGATGATGTCATCAACTCCGATTTTAGTCAGGCATCCAGATGCCATTGTTGTGAGGAACCCCAATCGGAAACCGCCGATCACGTCCTTCTCTCTAGTGAATCAGCCACTCAAATTTGGACGACCCTTCACAACAAGTTCAGGATTGTCCCCATGAACGGGGGCATCAACGATCTGCTGGCCTGCTGGAACACGTCTCACGGACATCAGATCGTCGTTGCCGCCGCCTTTTGGGTCTTATGGAAAAACAGAAACAAATACAGATACGAGGGCCTCCAACTCCCGTCCTCATAATTATACAGAGAGGTCGTCCGACAGATATACAAACGTAAGAGGCGTTGCTCTCACGCCTTGTACCCCTTTTGGGCTGCCCTAGCCTGATTCGGGTACTGCGCATCGTCTGTTGGCTCTTTTTGGACGTTAACGACTGTGGGTTTTGGGGCGCTTTTTCCTTCGGCTCTAGCTTCCAGCTCCTCACCTTCCGATGCCTGGTTCAGCTGCCGTTTTGTGGACAACACTTTGTGTTTTATGTTTTCGTTTTTTTAGTCGCTTTTCGTGCACGGCGCGTTTACTTGTAAAGGCTTCGGCATTTTGCGCCTTTCCATCAATAAAGTTTCGGTTTCCATAATATATATATATATATATATATATATATATATATATATATATATATATTCCGTTGTAATTCAAATTCAAATGGCACAATTGCAAGCAAACCAATATTCAATAAAGCTTTTGCTAAGTGCAACCAAAATTATATTTCAAATTCAAATGGTCCAAATACAAGTCTCAAACAAATATTCAAGTGCAACCAAAATGAGAGCTCAATTTAAAATGACAAAAATACAAGTTTCAGTTGATAAGATCTCCTTGTCAGTGCCTTGCCTACTGAAAGAAAACTTACGTCATCTATCTCTTCTTCGGTACTTGATAAGATCTCACTGAGTGGCTTTGGGAACAATGCATTAATTTTCTGACATTGCAATTATAACATTGTGTTAGCACCCAAAAAGAACAACTATATTTTGTACGATAATGAGATTGAATCTTAAATTACTTTAATATATGTTAGCAAAACTCTTAACATGCAAGTTGTGTATATCTGTATCATGTTTTCTGTTAAAAACCATATTATTTCTTTCAAACCAAATTCTTTAACATATTGTTGTCACCATAACATACCATTATCAAGTATCATTCTCATGTACTCTTTCTTCCTCCAAAACCTCATACAAATATGGACATTCAAGAAGGGTGTCTTCTGTAGACGAAATAAAGCTAAAGGTCTTATTTTTCATTTATAAAACTTTGTAATTTAGAAAGGTGATGATACAAATGAAAGGAGACTCGTAGAGGGACATTCGTATATATTCATGTGCATGGGGTTCCTAGAAATGCAGCAGTAGACATTCATATATATTCTTGTGTGTATGGGGTTCCTGGAAATGCATCAGTAGCTACCTACTACAACGGTAGCTGTGCAGAGCTGCAGCAGCAACCTTGGGATCTAGCTCTCTGAATACGTCACCAATAGACTACATAGAAATCTACTAGATCATGATTCACAAAACCAAATAAGAACAAGATGAAAATTGACATATTTGCATCAAGAAAGAAACGAGCAGTTAAAAGTGTCACGACCCGTACCCTAGAGTAAGGGCACGAGAAGTGGGTACGTCCAGCCTACGCCGCAGTGTCGACGGTAGAACGCTGTTCTAGGTCAATCATCTAATAATATAAAAGTACCTGTACAGTTTATACTCTCCAAATGGAGGTGACAAACAAAATACAATCTCAATCACATCTAGGTAGAAGAATGAAAGATAGATAGATAGACAGTAACTCAAAGAGAACAGTAGAATAGATGAAATAAGTCTAAGTGCCTAGGATACATAATATCCAGAATGTCAACTCATAATACAATAACTCTAAGAGTCTATATATCTCAACATCTTAAAATATAACTCAAACGTGAGACAAAATGATAATACAGAAAAGACTGTCTAGCTAAGCTGGCCTAGACTACTGGGGCAACATCCTCAGCTGTAGGTGGATCCTGCTGAGGGTCCACAACATAAGTATCATCTAGTCCTGCTCCATAATAGGTAGACACCAGGGCCTCATCCTCATCCTCTATAATATTTTCAACAGGTCTAGTCAGGACATGAACGAGCACAATACATCTCACGCAGTGCATAGTATGATAGGAAATATAAAGCATGCAATAGAGTAAAATACAGGAACTGCTGAAGGAAAGATACATGTAGTAAAAGAGATAGCTGTAAAGGAAAAATCTACTGTATATAGAGAACTGTAAGTGGCTAGTGATGTAGAGTACAAGATAGGCATGTGAATGGCTAGAATTTATACATGATTACACTACTGAGTTTGCACATGATTACACTACTTTGGAATTATTCACATGTCCACTTCTACTCCCCCGTTTCCCCAATAAATACACAAGGATCCATTCATGTTACGTTAAGATTCGTGATAAGCCCATAATTGGGTGATACGTGAGTGATTCATGACGATTCATGAAGGCTCGGTGATCATGAGAGTACATGAGTCACTAGCTGATACATGAAGATACATGATAATAGAAGCATGAGATACATGATGTAAGTGAAACACACGTGACAAAAGTATCTGATGCTCCCGAGGAGGATAACATCTCATGAAAAGATCCATATAGTACCAATCCGTGATAACAATCGTGTCAGCATCAAGTAAAATAATCTAGAGCAAGAATATAAATCCTGGCAAGTATAAAACGGTCAGAGAATGTACTCGCCTGATAACTGAATGTCTGAAGAGGATATACTGCCTGAGGAGAGATGTATGGCTCCTAATCAGAGCAATACAAGTCACAATGTATCCACAATGGTAAAAATAAAGTATACAATGCATACTACATGATTCTAGGTCAATCTGGTCAAAGTCAACTCTTGGTCAACATTCTAATAGTCAAACTAGGTCACAGGAAGTCATACTACGTCACAGAAAATCAAACTAAGTCAAATAAAGTCAAACAAGGCCAAATAAGTCAAGGTTAGTCAAATCTAGGTTAAAGTCAACTCTTGGTCAATATTCTAGTCAATCTCTAAGGCTAACACAAATCACGACACAACTCTTAAGTACTCCACTTAACCCCATACATATATTAATCTACATATGGCTACTATATAACCCATGGTCAAACATAATCAATTAGTTAGGGTTTAGTCAACTTAGTCAACTAGTCCTTCTATGTTCATCCAAGCCATTTCTAGGTCAATGTTGACCTATAGTTGACTTTGGTCAACAATGGTCAACAAGGGTCAACTTGCTAGTTAAACTAGGCCTACTAGACCTATTGGTCAAGTCTAAACCTGCTAACCATAGACCATAGGCCATAGGCTAATGTCTATAACCCATAGGCCAGTAACTTATAGGTTCTATGTAAACCTATATCTAAAAAATATAGTATCACATATATATACATAACTATATATATATATATATATATATATATATATATATATATATATATATATATATATACATATATATATATATATATATATATATATATATATATAATACCCAAATATATATATAGTACTCACATATATACATAATATATATACACATATAATAGCTAACATATATACATATATATACATTTTCATATATATATATATATATATATATATATATATATATATATATATATATATATATATATATATATATATATATATATATATATATTTTAATATATATATATATATATATAAGCCCATATATATACCCTCAACTATATATATACCAATATATATAGTTGTATATAATATAACATATATACATATATATAACATATATATATATATATATATATATATATATATATATATATATATATATATATATATATATATATATATATATATAACATATATATATATAGAGGGAAATAGAGAGAGAGATGTGAGAGAGAGTGAAAGAGAGAGAAATAGAGAACAGTGAGAGAGAGGGGGAATACTGGACAGGAGGGGGTGTGTTCCAGTTTCTGGAAACTGAAAACAGTCCCCACAACACACACACAAATGCACACACACACCTACATATGTACATACTTGTATATACACATGTATATACATGTATACACCCTAAAATCTCACCTACACACACACATACATATATACTACGTATACATACACTAAAAATATACAAATACAAGTATAAATCATAACAAAAATAGGTTTAAATCTCGATTTTAAAAACTGGGCAATACCCTAAAATCTGGAAAAAATGACACTGTGTATAGAAAAGTAGGTAAACTCGATTACACACACCAACACGAGCTACGACTCGAATCCAAGGGTTGGTAAGTGATGCCCCAAGTGTCCTCTAGTGTCTAGGTGCCTGACACGACACCACGACACGATTTGAAGTGTCCAAACCCTCAAAAACCCAATCAGGTAAACTGACACAGGCTACGCGTTACACAGCGTCGTGCACGCGGTTGCGCGTCTCGTGCTCGTGACACAGGACACGACACATCTCGTGCTCGTGTCCTCGTATTCGCCACTTGAAGGGCTACACGCTCGCGTCACCACGAGGTGCCCAAGTGTCATGTCCGTGCGATACGACACGCGCGAAGTTTGCCCCCGTGCGAGTGTGCGCTGACAGCGCTTGTCCAGTGCGAGTGAGGTTTCTCACTCGACACGACACGATGCGACACGAAACTTTGGGGGCATGCTCGCAGACATTGCCCCCGTGTCCAAGTCAAATTTCACGTGTCCTAGTGCCCTGTGTAGTGAGCACGAAGGGGTGGTAGCAGGGCATGCGCGCGCGTGCCCGTGCAGTGAGTTCGTGTCCATTTTGGACACGGACACAGCACGAAAATGTTCTCAGTCCACTTGGGTTGTAACCTACAAGTCTAGGGCTATCCAAAAATGAAATTTGTTTTACATTTTAACAAAAACAAATCCTTTGTGACATTTCATCAAACAAGGGTTTTTAAACACAGATACGTGTCCGATACGGACACCAAACCAATCCTATTTCCTACCAAACTTGACCCACAGTTAGGGTAGACCTATATGCATGCATTTATGAAGAAAAAACAGGATATTAGCGAGGTTTATGGGTATTTACCTATTTGGTGAAAACTCAAGAAAATACCCAAGTAGGGGGGGTGTCCTCTCCTCTTGGTGATGCCCAAAGCTCCACAAAACCTTGATAGAAGGCCCTAACTAGTATCCTCTAGTGTAGGGGAGTCCAATGCAAGAAACTAGAGGTGATTTGGATCAAAATTGATCAAGTTATCAAGGTTTGAAGAAAGGGAATTTTGTAGGATTAAAATTCATGTAAATTGTTCATGAATGATTTTGATGGGGTTAAATAGAAGGGTGTGGCTTCTAGGGGGGTTTCCTTGGCCGGCCATGGCAAGGGGGGGTGTCCTTCCCCTTTCTTCTAGGTTAAGGCAAAGACTTTGGTGTAAAAGGTTGAGATATTTGGAGGGTTTTAAGCAAAATATCAACAATGTAATATCTAGATATTTACATTGCTTTAACCCATGACCAATTATCCATCTTCTAACTTCTAGGTTAGTAGCTAACCTCTAGATTAGGGTGAGATAGGTTAGGGACTAATCATGGTACTTAACAAGAATTAAATAATATTAAAAATCACATAATCTCAAATAAAGTCTAGTAAATTACCAAAATACCCTTTTGGCAAAAATCACTAATTTGATGTTCTAAGCCTATGGCTAGGATCACATGGTCATGGCAACTCCTAGTTTAAGGAATAATTAGGGTTTACACTAAGGTTTTGCTAGTAAGTCACAAAGTCATAAGTCATGACTTAGAAAATTGTTTTAATTACACTAAAAATCACCATAATTCATATTATGCCTAAAACACCATTAATAAATAATAAAAATAATAAATTTTCAAAAATACCCTAATTTCAGAAATCTGGGTGTTACAAAAAGTATCAAACTTCAAAGACATGAATAACTTTTCATGGCTAGTGTCATTCAAAGTGGGTCAGTAAAAAATTTATGGTATCAGCATGTATCAACTGATACTCAACCGGATAGATACCAACCTATGGGAGTATTAGATACATATGAAACGTTGAAATATCAGATATTCACTTATTTATATAACCTGTCATATTGTTAATTTGGTCCTTGGGAGTATCAGATACTAACCTATGCCTTTCTATTTCCATGTTTCATACATTGATGGCAATGACAATGGTGAGGACATACCCGAAGAGGAGGCTGTCTGTGGAATTTGAATGGTTGAACTGTGTGAAGGTGGCGATATGATGAAATTAGAATACGACTGTAAGGGTGAACTAGCCCTAGCGCATCAAGAGTGCGCTATCAAATGATTTAACATTAAAGATACCGGGCATAAGAAATTAGTCTATCGAATTGCTACAAAACTAAAGGTACCATGCATAAGAAATTAGTGTATTGAATAGCATTAAAGGTACCAGGCATAAGAAATTAGTGTAACATTAAAGGTTTATAAAATGCCTATCAAATGGTTTATCAAATGCCTATCAAAAGGCTATCAATTTGAAGGTACAAAGCATAAGGAATTAGTGTACCGAATAGCATTAAATGTACCAGGCATAAGAAATTAGTGTAACATTAAAGGTACCAGGCATAAGAAATGGCTATCAAATGGTTTATCAAATGCCTGGCATAAGAATGTTCCAGGCATGGAAGATTTTTCCCTTCTTTTGGAAACTAAATTGGATAAATTAGTGTCAATAGGGCTGCTAGTAGAAGGAATTGAACAGTACACGATACACCATTTTCTTATTCCAATCCCCAATATACCTACCTATTTGTTAATGATACAGTATGCACAATACAGATGCCTTTTGTAACAAATGGGTGTACCTAAAAGAAGTATACAATATGCACAACAAAGATTCCTTTCAAGATAATGTACAAGGATCACCTCATAGTCTCTTAAACAAGGTAAAAATTGTAATCCTATCTCCTATTGAATTTTCCATCTCCATACAATGCTAGAGAAAAATATTTGAGGCATTTGTTCACCAAAATAAAGGATAACAAAGATAGATGGGATATCAAAAAAGAATAGTAAAGATAGATAGATGGGATATCAAAAAAGAATAAAAACTGCAGTCAAAACCAAATTGAACATTAAAACAATCCAAAACAAAGTTGCAGATTAACTCTTACAAGTTCAAAAGATAAATTTTAGTTGGATTAGTTTCAAGAGGATTCTTTCATTATTTGAAGACTGAAACAGGGACATAGAAGGCAGTCCGGATTCCTTAAAAACTGTGTTTGAAGACTGAAACATAATTCTTTCTTCTTATTTATGGATGATACTTAAAAACTGAGATTGCTTACGCTAGTTCCTGATTTGGTTAATAAGGCATCAAAGTAAGAAAATTTAGTTGAAATCTTATTTGATACCTGAGGATTATGAAGACAGTCCAGATTTTGTTGTTTTAACTTGTAGAAGAGAAGGATCCTGGCCTGCTTATACAATTACTCAATTTGCTAAGCTTACTGAAGAACATGTGTCGACATTTGTAGATTCAGTGCTAATATCTCCACCATCTTAGTTTCTATTTATTGAACACATCTTGGAGGCTAGTCAACTCAATCTAATAAAGAATGGTGCACTTCAAAGTTTGTCATAAAAAAATAATTTTTGCAGATGTATCAAAATGGTATCACCTAGAGTCAAGATGGCATACTTAAGTACAAAATAGACACCAAAATCCTGATTGTGCAAGATGAAAGAAGAGGGACAAATCATGGAAGAATGACTTTCCAGAGTTGTAATTTGTTTCTTACAGAGTAACGACTAAATGTTAAATATTACATCAAACAACTTTCAGAGGTCTTTTATTCATTCTTCACCATTAGGTGAGAGAACGAGATAAAGTGAAATAAGGGTATGTATCATGTACCAGTGTTGCTTAAGTGAAATAACACAAAATTTAAGCAATATATACTTGTTTGGTGTCAGTTCAGGTATAATCTTGTTGATATCATATAATAAGTAGACATAATACTTTATTTAGGATTTGACAGCCTGGTTCTTAACTGCAATTCAATAATACAATCTTTTTAGTATTGCCTTGGAGTTAATTTGATTTAGGAATAAATCCATATTCAACCGAGATAAAACTATAAGACTTACAACATAGTTACTCAGGACTCGGTGCACTCTACTCCTTCCTATGGTATGCTATAAGGATCATTCACTTTTCCCAAGTCCTGAAGTGTTCTTGTCACGACCCGCACCCTAGAGTAAGGGCACGAGACGTAGATACGTCCAGCCTATGCCGCAGTGTCGAAGGTAGAACGCTGTCCTAGGTCACAACATCTAACAATATAATTCTAAGCAGTTTATACTCCCCGAATGGGGGTGACATAGCAGAATGTAACTCAATCACAACTAAGGAAGAAGAAGCACGATATGATATAGAACTCAAAGAAAATACAGATGATCAGACGAGTCTAAGATAACATCTCAGCAAATATCCAGAATACAAGTCTCAACTACTGAATACGAAAGAATATATACAACCCAGATCTCAAAGACAGAAATAAAGTCTAACTACCATTCTCAAGACAACATAAGTAAGATAAGCCTAACTAAGCTAGTCTAGGCAATAGGGGTAATGTCCTCAGCTAGAGCTGGGTCCTCCTGAGAGTCCAGCTCACAAGTGTCGTCTAGGGCTGCCCCGTAGAAGGTATCCAGACAGGCCTCCTCCTCGTCCTCTGTAATATTTTCAACAGGTCAAGTCAGGAAGGAGCGAGCACAATACATCTCAACAGTTCATAGCAGGTTAGAAAATATAATCATGCAGTAAAGTAAGATACATGTACTAAAAGAAATGCATTATGTAAACAGAGAGAGAACTGTAATAGAAATATCTACTATAATAGAGAACTAACAGTGGCTAGTGAGTCAGAGTACAATATAGACATGTAAATGACATAGGATGATTCTGATGAGACACTACGGAATGATTCTGATGAGATACTACTTGGGTATTATTCACATGTCCACTTCTACTCCCCCGTACCCCAATCAATACACAAGGATCCAGCCAGGTTATGTTATGATTCATACAAGGGCCCCCGAAGGGTGGTACATGATAGTCCCATAAATGGGGATTCTAGGAAGCCCAATAAATGGAAGGATTCAAGGAAGACTCTGTGATCATGAGAGTACATGTCACAAGTGATTCAATGAACCAATGAAGCATAGTGATACGCCATGTAAGTGAAACGCACAGAACATGAAGTACCCGATGCTCCCTAAAGGGATAACATCTCAAGAAGGAATCCAAATAGTACTAATCCGTGTGACCAACGTGACAGTATCAAGTAAAGTAATTTAAAATAGGAAAATAATTTTAAGCAAGATATGAAATGATCAGAGAATGTACTCGCCTGGTATCTGAGTGTTCGGATGAAATGTACTGTCCGAGGAGAGGTGTCTGGCTCCTAATCAGAACAGCACAAGTCACAACAAGTCTAAAATGATATCAAGATGCAATTTAATGCATTCTAAATGAATCTAGGTCAATCTAGGCCAAAGTCAACTCTTAGTCAACTCTGGTCAACCCTAGAAGTCAAACTAGGTCAACTATGGTCAAACTAGGTCTAACAAGTCTAAATTAGTCCATACTAGTCTACATTAGTCTATACTAGGTCACTCAAGCCTACACTAGCTAGTACACAACACTACAAGGCTATCCAAGTCAACTACACATGTTAGTTGGCATTCAAACATACCCTTAGGCAATGAGCCATAGCTATAGGCTATAGGCTACCTAATATATGCATCACATGGATATATATACATACATATTTTATATTGCATTCCTATACATTACCTATATATATACATTACATATAGGTTATAGTACAATTCATTAGGAAACATCACATATATTTTATATATATATATATATATATATATATATATATATATATATATATATATATATATATATATATGTGTGAGGAAAATGTACCTAAGGTCGACCTCATTTTCCTCACTTTACAATATTTTTTTCTTGAATTTTTTTTATGGGATTCATCTACACCTTATTGATTGGCAACATACAAAATTTCAAGAAAAAATAATATTGTTTAGCCCCCTATCAATAAGGTGCAAAATCGACGGTGTAGCAGCAAAGTTTTAGACCGTCGATTTTGCAAGGGATAGATAGGGGGCTAAACAATATTATTTTTTCTTGAAATTTGGTATGTTGCCAATCAATAAGGTGTAGATGAATCCCATAGAAAAAATTCAAGAAAAAAATGTTGTAAAGTGAGAAAAATGAGGTCGACCTTAGGTAACTTACCTAAGGTCGACCTTAGGTACATTTTCCTCTCTATATATATATAGGCTCAATACACTATATATACATTAACTATATATAGATACACTACATAAATTGATATATACATATAATATACATTATGCATATGTATATAGAGAGAGGAAAGGCATGTGTGTGTGTAGAGAGTGAGAGATAATGTGTGTATGTCTATGTGTCAAGAGAGTGTGTGAGATAGTGAACAGTGAGTGTAACAGTGAGGAACTGTTCTGAGAACAGTGAAGGGTGTGTGTGTAGGTGAGTGTATGTGAAACAAGGCTACGTGAGTGACTGAGTGTGTGTGATAGAAAGTAAAATAGTGTGTGACTGAGGCAGTAACATGGAAGGGAAGGAAAGGAACCCAATTCATTCCTGTCAGTCCCTTAAATCAATACAAAACTTCTAAGTCCCATTTTGAAATCGATTATCAACCAAACAACCCCAAAATCGAACCATAGCTATAACACATATAGGAGAATAATATTAAAGTATAAAACAACAATTAGCATCAGTTAAGTGGGCTTAAATTGCTGCCAAGTTTCAATTTATTAAACTGGAAAATATATAGGAATAGCATGTATCATGAACTTAGGGGAAATTGAAAATGCAAATAAAAAACAAACTAAAATTCAAATTTAAAGGTTGGTAATTCAATTACATGATGCAAGTGTGTCCCAGGGTCCAATACGTGTCCACCACAATGTCACAAACGTGTCCAAAAGTAATTAAACCCAATACCAATACACAGGACACTGCACAGCAGTGCACTATTTCGTGCGTATGTGCACCTAGGTCTAGGACACGACACAGGTGTCCAAGTGTCTCGTGGTCGTGTCCCTAGGTTCGCCTAGGGTTAGTCTAGGTGTCTAGGTGCCTGTACGGTGTCAAAGTATCCCCGTGTCCAAGCTACAGTCGCGTATCAGAGCCCGAATATTCGACTGATACAGTCAGTGAAATCCCAGTGCGGGCAGGAGAACGTGTCCGACACGACACGGGAGTATCTCCAACTTGGAGGACCTCGGGTCAGTCATTGCCCCTTAGCCCACGCCAAGTGGCATGACCTGAGTCGCCGTGTCCAGTAAGGAATCCACCCCGAGAGGCAGAACAGTGCAGCCCGCACGCGCACGGCGTGTCCAAGTGTCCAATGCAACACCAAAATGACAAGACACAAGCTCAGACACTTAGGAACCCCTAAGCGACACCAAAACTTAATTTCCTATGCAAACACTTTCAAAAAATTAAATCGAAATGCCCTTTGGGGCATTTCATCAAACACTTAAATGAAGGGACTGATACGTGTCCATTTAGGACACGCAATGGACACAAAACCTAGGTCTGGGCATACCTATAGTTAGGATAGACCTAGGGCTCTCCAATCATGCAAAGAAACTAGAATTTTAAGCGTGTTTATAGAGCTTTACCTATTGGTGTCCAAAAGAAAGAAAAGCCTCAAATGGGGGGTTCTCCTTGCTAGCAAACTTCTTCAAATTGCTCCCAAACTGAGATTGAACACCACAAACAGCAAGTATACTAAAATTAGGATCTAATGCAATTAATTTGAGGGAAAAAGGAGATAAAATGAAATTTCTATGAATTTATGAAGATGGAGACTTACCTCTTTCTAAAACTTGAGAAATTCTAAGGAGGCTAGCCCTAATTTCTAGAAGACTATTTATAGGGTAGGAATCCCTAGGCTAAGTGTTGGCCGACCACTAGTGGATTAGGGTTAGGTTAGGTTCACATGGTATTGGGCTTTGGGCTTAATCACTAATCATGACTTGTGAAGTCACAAGTCATTAATAAATTCTCTATTCTAAATTCTATTTCCAAATTGATTCTATTAACTAGAATATGGTTAACTTAATTTAACCTAGGGTTTCATAATCTAACCAAGTCACTAAAACTAGGTTTAGGTTCTAGGCTAGTCTACAAGGTCCAAACTAGTCTCAAATCAACATACCACTTATCAGTTTAATTAATCAATATTAAAATCACATAAATTCCAATAAATCTAAATAATTTACAATAATTCCAAATAAATCCCAAAATTTCAAAAAATGGCCAAAATACCCTCAAGCTATAAATGTGGTAGTGACAGTTCTGCCATTGGCTTATCAGAGATTGGAGTGCAGCTACTACAAGAGTTACAGCAATTAATTATCAAGTCCAAAGCATGACACTAGATTGTGCATAAGTTTCTATATACCTTCAGTTGGAAACCTAATAAACTGCACAGTAAGGACTATTATAGCCATGAAGCAAAATACAAACAGCTTGATTGTTGCCATTAAGTTTTGGAAATTAAAATGGCACCAGTCATTGTCCTACATTCAGTTTTAAAATGGCACCAATGCTTACCCTACATTCAGTAAATTTTACAAATATCAAGTATGTAAGTTATCGGTATGTTAAAGATTGTTCAGGATCAAGCATATCAGAAGAAAATGTTACCTTCCTGTATAGCCACCTCGGTGAATAGTAGCCTCCGCATAATAAAAAATTAAAGAATGGCAGGTGCACATGTAATGCCAAGCATCCAGCACCATGTTCCCTTAGTCTGCAACAAAAGAATCATATTATGTAATGACATATATCAATCAATACTCAGAAATTACTACATTTAACTATGCCTATATAGCTCTGCAAAAGCTAAATTGATGAGGTAGGCTATGTACTGCCCTCCAGTAATCAGCAAACAATTCATGCTCACTAGTGCACCTCAGATTTTATGAGGCGATGCAACAAATGGGCACGAAATATCTGAGTCAAATAAATCATCAATATAGGGATTTTTTTTTCTATGCATGAATATTTTAGTTAAGCATTAAACATTAAGTAAAATAGAATAAGAGAGAAAAAGCCTTAAGCGATGTCCAAAATCTCAAGTCCTAAGTAGTGCTTCAGATACACATCTCGTGCTACAAATAGACAAAAATTGGTGTACATACCAAAATGCAAAGTCGTGCTTCAGATCCACATCTCATACTCTGCATAAAAGGAAAGTGACAAGTGTGATTGTGCTCCCAGGTAGTTGTAGTCAAAGGAAGTCCCTGATTTTCACTTACTGGCAGAATTTAGGTGCTTGGACACATGCAAAAGAGCTGCGGTTCGAGTGATTAGAACTGATGCCCTTTTCTACAGTATTTTACCGAACAGTTGGTGCTCGAATCAATTCTGAATTGATTGTGAAGATCAAGGAGGAGGAATTTTTCACCGATGGGTTCAAGCGACTGTCAATGTGATCGAAGCTCAGTCAAGAACCTCTCGGTGTTTTCTGGACACCAATATTGGATCCGACTTGAATCAACAAAGAAGATGAAAAACTGTATGAAGAAAATCAAGTTATGAATTGAAGAGACTAAATGGAGAAACTCACGATGACTGGAGAATTTGTCGTCGACCGGAGCTCGCGATTGCAGAGCCCAACTTCATAATAGCAGCATGCAACATATCTCACCGGCCGGCCTTGTCGTGTTTTTTGCCACCAAAGCTCGACGTTTCTGCCAGAGCGTACTTCTTGGAATGACACCACTAACGAAAAGATGACCGAACCCAGGATGGCCGCACTCATGCAAGAGAACGTGGCACCGCATACCATTTTCGTCTAGATCCAGTCTGTGTCAGCCCCTCAACGTCTACCGCCCCTCAGCATCGTCCAACGCAATACCGAACTCACCTCTGACGTCGGTGGAGATCGACCACCCGAGAGTTGACTTCGTAGACATTCATCGTGGACTCGAACTCGCCGCCTGTCCAAGAGATTGCCGAGACATGATCAGGGTGCTCAGATCTGACGCTTCGTGCCATCGAGCGCCGGAGAGTCGATCCTGGAGAGGACGTGAAAAAATGGTCTGGTAACTCTTGTAAATTTATTTGAAAAATAAAGAAAGGAAGAGAGACAAGGTTTAAAGGGGGAAATAAAGGAGGGATGTGAAATAAGAGGAGGGAAACCTAAAATTTTGGTAACTCTTTTACGGCACACATATTTGCACGCCGTAAAAGAGTGTCTTTTATTACAATGATCAATAATGCATGCCATAAATGAGCGTCTTCTTACAACGCCCAATAATGCATGCCGCAAATGAGTCGTCAATTACAACGCACAAAAATACATGTTGTAAATGATTCTTCAATTACGGCGTACATATCAAACACGCCGTAAAAAAGGCAAAAAATAACTCTTTTACGGTGCACATATTTGCACGCTGTAAAAGAAGGCCATTTACAACGCGCATCAACCGTGCGCCGTAAATTGCTCGCCGTAAATGCTACATTTTCTTGTAGTGGTCGAGGGAAAAGTCGAGTAGTTCAAGACATAGATATAGTTACATTGGGTGGTAATGGTCATGGTGATAAGACAGTTAGAGGAAGTTCTAGTATAATGCCTTCTTCCTTCTAAAATAGGTGAAGGCGAAAGCAATAAGGAGTTCAAAAGACGATATTATCGAGTACGAATATGTGGTTCAAGGACGACCAAAAAATTTCAAAAGGAGTTGCCAAGGCAGTCGCGGATGGGACTCTAAAGGACAAGTTTAGCTATGTCCCCATCCACGTAGAATGATAGATATAAGCGAACCAAGTGCACTAGGTTGATCAGACCATCATGTACCGGTTCTTAGTAGACAATACGTTAGTGGAGGCCTCCAATAACATACGTCATGAACAAGCTTGATAGAATTGAGCTTGCAAAAACTAGGCTACATTAGCATCATTAGTCTAGATAGTAAAAATATAGGCACGTGAGATTAGGATTGAAATAAAGTAGAATTAGTTCAAACGATTCTAAGTCATATCCTGTGTTGGTCTACATACAGTCATCCTACAGTCTGTTTGTCCAAGTCCTTGGTTGACTAGATGGGTTAGGGCCCTCTAAATTCTAGAATCTAAGTAAACTTGTGAATATAGGTCACAAGTACAAAGGGATTGCTAGGTAAAAAGGCATTCTATCCAACTTAAAATTTAAATTAATGGTGTTTTGGGACAATGTCTAACTATTAGGGGTCACTTGTCTAACCTACAGCAAAACACGAAGGGAAGATAATAATTATGATGGAAGGAATCAAGCAAGATACAGTCGATGAGTCGAACGATAGTTCGAATATGGAATCAAAGAAAGAGGTCAAGTATGTGGATGAGATCCTAGACTTCTAATCCTATTCGCAGGCTTGCTTGGTACGATAAAGTAACCAAACAATTTATCTTGACCTGCACGGGCCACCACAAAAACATGTAACGCCCCAGTCCCAAAATACGTAGGACTAGAAACGTAGACATGCCAGCTGTATACATACGAAGTACACTCCAATATATGGAAATCTCGTATGAATACGTAAGCTGTAAAATACAGTAGAACCATAACTAATCTCATCCACATAAAATAAATGAATAAAAGATATCATATAATGATAATGAATTGTCTTGATACAATATGTTGGGCGGAGACAAATCCACTACCAACAAGTAAAGAAAAAATACATGAGAAAAGAAATGATTTTGGCGAGCGAAGCGAAGACGATCCAAGCGCAATCATTCTTGAAAAAATGGAGATGGTCACGGCTAGAGCTAGAACACCTGCGAAAGATAAGAGCACACACCTAGCGAGATAACCAGGTCCTCAGAGGGACATAACAAGACACATAATATCATGCCATATAAACTGAATAAATATTGCTCAAATAAATAAGTCAATTGAATTATGACATGGTCCAATACACACCTATTGAACTAGCTTACCATCCCCCCAACCAAACAAGGATATGAGATGGTAAACTAATTCACGATGACGTATCTTTCCATGCTATGAATCCAATATGGTATCCGGATCCCAACAAGGTTCAATACCTTCTCATCGAAGTAGTAAGCCACACCTACAACCAAACAAGGACAAGATGTGGCAAACTAATTCGCGACAAGTTATTGTTCTAAGCCACGGTCAGATACAAGTACCCAAACCAAAAGTACTCATACCTGACGGATAAAGGTGCCTAACCGTTCTAAGTGAAATGTAGTTAAGAATAATCCTTCCTACGCATAGGCCATGGCTGAAATGGGATCGGCATGGTCCCCCCTTGGGGAACCAGAGGCCCAATCAATAAGAGCATAACGTTCCGCAGAACGCCAGTAGCCGTCAGTAATCATGGGTCATCAACCCCGTATCTCCAACGGAGCTTTCCGGTCATAAGAGAAAGTGCATCGAAGCCCATACGCTAAGGAATTGTCCTTCTCGCCCAATGCCTACTATGTTGTATCCACAACAGTAAACCTCTATAACCGCTAAGTCAAATTAGCATACAACCTCTATTAGCGGTTAATCCTATCGCACGACTTATACGCACCGGTGGCCAGCCAGTCACGTATGTTCGTGTTCTACATATGACACATAACTTCGTGGTACAACATGTCAAGGCCAATGAATGCAAAACACAAAGGTGGTCCCTTAAATGTTGGTTTAATGTGTAAGAAAACTAATACATAGCAGGAAATATAAATAAACAGTAAGTTCTAACAGGTTATGCCAAGTATCACAGTTTATTTTGCATAAATAAAATAAGGAATAATGCATAAAATATGTGCTAAAATAAATAAACAGCAAATGACAAGGTGTCTTACCTGATAGTACGTCTGGTGTGCTGCAATGATCAATGTGGCACGAACTGCGACTTCGGGTAACAACTACACAAGATGACCTCTGATGGTTGTACGGACAGTTCCATTGGGTCCAGAAGGGTCAAATTAGTTAGGTTTGACATAAGGTAGTCTAGAATTGGTGAGGGAATAAGAGTAACGGAATTTAGTCATGGACAAGGATTTATAACCGAAGAAATTTGAGAAAATAATAATAATACATATACTATTTTAAAAAATTATTTGTAATGCTTCGAAATATATTCTATTAGTAAAATAATTTGTGGAAAATACTTGAAAATCATAAATCGTTTTGGGGCAGAAATAATCCTAAATTTATCAAGATAGGATTTTTATAGGAAGCTATATTTTAATTAGATGAAAATATCACAATTATGGTTTATAAAGAAATTTTGAAAATAGACGTGAGTCTAAGTGCAAACTATATATAATTTTTGCTACAAAATACCTTGTAGAAAATATACCTTTATTTACTAAAAATAATATAAATAATAATAATGAAAATAATTAAATGCTAATAAAGTATTGTTATTATTTTTAAAATACTAATAAAGTTTTACCCAAATATATACTCACCAAAAATGCCTATATACTAACACGTATACATACATACATAATATAAAAACATAAAATATTATATTACACGAATATCTTCATTTCAGGTAATAAAAATACTAATAATAATAATAATAATAATAAGGATAATAATAATAATACAGAATAATAATAATAATAATAACAATAAAAAAATAAAAAATAAAATATCAACAGTGTTACTGCTGCTCCCCTTCTTTTGTCGAAGGGAAGAAAGAGAGAGGAAAGAGAAAATGATTTGGGGGAAGGAAGAAGGAGAGAGAGGAGAAGGAGCTGGGAAAGAAGGAAGAGGGAAGAGCAAGGGGAAGAGGAGTCGATCAGTTCGCCGGGGTCGGATCGGCCGGCCGGTGGAGCGCTGGGCGCTGGACAGAGGTCAGCACGTGGCGCGGGCGGCGGTGGAGTTGAAAGGAGCGAAAGGACGACGGTTTCTCGGCGCTGAGGGAGGTCGGTGACGCGGTCGGCGCTCGCGGCGTTATGTCCAGGTGCGGGTGCGACGGCGAAGGGCGGAGCGGTCGATGGTGGCGAAGTAGGTGGCGGTGGATGGTCGGGCAGGAGCTTCAATGGTAGAGGTGAGGGAGTCTCGCGCGCGGAGGAACGGCGGAGAAGGCGACGGTCAAGTGGGTTCGGTGGCGATGCTCCGCGGAGGCGGCGGCCGGGCGCGACTTAGGTGGAGGTAAGCGTCGGTGGTGGTGGTGTTTTATTTTTCGGTGGTGGTGGGTTGGGCGTGCCGTGGCGGTTGCCGCGGTGGCTACGGCGGTGACGGTGGGGCTCTGGGAGGATCGGTCCGGATTTGGTAGTGGCGATGGTGTTGGGCGGTCGGTTTTGTTGGTGGATGACTTAGTACGGTACCGACGGCTAGGTCGTCGAGTCTGAGGTACAGTGGGGTGGTGTCGGTGGTTGCTGCTGCTGCTGCCGGGGATGGCCGTGGCGGGGAGATGGGTTCCAGAGTCGAGGGTGGTCAGGTGAGGGGGCCAGGGCTGTACGACGGCGGTGGTGTCCGGGAGGATGGGTGGAAGGTGGTTGTCGGGGTTTTTCGACGGGTGGCCGAGGTGGTGGTGTGCTTGGTGTGGGGTCATGGCAACAGTGGTGGTGGTTGTGAAGGGCTGGTTGGAACATGGGAGTTGGTCAGGAATCGGGGAGCGGGTTCACCGTGATGGTATGCTAGCTAGGTGGCTGGGTTAGTCGTGGGTGGCAGACAATGACAGTGAGGGGATGATGGACAGAGGGTGGAGAAGTGGTGGTCGTCGGAGGGTCAAAGTCGACCGGGCGAGACGAGGATAGGTGGTTGTGGTGTGAGTCATGGCGAGGCAGAGGGGAGCGTCCGGGGATGGCCGAGCTCGGCTAGGATTTGGAAATTAATATTTCTTGTTCATGTCGGGGTGTGTCCGACACGGAGGATATGGGTTTATATGTGTAAACTATGGAATAAGATGTGGACACCGACACGATGCACGACAATTATGGGTGGAGAGAAATTTTTGTGGATGTGAGGAATTTATAGAGGCGTACCTATCTATTTATAGGATGTGAAAATTCCCAGTTGGATAAGGATTAGGGATATTTAAACCCAAAAATAGATAATTATCTATAATTTAAATAATTTTTAAAACAATTCAAATAAATTCCAAGTTCAATCCAAATTAAATATAGATAAATCTAAATCCATAAATTCAAATTTGTAAATCATCATAATTAATTTAAAAAAATATCAACCGTTTTAAAATATATTTTTGAGAACACTAAAATTATAATAATAATTAATTTCAAAAATTATATTATTATTGAAAAATAATCTAATAAAATATTTATGAAATATATATGTACGCACAAAAAGTATTATTTTATTAATAGCTGTTTTACGAAAAGACTTTTTATAAATAAAATGAATAAAATAACGGACTTGGAAATGTTGGTATGATCCTTAAATAAAGTATTATTTTAAAACTATAAAAATAGAACAAATGTTTTTCTAAAAATATGTACGCTAGCATATATTCGCACTCGTCGAGCAATTACGAAAACAAAATTTCGCGCACGACGTATAATGCAACTACGCGACGTACAAATACAAAACGAATAAAAAATAATCAATACAAATTTTATTTTAAAAATATATAGTAGAAATTTATGGGTTTTACAAGATGGGAATAGAGGAAAATCTAGGGTTTTTCGAGAGAGGGTACAGATCGATCCTTCTTATGCCTATATACCAGAAGTGTGGATAGGAATACATCTAATTCAAATCGATTTGGATTTGATTGAATACTAGGCTTGAACGAGAAGGAATTTGTGTTGAGCAAGAAATCCTGAGCATGAGGGGATTAGATAGATGAGTTTCGAATTTAAATCAGATTTGGGGTTTGTCTCTGATCATACTTGAGGATTGGAAAAATCCCATATTTGAATTGAAAATTCAAATATAGAGGCATGCCATAGGAGTTCGGTTGTGAACAGAGGTTTGAATAAAGTGTGTTCAGCTATACACTTTTGAAATTTGAGACTTTGCACAAAGCCCCCTTGAGAAATCAATTTTTTTGAAACAGGCCTCTATTTCCTATTATTGGTTATATAAATCACTACATACAACTCTATCCAGCTTTAATATCATAGTAAAATAAAATTATAATGATAATAAATGGTCCAAGGGTTTACAGTCTCCATCTTTACATTTGTTTGTCCTGCATTTGGAGTGACCATCTGTGTCAGTCCTTGTTTAGATTGTATGACCACTCAAAAGTTATTCAGTCCATTTGTGTTCCCTCTCTTTGAGTATAAGTCCAATGACTGATATGTGGGGTGACAACTGAACATGTAAGGGTGTCTACAATGTATAAGTATATTGTATTTGTGTGTGGGCATATAGTTTGAGTTGGCATCAATTATATAGGTTGATTTGAGTATATGATTATAATTACATAGGTGTGTGGATGTAGCTTTGTTTTGAGTATCAGTTGAATGGTTTAGATGGGGTATCAATCAGGCTAGGGAGGGGCTTTAAATCTGGGAGTTAAGTGACTATTAGAAAGGCAGAAATAGGCTCGGGATACAGAGATACTTAGTGACAGTAGCAGCAAGAACTTGCTACCTTGTTGCACTTGTGCAACAAAGTGCAGCAAGGCAAGTGCCTTCCAGTACAGCAGGTTAGGCAAGGGGTGGCATGGTGTAGGGTTTTGGTCTTGATAAACAAATGAACTGTAGGGTATAGGTAATATAAAATTTCACATGTGAGGGAATTTAGGATATTGATTTAGATTTCAGTCCTTGTTTGAACTAATTGATCTGTCTATGTTAGCATCAAGTTTCAGTCCTCAAATTATTTTGCTTTTAGTCTTTGATCAGTTTCTCCACCCTTTTAATGTTCAGTCCTTGTCCTACTGTATACTAATCAAATGTAACAAGGGTGTATGCATTCGAGTGTAGGAAGGAGCCTAGCATCGTCAGTGAGAGCAGGAGATTGGCTTGGCCACTGCTGCATTTGACACATCAGCTGTAATGTCCCGCTCTGTACGGTGCATTATGCTAAATCGTTGACTCGAAGAGTTGAATTGACCCGATTAAGTATCGATGCGAATCGATACAAGAGTTACCTCGTCCCGAGAAACGCATCGAGTCGGATCAATACAAGTGTTAAGTTGGCCCGAGAGAAAGAATTAAGTCGGCTCAAAGATTCTAAGAAATCGAATCGACTCAAGGCATTAGTCCGATTCAAACAAGTAATAATTTTAGTTGGTTTCGTGTTCAGGCTATACGTTTATGCTAAAATATAAGAGATCGACATTTTGCCTTATTTGAAATGGTGTCCACAATACCAAATCATCGCCTTGCTACGGACTGAAGTGTAAGCACGGTAGGACAAATCGCTCGTATAATTCAATGAAGCAAGAAGTGCTTGAATGGCTAAGTCAAAAGAGTTGGCCGTACAACGAAATTATGAAATCGAGCCGCAACGGCGTAGGAAAGAGTAGGAAAGAGAAGTCAAAGTCAAAAGAGTTGGATTATTCTAGACCAACTATATCCCAATCTACTAAATATCGGTAATAATAACGAATCAAGTGCAGTAAGGTTGATCAGACTATAATACACTGATTCTAGAATAGATAAATATGTTAGAGTGGATTTCCAATAACACATTTATCATGAACAAATTAGAAGAATGTAGAAGCTTATACAAGACTAGGCTATAATACAGCAATAATCAAATATAGGACAAAATCTAATTACGAAAGAGAAAGATAAAACATTAACTAAATATACCTGCAGCTTGGTGTAGCAATCATCCTCCATCAGTGTACCATACCTTCATCTAATACCTGGAGAGATCACCAGATCCTCAGGGGACTAGCAAGACACATAATATACATGCCTACTGTTCAGTAAATAATATACAAAAAAATAGGAATAACCAGTAGAGAAAGAATAACACATAAAGGAACTCAATAGATGGTGACATATCATAAGAATTTAATATTAATCATGGCTATAGGTGCATGTGATAAAACCGCAGCCCGGAGAGGCACTAACAGTCCTATAACAGGTGCTCTATCGTAGCCCGAGGAGGCATTAACAATAGAGGTATAGCCACGGCTAATAAAATATTCTCTCATGAGGTACTAGAAACTCAAGTCTATCTAGTCATGTCCAAGTCAAGTATGGGTCAACCAGGTTAGGGAAAATATGGCACAGGCATATCAATACTATCACTAGACACAAACAAGATAGGAAAGATAGAACAAGTAAATATGGAAAGAAAAAGTAACAATCTATATGCACGTGAAACTAGAAAGTAACTATAACATGAAGCAAGAGAAATACATAACCAAGCAAGAAAGAATGGAACTATAAGAAAGCATATAAATACTGTAAGTTTGGCAAGGTGTACTTACCTAGAGTTTTATCCCATCTGTGCGGAGAGTGCAGAACCAAAATCTACCCAAACCATCTATGAACGAATGAATCATACTCCGTACAATATCTACCAACCCAAATCATAAACAAATATACATTATTTACTAAATACAATTATGACTAACCACTTATAACTAGTCGTGTATGTCATGCCCCAGAACCAGAATACTGGAGAACGGGGGACAGACACAGCCAGCTACGTACATTGAAGTGTAACCCACCTCGATGTACGGTCATAGCTGTCTAGATGCATGAGGGTTTAACTACAAGCCAACAGTCACTTATGATCAAGAACAAGCCTAATGTCTCAATCTCAAGCATATAGGTAAATATATATCAAGATGGTAGATCATCAGACATACAAAGTAAGGCGTCCCATACATTACATATTCAGATGATCATAAAGCTAGTTATACAAAATGCGAAGACTAGCAAGAGTTTAAGTCATACATGATCAATCCTAGGATTTGTTAATCATGTTTCAACCCTAAGGCATACAAGAATGTAAATTTAATACGAACTAACACTTGTTTGGCGGCTAAACGCCTCAAAATAATAATATACAATAGAGTGAGAGAGCAAAATAAAATCCACTCGTTGCCAAGGTTGCGCCTAGTGTTAACCATCTGGCTGGAAGGCTGGAATATCCTCGAGTGCTACTCCAAAATTTGGCCATACAAAACTAGCTGGGTCAGACCCCAGAAAGAGTAAGTGCCACAAGGGAGGCTTCACTTAAGAACTAAAATGAGCATATTAGCACATGAATACATCAATGATAACAAAAGACATGAGTTAGAGTAACAAGGCGATAAACGATAAGATAATTAAAGGACTATTCCAGTAGCTAAGTGTTTGGCATTGATTATAAAAGAATAGAACAGTTTTATGGGAGGACTGGACTTTTACTTCACAATACAAACTCGCTCATACAAAGAAAGCCTAAGAATAAAACCTAGGTACAGCAATCTAAGTACAATTGTTTAGTTTTAATTTTGGAGGGTGACGGTAGAGGCTCGGAAAAGCCACGGCAGCTCTGTCTTACTCCTTGGACGATCGGACGTAGCCTTGGCTCTGATGAAGAAATGCTCTCAGAATGTGTGGAGAGACTCTTCTGTGCGTGCCTTTGTCTCTCTGTGTATCCAGCAGGGGGGTTTTACAAGGGAATAGTACCTTGCTATTTATAGGAGTGGGGTGTGATCATTAGGGTTTGTAATGATTCCCTCATTGGAAAGTCGACGGCCAATCATCTGGACCATTAATCTTGACTGCAACAAATCTGGGCAATTAATATGGATTGCACCAAATCCTATGGGCAATTAATGTTGATTGTCATAAATTTTCATAATTTGTGATGATAGGCTCGGATCTCCTGCCACGTGTTCGATTTGTCTGATCTGATTTGATTTGGTAATTATGATAATTGTAACAAATCTGGTTGTTGGGATTTGTTGATAAATTTTGATTGATTTAATGCCACGTATCTAACCATCATTACGGAGAAACTGATCTCTTGCCACATGTCATAACCGTGAGCCACAGCCGTATGAGGGTAGCTTCTTAGGTTTTGAACCGCATGAAGTGGCAGCCGCATAGGTGTAGCCTTCGAAATTTGAGCCGTATGGGGGTGGTTTCTAATTGAGCCGCATAAGACTAGCCACGTGTCAAGGCTGCATGGGTATGGCCTCTCAGTATTTGAGCCGCATGGAGATAATCCCCATGATCCGAGCCGTATGAGGACAGCGACCGCATGGGGTAGCTTCTTAGGATTTGAGCCGCATGACGATAGTCTCCACGATCTGAGCCGCATGAGAGCATCAGCCGTATGAGGGGGGTGGCAGCCGCATAGGGAGCTTTGGAGTTGGTGGATCGTGCCAGCTGTATAGGTGATTTTCTTCGTTTCCCGAGGAATACGCCGTCATGTCAGAGTTCATCATTTTAGTTTTAATATCAGAGTTATCACTTTTTGTCAGAGCATTTAATGGGAGCAGTCACTTTATAGACAGCAGTAAAAAGCAAGCTGTATAGGGCCACGTGATTCTTTCCTGAGCCGCATGAGGCTATTGGAGAGTTTCTGAGCCGCATGAGACTCCGATAGATTTCTGAGCCGTATGAGGCTCTTCTGTTTTAAGCCGCATGGGCTTCTTCTGTTTTGAGCCGCATGGGCTTTTTTTGTTCTTTTTCATGCTTCTACAAAACCCCTTTCAAAGTTTTCAATTTGAAAAATTGAAATACTTTGAATAAGAAGCATGGCTATATGAGCTCCGCTAGCCACATGGGATGTTCTGGCAACATGGACTTCTTGGCCGCATGGCCTGTCTGGCCGCATAGACTCCCTAGCCGTATGGCCTCCCTGCCACGCGTGCGTCTCATTAATTGCTCTTAATTCATTTTTAGAGCCGTCTTTTGGGGGAATCCCAAGAGTTGGTTCATTAAATATTTAGATTTTATACCCTGGGTGAATCTCCTTTATGAGAGGGGACAAAATCCGAGGAGTCGATTTTGCCTGCAGCACACGACTCGAAGCGGTTATCGGTCCACGTGCCCCCCCATATTTTCCTACAAATAGGGGTGTGTTTAGGTCATGGAGATTTCTTTATTTTCTTTTGTTCTTCTCTTGCCCTAAGCTGCTATTTTTTCTTCTCCGACCAACATTGACAATGGCCCCCAAAGCTTCCAAAGCTTCCAAAGCTTCCAAAGCTCCCAAGGCCTCTGCTGCGGCGAAAGGCAAGAAGGCGGTGGCCTCATCGTCGACTGTAGCGCCCCCAGTCTATCCTGACGTCTACCTTTCCATCAAGGGTAAGGACTATATAGAATATCGAACACTTTAAACCCTGAAACAATGGCTCTGTTGCATGTTTTTTATGCACAAGCCTTCTTCCCCTCAGCATTCAATGCGTTCTTCGTCTTTATGAAGCCGCATATGTTGTATGGGCCGCATGAACTTCTCATATCCAAGCCACATGGGGTATGCCCTATGTTTGGGCCACATAAGAACGTCCGAGCCGCATAAACGCCTTTAGAACTGAACCGCATGAAGCCTCTCTGAACAGAATTGTATGAGCTCCTAATGGACTGAGCCGCATAGCGTTCCACGAATCAGAAACGTATATGAACCCACCTAAACAGAGCCACATGAGGACTCGTCTAAACCGAGCCGTATGAACTTTGTGAAAAAATCGAGCCGCATAAAGACTCATCTAAACAGAGCCGTATGTACTCTGTAAAAACCGAGCCACATAAGAACTCGTTTAATCAGAGCCGCATAAACTCTAAATATTTTCTGGCCGTCTCCTGACTTTGTTTCTTTTGCCTTTTTTCAGTAAATCTGCCAGTCAATGCTGCAGGAGAACCCCTGGTAGGTCAGGCCTAATCGGCTTTGGGCTATCGATATGGCCACATAGTCGAGTATGTGATGAACCAGCTTCCGAAAGAGCCTTTGGAGAGGCTGAATGCTATCAAGAAATAGTCCTTCCACTTTCTCTGTGCCATGATGAACTCGGGGTAATTGGGAGGGGAATACTTGAAGCCTGCATTCCTCTTTGGAGATTCTTTATCTGTAAAGAACACTCGGGTTCAGGATATATCGGAGAGCTGGGACTTTGTTCTTGACGGGGTGGAGATCCATATCCCTCCGATAGAGCGTCATTTTCCTCTCTCGTGGTTCAACATGCTACCGCTAGACAGAAAGATGGTAGACTCTTTGACCCCAGGCAAGTCAGGGATGTTTGTGGGAAACATCCATTACAATAGGAATCTGGGGTCAGCGTATGCGGGAAGGGAACCGGTCAGTCGGTACGTGATGGGACTGGCTCCGGGTACCTTTATAAACGTAACGGGCCCCAACTTCACATTCTCTTAGGCTGATACCTTTTTGAACCAGCTTGCTCGTAAAGGGTCGTATCCCGTCGGCCGGTTGGCATTGCTGAACTGATAAACCCTATCCCTGCATGGACCAATTTGACCACATGGATTCTGCGGAAGTATGCGACTTTCCTGCGTGAGATCGGCCTCTATCACGCCATTCGGGGCACCTGTCACGGTCTGCCCATAAATAAGCCGTTGTTCATGGCTCTTCTAGAGATGTACAACCGGCGGACAGGAACCTTCTTCACACCGGGAGGGGAGCTGGGACTTGCTCTCCACGAGATGTATGTTATCTCCAAGCTGCCCTGGGGAGAAGAAGTCTTTGAAGTGTACACCCCCACGAGCGAAGAGCTCGAAGATTTGAATCGGCAGTTCCCGGACTTTGTTGTCGTGTATCGGGAATTGTTATGTCATCACAGCACTTGCCACCAGATGGCCATCAATAAGGATGGCAGCTCGGAGGGGAGCGCTCCTCATACCCGGTCCTGGGTCTCACATCTTTTTACCCTTGGTGCCTCAGACCGGGTTTTTTCCCGAGATCCTCAAACCCCAGAGGAAGTACAACACCTGGCGTCGCTAAGAGGTCGAGGTCCACGGGCGACATTTTTGGGAGTCGAACTGACTCTTTCAGCTATTTTTATCATGGTACTCAGCCACTGTCGGAGAAAGGGTTTTTGGCAGGATTTCTGATGGTGTGGTTACGGAACTGCGTAGTCTCTAGGGGGACAGGTTCTATTGAGAGGATCAGCCGCCACTTCATCCTCCCCGTCGTAAAGTTGGTCTTCGGGGTCAAGCTGGCTCTTCTTCCGGCCATGATGTGCAGCTTACACCATGGCCTTCGTGCCTTTTCTTCTAAGGTCATCGCCCGTGATACAACGATGGATTTTGAGCGCATAGAGCTGCCTTACCATTATCTGATGGGGTGGCTGTTGATGCACAACCGATCTTTGATGAGGCCTGGGGCAGAAGATGGAGTTACAGTTGATGACGCTTTTATTTTCTGATTCCACCATCAGCTCTGGGAGTACAGCACTATGCCAGCCAGCCGGAGAGCGCTGGCAAAAGTGGACGGATATGATTTTTTTGTGTTCGTACCTCATTTTACTACTGAAGAAGTAAGGAGAGTACATGTTGATGGTACCGAACCTCCTCTCCTCTTACCTGAGAAAATGCTCCTTTGGCTGCGTAATATCCGTCCAGCGCACCTGGTGTATCGTAACCGCAACATCGTCTACCTGGAGCCTTACTTGCCCAGCAGGTTTGCCCGCCAGTTCGAGTATAGCCAGTTGTTCTTTGACAGCCCCAGCTCTTACCTAGGCTTTGAAGGTAGCGTGTTAGATGGTATCAGGGCATGGCATTATTATGACACGGTTCATACCCGAACCACATTTTCAGTCCCTGATGGTGGGGTGCCAGGAGAGATTTTGTACACGGCGGCCTTATATCATATTACGGCGAGCAAGCCTCCCGTTAATTTCGACCCGAGTACCGGCTTCATCGTGGGTACCGGCTTGGCGGAGAAGCCCAAGGGGTCTAAGACGAGGAAGCGGCGGGCGAATGCGGTTCCTGTGCCCGACTTGGAGTCCACAACCGCGGACGAAGAGAATAACGAGCATGAGGAAGATAACTCTTCCCTTCTTGTGGAAGATGCTGGAGCGGATCAGCCGCCTGTTGTGCCAGATAAAATGGTGGCGAATCAGCCGTCGCGTCTGGTCCTTCGCGCAAGCGGAGCAGGCGCATGTCCACTGATGGTGGCAGAACCTACTCTACGAAGCGGGCTGCGGTAAGACGTCGCGTGCTGTTCATTAAAGAGAGAGGTGAAGGTGATGATGCTGCTTCGGAGGTGAATTGAACTACAGCCATCTTTTCCTTTGGTCCTTCTTTTCTCTGAACTGTTGATTAATTTTTTTTTTGTAGGCGTCAGAAGAAAGGGATTTCTCAGAACCAGCTGATGTTCCTGAAGCTGATACGGTCATAGCCACTTTGGATAGTAACCTGTGTACCGAGATCGTTGCTGCCGGGGTTCTCCAGACGACGGCTGAAGTTCCTTCCGTCATGGAGGTCTCCATTCAGGGCGATGTGGATCATTCTAATCCAATCTCCGAGGGTGCTGGATTCCAGCCGTGTGATGTGGACCCCACTGCGTCTACCTCCGGGACTGCTGGAGTAGAGGAACCTACGGCATTTATCTCGAATGTTGCCGGTGAGGAGGGCACGATCACTGAAATCGAGCCCCAACTTCCGCAACCCTTCCCTGGTAAGCTAAGTCAGATCTTGACCAGTGAGGAGGTTTATTCGCTCTATCATCACATCCTTCGGGTTAAGATGATTGATAGTTGCTCTGGACATACAGGTCCTGCCTCTTCACTGTCCATGACGGATATTGTCAGGGAAGGCTCTGCTAGCATTGATCTGGTGGAAGGGAGCGTGCCTTCTCCTCTCCCGATTTATCTCGAGAGGCCTCCCGCCGGATCGAGTTCGGGAGATCAGATGGCGGCATAGCCTGGACAGGGAGCAATAGTCCCTTCATCCTCCCCTGCTCGTATGACTTCGGGGGTTGACCTTTCATCCTTAACAAGTATCCAAGTTCTTCGGGCCGCGGAGGAAGAATTAGCCGATGTTCAAGCTTCCTTTCGCTCAGAATTTATCTCCCTTGTGGCAGGGGTAGCAAGTTCTGTTGCGTCTTCTTCGACGCTGCCAGCCACACTTCCTTTGACGCCATCCTCTACGAAAGTTTTGGATGAGGTGTCACAGGATGTGGTTGACAGCTTCTATCGTCATTTGAAAAGAGGAGTCGATGCTGCTGTAGAATGGAGGACCCCCTTTGCCCTAGCCCGACAATGCGCTCATGGGCAAATTGACATTCTTAAAACCCTTCCTAGCGGGGAGGAGATAGCTGCATTTCTGGAGCCCAAGTTGTTAGAGGCCGATCAGCTTGTGGCCCAATTTTGAACGCTGCGGCAAGCTGATTTATCTGCGACAATAGATCAGGAATGGGGCTTCCTCACCACTGCCTTGGGGAAGATAAGGCTTGCGCGGGATACGTCCAAGTCGGTCATAATAAAGGACCTTGGTGACCTATCTCTCTTGTACGACCAGCTGAGCTGCCGGAGCGAGGTTTGCAGAGCTCGGGAAGCGGCCGCCTCCCGTGGAGTGACCGATACAAGGGAGCAGATCCTCGAACTTCAGAAGAAGCTAGCCTTCTTGGTGTCTGAGCTTGAAGCTTCCCGTGTGGATAAAGAGTTGATCATTCAAGACGCCGAAAGGGTTTCCCGAGCTTCTGCTAACCTGGAGCGCGCTCTGAAGAAGTTTGAGGATGGCTGGCGGGCTCATGCGCACCTGGAAGATGCAGTGCTGCTGAATCAGGAGGCCGAGCGCCGGGCCAAACAGAGGTTTGAGCGGTCGACTACCCTGTTGAGAGACCGTCTCATGGCATTATGCATCGCCGACTAATAGTCGGCTTTTTTTCATTCTTTTGTTTATGCTCTTTTTTCTTTCTTTTTCCATCTTGTAATAGGGACATAGTCCCCGATAATGTAGTACCTTGGATTTTGAATAATGAGCATGTTAGGACTCATCCTTCATTTCTTGTACTTGTTGTGTTTATGGCGTTTTATCCCACTGGGGGACTATTTGTGGACCTTTTACCCTGGGTATACCTTAGTTTGAGGTACGGATAACAAGTTTGAGAGGGATACCTAGAACAACTTTGTGATGAGGGTGTTGTGGAAGTTCTTGGTATTGAAAGAATGCCAGGGAGCAGCTGGGCTCCCAAGATATGATAAGAAAAGAGTGGCATGTACTAGAAAACTTAGTACAGCATTTGTGGTCGACTGCGGACATTTGTGGTCAACCAAGAACATTTGCGGTCGATAGAGGACATTTGTGGTCGTCGAAAGACATTTGTGGACCTATTATCCTTGGCGTACCTGTTTTCCATAAATAAATTCACTTTATTTATTGTGTATCTGGGAAAATTACAACTGTAGGAATCCGATCTAGAAGACGATCGCTTTATCCCTTGGACTATGTGAAGAAGAAAAGCTCTCAAAATTTTGACAGTATGTTAGATAACTATGTATCTGTATAATGAATGAGAAAAAGAACTCTATTTATAGAGTCAAAAATAACTGAAAGGATAACTGTCTTCACAGCCTGTGCCTAGTTGAAAATCACACAGGATTTAACATACGCAAGGTTGTGAGCAGTTACTAGACGTGGCCTGTAACTGTTGGACACATGGCAATCATGCATGAGTCGTGTGCAAGTTACAGGACACGCAGGCGAGAGATCAGTGGCATGACTGCCACGTACTCCAATTTGATGAAATCCACGCAGACTTGTTGAAGACGAAATCCACGCAGACTCGGGGCAGAAAGCTTCAAAATCCATGCAAACTTGGGGCAAGAAGCTTCAGTATCCACGCAGACTTAAGGCAAAAAGCTTCAAAATCCACGCAGACTTAAGGAAGGAAACTTCAGAATCCACGCAAACTTGAGACAAAAAGCTCAAAATATACGCAGACTTTGGGAAGGAACATAATCCACGCTCGATTGAGGTAGGACTGCCAGCTGTCTTGATTCGACGTGCCTCGACTGACACAAAATCTCTGACAGTGATTACTTTTGTCAGTCGCATTAAATGACAAGAAGCTCTTTTGGTACGCCAACTTGACGAAGGCTGAGTCTTGCTGAAGAAGATTTCGAAAGTCATGCAATAGTCGGCTGTGATCTCTCGAGTTCTGTGCATACGTGGCATACGAGAAGACATTCTTCGACTGTCGTGCTGTCAGTCATAATGATACTCTGACAAATGATGAGCTGTCTCCCAGCGTGACTTGTAAATTTTGTCCTGATCAACTCAGCGTGACTTTTGGACTTGTTCTGATCAACTCAGCGTGACCTTCATTTTTAAGGCCTACAAAACCCCCTTCAAAGTTTTCGAAAGTTGAAAAGACTTCAAAATTTCGAAATACTTTGAAAATATCCAAATGAACTTATTAAATGTCATGATGATTCTTCAGTTTTCGAGACTGATTGAATCCAATTTATGGTGGAATATGAACCGCCTGTGAGCTCGTTTATATAAACGGGGAGAAAATTCAGCTTTGATATTCATCTTACGTCAACATGACTCCGAAGGAAGAAGCTGAAGAAGAAGCAAGAAAGTTGGGTTTCTGTGCACATGGCGACCCTACTCTCGGGGGTAAGGAACCGGAGCGTTTAGTTTTTGAGTTCAAAGATGACCCCACACAACTAGCCAAGAACTTCCTGAGCCACTTTGGTCTGGACGGCTCGTCTTCTTCTAATGGGCGCAGCCTCGTAGAGCAGCGTGAAACGCTCAATGTTCTGTTACATCGTATGGGAGTCACTAGTGTAGAGGAATTTGGTGTCAAGCTTAGTCGCTTCGCAAAATAGAGCGTGTCTTTTCATGCTTCTATTTTCTATAAAAATGTTGCACTTCTTTTCCTATGTAAGGTCATCAGTGCTTCAATGTAGAGCGTGCATTAATGAAGAGCATTAAGTGGCACTCTTTGAATGTTTCAAATATTGTGCTATTTTCCAAAGAACACGTGACACTCATTCCATAGTTATGAGCACTTTTTACTCGGATCTTCCCGAAGAATAGGCTTGCACGTCGACCCTATTTAAATGGATAGATGAGTTTCACACATACTCATCTCTTTATTCTTCTTCTTCTTCTCTGAGAATGAACTTTTTGTGAGATTTCATTCTCAATAGGAAAGCAATGCTTTTGAATATTCTCTTTCTGTACACTATATCAGACATTGGTTTGCCAATCCTTAGCACCAAACTCGATGGTAAGTCCAATATAGTACGCGTACCATTTTTACTGTTCTGAAGATTTTATTTCTGACTGAACAGAGTGCACCTGTCTTTGTTTGGCCAAATACACACCAAATGATAATAACACTTCTATTAGTTGATCTCTTTTTCCTTGCTGCTTTCTGCAAGAGTTCGACTGAAAATTTTCTTCAGAACTGGCATTGGTGATTTGGATGCTGTGGAGAATATTCTTCTGACACCTACATCAGGGAGCTCATACGCTTTTGACGCATAAATCAGACAACTCAGAACTCTTCGTAGGATAGAAGGGTCTTCCTCCAATGGCAGGAAGAGCCTTTATACACGGAGAGTTGGACGGTGGAGTCAACTCTACCCCGAGAAATCGGGTAGTAGAGTTCCTTTCACGGCAGAACTAGGAATTGTATCCCAATGTTGGATACATTCCTATCTCCTTTGAAAGGTCGCTCCTAATCCACTAGTTGTATTGGCAGCAACACGCCTTCGGGCTGCCATACTCTGTGGTTCTTCTCTTTTCTGAGAGAGAAGACCAGAGTTTGATTCCTGCCAGACAATCAGGAATTGCCACCAACAACGAACCCGTCAAAGAAGATCCAAAGAAGAAATAGATCTCCATTAGGTTATTGTTGTGTATATAGAATGAAAATCCAAAATTGTAATAGATTTCCATTATGATTTATAAGAAAGTCTAAGAAAATGTAATAGACTTTTTATGATGATATGAGAGTGGAAATGATAATTCTTCTATGCTCAATGATTTGTATCTATTTGGATGAATTGTGGACATGATAGATAATGAAATCTTCTTTTCTGATTTAGAGTACTTAATACTATCAGAGGTAATATGGACGTGATAATATGTAGAAACTCAAAAGAAAATAGATTGATTTCTATGCAGAGGTCAAAAATAGAAAATGACAAATGAGCAAGTAGATTCGGCATTTATCCAGAGGTTATGAAAACGTGATAAGTAACGAATCCCTTCTTTTTGATAGAAGATTATGAACGGACGAATCGTCAGATGAATGTAATAAATGAACGAATAAACCGTCGGATGAATAAATGAACGGATGAACCGTCAAGCATTAATGAATGTGTGAATCGTCGGATGAATATGACGCTTCATTATTTGAGGAACTTCTGTCTATAAATATAGCAGAATTCTGACAAGAACGAATACTTCTATTCTTCAACATAAAATGTCATCTAAAGAAGTATCCAAGAAAGCTGGAATCGCCTTCAAGGTTCAGAAGGGTACTGAAGAACACCCTTCCGATCCAGTTCAACCGAAGGAAGTAGAAGCAGGCGAAGGTTCGTCTGCACCCAAGCCACCAAGGGACATTCTGGACTTTCTGCTTAAACCAGGAAGGACTGAAGAGGAAGAAACCATGAAGATGGCTGCTTGCAAGTTCCTTGTGGGTTCCAGCAAGGAGGTTCTCGGCTCTTTTGCTGACCGCGTTTTCGAGAAGGACGGCAGTGGCCCGCGTCCAAATGTAGAGAAGGATGATAGTGATCTTCCTTAATATCATGTACTGTGATTCATGATTAAAATAAAATAAAAATTTTATTTATAAACATAAATTTGTCTGATGATTACAAGCATTTACATTTATACATAATACTTTTTAAGGAATTTGCCATTAATAGGCATCAAAACTTTTCGACCATCCAATTCTGAGAGTTGATAAGCTCCATTTGAGAAAACTCTACTCACGATATAGGGACCTTCCCATTTTGCGTCAAATTTGCCCTTGCTCATATGAGTCATAGTCATAGGACGTCTGACTGTTAGAATAAGTTCTTCTTTTTGATACGCTCGAACTCTGACTTTCTTATTAAAAGCTCTTGAGATTCTAGCTTGATAGAATTCAATATTCTTTTGAGCAGATAATCGCTTTTCATCCAGAGCTTCTAATTCCTGAAGTCAAAGACGATCATTATTTTCGGCAGTGAGTTCATTAGCGATTTCTATCCTTAAAGAAGGAATTTGAATCTCTAATGGAAGAACAGCTTCGCAACCATACACCAGAGAGAAGGGTGTACATTTAGTAGCATTACGAACTGTAGTACGGTAGGCCCACAAGCATTCACCGAGCTTCTAACTCCAATTACGTTTGTTAGTAGAGACAAACTTCTTTTGGAGTTTGATGATGGTCTTGTTGAAAGTTTCTGCTAATCCGTTAGCTGCCGGATTATACGCGGTAGAAGCCACATTATTAATTCGGTGATCGTCACAGAATCGAGTAAACTTCTTACTGACGAACTGTGGTCCGTTATCATGAATAATGCGTCGAGGAACACCAAATCTGTAGATGACATGATGCTTAATAAAGCTGATGACATTGGACGTTTTAACTTCAGATAAAGGAATGGCTTCGGACCATTTGGAGAAGTAATCGGTTATTGCGAGAATAAACCGATGACCTTTGGATGACGGCGGATTGATCGGACCGATAATGTCCATGCCCCAAGCTTCGAAGGGCCATGATGCTGCCGTCGGATGTAGAAATTTCGAGGGTTGATGAATAAAATCCGTATGGATTTGACTAGCTTTACACTTCTTTGCATATTCGATGGCGTCTGATACCATAGTGGGCCAATAATAACCCATACGTCGAATACGGTCCTGAAGTTTTGGGCCAGACTGATGTGCTCCACAAATTCCATCATGTGCTTCGCGAATGATCTACTGAGCCTCATCACCGGCAACACATCGAAGAAGTAGACCGTCATAAGCTCGACGATATAAGGTTTTTGTAGTATGATTGTAATAGAATCTGAGTGATCGTCGTCTGATAGATGCTGCCTCACTCGGATCATCCGAAAGAATATCATACAATACGAAGTCTAAGAAAGGAAGTCTCCAATCTTTATCCGTATTCTGAGTCTCAGTTGAATTACTGAAGATGAATTCCATGCTAGAATCAGATGAAGATGATAAAGATTTACGACTAAATCCAAATCCTCTTGTTGTGTTGACGTCATGAGATGTTGATTCTTCAATGTCAATTGGAAGTCCTAGGGTCAGGTTATTTTCCAGATGAAACAATTCTCGATTGCGAACAACAATCATTTGTTGCCGTCTAATCGGAATAGCCAACACCGCCGTAAGATTAGCTAGAGCATCAGCTTCTGTGTTACATGCTCGGCTAACATGTTCAATGAAGAATTCTTCAAACGAAGAAGCCATAGATATAGCTGATCTATGATAAGGAACCAGATCTAGATGGCGAACTTCATAAGTACCCCTTATCTGATTGACAATGAGTTTAGAGTCTCTGTACGCCTCCAAATGTTGAATATTCAGATGTTTAGTGAGTTGAAGACCAATGAGTAATGCATTATACTCAGCTACATTGTTTGAACATGGTTGATCAAGAGAATAAGCTCGTTGGATAGCAAGACCTTCTGGCGATACAAGAACAATTCCAACTCCAGCGACGATGTCTCCATTAGGACCAATTCTTGAAGCTCCATCAAAGAATAGACGCCAAGTAGGATCTTCCTCAGCAATTTGGTTTGAATCTAGAACTTCATCTGGGATTTCATCATAGAGTTTTGAATCTTCTGGAATTGAATGAGCAGCCAAAAAATCGGCTAAAGCTTGTCCTTTGACTGACTTCTGAGGAATATAGTGCATATCATACTGAGCAAGTAAGATTCCCCAGTTAGCCAATCGAGAATTCAAAACACTAGGTTTCTTCATCATGACCCGTATAGGATTGATCCTGGAAATGACATGAATAGTCTGGCCAATGATATAATGACGTGTCTTTTGGACAGCGAACATCAAGGCTAGACATTCTTTTTCGACCGGTGAATATCGAGGTTCAGCTCCGGTCATAGTTCGACTGAGATAGTAAATAGCTCGTTCATGACCATTTTTATTCTTTTGAGCAAGCAATGCATCCAATGAATGACTCATTACTCGGGTATATAGGAGGAATGGAATTCCTGAGACGGGAGGTACCAATACTGGCGGGCTCATCAGATATTGTTTTATATCACCGAATGCTTTCTGACATTCATGACTCCAGACGAAAGAAACACCTTTCTTCATGAGTTTATTGAATGGTCTGCAGCGTCCTGAAAGATTAGACATGAATCTCCTGATATAAGCAATCCTTCCTTGAAATCCTCGTAGCTCTTTTAAGGTGCGTGGAGGACGCATCTCTTGGATGGCTTTGATCTTCTCGGGATCCACGTGTATACCTTTAGAGGTAATGACGAAGCCGAGAAATTTACCACTAGAGACGCCTAAGAAGGACTTAGTAGGGTTCATCTTTAACTGATGCTTACGCATTAGATCAAATATAGTCTTCAAATCTTGGATATGATCCTCCTTTTGTCGACTTTTGACTGCAATATCATCAACGTAGCATTCGACTGTTTTTCGCAAATGTTCACGGAATATAATGCTCATGGCTCGTTGATAAGTTGCTCCTGCATTCTTGAGACCGAATGGCATAACTGTATAACAGTATGTACCAATCGACGTTCTGAAAGAAGTGTGTTTCTCGTCGTCTGGAAATATTTTAATCTGATTATATCCAGAATACCCGTCCATGAATGACATCCGTTCAAATCTACAGGTATTATCGATCATGACATCTGTGATTGGTAGAGAGAATTCGTCTTTAGGACATGCCGCATTGAGATCGCGGAAGTCTATGCAAACTCTGATCTTGCCAGTCTTTTTAAGAACAGGAACTATGTTAGCCACCCAATCGGGATGTTGTTCCTCTTTAATAAACCCGGAGGCCATGAGTTTATTGACTTCAGCTTCAATTGCATCCATAATGTCTGGACGAAATCGTCGCTGTTATTGTTTGACCGGTTTAGCATTCGACAAGATATTGAGCTTGTGAGTTGCGATTTGTGGATCAAGTCCTAGCATATCTTCATAACTCCAAGCGAAGACATCGGTGTAATCACGAATGAGTTTAATTATGTCTTGCTTATCAGTTTCTGAAAGACTTTCACTGATGAATATTGGTTTGGGGGATCCCTCTTCACCAACATTTATTTGAACAAGTTTATCTTCAGTCGGAGGTTCTTTTTGCTCGAAACGGAACTCCCATTGATTATCTAACCTTTGGGCCCATTGTTCTGATTCAGGTGAGATTTCAAATTCTTCTTCATCTTTATCACTTTCTTCAGAACAGTCAATAGAAACCATGTTGGAAGACAGAATGTTGTAGTAGAAATCACCGATACTCGTATCGGAATCCCAAGAAGTGGTACTAGAAGAATCAGATCTCTTATCTTCGTCAGACTCGGGATCTTCATAGATAATATTGATAAAATGAGTAGGAGCAATATAGCCCAATCCGTATTTTGTCCTTCCATATTTCAGAGGAGGAATCCGGACAGGCATTTTTCTTCCTTTGCCATTATTGAGGCCAGTCCTGAAGTCATAGCCCATATTTTTAATGATGTCTTTAGATTGCTGACTATAACGACGTAGTTGTAATCTTCCAGTATCGTCATTCTTGTCATCATCTTCTAAATCAGAAGGACTTTGGGGCCCTTTGTAAAAGAATATTGGAATGTCTCCTGGCTTTCTGCTGGGAACTAGAAAGTATGAAGATTGTACAGGTTCTAGGGATACATCTGTATGAACAGTCTGTACAACTCCTATGGTTATTGTGCTTAAGTCATCTAACAAATGTAAATAACTATGAACATAATTACACACATCAGCGTACTGCAAAGATGGAGACTTTTCATTATATATAAAAGCAGCAATATTTACATTGGGAGAAGGCTGAGCCTTAGAGATCTTAGCCAAGTCAATGACTAAAGGGAAAGAAGAAGAACGAGAAGAAGCTTTGTTTCGATTAAGATCGATAACAAATGGCTCAGAAGAGGTGAGCTCCCTTGAAGCTTGAGATGGAAGAGTAATCTGCCCTCCAACTAGAATTAGCAGAGTATCCTGTGAAGATACAGGAACTGTAGTACGCCCACTAACAGGAATGATCATTGTATCTTGAGCAGACGACTGAGGTAACGGAGAGATCCGTCCACTCACCAGAATGATGAAAGAACATTCTCCGGAGGATTTGGGAGATTGTTGCTGAGTAGTTCGACCTTTAACAGGGATTATTAAAGTCTCACTTTGTGAATCCTCTTTCTCCATAGCTTGTATCACCCTTGTATACTCTTCTTTGTACATTCGGAAATCATTGAAATAAGCTTCAACCCTATGGAAGGGATTTATATCAGCAACTTCTTTTTGTACTCTTCCATTGCTATCAATGTACTTAAAACACTGATGAAGAGTAGAAGGCACCACATTATTTTCATGAAGAAAGGGCCTCCCAAGAAGAAGATTGTAGGATCCCACGATCTCGATCACATAGAAAGTGACTTTGGATCTGAAATCACCTATCTGAAGCTTCAGATGAATCTTTCCCAAAGGCTCGCTTCGGCTTTGATTGAATCCCAGGATAGTAGTAACCGTCTTGGAAAGCTTATGAAGAGGAATTTTTAGTTCATCCAATAGACTCTTTGGCATTATACTTACAGCAGACCCTGGATCAATGAGGATACGATCTATCTTCATTGTATCGATATAACCAGTGTAGTAGAGAGGTCGATCATGTCGATTATCCTCCAATAGCATGTCGTCTTGTGTAAAGGTGATATTTGGGATAATCTCCAATACACTGTTGCAATGTAAGCAAGTGGCAGGTTCTGCATCTGGCTTCTTCAATTGTGCAAGACAAGAGTCGGCTTGAAGAAGTGCTTCACTTAACGTCTTCCGAATCTCTTTAGAAAGACGTAGAAGTTCAAAGAGGGACACTCTAGCTGGAGTATTAGCAAGTTGAGCTAGAATGTCGAAATTATAAGGCTTCTGAAGCCCAAGAGGAGGGGACTTCTTGATTGGTTTATCAAACCGAGCCTGTTGTTTGCCTTTCTCAAGAGCCGTAGGCTTGGGAGAAACAGGTTCAACCGGTGTAGTTGAAGGAACAGGTGCAGTGGATGATTCTTCTTTAGGAGGAACATTAGGAGCATCTTTATCAGCTGGAGGGATATCAGAAGTATCCTCAGGATTCTTGGAATAATCCTTTAGATATGGTTTCCCTGTTCGAGTAGCACCAGCAAGTGCTTCTTCCTTCTCTTTTGGCTCTGTATCAGAGGTAGATCCAAGAGAAGTCATATGACATGACTTAATTTTTCCAGCCTTCTTGGACTTTCGAGAAGTAGTCTTTTGAGGAGAAGGAGATTCAAAATCTGCCACTAGATCAGGATGAATCCACATGATTTCTCCTGTTTCCAAAGTGATTGGCACTAACCCTTCAGACTGTGGAGGAGGAATATTCACTATTTCAAGAGTCACCTTGGGAATAGGAACGATCCCCTTTCAAGGAGTTGAGGAGGGAAATCTTCGAATTGCATAGAGACGACGTTGGAGGTGACGGTCTTCTCTTTTGGAGTAAGGAAGATAGCTCCAAATTTAATCATTTCTTGGATCTTTTCTTTCAGTACATAACATGTACGAATTGTATGACCCAGCATTCTGTGGTATGGACAGTATTTAGGATGATTTATCTTCCCAGCTTCATCAGGTTTCTTGATTTTAGGTAATTGTATTTTATTACCTTTCAGCAGACATTCAAAGATACCAAGGACATCGTCGTCATCGAAAGAGTACACTTCTTTGGGGCGAGGTGTTCTTGGTTGTTGAGTTGTAGAGGTAGGAGAAGTTTGAATAGTTGATGCATCTTTGCTCTGAAGATTAACTTCAAGAGTTTCTTTTCCCTTGCGAGCATTGTTTTTATTGTTAGTACCTTGACCTATTTCTTTGGGAGTCATCTGCACTCCTAAACTTTTGAAGGTTTCAGCACTAATTTTTGCAGCTTTGGCACTGACTATGAAGGAAGGCCAGTCTTGAAATTGAGTAGATCCTGTCCACATGCTGATGATTGGCAACAAGTTTGATTTGCATGTGTCGATGGTGACAGCATCAGGAGTTCCAAGAGGCATCTTCAGAGCTTCTCTTCGAAATCGTTCAATAAAATCCTCTATAGTTTCATTATTTTTCTGCTTGATTCTAATAAGAGCAGACATAGTCATGTCATTGAGCCCTTCATAGAACCGTTCAAGAAACATCTGTTTGAAACCGGCAAATGAGGTAATGCACCCATCTGGGAGACTTCTATACCATTCATAAGCCGTTCCCTTGAGACATCCAATAAACACCCGAGTAAGGAGGGCGTCGCTTGGTTGCAACTGGTCAGTCATCACTTCAAAGTGATTAATAAACTGACTTGGAGAAGTGGTTCCATCATAGAATGAGATAGTAGGAGGCTTGTATTTAGGAGGATACGATACTTGCATCCATTCTATCGGATAAGGTTGTTTGATGCCTAACCTTTGTAAACCATCTTTCTGTTTGAATGCCTCGAATTGAGTTTTGAGATTCCTCAATTCTTCATTAACAACTTCGAAAGATTGTGGAGTTGTAGCTTGTAGAGAATAGTTGGGAGGAGGAACAGCATTATAAGCACTACCCCCAGCTCCAGAGAGACCAGGAGTATTGGATTGTACTGCTGGAGGAACTTGCACTGGACTTACACCAGTGTCAATTGGTATGGCATCTGGTACAGTATGTCGATTTTGTATCTGAGTTGCCATGAGTTCATACATCGACTTCATAGTATCATCCATAGACTTTATTTGCTGTTCCAAAGAAGCAATCCTTTGTTCTTGAGGAGTCAAGGAAGAAGAAGGTTCATCAGTATTCCCATCAACCATATAAGACGTGACTGTACGAGGGATTATTGATGAACTGGTGGATGTTGTTTGTTCTGAATCATTGCTTTGTGCATCAAAGTCAATTATAGGAGAACTACCCCCAGTAGGAAGAGATGGGAAGTTAGATTCTCCAAGGAATTCAGAATCATCTTCAGAGATCAAAGTTCTTTGACTAGAGGCCAAGACTCTTGCTCTGGTGCCTCTATGTACTCCATCTGGACTATCAGCTCTACCTCCAGTATCCCGAGAGGTCATATTGACAGAAGCAAATAAAGGCTCATCTTCATCAGGCATAGGTTCACACTGAATCCGATTGAAGACAGATTGTCGTTTAGTTTGACATCTGCATTGCATTATAACTCTTGGCTGGAAGTCACATTCATGATCAACATAGTCTTGAACCATTGATTGACATCTGCATTGAATTATGACTTTTGGCTGGAAGTCACATTCAGCATGGTCCATTGTCACAGAATTACTCCTTCTTTTCTGTTGAAGGTGTTCTCGTAAATCTGTTTGTGAAGATTGAGGTACATCAGAGAACACTCCTTGTGTATTTTTAGGAGTATATTTCTTGTTCCTGGGTCTTGATGGCTCTTGATTATATAGGGAGTGATTAATATGAGCCACATAATTTTTAGCATACTCTGCATCCGGATCTTTTATTTTCATTTCCGATTGATTTGGTTTCTTAACACCAGAAGTGTTTCCCAAACGGATTTGATTAAGTTTTGTTCTTAATCAGTTTGAGGTAACACATTGGTTTTGGAAACTTGGAGTTTTCCTTCCATTGATCTGGATATTTGCAAAGAAGGAAGAGTTGAACCACCCCCTTGATTAGGAGTTGGTAACAGACCCTCTTTCATAGACAAATTTTGTGCCCAATTTGAAGAAGTCGTAAAAGAAGACATTACAGAATGTTTCTTCTTAGACTTATTCAAGTTTTGAGACATAGAATGTCCAGAAGGAAGAGTAGTCAAAAGACCATCTCCTTTTCTTTGACTAACAAAATTGTCAGTCAAAGCTGTTCCTGAAGTAAAAACTACAGGAGCAGAAGAAACAACTAAAGAGTTATCTCTTTTCGAAGGGACTTTGTGTGGAAGACCACCCCTAGTTCTAGTAGAACTTGGCAAAGAGAAATTGATAGCTAAAGAGCTATTCTTCTTAGATGATGTACACGCTGAAACAGGCTTGGTTAAAGAACCAGTGCTGTCAGCGTGACTTTTGATTTTAGAATTACACGCTGGAACAGATTTGGCTAAGGAGCCAGTGCTGTCAGTGTGATTTTTGATTTTGGAAATACACGCTGGAACAGATTTGGCTAATGAGCCAGTGCTGTCAGCGTGTTTCTTGACTTTGGAAATACACGCTGGAACAGATTTGGCTAAAGAGCCAGTACTGTCAGCGTGGCTTTTGGGATTGAATTTGCACGCTGGAACAGATTTGGCTAAGGAGCCAATACTGTCAGCGTGACTTTTGGATGTGAGATTGCACGCTGGAACAGACTTGGCTAAGGAGCCAGTACTGTCAGCATGACTTTTGAATGCTGTCATCTTCGAGCGCACAAGAGTGTGCGTGCTTGCAGTAGAGTCTTTGCCAGTGTTAGGAGTAGACACTGTGGCAGAGACTTCACCATTGGCTGCCAACTGAATCTTAGGGACATAGACAGAGTGTCCCTTCGACTTGGCAGTGATGATGGAGGCTGAAGTGGGCTTGCCACTCTTAGCCCGCTGCATTTCTTCGTAGACGAGTTGATCGAATTGGATCGTCATCACCTTCTTCGTCGAGCCGATTGACGAAGTGTCGTATTGAGTTGTTGCCATCTCAGAAGAGAAGATGGTTTTCCCCAGCAGAGTCGCCAATTTGTTTTCCATAAATAAATTCACTTTATTTATTGTGTATCTGGGAAAATTATAACTGTAGGAATCCGATCTAGAAGACGATCGCTTTATCCCTTGGACTATACGAAGAAGAAAAGCTCTCAAAATTTTGACAGTAAGTTGGATAACTATGTATCTGTACAATGAATGAGAAAAAGAACTCTATTTATAGAGTCAAAAATAACTGAAAGGATAACTGTCTTCACAGCCTGTGCCTAGTTGAAAATCACGCAGGATTTAACATACGCAAGGTTGTGAGCAGTTACTAGACGTGGCCTATAACTGTTGGACACATGGCAATCATGCATGAGTCGTGTGCAAGTTACAGGACACACAGGCGAGAGATCAATGGCATGGCTGCCACGTACTCCAATTTGATGAAATCCACGCAGACTTGTTGAAGACGAAATCCACGCAGACTCGGGGCAGAAAGCTTCAAAATCCACGCAAACTTGGGGCAAGAAGCTTCAGTATCCACGCAGACTTAAGGCAAAAAGCTTCAAAATCCACGCAGACTTAAGGAAGGAAACTTCAGAATCCACGCAAACTTGAGACAGAAAGCTCAAAATATACGCAGACTTTGGGAAGGAACATAATCCACGCTCGATTGAGGTAGGACTGCCAGCTGTCTTGATTCTACGTGCCTCGACTGACACAAAATCTCTGACAGTGATTACTTTTTTCAGTCGCATTAAATGACAAGAAGCTCTTTTGGTACGCCAACTTGACGAAGGCTGAGTCTTGCTGAATAAGATTTCGAAAGTCACGCAATAGTCGACTGTGATCTCTCGAGTTCTGTGCATACATGGCATACGAGAAGACATTCTTCGACTGTCGTACTGTCAGTCATAATGATACTCTGACAAATGATGAGCTGTCTCCCAGCGTGACTTGTAAATTTTCTCCTGATCAACTCAGCGTGACTTTTGGACTTGTTCTGATCAACTCAGCGTGACCTTCATTTTTAAGGCCTACAGTACCTTGGGGTTTTTTTTTGGTACGGATAATAAGTCGTGAGAGAACCAACATACTTACTCAGAGGTAATGAGGACGTGGTAAATATGAGGGTTTCTTCGATGGATCCTTGCCACTCAGAGGTAATGAGGACATGGTAGGAGTGGGCTCCATGAAGGGGTACATAGAACAACTCAGAGGTAATGAGGACATGAAAGTTCTATGTGAGGAGGCGGTTTGTTTTTGATGGAAGTGAAACAACTCAGAGGTAGCATCGACATGGTTGTCTTAGGAAATTTGTGGATCTGTTACCCTTTTTGTGTACTGGAGGTACGGGTAGTTGATCATGAGGAAGGAGCTCCTTTTAGGAAGAAAGTTCAGAGGTATGATCATACGTGACTTACTACCCAAAAGATACGATATAGATTGACCAGGATGGGAGTTCAGCGGTACCTGCGGGTACATAACTCGACAATCTGGAAGATTTGGAGACAGAATGTGAGTTCAGCGGTACCACAGGGTATATAACTCAACTATCTGAAATGTTCGAAAGCAGAACGTAAGTTCAGTGGTACCAGAGGGTACATAACTCTACAATCTGAGATATTTTGAGGATGTATATAGGTGAGTTCAGTGGTACCAAGGGGTACATGATCCGATAATCTAAGATGTTTGGAGGTCGAATGTGAGTTCAACGGTACCAGAGGGTACATAACTCAACAATCTGAGATATTTTGGAGGTAGACTGTTGGTTCAGCGGTACCAGAGGGTACATAACTCAACAATCTGAGATATTTTGAGGCAGACTGTTGGTTCAGCGGTACCGGAGGGCACATAATCAACAATCTGAGATATTTTGGAGGCAGACTGTGGGTTCAGCAGTACCGGAGGGTACATAACTCAACAATCTGAGGTATTTGTGGTATGTCGTTTCAGACATAATACTTCTTCAGGAACTTGTCGTTGAAGGGCAATATGAGCAAGTCTTCATTTTGTTTCGCGAGGCGGTAAGCACCGTTGGAGAAGACAGCCTCAATGACAAATGAACCTTCCCACTTAGGCTAGAATTTGCTGGCGGTTTTGTTAGTCATAACCATCGGCCTCCGAACTGCCAGAACGAGATCGCCCACTTAGAATGTTCTGATCTTAACCTTCTTGTTGAAGGCTCCCGAGATGCGTGCTTGGTATAGCTCGATTCGTTGTTGAGCTAGTAGGCACTTTTCATCTAAGGCCTCCAACTCTTGTAGCCGGCGACGGTAATTATCGTCCGTCGTCAATCGATAGGTGAGAGCGACACGGAGCGAGGGGATTTGAGTCTCCAATGGGAGAACTGCCTCACTCCCGTATACTAGAGAGAATGGTGTGTTCCCGTTGGCCGTTCGGACTGTAGTACGGTATGCCCATAAGCACTCACCAAGCTTCTCATTCCAGTCGCATTTATTGGAGGACACGAACTTCTTCAGCAACTTGATGATGGTTTTGTTGAATGCTTCTGCCAACCCGTTTGCTGCTGGATTGTATGGCGTTGAAGAAATATTCTGGATTCGGTGTTTGTCGTAGAACCGATAGAAGGCGTGGCTTACGAACTACGAACCATTATCGTGGATGATCCTTCGGGGCAGTCCAAAGCGATAGATGACGTGATGCTTGAGGAAGCTGATCACGTTTGATGTCTTTACTTCTGCAAGCGGAACAGCTTCCGCCCATTTGGAGAAGTAATCTGTGATTGCGAGTATGAAACGATGTCCTCGGGACGAAGGTGGAGTGACCAGGATTCCACTGTCGGATGTAGAAACTCAGATGGCTGATGGATGAAATCTGCGTGGACTTGACAGGCTTTGCACTTTCTTGCATAGTCTATCGCATCTGCTACCATCGTGGGCCAGTAATAGCCCATCCGACGAAGATGGTCTTGTAATTTCGGACCAGGCTGATGGGCCCCGCAGACACTGTCATGAGCCTCGCGTACGGCTTTTTTGGCTTCTGTATTTGACAGACTTCGAAGCAGTAATCCATCATATGATCGCCGATATAGCATTTTTGTCTCTGTATCGTAGAAGAATCTGAGGGAACGTCTTCTGATAGAAGTGGCTTCCTTCGGATTCTCTGGCAGGATGTCGTAGACTACGAAGTCAAGGAATGGTTGTCTCCAGTCTGGTGCTTTGTCGACTGTCAGCACGGAGTAACTCTCAATACATTGAACATTATTCCTGGGACAGACTAACTCACGGCCTATGATGTCAACCAGATGAAGAGCATGATTCGGAACTGCTAAGGAAGCGGCGAGGCCTGCTAGGGCATCGGCTTCAATGTTCTGGAACCTGGGAACGTGTTCTATGAAGAACCCTTCCAAGGACGGGATGATGTTAATCGCTATTTGGTGATAGGGGATCATGTCTTCATGGCGAACCTCGTATGAATCCCGGATCTGATTGACAATTAACTGTGAGTCATCGTATGCTTCAAGGTATTCTACCCCCAGTTCCTTTGTAAGTCGGAGGCCAATGACCAAAGCATTGTACTCGGCCATATTGTTTGAACAGGGCTCCGTGAGAGAATAAGCCCGATTGATCACCAACCCGGAGGGAGAAATCACCACCACTCCGACTCCAACGATGATGTTACCCTTGGGCCCAGTTCTGGAAGCGCCGTCGAAGAACATTCGCCATATGGTATCATGAGAGGCCACATGTGAGTCGGCAACCTCATCTGGAATTTCTTCGTATATCTGGTTGACTCCGTACCTGGATGGGCTGCTAAAAAGTCTGTCAGAACTTGACCTTTAATAGCCTTTTGTGGGACGAAGATCATGTGGTAGGAAGACAACAATATCGCCCATGTAGCGAGGCGAGAGCTGAGTGCCCCTGGCTTGGTCATGAGGACCCTGAGGGGGTTGACTCGTGAGATCACATGTATGGTTTATCCCATGACATAGTATCGCGTCTTCTGAATGGCGAACACCAGGGCGAGGCATTCCTTCTCCACGGCGGTGTATCGGTGTTCCGGCCCCATCATCATTCGACTGAGGTAATATATAGCCTGCTCATGGCCTGCATCATTATTTTGTGCTAGCAGAGCGCCGAGAGAATGTTCCATCGCTCGTACATAGAGCAGGAATAGTTTTCCAGCAACCGGGGCCACCAGGACTGGAGGGTTCGACAAATATTCATTGATGCTGACGAAGGCATATTGAAATTTTTCATCCCAAACAAATGAGACGCACTTCTTCATGAGGTGAGTGAATGGATGACATCATCCGAAGAGGTTGAAAATGAACCTCCTGATGTAAGCTAGCCTCCCTTGAAGGCCTCGGAGTTCACAAAGATTTCTCGGGGGACCCATCTCCATGATTGCCTTTGTCTTCTCCGGATCTATATGAATCCCCTGGGCAGTAATGATAAAACCCATAAATTTTCCACTGTATACGCCCAAGAAGGATTTGGTAGGATTCATCTTCAAGTTGTGCGCTCGCATCAGGTCGAATACCGTCCTTAGATCCGGCAGATGGTCTTCCTTATAGCGACTTTTGACAGCGATGTCGTCAACATAGCACTCCACGGTCTTGCATATGTGGTCTCTGTAGATGACACTCATGGCTCTTTGATACGTGGTGCCAGCATTCTTTAAACCAAAAGACATGACTGTGTAGCAGTATGTGCCAATCGGTGTTCGGAATGATGTGTGCTTCTCGTCGTCGGAAGACATCTTGATTTGGTTGTATCTCGAGAAACCATCCATGAATGACATACGCTCGAAGCCGCAGGTGTTGTCAATCATGATGTCCGTGATAGGGAGGGGGAACTCATCTTTAGGACACGCCTCGTTCAGATTGCGGAAGTCGATGCAGATCCGAATCTTCCTATTTTTCTTGAGGACCGGTACTATGTTGGCGACCCAGTCCGGATGTTGTTCCTCACGAATGAAGCCGCTGGCTATCAGTTTGTTGACTTTGGCTTCGATCGCATTCATAATATTCGGGCGAAAGCGTCGCTGTTGTTGCTTGATCGGCTTTGCATCCGGCCGAATGTTGAGTTTGTGAAGTGCAATCTCGGAGTTTAGCCCTGGCATGTCTTCATAACTCCAGGCGAACACATCAATACATTCTTTGACGAGTAGTAGCAGCGATTCTCGCTCTTCGTCTGCCAGGCTTTTACTAACGAAGATTGGTTTTGGAGAAGACTTATTGCCGAGGTCAACTTGCATAACCTCATCTTCAGTAGGAGGCTCTCTTTGTTCGAACCGCTTTTCCTATTGTGTATCCAGCTGTTGGGCCCACGGCTCTAATTCAAAGAGTTCAGGAATGTCTTCTTCTTCTTCGTAAGCGTTGGCGAATGCCATATTGACAGACAAGACTTGCCTGAATACGTCCCCGATGCTGATATCTGAATCAGAAGTTGGTGATCCGGTTGAGTGTGAATGCCAGTCGCATTCCTCATCTGAGCTTTCAGGGGTCGTTGCAGGCGTAACATACCCCAGTCCATATCGGGTCTTCTTGTAGTAATCCCGTGGTTTCCTGACCGGGACTAGCAACTGTAAAGGTAACCGCCGACCAGTGCCACAGTTCAAGCCTGGTGTAGTCTCCAGATCATACCCCTGTCTTTGCATGAGGTACTTGGATTGGGAGTTATACAGATAAAGGGGCAGTCTTCCGGCGTCCGATTCGAGATCGACTTCCTCTATTGCGAAGGGCTGTGGATCATTCTTCCGGCCGAAGATGATTGGATGGTCTTCTCCCTCGACTACGAAGTAGGCGCCTTCCACAGGAGTAAGTTGATTTGCGGTATAAACATTTGTCACTTGCGTGTGTATGTGAGTGCCTACCGTGTTCCATAGCATACATTGTACAAAGCTTATCAAGCTCGAGGTAGTTCAAAGACAGCCCTTTATTGATGAAGTAAGGTATCTTTTTCTAGTGGGATTACATCATCTGCAGATGGAACATCAGTATGAGCAGCCACATACTTGGCCAATTTTGGTTCTTCTTCGGCCACCCCCTGTATAAATGAAGACCGAGAGGATGACTTGGGCAGCTTAGTCATCAGGGGTTCCGCTGGTGGGGCAGAACGTAGAGTCGTTGGCGAACTAGTGACTCCCTGTTTGGCGCTTGATGCTAGAAGGGGAGTTGTTGGCTCGCTAGGAGTCCACAACTTCGTATTGGGCTGACGATTCATCTTGGGAAGACGTATCGTTGTTGGCTTGTCAGAGGGTTTAAGCTTTTCTGTTCGTGGCTGGCCGGCTCTTGGCAGCCTGATTGTCAGTGGCTCCGTTGTCGGTTTTGGCGCTTGGCCAGACCTTGGCAGTCGGATTATTATTTGCCCTTCTTGTGCCGAGAGACTGATTGCATCCTTACGCAGAGCGGCCGTAAGGGGTACGGTCTTGCCAGGTTTACGAGCTTGAAGGTGGATTATCAGAGGTTCTTCTGATCTCGTTGCTGTCTCAGTTTGAGCTTGCATATCTCCTTCGACAAGGTGCCTCTTCGACTTTTCGTACAAGCAGGAGTCCGAGTAATAAGACTCGACCGCTTTGAAGGGATCGATGTCGACAAATTCTGTTCTCACGAAGCCGTACTTGTCGACATACTTGAAGCACTGGTACAGCGTGGAAGGCATGATCATGTAATCGTGTATCCAAGGATGCCCCAGAAGAATATTATCGGAAGTGTCCGCATCTATGACATAACAAGTCACTTCTGACTACAGATCGCCGATTTGGCACTTCAAGCAAATCTTTCCGATCGGGTAGCTCTCCCAAATTGAAACCGCTGATGGCGGTGCTTGTCGGCATCAGGCGATGCATGGGAATGTGAAGATGGTGCAACAGACTCTTCGAGATGATGCTTATGGAAGAATCGGGATCAATATTCATCCGATCCACCTTTACGTCACCGATGTATCCAGTATAATACAACGGACGATCGTGCATGTTGGTTTTAATGAGCATATCCTGTGGAGTGAAGACGATGTTGGGCATTGCACCTGTGCAAGCGCTGTTCTGGAGATTTGCAGACGGGCTTTCTCCCGTGAGGCTGACCTGAGCCAGATATGCGTCGGCATTCTGGAGTGCATCGCTTAGTGCCACACGAACATCTTTGGAGAGTCTCAGGAGCTCGTATAATGATAATTTACCGGTGTGTTGGCCAATTTTGCTAAGATGTCAAAATTGTAAGGCCTCTCCAGCCCCTAGGCACCTCTTTTCGGAGCGGCTTTTCAAAGCGAGTCTCCTTTGGCCTAGGCTTGTCGGTCATCGAAGGCTGAGAAGGTCCTGGAGCGTCAGCAGTAGCCGGCTGATGATCTTCAGCCGAGTTATCCGGTGTAGGTTAGGATTGCGTACCCGACCGGGTGACAACAGCTGTGGCTTCTTCGACATCTGCCGAGATTGTACGGTAGGATCTGACCTTTCCATCCTTCTGCCAGCCAGTGGAGGGTGGTGTGGGTTGAGTCACTTCAAGTACCAGGTCCGGATGGACCCACATGACCTACCCTCGTGATGTGGTGAGGGGCACTAGACCAGTAGCCTGATCTCGAGGAGTTGAAATATTAGCAATCTCCATTATTGCCCGAGGGACGGGTACTACGCCGTCTTGAGTCTCTGTCGGAGGGAAGCTGCCGAACTGTACTGACACCATGTTGGCTGCCACGGTTACCTCCTCGAAATCAATGGCCAGAGCCTTCGAATCGATAAGATGCTGAATATATCGCTTCAATTGGAAGCAGTCCTGCGTGGCGTGGTGGACGTAACGATGGTAATGGCAGTACTTGGGGCTTTCCATCTCGGCCGGCCGAGGTTCCCGTCTAGGTGGAGGGAGCTGGATTCTATCTTCTTGTATGAGCATGTCCAAGATGGGCTTGACATGACCGTCTTCGAAGGAGTAAGGCATCTGCGGCCACTGCTTTTCAGCTGGCTTTGATTCAGGCTTCTAGGTTGCGTCGGCCACCATAGCCTGTTTGTCCTTGTTGTCTCGGTTATTAGTGGAATTACCCCCGTTGTTGGTGTTGGCATTAGGACGTTTGCCCTTGTCCTCTCCCTCTGAGATGTGTAATCCCAGTTGGCGAGCCTTCTTCAACTTATCTTCGGCGCTAGTGGCACTGATGATGAACGTCTTCTAGTCCTTAAATTGACTTTCATCCATCCAAAGGCTGATTGTTGGGAGCAGTCTCTTTTGGCAAATTTTAATTAAGGAGGAATCCGGATTTCCAGACGGCAACTTCATTGCAGTTTGGCGAAACCGTTCAATATAGTTCTTTGTCAGCTCCTTCTTCCCTTGAACAACATCCATGAGGGTGGACATCGTCACGTCTTGTCCTACTTCGTAGAACCTCTCCAAGAACATACGCTTGAAGCTGGCAAAGGAATAGATGCAGTAGTCTGGCAGGTTGCGGTACTAGTCGAAGGCGACCCCTTCCAATGCCCCGATGAATAATCGTGTAAGGATGGCATCGTCATGGGGCAGATGGTCGGTTGTGACCTCAAAGTAAGTAATGTACCGACTTGCGAAAGTCTTGCCATCATAGGGATTGATGTTGAACGGCTTATATCTTGGTAGAAAAGGGACATCCCTCCATGCAGCAGGATATGGTTGCCGTATTCTGAGGTTTTGAAAGGTTTTTTCGGGCGAGAAACATGGCCCAGAGCTCATGGACCTCTCTTCTTGCCTCCCTGGCCTCATCCGCAGCGGTGGGAGCCGATATTTCAGGAGGATTGTCGCCCGGGTTTGGTGCCACTGAGTTCGAGTCCGTATTGACCGCGGGACACAAGCTTGTTTGGCCAGGCGTCCTTCCTTGTAGAGTTGGAAGAGCCGCTTTGATTTCGTCCACGGATTTGACCAAGGTACGCAGTATGGACTCCAGAGTGTCGATGCGTTGGCGATCACTGGGACCATCTTGATCGTCGTTTGTCGTGAATGCCGTCCTCACACGAGCCGAAGTGGAAGGGACGGTGGATGACGTGCCCTCTGAATCATACCCCTGCACAGAGAAGTCGTCGGGGTATGTGGGAAAGTTTTCCTCCGGTTCGGACTCAGAAGGAATAGTACCTCCAGCCTTAGAGCTTGCCTCGTCTTGAGAGTTGTGAACATCCTCGGGGACGTCGGCACCTGCTGTATCTGTTGGAAGAGTCGTTTCTCCGGGCTCATCTCCTTGGAATACTGGATTGTCGTGGATATTCGGAGGAATGCTATCCCCGGTTCCAGCGACCCCCAGTGATGTGGATGATGAATCTCCCAATGTAGTAGATTTCGTCTTCGAATGGGTATCTTGGAAAACTCCGGTGGTAGGCAACCGCTTAGATGATAGTTTCTTGGTCACAGTGGTTGAAATCTTCGGGCTGGAGATATTTGTTTGCTTCCCTCTCCTGCTAGCGGGGATTCTCTGAGCAGAGTTGCAGGAGAAGACGGGAAGCGCCTCATCCTCTGAACTTGGTTGTTGCAGTCTTTGGAAGACGGACCGCCAGTCTTCTCGTACTGTCGCGTTGTTGCAGCAGCAGTTGACAATGACTTGGGTGCAGTGATGTCCGTGGGAGGACTCTTTGCACACCGAGTCCCCTTTTCTTTCCTTGTGTTTGTGAAGGATCACGTCACGCGAGTCAGATGGGTCTCGAGCAACTACGTTTGCTCCCTGGTTGCGGGGAGACTTTTGGGAACCACTCTGTCCATTTGCCGCTGGGGGCTGGACTCGAGTGGTTCTGTATAACTTCCTATCAGAGGCCCGCATAACAGTCAGTGGAGCGCTCGGATGGTCAGAGGTTGGGACAGCCGACTGAGCTTGTCGAGCTCGCGCTGCCCTAGACTTCTTCACTCTAGCGGGTGGCACATAGTAGGAAGAGTCTAAGTGTTGCTGCAGAGAGTTAGACACATTTTCTTGGGAGCGTGAGAGATCAGGGCCATAGGAGAGACGGTCGAAGACGGAGCCCGAGCCGCATGGAGTGGATAATATGCGGCCGGAATCAGCAGTCTTCATGCGACGGGCAGTCGTGGCTGCATAGGCCTTCTTCATGAAGCTGGAAGTCTCGGCCGTATGAGTCTCCTTCATGCGGCTGGAAGTCTTGGCCGCATGGGCATTCTGCATGCGGCTTGCAGTTTTGGTCGCATGAGCATCATGCATGCGGCTGGAAATCTTGGCCGCATGAGCATCATGCATACCGCTGGTGCCTTTATTCGGCTTCTTCCTGGACCACATAGAGTCTCTCTTTGCCCCTGCAAGTCCAACATCGTAGTGTTTTTCTCTGCCGGACTTGGGGACAGCAGAGTCCTCTATGGCCTGAAGTGGAGCTGTATGAGAGTCACCTTTGCCGTCTTGGGCAGCAGAAAGTACTTCGCCCAGAGCTTAATGAGGAGCAAATGACTTGGGCCTCCACTCCCTTCGAGCCTTCTTCGTGCAGGCTCGCTTCTGGATTGGGCCAGCGCTCCCATCGGAGAGCATTTTTTCAAACGTCTGTTGGTCAAAGCGGACGACCATCTTCTGTTGTGTTGAGCCGAGTTTGGCTGCATCCGATTGCATCACCAACTTCTCAGCCGTGGAGAAGTTTGTCCCCAGCAGAGTCGCCATCGTGTTTGCCATTGATTATAAAAGAACATAACAGTTTTATGGGAGGACTGGACTTTTACTTCACAATACAAACTCGCTCATACAAAGAAAGCCTAGGAATAAAAACCTAGGTACAGCAATCTAAGTACAATTGTTTAGTTTTGATTTTGGGGAGTGACGGTAGAGGCTCGGGAAAGCGACGGCAGCTCTGCCTTACCCCTTGGACGATCGGACGTAGCCTTGGCTCTGATGAAGAAATGCTCTCGGAATGTGTGGGAAGACTCTTCTGTGCGTGCCTTTGTCTCTCTGTGTATCCAGCCGGAGGGTTTACAAGAGAATGGCACCTTGCTATTTATAGGAGTGGGGTGTGATCATTAGGGTTTGCAATGATTTCCTCATTGGAAAGTCGGCGGCCAATCATTTGGACCATTAATCTTGATTGCAACGAATCTGGGCAATTAATGTGCATTGCACCAAATCCTATGGGCAATTAATGTTGTTTGTCATGAATTTTTATAATTTTTGATGATAGGCTCGGATCTCCTGCCACATGTTCGATTTGTCTGATCTGATTTGATTTGGGTAATTATGATGATTGCAATAAATCTGATTGTTGGGATTTGTTTATAAATCTTGATTGATTTAATGCCACATATCTAACCATCATTACAGGGAAACTGATCTCCTGCCACGTGTCATAACCACGAGCCACAGCTACATGAGGGTAGCTTCTTAGGTTTTGAACCGCATGAAGTGGCAGCCGCATAGGTGTAGCCTCTGAAATCTGAGCCGCATGGTGTGGTTTCCAATTGAGTCGCATAAGACTAGCCACGTGTCAAGGTTGCATGGGTATGGCCTCTCAGTATTTGAGCCGCATGGAGATGATCCCCATGATCCGAGCCGCATGAGGACAGCGGCCGCATGGGGTGGTTTCTTAGGATTTGAGTCGCATGACGATAGTCTCCACGATCCGATCCGCATGAGAGCATCAACCGCATGAGGGGGGTGGCAGCCGCATAAGGAGCTTTGGAGTTGGTAGATCGTGCCAGCTGTATAGGAGATTTTCTTCGTTTCCCGAGGAACAGGCCGTCATGTCAGAGTTCATCATTTTAGTTTTAATGTCAGAGTTATCACTTTTTGTCAGAGCATTTAATGGGAGCAGTCACTTTATGGCCAGCTGTAAAAAGTAAGCTGCATAGGGCCACGTGATTCTTTCCTGAGCCGCATGAGGCTATTGGAGAGTTTCTGAGCCGCATGAGACTCCGATAGATTCCTGAGCCGCATGAGGCTCCTTCTGTTTTAAGCCGCATGTGCTTCTTCTGTTTTGAGCCGCATGGGCTTTTCTTGTTCTTTTCCATGCTTCTACACCAAGTTACAACCCGTAAAAGAAATAAGGACCGGGGTTGTAACCCTTCACCCGAACAAAACTTAGTCCCTAACCAATTATCGATAAGTTCCATTATAACAGTAACGTACTGGAATAACCATGTACTGGAATTGCCTAGGCAAGACCATACTAGACTCCATCCATCAATCACGACCAAGCAATGAGTACGGCTTGATACTTTAACTAACTAGGGTTATCACAAGCTTAGTTACTAACAAGATGCATCGAGATGTTCCAACAGCCACAAGCCCTACAGTCTTAATCCAGGTTATCCGGTCACAAGTTGAGAAAGTTGGATTAGGTGACTTGGGGGTGTAACACATGACAGTATGCTAGAAATGTGCCCAACTCGACGGCAGCTACAAGTCCGATTAAAGCGCCCAGATAACGGGACTGTCTGTAGCTTGAAAATCTCTTCATCGACTACTTGATCAATCTAGTCATTATCCTAGTCAGATTCAGTACGAATCCCTGACCTTGGAAATCAGAAATTCATGTCCTAGACATGTTGTAAGACGTGATATGTAGTTTGTACCAATACAATCAAGAGAAATCATCCAAGGTGTCAAGATGAGAGTTACATGTTACTTGTCAAGATTATATGTCATGTTATGCTACTTGTCATGTCAAGAGTGCGTCACATCGGACCACCATCAAGAATTATTATGTTAAGTCACTGATCAAGAGTGCACCAACGACTTGTCACTATCAAGAGTTATCATATAAAGTCACATTGTCATGTCATGTTCATGTAAGTGCACCACGGTGGGCCACTATCAAGAAGTTGTGTCGAAAGTGTACGTGCCATACCAAGATCGTGTTTAAAGATCAGAGTACATGTGCAACATGGAAAATAACATTATAGGACTTAGTCAAGTAAAGGGTACAAACAAAGTCACGATCCATACTAAGGACCATAGGGTGTCATGAAGAGCATGCACCCAAAAATGAATGTGCTGAGAGTGGCATGCGCCCAAGGCCATGCGCCTACATGTATGCGCCCACATGAGTGAGGCAGGGTGCATGGTCGATGTGCCCACATACAAGAGTAAGACATAGTGTATCATGGAGAGACAATGGTTTTAGGAAGGCATGCGCCTGGAGCTATGCACCCAAAGGGTGGAGTCAGGGTGTCTTGGAGAAATTCAAAAGACTCACTCTATGACAAGTGTGCGCATGATAGGGTCTATGCGGCCAAGGAAGGAGACATGGTGTACTGTTGCGCATACAAAACTATGCGCCCAAGCCAGGGAGGGCCTTGGGGCTATGCGCCCACTAGAGGGAGTAAGGGAGTCTTGGGCGCATATATATGGCAATGCTCCCAAGAAAGCGTGCAGTGAGCGCATAACAAATCTATGCGCCCCAACACTGTGCTTCTTCCCCAACTCGAGAGCATAAGTACCAACCCAAGTGCACAAGTTCATTGAACCCATGAACTTCTCAAGATCATAAGTCACTCAAAATAAATCAAAATTTGGGTTTTCAAAGGTCTAACTTGAGTAAAATTGAATTCTCTACAACACAGAACAATCAAAACTTGAAAATAATGAAGTTTGAGAGATCAAAACCCAAGAAAATCAAGTTTTGCATAAACTTGAATCTATAAAAACTAATCCTTCAAAACCAAAAATACCAAGTACTAAATAGCCTTAGAATCATATAGGGAAGATAATAGAACAACAAAAATGGAGTTCCTACATGAAGCAAGCTAGCACTTGCCTTTGGAGGGGGAGAGGTTTTAATGGAGAAGAAGTTATGAGAAATAATGAAGAAAGAAAAAAGTAATTGGGTTATAAAGGGGTAGTTTTATCTTGATCCAACTTGGTTCAAACTTAGCCAAAATAAACCAAGCCAATCTAAACCAAGACCAAACCAAGTTAGACAAGTCAAAATACGGGTCGGATGTCCGTACACGTGTATTGAAAATACGTATAACGGAAAATAGGAGTGACAACTCTACCCACCTTAAAAGAATTCCTTCCTCAAAATTTAATCAAGAGACTAGAGATGTCGGGGCAAGCTATACTAATTACGAGCAATCTATGACTATCAGTTAATCAAGCAATCATTCATACAAGCAAGAAATTAAAAACATAAGGCATAAGGAAGACATTATACCTTATGAGTCAAATAGGTGTGGATATCGCGATCGGATATCATCCTCACGCTCTCACGTTGACTCACCTAAAGAGTGATGATCCCAAGCAATACGGACTAAACTAATAGTCTTGTTCTTGAGTATTTTCTTTCTCTGGTCCAATATGGATACGGGGCTTTTTTTATACGAAAGGTTGGTGCCAACAACTAATTCTGAATGATCAAGGACATGACTCGGACCTGGGATATACCGTCGCAATTGGGATACATGGAAGACATCATGTACCTCACGTAACGACGGTGAAAGAGCGAGACGATAGGACACACCACCTATCCGCTCTAGAATGTCGAACGACCCAATATACCTAGGACTAAGTTTTTTTTGTATGTCAAAATGAATGAAGCCATGGGTAGGCGAGATTCTAAGGAATACGTGATCGCCGATAGAAAATTCAAGGGGACGCCGATGAGAATCGACCCAATGACGCTGGCGATCTTGTGCAACTCGAAGATGATCTCTGACTTGTCTGATCACCTCAATAGTCCGCGTAAACATCTTTGGACCAAGCATATGCCTCTCCGCTATATTATCCTATGCTAACAGGGATCTGCACTTTCTGTCGTACAAGGCTTCAAAGGGCGTTATCTGGATACTGGCCTGGAAACTGTTGTTATAGGAGAACTCTACGAGATGCAGGTAATCTTCCTACGAACCACCAAAGTCGAGTGTACATGAATGCAACATATCTTCAAGAGTCTGGATCGTATGTTCTCACTGACCATCTGTCTGCGGATAATAAGCTGAACTGAATTTGAGACGAGTCCCCAAGCTCCCTTGAAGACTCCGCCAAAAGTGCGATGTAAATCTCGAATTTCTATCGGATACAATTCTGACTGGGACTCCGTGTAACCTGACTTTTTTCCTGAGGTACATATCTGCAAGCTGATCCGTTGACTGGCCAATTCTGAAAGGAAGAAAATGAGCTACCTTGGCGAGTCTATCAACTATAATCCAGATAGCATCTCTTCTAGCTAGGGATTTAGGTAACCCAGTTATAAAATCTATGGTAACATGCTCCCATTTCCATTTTGGGATCGGTGAAGATTGAAGAAGTCCAGCTGGTCTCTGATGTTCAGCCTTAACTTGTTGTCAAACTAAACAACGAGAGACAAACCGGGCTATCTCCCTCTTTATGCCATTCTACCAAAAATACTGACGGATATCACGATACATCTTCGTGCCACCGGGATGAATCGAATACTACGAACTGTGAGCCTCTGCCATGATCTCTTGCCTAATATCACTACTAGGTACACAAAGACGCCTTTCATGTCGAAGTGTACCATCCTCATGAATACATAACTCTGCTCTCCGTCCTGCTACACATTCTGCCCTAAGCCGCGGAAGCTTAGAATTCGTTGACTGAGCTAACTTAATCCTCTCAACTATACTGGAATGAACTTGCATACTGGCCATCAATGCCACACTGGTAGGAAGAACAACTTCAATACCCATTTTTTGAAGATCTGTTAACAACTCTGGCTGTGCTGTTAGAAAATAAACTCTGGCTCTTCTATTCAATGCATCTGCAACAACGTTGGCCTTCCCAGGATGATACTGCAGGTTGATGTCATAATCCACAAGTAGCTCTAGCCATCTCCTCTGACACATATTAAGACCCTTTTGGGTAAACATATACTTAAGACTCTTGTGGTCGGTGAAAATCGTCACCCGATCTTCATATAAATAATGCCTCCAAAGCTTAAGTGCGAAAACCACCACTGATAACTCCAAGTCATGGGTTGGATAATTCCTCTCATGATCACGAAGCTGACATGATGCATAAGGTATTACCTTACCATGCTGCATCAAGACGCATCTCAATCCCTTGCCGGAAGCGTCACAATAGACTAAAAATCCTCCAATCCCATCTGGAAGCGTGAGAATGGGTGTCGTCATCAATCCTTGCTTCAGCTTCTCAAATGAACTCTGACACTCTACTATCCAAGTAAACTGCACATCCTTGCGGGTCAACTGCTTCAGTAGTGCTGAAATCCGAGCAAAGTCTGCTACAAACAGCCGGTAATAGCCAGCCACTCCTAGAAAACTCCAAACTTCTGCGACGGTACTGGGAAATGGTCATGTCTCTATGGCTACTATCTTCTGGGGGTCCACTTTTACTCTACCTCTAGTGATGATGTGACCTAAGTACGAGATACGATCCAGCCAAAACTTGTGCTTACTGAACTTCGCGTACAACTGGTGCTCTCTGAGAATCTGAAAAACAACACGAAGATGCTACTCATGCTCTGTCTCATTCTTGCTATAGACTAAGATGTCGTCTATAAACACTATCACGAACTGGTCCAAATAGGGCATGAAGATACAATTCATGAGGTCCATGAATACGGCTGGCGCATTAGTCGCTCCAAATGGCATAACAAGGAACTCCCAATATCCATATCTGGATCTGAACGCTGTCTTCGGGATGTCTTGCTCTCTGACTCTGATCTGATGGTATCCTGACCGCAAGTAAATCTTTGAGAATACTGTCGCTCCTCTGAGTTGGTCGAATAAATCATCTATCCTTGGTAGAGGATATATGTTCTTGATTGTTACAGAGTTCAAGGTACGATAATCAATATATAATCTTGACGTACCATCCTTCTTTTTCACAACAAGTATCGGGGCTCCCTAAGGTGATCCACTAGCATGAATGAATCCCTTAGTTCTAAGTTCTTCAATCATCATGTACATGATCTCTAACTCTGAAGGTGCCATCCTGTAGACTCCCCCTGACACTGGTGCCGTTCCTGGATGCAAAGCAATGGTGAACTCTATCTTTCTCTCTTTCTGGGGGCATGTCTAGAAGCTCTTCGGAAAATATATTAGGAAACTCTTCTACTACTCTGGAAAACTGAACTGCCACAGCTACTGCCATCCGTAATACTGGTGGAGAAGGTTCTACTTCGCCTCTGGAAAATAAAAACTCCGGTTCGCCGGGAATACCAAAAATAATCCTGCCAATATGGCAGTCTATTCTTGCGTATTGATCTTTCAACCAATCCATTCCTAGGACTACATCATAGTCGTCCATCGAAAATTCTATCAATCTAGCAGGGCTCTCTACCGCTATCTACGATTCGACACGAGGAATAGACTCTATCTACTCCCACAAGACCTTTACCAATAAGTATATTGAGCCTTACTGATAATGACTCGGGATCCAGTCCTATCCTTATTGTAAATCATGCAGACAAATGAATACGATGCACCCGAATCAAATAATGCTGATGCTGGAAAAGAGTTGATAAGAATGGTACCTGCCAGCACCTCACCTGATGCCAATTCTTCTGCTACCGTCAGAGCCATAGCCTGACCTTGTCCTCGTGGTGCTGGTCCCCTCTGCTGGAAATCTCTCTGTCGATTCTAAATCTGAGCTTGGATATATTGCTGAGCCTGAGGCGGCAATAGCCTCGGAGGCTGGTACTGGTGATGGACTCCTAACCGATGGAATGGTTAGGTTTGAGGACGATAAACTGGCTCTATTCGGACAGGACCCTATCTTATGGTCCGGTGCCCTACAAGCCAAGCACAATTCATGTGCTCTGCGATATTCTGATACTACATGTCCTGGCTTCCCACAATGAGAGCAGCCCATTGCGGAAGACTACTTCTGCTGCTAAGGATACGTCGGTGTCAAGTGCTGAACCGACGAAGCTGTGGTCGCCCTCCTAGGAGCTCTAATTGTCAAAGCCTTAGCTGCCGGGGCTGGAGCTGATGACTAGAACATCTGCCCATGGGACCTCTTCTGCCCTCCGCTTCTATCTACAATCTTCTGCGAAGTATACTCATGCCTCTTCGCTGCTCGCAAGACGACATCAAACGTCTGGGGCTCAAACTGCTCCACTGATATAATAATCTCTAAGTGGAGCCCCTGCTGCAATCGCTGGGCTCGATCCAATTCGGTTGCCACCAAGGTAGGAGCAAACCGACTGAGTCTAGAAAACTCGGTCGCATATCCATCGACCATCATGTCCATCTGCTTAAGATTGGTAAATCTTATCTGCAGATCATACCGAGCTACTGCGTCGAAGTACTTGGTCTGGAACTTGTTCTTGAATACTGCCCACAAAATAGGCGTCGGTAATCCAGCTGCTAACATCGCCCACCAGCTGCAGGCTAAGTCCAATAGCTGCAGGCGCACAACGGCCTCCTTCTCTTCCTCAGGAATCCTAGCTACCTCCAAGATTACTTCTATGAACTGGAGCCACGCATCAACAACGATAGAATTTTTACTGCCGTCAAAAAAGTAGGGTTCAGACACTTGAAGCTATTGGCTGCGTTGTTCCCTTGGAAACCAACTCTGACCATGGCATCTTGTACTGTCTGGTGCAGGGCATCGCCCCGACGATCTTGAGATGCAAGCAATTTCCTGATGAGCCCCACCAGGGTTCCATTATCAGGCTCTGCAGGTTGGACTGGATGAACTGGTGGCTCTTGACCCCCGGTAGGCATGACTCTGGAGGCTACCCATGAATGCTGGGCTTGGTCACCAGGTTGCTACTGGTTCACTGGAAGTGCTCCGCCTTGCTGATCCGTAGGAGCAGGAACAATGCCGCTGAAGAAACGACATGGGGAATAATAAGGAAGGACCATGATAGATCGAGGATATAAGTATGTGATCAGGTCAAGATTTTGGAAAGATTAGAAAACACGAGAAGAGATCAAGGGCGAGTGCTGATTGTGTCACGTCCCAGAACCAGAATACTGGAGAATGGGGGCGGACACAGCCAGCTACGTATATTGAAGTGCAACCTACCTCGCTATACGGTCACGGCTGTCTCGATACATGAGGGTTTAACTACAAGCCATTAGTCTCTTATGGTCATGAACAAGCCTATTATCTCAATCTCAAGTAAGTAATAGCAGTTACAAGATGTCAGAGCACCAAATATACAATAGTACGGTATCCCGTACATTACACATTTGGATGACTATGAAGCTAGTCATGCAAAATATGAAGACTAGCAAGAGTTTCAGTCATACATGTTCAACCCTAGGATTTGTTAATCATGTTATAGCCCGTAGGCAGACAGTAAGTAAAGTGCAATCGAGCTAATACGTGCTCGTCGGCTAAACGTCTCAGAAGAATATTTTTACAATAGAGTGGGAGAGCAAAATAAAACTCACTCGTTGCCATGGTTACGCCTGGTGGTCACCATCTGGCTGGAAGGTAGGAAGATCCTCTGGAGCTGCTCCGGTATCTGGCCACGCAAAACTAGCTGGGTCAGATCCCAGAAAGGGCAAGTGCCACAAAGTAGGCTTCACTTAAGAACTAAAACCAGCATATCAGATCATAAAATAAAGAAGATGATAATAAGACATGAAATCTAAAATAGAGCAATAAATGTCAAGAGAATGAGAAATCATTCCGATCGGTTATTGATAAGGTAAGTATAAGCAATCACGTTCCGAAGTAGCCAGGTACTGGAACAAGCTAAGGCTTGGACTGGGTAGACTCCATCCAACTTTTACGGCCAAGCAATAAGTACGACTTGATACTTTAACTAACTAGGGTTATAACAGGTCTAGTTACTAGTAAGATGCAATGAGATGTTCCAACAACCACAAGCCCTGCAGACCATCCAGGTTATCCAGACGACATTAGGGGTTGAGTTCATGTGGGTACATCGTCCAAAAAATACATGTACCCTTAAGTAGCTTGGAGGGTGCAACACATGAAAGTGCTAGAAAAGTGCGCTACTCGACGGCAGGCTACAAATCCCATGATGGGGCGTCCAGATAACGGGATTGCATGTAGCTGGGAAATCTTTTCATGACTTCTGAATTATTTTAGTTATTAGCCTTAGTCAGTTTCAGTAGGTACCCCTGACCGTGGTACTCAGGGGTCCTTGCCCTAGACATGATGCAAGATAATACTAGTTTATTTGTACAAACACAATCGTCTACGGTGTCCAGGCCATTCATTCTTGTCATGTTATGCTAGTCGTCGCAACAGCATTCAATAGTTCCCATCATGCTTACTTGTCATATCAGGCCATGTCAGGTCATGTCAAATTACTTGTTATACCATGCCGTGTACCAATTCGTGATTATCAAGTTCATGACAAAAGATACAAGAACATATAGGACAAGCAGGGGTACGTCAAGGGGCTCAAGTCTCTACGCTAATGAAACTACGCTAGGCCAAGGGGTCCCGGGCGTAAAATAGCTTTACGCGGGCAAGACAGCTCTACGCGAGCGAGCATTCGAGCGAGACCCTACGCGCGCAAGCACTCTACGCGAGCAAGCACTCGAGCGAGACCCTACGCGCACAAGCACTCTACGCGAGCAAGCACTCGAGCGAGACCCTACGCACGCAAGCACTCTACGCGATCAAGCACTCGAGCGAGACCCTACGCACGTAAGCACTCTATGCGAGCGGGAGTAGCCCTTGCGTAGAGCTCAAATAAACTCGGCATAGAACAGATTATGCTGGCACGCAAATACGTGTGCGTAAAAGGAGAAACACTTTACTGGCACATAAAACAAGAGCATAAAGGGAGAACACTACGCAGGGCACGTAAAACGTGTGCGTAAAGGCTTCGTCTTCTCCCCAAGGCCGAGACAAGCAGTCGTGTGACTCAAGAACTCAAAAAAAAACCCCATCTCGGCCAAAACTTGATCCAACCATTCCAAAGCCAAGCTTGCGTAGGATCGAAATTCCTACTAAATGGAACTCTAAATTTGAAAATAATAAGGTTAACAGATCAAAATCCAAGAAATTCGAATATGCAACAAACTTAGATCTACAAGAAATAAACCATGGAAATTAAAAATGCTAAGTACTAAAGTATCTTAGAATCTCGTAAGGAAGACAATGGATCAACAAAAATAGAGTTCCTCCATGAAGCAAGTTGCACTTGCCTACTGTGGATGTTCGGTGGAGAAGGAAATGAGGAAGAAGAAGAGGAGTTAATGAGAAATGAATAAGGAGAGAGAAGGATTATTGGGTTAATAAATGATGGATGGTGGTAGGTAGGAGTTTGCATACTAACCCAAACCAAACCAAACCAAGCTGAACCCAACCGAACCCGATGCATGCTAAAGCCAAAATAGACCACACGAACCATGAAATGCTAATTAACCCATGCCAATGCAAGAACCCAAGGCTAGCTAGTCATGACAAGTCGAAATACGGGTCCGAGATACGTATACGTATACCAAAATATGTATAACAAAATTTGAGTGTGACAACTCTACCCACCTTAAAAGAATTCCGTCCTCAGAATTTAATCAAGAGGCTAAAGATGTCGAGCAAGTTATACTAATCACAGGCAAGTTATAACTAGCCAATCAATCAAGCAATCATTCATGCAAGCAAGAAATTAAAGCATAAGGCAAAGAAATGCATTATACCTTATGAGTGAAACAGGTGTGGATATCGCGATCGGATATCATCCTCACACTCTCACGTTGACTCACCCAAAGAGTGATGACCCTAAGCAATACGGACTAACTTGATAGTCTTGTTCTTGAGTATCTTCTCTCTTCGGTCCAATATGGATACGGGTCTCTCCTCATATGAAAGGTTGTCACCAACAACCAATTCTGAATGATCAAGGACATGACTCGAATCCGGGATATACCGTCATAATTGGTATACATGGAAGACATCATGCACCTCACGTAACGACGGCGGAAGAGCGAGACGATAGGACACATCACCTACTCGCTCTAAAATATCGAATGGCCCTATATACCTAAGACTAAGCTTTTTTCGTACGCTGAAACGAATGACACTACGGGTAGGCGAGATTCTAAGGAATACATGTTCGCCGACAGAAAATTCAAGGGGACGTCGATGAGAATCGGCCCAATGACGCTGGAGATCTTGTACAACTCGAAGATGATCTCTGACTTGCCTGACCACCTCAATAGTTCGTGTGGTCATCTCTGGACCAAGCATCAGCCTCTCGCCTATATTATCCCATGCTAACGATGATCTGCACTTTCTGCCGTACACGGCTTCAAAGGGTGCCATCTGGATACTGGCCTGAAAACTTCTGTCATAGGAGAACTCCACGAGATGCAGGCGATCTTCTCATAAACCATCGAAGTCGAGTGTGCATGACCGTAACATATCTTCAAGAGTCTCGATCGTGCGTTCTAACTGACCATCTGTCTGCGGATGATAAGCTGAACTGAACTTGCGATGAGTTTCCAAACTTTTCTGAAGACTCCGTCAAAAGTGCGATGTGAATCTTGAATCTCTGTCGGATACAATACTGACTGGTACTCCGTACATCCTGACTATCTGCCTGAGGTATATCTCTGTAAGCTGATCCGTCGACTGACCAACCCTGAAAGGTAGAAAATAAGCTACCTTGGTGAGTCAGTCGACTATAACCCAGATAGCATCTCTTCCAGCTGGGGATCTAGGTAATCCAGTTACAAAATCTATGGTAATGTGCTCCCATTTCCATTCTAGGATCGGTAAAGGTTGAAGGAGTCCAGCCGGTCTCTGATGTTTAGCTTTAACTTGTTGGCAAACTAAACATCGAGAGTCAAACTGGGCTATCTCCTTCTTCATGCCATTTCACCAAAATGCTGTCGGATATTACGATACATCTTCATACCACCCGGATGAATCGAATACTGAGAACTGTGAGCTTCTGCCATGATCTCCTGTCTGATATCACCACTAGGTACACAAAGACGCCTTCCATGTCGAAGTGTACCGTCCTCATGGATACATAACTCTGGTCTTCGTCCTGCTACACATTCTGCCCTAAGCCGCTGAAGCATAAAATCTGTTGACTGAGCTAACTTGATCCTCTCAACTATACTGGACTGAACTTGTATACTGACCATCAATGCCACATTGGTAGGAAGGACAACTTCTATACCCATCTTCTGAAGATCTGCTAACAACTCTGGTTGTGCTGTTAAAAAATAAACTTTGGCTCTTTTGCTCAATGCATCTGTAACAACGTTGGCCTTTCCAGGATGATACTGCAGGTTGATGTCATAATCCACAAGTAGCTCTAGCCATCTCCTCTGGTGCATGTTAAGATCCTTCTGAGTAAACACATACTTCAGGCTCTTGTGGTCGGTAAAAATCTCCACCCTATCTCCGTACAAGTAGTGTCTCCAAAGCTTAAGTGCAAACACTAGTGCTGCCAGCTCCAAGTCGTGGGTCGGATAATTCCTCTCATGATCACGAAGTTGACATGACGCATAAGCAATTAACTTCCCAAGCTGTATCAAAACAGATACTAAACCTCTGCCTGAAGCATCATAATACACTGAGAATCTCCCGGTCCCATCTGGAAGCGTGAGAATGGGCGTTGTCATCAAGTCTCGCTTTTACTTCTCAAAAGAATCCTGACATTCTGCTGTCCAAGCAAACTGCACATCCTTACGGGTCAACTGGGTCATAGGTGCTGAAATCCGTGCAAAGTCTGAAACAAATTGCCGGTAGTAGCAGGCCAAGCCAAGAAAATTGCGAACTTCTGCAACTGTGCTGGGTACCGGCCACGTCTCAATTGCCACAATCTTCTGGGGATCCACTTCTACTATACCTCTGGTGATGATATGACCCAAGTATGAAATGCGATCGAGCCAGAACTCGTATTTACTGAACTTCGCATACAACCGGTGTTCTCGGAGGATCCGGAGGACAACTCTGAGATGCTGCTCATGCTCCACTTTACTCTTGTTGTAGACCTGGATGTCGTCTATGAACACATTCACAAACTGATCCAAATAAGGCATGAAGATACGATTCATAAGGTCCATGAATACCGCCGGCGCATTGGTTGCTCCAACGGGCATAACAAGAAACTCCCAATGCCCATACCTGGATCTAAATGCCATCTTCGGGATGTTCTGCTCTCTGACTCTAATCTGGTGGTTTCCTGACCGCAAGTCAATCTTCGAAAATATGGATGCCCCTTTGAGTTAATCAAACAAGTCATCTATCCTCGGGAGAGGGTATCTGTTCTTGATTGTCACTGAGTTTAAGGTACGATAGTCAACACATAATCTGGACGTACCATCCTTCTTTTTTACAAGAAGCATTGGGGCTCCCCAAGGTGATCCACTAGCACGGATGAATCCCTTGGTCCTGAGTTCTTCAATTATCTTATACAAGATCTCTAATTTTGACAATGCCATCTGGTAGACTCTCTCTGACACTGGGGCTGTTCCGAGGATCAAGTCTATGGTGAACTCGATCTCTCTCTCTGGTGGCATACCTGGAAGCACCTCGGGGAAAACATCGGGAAACTCTTCTACAACTCTGGGAAATTGAACTGCCGCTGCAACTGCCATCCGAAATACTGGAGGTGAAGGTTCTACTCCGCCTCGAAAAAATGAAAACTCTAGCTCACTAGGAATACTAAAAATAATCTTGCCGATATGGCAAATTATTCTAGCATACTGGTCCCTCAACCAATCCATCCCTAAAACCACATCATAATCGGCCATCAGAAATTCTATCAACCTAGCGAAAAACTCTCTACCGCTAACTACGATCCGACACGAGAAAAATACTCTATCTACCCCTACAATTCCGTTACCAGTAAGTACATTGAGCCTTACTGATAATGACTCAGGCTCCAGTCCTATCCGTGTCGCGAATCGTGCAGACATAAATGAATACGATGCACCAGAATCAAATAATGCTGATGCTGGAAAGGAGTTGACGAGAATAGTAACTGTCACCACCTCACCTGATGCTAACTCCTCCTCTACGGTCAAAGCCGTCACTTGACCTTGCCCTCTAGGTGTCGGTCCCCTCTGCTGGAAACTTCTCTGGCGGTTCTGGATCTGAGCTTGGACTTGTGCATACTGCTGGGGGTTCTGCTGCTGAAATGCTTGGGTCTGAGACGGCAAGGGCCTCGAAAATGGGTACTGCTGCTGCTGCTGATGCTGGACTGATACTGGGGCTGGCCCCCTAACCGAAGGACTAGAAAAGGTTGAAAAAGATGAACTTCCCCTATTCTGACAGTTTCCAACCCTGTAGTCCGGTGCCCTACAAACCAAGCACAAACCCTATGCTCTGCGACATTCTGACACTACGTGCCCTGGCTTCCCACAATGAGTACAACCCATTGCGGAAGACTACTTCTGCTGCTTCTGCTGGGGATATGTCGGGCTCGAATGCTGAATCGATGTAATGGAAGCCGCCCGCCTCGGAGCTCCAATGGTCAAAGCCCTAGCTGCCGGAGCTGGCGCTGAAGACTGTTTATCTACCCATGAGACCGCATCCTACTTCCGGTCCGGTCCACAATCCTCTGGGAGGTATACTCATGCCTCCTAGCTGCTCTCAACACCGTATAGAAAGTCTGATGCTCAAACTGCTCTACCGCCAGTAAAATCTCCAGGTGGAGTCCCTGCTGGAACCACTGAGCTCTATCGAAATCGGTCGCCACCAAGGTGGGAGCAAACCGACTAAGCCTGGAAAACTCGGCCGCATATCCATCGATCGTCCTGCCCATCCGCTTCAAATTAGCGAACCTAGTCTGTAGATCATACCGAGCTACAGCGTCAAAGTACTTGGTCCGGAATCTCTCACGAAATACTGTCCAGGCAATAGGGGCACTAATCCAACGGCCTGCATCACCCACCAGCTGTGGGCTAGATCCAATAACTGCAGGCGCACCACGGACACTTTCTCACCTTCTGGGGTCTTGGCTGCTTCTAGAATAACCTCAGTGTCCTGCAGCCAAGCGTCTACGGCAATAGCATCTCCGCTACCATCGAAGAAGGGAGGGTTCAAGCGCTTGAAGCTGTTGGCCGCACTGTTACCTCTGCTCATAGCATCTTGTACTGTCTGATGCAATACATCACCTCGACGATCCTGTGATGCAAGCAACTCCCTGATGAGTCCAACCAAGACTTCATCATCCTGTCTTGCAGGCTGGGCTGGCTGTACTGGGGGTTCTGGACCTCCGGGAAGCATGACTCGGGAAGCTACTCCTGAGTACTGAGCTTGATCCTCTTGTTGCGGGGGTACTCGTTGAGCTCCTTCTGGCTGATTGGCAGGACCAGGAACAATGTCGCTGAAGAAGACGACACAGGGAATAATAAGGAAGGACCAGGACAGATCAAAGATACAAGCATGTGATCAGGTCAAGATTTCAGGAATTTAGAGGATACGAGCAGAGATCAAGGACGAGTGCTGATTGAGACATCTATTCGGTAAACCCTCACATAACTTGAGTCACAAGACCTGCATGGGCCACCACTTAAACCGTGTCATGCCCCAGAACCAGAATACTGGAGAGCGAGGGCGGACACAGCCAGCTATGTATATTGAAGTGCAACCCACCTCGCTATACGATCACGGCTGTCAAGATACATGAGGGTTTAACTACAAGCCATCAGTCTCTTATGGTCATGAATAAGCCTATTGTCTCAATCTCAAGCAAGTAATAGCAGCTACAAGATGTCAGAGCACCAAATATACAATAGTAAGGTGTCCCATACATTACACATTTGGATGATCATGAAGCTAGTCATACAAAATATGAAGACTAGCAAGAGTTTCAGTCATACATGATCAACACTAGGATTTGTTAATCATGCTATAGCCCGTAGGCAGACAGAAAGTAAAGTGCAATCGAGCTAACACGTGCTCATTGGCTAAACGCCCCAAAAGAATATTTTTACAATAGAGTGGGAGAGCAAAATAAAACCCACTCATTGCCAGGATTACGCCTGGTAGTCACCATCTGGCAGAAAGGTAGTGAGATCCTCTGGAGCTGCTCCGGTATCTGGCCATGCAAAACCAGCTGGGTCAGATCCCAGAAAGAGCAAGTGCGACAAAGGAGGCTTCACTTAAGAACTAAAACCAGCATATCAGATCATAAAATACGAAAGATGATAATAAGACATGAAATCTAAAATAGAGCAATAAATGTCAAGAAGATGATAAATTATTCCGATCGGTTATTGATAAGGTAAGCATAAGTAATCACGTTCCGAAGTAGCCAGGTACTGGAACAAGACAAGGCTTGGACTGGGTAGACTCCATCCAACTTTCATGGCCAAGCAATAAGTACGGCTTGATACTTTAACTAACTAGGGTTATCACAGGCCTAGTTACTAGCAAGATGCAATGAGATGTTCCAACAGCCACAAGCCCTGTAGACCATCCAGGTTATCCAGACGAAATTAGGGATTGAGTTCATGTGGGTACATCGTACAAGAAACACATGTACCCTTAAGTAGCTTGGAGGGTGCAACATATGACAGTGTACTGGAAATGTGTCCTACTCGACGGCAGGCTACAACTCCCATGATGGGGCACCCAGATAACGGGATTTCCTATAACTGAGAAATCACTTCATGACTTCTGGATTATTCTAGTTATTAGTCTTGGTCAGTTTCAGTAGGTACCCCTGACCATGGTTTTAGAAGCATGGAAAAGAATAAACAAAGGCCTATGCGGCTCCGACAGAAAGGTCCCCATGCGGCTCAGGATCCCCATGCAGTTCAGGAGTCCATGCGGCTCAAGGGTCCTTGCGGCTCATTCTATGCAGCCCAGAAAGAAGCCACGTGGCCTTCAACAGTTCTTCTCTACATTCGGCTGCATTTAATACCCTGACGGCTGCTCCGACAAAAGACAGCTATGGCTGCTCTGACAATAGACAGCTATGACAACTCTGACATAAAGACGCAATAATAACTGACATGATGGCGTGTCCGTTGGAAAGAGGAGAAAATCTCCTTACAGCTGGCAAAATCCAACAAGTTCCGAGGCCACTCCATGCGACTACTGCAGTTATGCGGCCGCCCACTTCATGCGGCTGTCTATCCCCATGTGGTTGCCCATCCTCATGCGGCTGCCTATACCCATGCGGTTGCCCATCCTCATGCGGCTGTCTATCCCCATGCGGCTGTCTATCCCCATACGACTGTCCATCCCCATGCAGCTGCCCATCCTCATGCGGCTGCATGCTTCATACGGCTGAGAGGACCACCCATAAGCGGCTCTGCCATGACGGTCCAATTGAGACACGTGGCACTCTTTGCAACAATTGAGACACGTGATAGTCTTATCTTCCCTGGAATTATGGGTGCTAACAAATCCTAACAAAAGCATATTTGTTGCAATCGTCATAATTGCCCTGATCAAATCAAATCAAGCAAATTGGACACGTGGCAGGCTATTACAAATCACAAATATTCATGGCAATCAATATTTATTGCCCACAGAGATTTGATGCAATCTACATTAATTACCTAGATTTGCAACAATCAGAATTAATGGCTCAGATTAATTGATCCTTAACCGCCGACTTCTCAAGGAGGCAATCATTGTAAACCCTAATGATCACACCCTTACTTCTATAAATAGCTAGGTGTCATTCCCTTGCAAACGGAGGAGAATTTAGGAGACAAGAGAGGAGAAAAAAGGAGAGAGAGCACTACAGCGACATCCAGTGATCTAGCAACTGAAGGCGCAAGGGAGTCTCCCCACACGTCCAAGAGCATTTCTTCACCGGAGCCAAGGCTGCGTCCGATCGTCCAAGGAGTAAGACAGAGCTGCCGTCGCTTCCCCGAGCCTCTACTGTCGTCCTCCAGAAAAACTAAACAATTGTACTTAGATTGTTGTACCTAGGTTTTCGCCCCTAGGCTTTCTTTGTACATGCAAGTTTGTATTGTAAAGTAAAAGTCCAGTCTTTCGATATAATTGTTCTGTTCTTTTATAATCAATGGCAAACACGATGGCGACTCTGCTGGGGACAAACTTCTCCACGGCTGAGAAGTTGGTGACGCAATCGGATGCAGCCAAACTTGGCTCCACAAAACAGAAGATGGTCATCCGTTTCGACCAACAGGCGTTTCAAGAAATGCTCTCCGACGGGAGCGCTGGCCCAGTCCAGAAGCGAACTCGCACAAAAAAGGCTCGCAGGGAGTGGAGGCCAAAATCATTGGCTCCTCCCTAAGCTCTGGACGGAGTACTCTTTGCTGCCCAAGACGGCGAAGGCAACTTTCATGCGGCCCCACTTCAAGCTATAGAGGACTCTGCTGTCCCCAAGTCCGGCAGAGGAAAGCATTACGATGCTGGACTTGCAGGGGCAAAGTGTGATTCTATGGGCTCCAGGAAGAAGCCGAACAAAGGTACTAGCCGCAGGCTGAACATTCATGCGACCAAGATTCCCAGTAGCATGCATGATGTCCATGCAGTCGAAACTTCCAGCCGGATACAGAATACCCATGCGGCCAAGATTTCCAGCCGTATGGAGAAGACTTATGCGACCGAGACTTCCAACCATATGAAGAAAGGCCATGCGGCTACGATTGACAGCCGCATGAAGACTGTTGATTCCAGCCGCATGCTGTCTGTCCCACGCGATTCAGGATCAGTCTTCGATCGCCTCTCCTATGGTCCTGACCTCTCATGCTCCCGAAAAAATATGTCTCACTCTCTGCAGCACCACTTAGACTCTTCCTACTATGTGCACTCACGCACTAGAGTGAACAAGTCTAGGGCAGCGCAAGCTTGGCGAGCTCAGTCCGATGTCCCGACCTCTGACCATCCGAGCGCTCCACATACTGTTATGCGGGCCTCTGATGGGAAGTTGTACAGAACCACTCGAGTCCAGCCCCCGGCGGCAAACAGACAGAGTGGTTCCCAAAAGTCTCCCAAAACCCAGGAAGTAAACATGGTCGTTCCAGACCCATCTGACTTGCGTGAGGTTATCCTCCACAAACGCAAGAAAAGAGAAGAGACCTCGGTATGCAAAGAGTCCTCCCATGGACGTCACTGTACCCAAGTCATTGTCAACTGCTGTTGCAACAACACGACGGTATGAGAAGACCGGCAGTCCGTCTTCCAAAGATTATAACAGCCGAGCTCAGAGGATGAGGCGCCTCCCGTTGTCTCCTACAACTCTACTCAAAAAATCTTCGCCGATGGGAGAGGGAAGAAGATAAACGTTTCCAGCCCGAAGATTTCAACCACTATGACTAAGAAACTGTCGTCTAAACGGTTGTCCACCACCGGAGTTTTCCAAGGTACCCGTTCAAAGACGAAATCTGCTACAGTGGGAGATTCATCATCCACTCTACTGGGGGTCGCTGGAACTGGGGGTAGCACTCCTCCGAACATCCACGACAATCTGATGTTCCAAGGAGACGAGCCGGGGGAAATAACTCTCACATCAGATACAGCAAGTGCCGACGTCCCCGATGACGTCCACGACTCTCAAGACTAGGCAAGCTCGGAAGATGGGAGTACTATTCCTTCTGAGTTCGAACCAGAGGAGAACATTCCCACATACCCCGATGACTTCTCGGTACAGGGGTATGATTCGGAGGGCACGTCATCTACCGTTCCTTCCACTTCTACTCATGTAAGGACGATACTCATGACAAACGACGAACAAGATGGTCCCAGTGATCGCCAACGCATCGACACTCTGGAGGCCATACTGCACACTTTGGTCAAATCGGTGGACGAGATCAAAGCAGCCCTCCCTACTCTGTAAGGAGGGACGCCTGGCCAAACAAGCTTGGGTCCCGCGGTCAATGCGGACTCGAACTCAGCGACACCAAACCTGGGCAATAACCCTCCTGAAATGTCGGCTCCTACCACTGCAGACGAGGTCAGGGAGGCTAGAAGAGAGGTCCAGGAGCTCCGGGCCATGTTCCATGCCCGAGAAAACTGCCAAGACCTCAGGATACGACAACCGTATCCCGCTGCATGAAGAGATGTTCCCTTCCCACCAAAGTATAAACCATTCCACATTAATCCATATGATGGGAAGACATCTGCAAGCAGGTACATCACCTACTTCGAGGTCACCACCGACCACCTGCCCCATGACGATGCCATCCTTACACGATTATTCATCGGGGCATTGGAAGGGGTTGCCTTCGACTGGTACCGCAACCTCCCAGACTACTGCATCCACTCATTCACCAGCTTCAAGGGCATGTTCTTGGAGAGATTCTATGAAGTAGGACAGGACGTCACAATGTCCACCCTTATGGACGTCGTTCAAGGGGAAAAAGAGCTGACAAGGAACTATATTGAGCTGTTTTGCCAAACCGTAATAAAGTTGCCGTCGGGTAATCCGGATTCCTCCTTGATTGAAATTTGCCAAAAGAGACTGCTCCCAACAATCAGCCTCTGGATGGGTGAAAGTCAATTCAAGGACTGGAATACGTTCATCATCAGTGCCACTAGAAAAAGGCTCGCCAACTGGAATTGCACATCTCGGAGGAAGAGGACAAGGGCAAGCGCCCTAATACCTCCAACAATCGGGACAACAAGGGCAAGCAGGCTATGGTGGCCGATACAGCCCAGAAACCTGAGTCAAAATCGACGGACAAGCAATGGCCGCAAATGACCTACTCCTTCGAAGACGGCCATGTCAAGCCCATCTTCGACATGCTCATACAAGAAGATAGAATTCAGCTCCCTCCACCAAGACGGGAACCTCGGCCGGCAGAAATAGAGAGCCTAAAGTACTGCCATACCACCGCTACGTCCACCATGCTACACACGACTGCTACCAACTGAAGTGATACATCCAACATCTCATCGATTCGAAGGCTCTGGCCATTGATTTTGAGGAGGTAACCGTGGCAGCCAACATGGTGTCTGTATAGTTTGGCAGCTTCCCTCCGACAGAGACTCAAGACGGTATGGTACCTGTCCCTCTGGCGACAATGGAGATTGCTAATCTTCCACCTCCTCGAGATCAGGCTACTGGTCTAGTACCCTTTACCACGTCACGAGGGGAGGTCATGTGGGTCCATCCAGACTTGGTACCTGAAGTGACTCTGTCCATAACACCCTCCATTGGCAAAAAGGAGAGTAGAAAGGTCATATCCTGCCGTACAATTTTGGCAGATGTCGAAGAAGCCACAGCTGTCGTCACTCGGTCTGGTGCCCAATCCCAACCTACACCAAACAACTCGACTGAAGAACATCAGTCGGCTACTGCTGACGCTCCGGGACCTTCTCAACCTCCGATGACCGACAAGCCTAGGCCGAAGGAGGCTCGTTTTGACAAATCCCTCATAAACGAGGCACCTTATGGGCTGGAAAGGCCCTACAACTTTGACATCTTGGCACAATTGGCCAACACACCGGCCAAATTGTCATTAAACGAGCTCCTGAGACTCTCCAAGGATGTTCGCACGGCTTTGAGCGATGCACTCCAGAACGCCGACGCATATCTAGCTCAGGTCAACCTCACGGGAGAGAGCCCGCCTGCAGATCTCCAAGACAACGCTTGCACAGGAGCGATGCCCAATATTGTCTTCACTCCACAGGACATGCTCATTAAAACCAACCTGCACGATCATTCGTTATATTATACTGGATACATCGGCGATGTAAAGGTGGATCGGATGCACATTGATCCTGGTTCTTCCATAAGCATCATCCCGAAGGGTCTATTACTCCATCTTTGCATTCCTATGCATCTTCTGACGCCAACAAGCACCACCATCTGTGGTTTCAATTCGGACAGGAGCTACCCGATTGGGAAGATTCGCTTGAAGTGCCAAATCGGCGATCTTCAGTCAGAAGTGACCGTTTACGTCATAAATGCGGACACTTCCTACAATATCCTCTTGGGGTGCCCTTGGATACACGATTACATGATTGTCCCTTCCATGCTGCATCAGTGCTTCAAGTATATCGACAAGCAGGGCTTCGTGAGGACAGAATTTGCCGACATCGATCCCTTCAAAAGGGTCGAATCCTACTACTCAGACTCCTGCTTATATAAAAAGTCGAAGAGGCACCTTAGTGAAGGAGATGTACAAGCTCGAACTGAGACGGTCACTGGATCAGAAGAACCTCTGACGATCCACCTCCAAGCTCGCAAACCTGGCAAGTCTGCACCCCTTACGGCCGCTCTGCGTGAGGACGCAATCAGCCTCTCGGCACAAGAAGGGCAAATGATAATCCGGCTGCCAAGGTTCGGCCAAGCGCCAAAGTACACAACGGAGCCACTGACAATCAGACTGCCTAGAGTCGGCCAGCCATAAACGGAGAAGCTCAATCCCTCCGACAAGCCAATGACGATATGTCTTTCCAAAAAGAATCGTCAGTCCAATGCAAAGTCTGGGGCTTCTAGCGAGCCAACCACTCCCCGTCCAGCATCGAGTACCAAACTAGGGTTCGCTAGTTTGCCAACAACTCCACGTTCTGCTCCACCAGCAGAATCCCTGATGATCAAGTTGCCTAAGTCATCCTCTCAGTCTTTATTTATACAGGGGGTGGTCGAAGAAGAACCAGAACTGGCCATGTATGTGGCCGCTCACACTGATGTTCCATTCACAGATGATGTAATCCCGCTAGAAAAGATACCTTACTTCATCAATAAAGGGCTATCTTTGAACTACATCGAGCTTAATAAGCTTTGTATAATGTATGCTATGGAACACGGTATAGGCGCTCACCTACATACACATGTGACAAATATTTATACCGCAAATCAACTTACTCCCGTAGAAGATGCTTATCGCATAATCGAGGGAGGGGACCATCCAATCATCTTCTGTCGGAAGAATGATCCACAGCCCTTCACCATAGAAGAAGTCGATCTCGAATCGGATGCCGGAAGACTGCCTCTCTATCTATATAGCCCCCAATCCAAATACCTTATGCAAAAACAGGGGTATGATCTGGAGACTACGCTAGGTTTGAACTACGGCACTGGTCGACGATTATCTTTAAAGTCGTCGGTCTCGGCTGGCAAACCACAGGACTACTATAACAAGACCCGATGCGGACTGGGATATGTTACGCCTGCAATGACCCCTGAAATCTCAGATGAGGAATGCGACTGGCATTCACACTCAACCGGATCACTAACTTCTGATTTGGATATCAGCATCGGGGATATATTCAGGCAAGTCCTGTCTGTCAATATGGCATTCGCTGATGCTTACGAAGAAGGTGAAGACTTTCCTGAACTCCTCGAGTTAGAGTCGTGGGCCCAACAGCTGGATGCGCAATGGAAGAAGCGATTTGAACAAAGAGAGCCACCTACTGAAGATGAGGTCATGCAACTGGATCTCGGCAGCGACTCTTCTCCAAAACCAATCTTCGTTAGTAAAAGCCTGACAGAGAAGAGCGAGAATCGCTACTGGAACTCGTCAAAGAATACATTGATGTGTTCGCCTGGAGCTATGAAGACATGCCAGGACTAAACCCCGATGTTGCTCTTCACAAGCTCAACATTCGGCCAGATGCGAAGCCAGTCAAACAACAGCAACGACGCTTTCGCCCAGGCATCATGGATGCGATCGAAGCCGAAGCCAACAAACTGATAGCCAGCGGCTTCATTCGTGAGGAACAACATCCGGATTGGGTCGCCAACATAGTACCGGTCCTCAAGAAGAATGGGAAGATTCAAATCGGCATCGACTTCCGTAATCTGAACGAGGCGTGTCCCAAAGATGAGTTCCCCTCCCTATCACAGACATCATGATTGACAACACCTGCAGCTTCAAACGTTTGTCGTTTATGGATGGTTTCTCGGGGTACAACCAAATCAAGATGTCTCCCGACGACAAAAAGCATACATCATTTCGAACACCAATAGGCACGTTCTGCTACACCGTCATGCCTTTCGGTTTAAAGAACGCTGGCGCCACCTATCAGAGAGCTATGAGCATCATCTTTAGAGACTACTTGCGAAAAACATTGGAATGCTATGTTGACGACATCGCCGTCAAAAGCCGCTCTAAGGAAGATCATCTGCATGATCTAAGGACAGTGTTCGATCTGATGCGAGCGCACAATTTGAAAATGAACCCCACAAAATCATTCTTGGGCATTTCCAGCGGGAAATTCTTGGGTTTTATCATCACTGTCACGACCCGCACCCTGTATAGAGGCACGAGAAGTGGGTACGCCCAGCCTACGCCGCAGTGTCGGCGGTAGTAAGCTGTCCTAGGTTGCTAACTAATCTCATGCAGTGAATATAAAAAGTACTTGTCCAGATATCAGCTCCGAATGGAGGACAAGTAAAGGGTATGATCTACTCAAACACAGTCTAAACACGAAAAGATAACACAGAAGTTATACCTAAGGAATTAAAGATAACAACAACTAACTACTAAAATAATACACCAATATCTCAAACCAACTTAATACAGACTCAATATCTTAACTTTAATACAACAAGTCAAAACATGAAAGCTAAAGTAGTCTACTAGCTAATCTCCTGAAACACTCCTGAGAGTCGGAACCAAAGGTAGCTAATCCCTCGCCAGGTCCATGGGAAGTAGGGCATGTGTCCTCAGGACTATCATCTGTAATATTTTCAACAGGTCCAATCAGGACGGGAACGGGTACAACTCATCTAGAAAAACCCAAGTAAATGACAAAGAACTATAAAGCAGTTATAGACAGTTTTATTGATGAGCATGGCAGTTTTATACAGGTAATGATGGCATAGAGAAACAGTAAGATACAAGAAAAGAAAGGTAACTAAAACAAGAGAAGAATCATGGCAATGAAGACTGTAATAAAAGCTAACTGAACTAGAATATCATGTGTGAGTCCAGACAGTACGATATAAGTCTAATATAATCCCAGTGTGAGTCCAGTCCATATAATCTGATACCAGATAATTTCCAGTACAAGATGAGTCCAACAGTGATCAATGAATCCAGGGTGAGTCCAACTATAATCTAACAGTATGTTTTAAAATACCGAGGTCGACATGTAAACGGCTGTAGGTATCAGGCACATCTCTCACTGATCGGGCAAAAGATGGCTATGCTTCCGGTAGATTCCAGTAGGAGATTCCGGATTTGGGGTATGTCTACATGTCTTACTCAATATTTCCCCGCCCAGCAAGTGAATCCAAAATCGACAAAAGAATCGAGATGAGTCTGGCTAATATATGATGATTCCAGAAATGATTCCGGAATGATACTAATGACTCCAGTAATAGAGGCCAGCAAGTAAGGTATGTGTCGATACATGAATCCAGAAATATCCATACGTGTTGATACAGAGAATCACATAGAACTAACTAGAACTGAAATACAGTAATCGACAAATAAATGAGAGAACTATCAGAGAATGTACTCGCCTGATACTCTGAAAAGAGTAGTGTAATATCAGATGTCTGTACCAGGGTCACAATGTCCTAAAATAGAGCAATATAGTTATAACATGTCTAATATGAAGATAAATAAAATCTACAATGCAATCTATATGAATTCTAAGCCAATCTAGGTCAAAGTCAAACTAGGTCAACACTACAGTCAAACTAAGTCAAATCAAGTCATATTAGGTCACAAGAAGTTAAACTAAGTCATACCAGGTCAAACAAGGGTAAACAAGTCTAATCTAGGTTAAAGTCAACTCTTGGTCAAACATTCTAGCCAAACTAGTCAACTCTAGTTACTTGGGTCCATATAGGGTCAAGTCTTAGTCTAACTAAGGTTTTGGTTAATCATAGACTAGTCAATAAGGTAATTAGGCTAATCTTGACTAATGGTCAACATCCAGTCAAACTCTATAAGGCTAACTCAAACCATCATAGGCTAACATGTCTTAGAATACCTAAGATACTATACTACAATTACCTATACAAAGTATACCACACATAAATACATATAGTACAATACCAACCTTAATCCTATAATCAAGCTAATCCCATTCTCCAACTCAAGTCATGACTCAACTCTAAGTATCTCACTTAACCCCATGCATATCTTCATCTATATAGGATTACCCTCATAATCTATATGGTTAACCTAATCATCTAGTTAGGGTTTAGTCAAACCTTAGTCAAATAGTCCTTCTATGTTCATCCAAGTCATTTCTAGGTCAATTTGGTCAAGGTTTGACCTATAGTTGACTTTGGTCAACAATGGTCAACAATGGTCAATTATCTAGTCAAACTAGGTCTACTAGACCTATTGGTCAATCCTAACTTGCTACTAACCATAGGCTACTAATCCTAGGGCACTATGACATATATACATTACATATATACATAGGCCATAGGCTAAGATATCAAGTCTATATCATATATACATATCTAATTTACATACCCAACTATATATATAATACATATCATATATATACATATCTAATTTACATACCCAACTATATATATATATATATATATATATATATATATATATATATATATATATATATATATAAAAAAAAAAAAAAAAAAAAAAAAAAAAAAAATATATATATATATATATATATATATACCCATACACCTATATATAATACCCTTATATATATATAACATATATATATATATAGGTATATAGGTAGAGAGAGAGAGAGGAATGGGAGTGAGAGATGGTGAGGCAGTGGTGTGTCACTGTGACAGTGGGAGGGGGATTAATCTCAGAAATCTGAGATGGGAACCCATAACACTCACACACACACATATATGCATATATATACATATATACATACATACCTATATACATACATACACACACATACATACACTCACATACTCACATACACACACACATACATATATACATATGTATACAATATATATACACCCAAAAATACGTATACATATTCATAAAAATCAATTTGAAATTCAATTTAAATACTGAAAAATAACAGGGATTTACTGTTCATGACTGAACATATAGGTAAATCCCAAAATTGATACAAAACCTAACTAACACCCTAATCTAAGGATTGGTAATCGAGCCCCTAGGTGTACATGTGTCGTAGGTGTCCCTAGGAGTCCACCACGACACGACACGACGTGTCCAGTGTCAAAAAACCCAAATCGGGTAAATACAGTGCACAGGAATTGCACTGTATCGTGCACGAGTTCATGTGTCTCGTGGACACGACACAAGGGTCTAGAAGTCTCGTGATCACGTGGGTAGATTCGCCTAGGGTTACCCTAAGTGTTCAGTACCCTGAATCGAGTCGGGGTCGTGTCGTGTCCGAGTAAGAGAGGCGTATCAGAGCCTCGAGTTCGTATTTGCAGTGTCAGTGAGTAACCAGTGCAGAGGCGATTTCGTGTCCGATACGACACGTGGTCGCATGAAACTTCATGGGTGGGTTGTCAGAGGGTCCCCCTACCCTCGTGCCAGGTGGCACGTGTCCACGTGTTGTGTCGTGTCCGCAATCAGTGTCGGGTAGCAGGACAGCGTGCACAGTCTCGTGCACGCGTGTCGAAGGGTCATGTGCTCCACACGTGGCACGTAGAGCCTTGTGCTTTTGTCAGTGGGTAGGTGGGGTGGTTAGGTTTGTGTCTAGGTTTCTGTATCGTGTCTACGACACGTGTAGATACGACACAAAGTGTCAAACAATAGGGTTTTTCAGTGTGCACAGTGGTTTATAACAGTGTGTTCGTGTCCCGTTTTGGACACGGACACGACTCAATGTGTGCTCAGTCAACTAGGGTTGTGTCCTACATGTCTAGGGCTACCCAAAAATATAATTTGTTTTGGAAAATAATAACTTTTGTTCCTAAGTGGCATTTCACCAAACACTGCAATTAAGACACAGATACGTGTCCGATACGGACACCAAACCAAGCCTATTTCCTACCAAACTTGACCTACAGTTAGGGTATACCTATATGCATGTATTTATGAAGAAAAATCACAATAATAACTAGGTTTGGGGATTTTTACCTATGAGTGCAAGATCCTCAAATATAAACCTATTTGAATGAAATCCTCCTTCAACTCCCAATGTCCAAAGCTCCACAATTCCTTGTTAGCAAGCCACAATTGGTATCCTCTAGTGTAGGGGAGTCCAATGCAAGAAACTAGGCTCAATTTGGAGTTGAAATGGTTAAGTGGTGAGGGTGTGAAGTTGTAGGAAAAATAGGTTTTTAGTGTATGTAAAAATGACATGAATGAAGGGGGGTGTTTATATAGGATGGGGGTAGGGTGTGGCTGCCATGGGGGGGTAGGGGGTAGATATTTAGGGTTCATCCACCTAGCAAAACTTAGCTCCTAAGTCTTTGACTAAGGGGATAGATATTTTAGGTTTCTAAAATATCTAAAAGTAAAATATCTAGATATTATCAAACCTAGATATTTACACATAAAGCTAACATCCTCTACTTAGTCTCCTAGGTTAGTTTCTAACCTCTAGATTAGTGCTAAACTAGATTAGGAGCTAACATGACACTAATCAACTAATTAAATAATAATAAATCACATAAATCCAAATAAATTTCTAATAAATTACCAAAATACCCTTTTGACTAAAAATTGGTAATTTGATATCCTAATCACATGGTTAGGCTTACATGGTCATGGTTAGTCTCTAGGTTATGAAATCTCTTGGGTTTACACTAGGGTTATACTAGTAAAATCACAAAGTCATAAGTCGTGACTTAGAAAAATAGTTTTAAATTAACTAAAATCACCAAAAAATCATATCATGACTAAAACACCATTAATAAATAATAAAAATAATAATTTTTCAAAAATACCCCAATTTCAGAAAACTGGGTGTTACAATCACCTACCAGGGTATCCACGTAGACCCTGAGAAGACGAAGGCAATCATGGAGATGAGTCCCCCGAGAAATCTCAGAGAACTCCGAGGCCTTCAAGGGAGGTTAGCTTACATCAGGAGGTTCATTTCCAACCTCTCCGGGCGATGTCAGCCATTCACCCATCTCATGAAGAAGGGCGTCTCATTCGTATGGGATGAAGAATGTCAGCGTGCCTTCGACAGCATCAAAGAATATTTGTCGAACCCTCCAGTCCTGGTGGCCCCGGTTGCTGAAAAATCATTCCTGCTCTATGTACGAGCAATGGAGCATTTTCTCGACACTCTGCTAGCATAAAACAACGATGTAGGCCATGAGCAAGCTATATATTACCTCAGCCGAATGATGATCGGGCCAGAGCACCGATATACCGCCGTGGAGAAGGAATGCCTCGCCCTGGTGTTCGTCATTCAAAAGACGCGATACTATGTCACGGGGCAAACCATACTTGTGATATCACGAGTCAACCCCCTCAGGGTCCTCATGACTAAACCAGGGGCACTCAGCTCTCGCCTCGCTACATGGGCAATATTATTGTCCCCCTACCATATGATCTTCGTACCGCAAAAGGCTGTTAAAGGTCAAGCTCTGGCAGACTTTTTAGCAGCTCACCCAGGCTCGGAGTCGGTCAGAATATACGAAGAAATCCCAGATGAGATCGCCGACTCGCACACGACCTCTCACAATGATATATGACGAATGTTCTTCGACGGTGCTTCAAGGACCGGACCTAAGGGTAACATCGTCGTCGGAGTCGGGGTGGTGCTGATTTCTCCTTCCGGACTGGTAATCAATTGCGCTTACTTCCTCACGAAACCCTGCTCTAACAATGTGGCCGAGTACAACGCTTTAGTCATTGGCCTCCAACTGGCAAGAGAGCTGGGGGTAGAATATCTTGAAGCATACGGCGATTCACAGTTAATCGTCAATCAGATTCGGAGTTCATACGAAGTCCGCCATAAAGACATGATCCCCTATCACCAAATAGCGATCAACATCATCTCGTCATTTGAAGGGTTCTTCATCGAACACGTCCCCAGACTCCAAAATATCGAAGCCGATGCCCTAGCAGGCCTTGCCGCTTCCCTAGCAGTGTCGAACCAAATTCATCAGTTGGTGGACGTGATAGGCCATGAACTGGTCTGTCCCAAGAACAACGTTCAATTCGTGGCGAGTTATTCCGCTCAGACGATCGACGAAGTACCAGACTGGAGACAACCATTCATAGACTTCGTAGTCTACGACATCCTGCCCGAGAACCCAAAAGAAGCCACCTCTATCAGAAGGCGTTCTCTCAGATTCTTCTACGATACAGAGACGAAAATGCTGTATCGTCGATCCTACGATGGATTATTGCTTCGATGTCTGTCAAACGCAGAAGCCAGAGAAGCCGTGCGCGAAGCCCATGACGGTATCTGTGGGGCCCATCAGCCTGGCCCAAAATTGCAAGACCGTCTTTGCCGAATGGGCTACTACTAGCCTACGATGGTAGCAGATGCGATAGACTATGCAAGAAAGTACAAAGCCTGCCAAGTCCACGCGGACTTCATCCACCAGCCATCCGAATTTCTACATCCGACAGTGGCTTCCTGGCCATTCGAAGCATGGAGAATGGATATCATCGGTCCGATCACTCCACCTTCTTCCCGAGGACATCGCTTCATACTCGCAATCACGAATTGTAACGCCCCAGTCCCAAAATACGTAGGACTAGGAACGTAGACAAGCCAGCTGTATTCATACGAAGTATACTCCAATATATTGAAGCCCCGTATAAATACATAAGCTGTAAAATGCAGTAGAACCAATACTAATCTCATCCACACAAAATAAATGAATAAAAGATCATATAATGAGAATAAATTTGTCTTGATACAATATGTTGGGCGGAGACAAATCTACTACCAACAAAATAAAGAAAAGTACATAGAAAATGTAATGAGTGGCGAGCGAAGCGAAGACGATCCAAATGCAATCATCCTCGTGAAACAGCGAAGATCACGGCTAGAGCTAAAGCACCTACGAAAGATAATAACAGACACCTGGCAAGACAACCAGGTCCTCAGTGGGACGTAACAAGACACATCATAGCATGTCATATAAACTGAATAAATATTTCTCAATAAATAAGTAAATCGAATTTATAACATGTTCCAATACGCACCTACTGAACGAGCGTACCATCCTCCCAACCAAACAAGGACAGAAGATGGTAAACTAATTCACGGCGACGTATCTTTCCATGTTAAGAATCCGATATGGTATCCGGACCCCAACAAGGTTCAATACCTTCTCATCGAAGTAGTAAGTCACACCTACAACCAAACAAGGACAAGATGTGACGAACTAATCCGCGATAAGTTATTGTTCCAAGTTACGGTCAGATACAAGTACCCAAACCAAAAGTACTCGTACCTAACGGATTGGTAGCCTACCGTTCTATGTGATATGTAGTTAAGAACAATCCTTCCTACGCATGGGCCCTGGCTGAATAGGATCGACGTAGTCCCCCTTTGGGCACCAGAGGCCCCAGCAGGAAGAGCATGACGTTCCGTAGAATCATCAGTGGCCGTCAGTAATCTTGGGTCATCAACCCCGTATCTCCAGCGAAGAGTCCGGGTCACAAGGGAAGTGCATCGAAGCCCATACGCTAAGGAATTGTCCTCCCCGCCCAATGCCTACTGTGTTGTATCCACAACACAAGACCACTATAACCGCTAAGTCAAACTAGCATGCAACCTCTATTAGCGGTTATTCCTATCGCACGGCTTGTACGTACTGGTGGCCAGCCAATCACGCACTTCCGTGTTCTACATACGACACACAACTTCGTGTTTACAACGTGTCAAGGCCAATGAATGAGACACAAGGTGGTCCCTTAAATCTAGGTTAAATTTGTAAGAAAAATAATACACAGCAGGAAATATAAAAGAACAGTTATGCCATGTATCACAGTTTATAAAGAAAATAATAGACATGCATGAAATATGAGCTAAAAATAATTAAACAGCTAATGGCAAGGTATCTTGCCTGGTATTGCGTCCGGTGTGCTGCGATGATCACGATGGCACGATCTGCAACTTTGGTGCAACAACTGTACAAGGGGACCTCGGATAGTGGCACGGACAGTTCCATCGGGTCCAGGAAGGTCAAATTGGTTTGGGCCAATAGGTGGAAGAAAGGAATTGGCAAAGGAATAGAAGATCGGAATTGGTTATGAGCAGGAGGAGATTCAAAAGAAAATAATAATAAGATTTAGAAAACTATTTATAATATTTGAAAACGATATATTTGTTAGTCAAAATATGCTTAAATAAATATCCAAAAATCAAAAGTCGATTAAAGGCAAAACTGTAAGTTTGTAAAATGACAACTTTTAGGCAGAAGAAACACCTTAATATATTTTTAGACTAACTCATTTTGAAATCGATATAGGCAAAACCAATGATAGAACTTTTTAGAAATTATTTTTATAATATCCTTAACAATTATATTAGTAAGGAACTATTAGTAGTAATAAAAAATGATAATACCCTAAGAGAAAACATGATGATCATAATAAGGCTCCTAACAATTTTATACCTAATATAATATTAGGCCAGTAATTTAGTATATAAAAATTATATATTGTTATATATATGCTGCCTAAATAATAATGACAATAATCAGAATAAAAATAATTAAAATAACCATAATATTAAAATAACAGTTACTGAAAAGTAGAAAAAGAAGAAAAAAAACAATTGATAAACAAACACAAAATAATAATAGTAATACTAATAATAATAATAATGATAATAATAACTATAATAATAATGATGATGATCAGCAAAGCAAAGAAAAGGAAAATAAATAAAATAAAATAAAATAAAATAAAAAGAGACAACAGAGCTGGTTCTAACACACAACCAACAAGTGCAGCTGTTCTCTTAACACCAAAAAGGAAAAGAAAAAGAATCAGTTCAAGAAAGAAAGAAAGAGAGAGGAGAGAGAGAGAAAATCGGAGGGGACGAGAGAGCGGAGCGGCGGGGACTTAGGCGGAGGAGGCGGAGGGAGAGCGGTGAAGCGGCTCGCGGAGGCTGCCGCCAGCAGCTGCTCCGGCAGAAAGGATCGAGAGGGAGTGAGGCTGCGGGGGACGAGGAGCTCGGTGGGCGGCGCCGGAGGGTTTCAATAGCGGCGGCGCGCGCTCGGCGAAGAAGAGGGTTTGGGTCGACGGAGCTCCGGTCTGCGCAGAGTCGAGCGCGACGGAGAAGAAAAAGGGTGTGACGTTCGGCGACTGAGAGGGAGAACGAGGCGACGGGAAGGAGGTCGTTCGGCGGTGGCTGGCGCCGGGGTTTGGCCGCGGTCGGGTGACGGTGGAGGGACACGGCGGAGAGAAGGAAGTGGGAGCTGCGGTCACGGCGAACGGAGGCGGAGGAAGGAGAGGCGGCTAGGGCACACGGGGAGAAGGGGCTGCGGGAGGTGGCGGAGAAGAGGGCTCAGGTCGGTGAGGCGCGCTGGGCGAGGCGGCCGACGGCGTGCGGGGAGAGCAGCGCACGCGCGACAGTTTCCAGGCGGTGGGGCGCGCGGTGGTGCGCCCCGCGGAGGCGGTCGGGGCTGATTGGTCGGCAGGGTTCGCCGGAGAAGGAGGCCAGGCGGACGGCTCGGCGACTGTTCGCTGGCGAGGCGGCCAGGTGCGTGTGGTGAATAATTTTGGGTTTTGTTTTTCTTTTTCCTGTGGCGGTGGTGGTGGATTCCGTTACTGTGGTGGCGGCGAAGGTGGTGGTGGGTGATTACTGGCGGTGGTGTTGGCAGCATGGGGTTTGGTCGGGGCTGTGCTCGGGGTGGCCGTGGTTGATGGTGGTGATGATGGAGACGTGGTGGTGGCGTGTTGTCGTGGCCAGGGGCAGGAGTCGGGGGCTGGGTTTTGGCCGAAGGTGACTGGGATGGTGGTGATGTACTGGGAGTCAGAGTAGGCTTTGCGGTGGTGGTTGCTGCGGTGACGATGACGAGGGTGATGGTGTTTGCTAGAGATTAGGAGTAGGATTTAGGAATTTAATATTTGTCGTGTCGGGATTGTCGATACGGATGAGAAGTCAAAATGTATATGTAACAATATGGAATAAAAATTGGACGATGGAACACGGACACGAGGCACTCACCATTGGGTTGTGGAATTTTGTGGAGGAATTTATGGAAGATGAATAATGTGGAGGAGTACCTGCCTATATTTATAGGATGTGGGAATTCCCACTTTGGATAGGATTAGGAACCCAAAATAGATAATTCCATTACTAGTTTAAATCAATTTAATAAATCAAATCTCAAATCAAATCCAATTAAATTTAATTTGATTCTCCTAGTTTAAAATCAAATCAATAATTCAAATATCAATTATTTAACTATTTAAATAAGTTCAAATCACGATTTAAATTGTCCTAATAAATTCAAAATATATTTTCCAAAATACTATAAATAATAATTTCGAAAATAATAAATCTTTTTGAATAATAAATCTTTTTGGAATAATAAAATATTAATATTAAGTAATTTTGAAAATACATTATTATTTAAAATAAATGAAATAAATATTTTTGCACGAAGAATTTTATTATTAATAACTGCTAAAAACAATAGGCCTTTCATAGCAAGAATGATAATTCTATATAATATTTTGAAAGTGTAATAAAATAGAAAAGAAAATATTTTTATAAAATATGTACGCTCGCACATATTCGTACTCGTCGAGCAACGAAAATTTCGCATACGACGTACAATACGATTACGTGACATACAGTACCAAAAATTTTAAATCAATGCAATTTAATAAATAAAAAAAATAGTAGAATTTAGGGGTTTTACATCCTATCCAACTTAAAAGAATTTCGTCCTCGAAATTTAGAATTAGGAGGGGGTGAAAGGCACAAGGGGATTTCGATAAGGAAGCATAGTCAAATCAAGATAAGGGACGACGTTTAATGAAAACTTGCATTAGCGTCGTGATTTCAATAAGGTGAAGATAGTCATGGATTAACGCAAGAAGGAAATGTTTAAGATGACTCGCAATAAAGAATAGTATGGGTTCAAGTAAAATAATTAATTTAGAGACCTTAAAGTTATGGTCTCTTGAGAGTAGGTTGAGGGCACGATTAGAGAATGAATTAGATTTACTCGATTAGAGGGTCATGGCAGTAATTATAGGGCCGAGAACGAGGGCGAGGAGTTAGGATGAAGATATAGCAATATCTAGCGAGAATGGTCATAGTCGATGGAAAGGTTAGAGGGAGTTCTAGTATGACGCCTTCGTCCTCCTAAAATAGGTGAGGGCGAAGCAGTAAAGAGTTTGAAGATGATGATATCGAATACGAATACGTGGTTCAAAGACGACCAAATAATTTCAAAAGAATTGTCAAGGCAGTCGTGGATGGGATTCTAGAGGACAAGTTTAACTATGTTCCCATCCACGTAGAATAATAGGCAAAAGCGAACCAAAGTGCACTCGGTTGATCAGACCATTATGCACTGGTTCTGATTAGACAATCTGTTAGTGGAGGCCTCCATTAACTTATGTCATGAGCAAGTTTGATAAAGAATTGAGCTTGCAAAAACTAGGCTACATTAGCATCATTTAGTCAAGGTGGTAAAATCATAGGCACGAGATATTTAGATAAAAAGTAGACTGATTCTAAGTCATATAGTTGTCCTATAGTCTTCTTTGTCCAAGTCCTTGGTTGGCTAGACGGGTTAGGTCCTCTAGATTCTAGGATCTAAATAAGCTTGCTACTATAGGTCACTAGGTCAAAGGGGTTGCTAGTTCATAAGGTATTCTACCCAACTTAATTTAAACTAATGGTGTTTGGGACAACTAACTAATAGAGTCAACCTCTAGTAAGCACGAAGGAAGGATAATGATAGAAGGAATCAAGCAAGATGCAATCGATGAGTCAAACGGTAGATTGAAGAAAGTGGTCAAGTATGTGGATGAGATCTTAGACTTCTAATCCTATACGCAGGCTTGCTTGGTACGTTAGAGTAACCAAACAATTTATCTTGACCTGCATGGGCCACCACAAAAACATGTAACGCCCCAGTCCCAAAATACGTAGGACTAGGAACGTAGACATGCCAGCTGTATTCATACGAAGTATACTCCAATATATGGAAGCCCCGTATAAATACATAAGCTGTAAAATACAGTAGAACCAATACTAATCTCATCCACACAAAATAAATGAATAAAAGATCATATAATGAGAATAAATTTGTCTTGATACAATATGTTGGGCGGAGACAAATCCACTACCAACAAAATAAAGAAAAGTACATAGAAAATGTAATGAGTGGCGAGCGAAGCGAAGACGATCCAAATGCAATCATCCTCGTGAAATAGCGAAGATCACGGCTAGAGCTAAAGCACCTGCGAAAGATAATAACACACACCTGGCAAGACAACCAGGTCCTCAGTGGGACGTAACAAGACACATCATAGCATGTCATATAAACTGAATAAATATTGCTCAATAAATAAGTAAATCGAATTTATAACATGTTCCAATACGCACCTACTGAACGAGCATACCATCCTCCCAACCAAACAAGGACAGAAGATGGTAAACTAATTCACGGCGACGTATCTTCCCATGCTAAGAATTCGATATGGTATCCGGACCCCAACAAGGTTCAATACCTTCTCATCGAAGTAGTAAGTCACACCTACAACCAAACAAGGACAAGATGTGACGAACTAATCCGCGACAAGTTATTGTTCCAAGTCACGATCAGATACAAGTACCCAAACCAAAAGTACTCGTACCTAACGGATTGGTAGCCTACCGTTCTATGTGATATGTAGTTAAGAACAATCTTTCCTACGCATGGGCCCTGGCTGAATAGGATCGGCGTAGTCCCCCTTTGGGCACCAGAGGCACCAGCAGGAAGAGCATGATGTTCCGCAGAATCGTCAGTGGCCGTCAGTAATCTTGGGTCATCAACCCCGTATCTCCAGCGGAGAGTCCGGGTCACAAGGGAAGTGCATCGAAGCCCATACGCTAAGGAATTGTCCTCCCCGCCCAATGCCTACTGTGTTGTATCCACAACACAAGACCACTATAACCGCTAAGTCAAACTAGCATGCAACCTCTATTAGCGGTTATTCCTATCGCACGGCTTGTACGTACTGGTGGCCAGCCAATCACGCACTTCCGTGTTCTACATGCGACACACAACTTCGTGTTTACAACGTGTCAAGGCCAATGAATGAGACACAAGGTGGTCCCTTAAATTTAGGTTAAATTTGTAAGAAAAATAATACACAGCAGGAAATATAAAAGAACAGTTATGCCATGTATCACAGTTTATAAAAAAAATAATAGACATGCATGAAATATGAGCTAAAAATAATTAAACAGCTAATGGCAAGGTGTCTTGCCTGGTATTGCGTCCGGTGTGCTGCGATGATCACGATGGCACGATCTGCAACTTTGGTGCAACAACTGTACAAGGGGACCTCGGATAGTGGCACGGACAGTTCCATCGGGTCCAGGAAGGTCAAATTGGTTAGGGCCAATAGGTGGAAGAAAGGAATTGGCAAAGGAATAGAAGATCGGAATTGGTTATGAGCAGGAGGAGATTCAAAAGAAAATAATAATAAGATTTAGAAAACTATTTATAATATTTGAAAACGATATATTTGTTAGTCAAAATATGCTTAAATAAATATCCAAAAATCAAAAGTCGATTAAAGGCAAAACTGTAAGTTTGTAAAATGACAACTTTTAGGCAGAAGAAACACCTTAATATATTTTTAGACTAACTCAGTTTGAAATCGATATAGGCAAAAACCAATGATAGAACTTTTTAGAAATTATTTTTATAATATCCTTAACAATTATATTAGTAAGGAACTATTAGTAGTAATAAAAAATGATAATACCCTAAGAGAAAACATGATGATCATAATAAGGCTCCTAACAATTTTATACCTAATATAATATTAGGCCAGTAATTTAGTATATAAAAATTATATATTGTTATATATATACTGCTTAAATAATAATGACAATAATCAGAATAAAAATAATTAAAATAACCATAATATTAAAATAACAGTTACTGAAAAGTAGAAAAAGAAGAAAAAAAACAATTGATAAACAAACACAAAATAATAATAGTAATACTAATAATAATAATAATGATAATAATAACTATAATAATAATGATGATGATCAGCAAAGCAAAGAAAAGGAAAATAAATTAAATAAAATAAAATAAAATAAAAAGAGACAACAGAGCTGGTTCTAACACACAACCAACAAGTGCAGCTGTTCTCTTAACACCAAAAAGGAAAAGAAAAAGAATCAGTTCAAGAAAGAAAGAAAGAGAGAGGAGAGAGAGAGAGAAAATCGGAGGGGACGAGAGAGCGGAGCGGCGGGGACTTAGGCGGAGGAGGCGGAGGGAGAGCGGTGAAGCGGCTCGCGGAGGCTGCCGCCAGCTGCTCCGGCGGAAAGGATCGAGAGGGAGTGAGGCTGCGGGGGACGAGGAGCTCGGTGGGCGGCGCCGGAGGGTTTCAATGGCGGCGGCGCGCGCTCGGCGAAGAAGAGGGTTTGGGTCGGCGGAGCTCCGGTCTGCGCAGAGTCGAGCGCGACGGAGAAGAAAAAGGGGTGTGACGTTCGGCGACTGAGAGGGAGAACGAGGCGACGGGAAGGAGGTCGTTCGGCGGTGGCTGGCGCCGGGGTTTGGCCGCGGTCGGGTGACGGTGGAGGGACGCGGCGGAGAGAAGGAAGTGGGAGCTGCGGTCACGACGAACGGAGGCGGAGGAAGGAGAGGCGGCTAGGGCACACGGAGAGAAGGGGCTGCGGGAGGTGGCGGAGAAGAGGGCTCAGGTCGGTGAGGCACGCTGGACGAGGCGGCCGGCGGCGTGCGGGGAGAGCAGCGCACGCGCGACAGTTTCCAGGCGGTGGGGCGCGCGGTGGTGCGCCCCGCGGAGGCGGTCGGGGCTGATTGGTCGGCAGGGTTCGCCGGAGAAGGAGGCCAGGCGGACGGCTCGGCGACTGTTCGCCGGCGAGGCGGCCAGGTGCGTGTGGTGAATATTTTTGGGTTTTGTTTTTCTTTTTCCTGTGGCGGTGGTGGTGGATTCCGTTACTGTGGTGGCGGCGAAGGTGGTGGTGGGTGATTACTGGCGGTGGTGTTGGCAGCATGGGGTTTGGTCGGGGCTGTGCTCGGGGTGGCCGTGGTTGATGGTGGTGATGATGGAGACGTGGTGGTGGCGGGTTGTCGTGGCCAGGGGCAGGAGTCGGGGGCTGGGTTTTGGCCGAAGGTGACTGGGATGGTGGTGATGTACTGGGTGTTGGAGTAGTCTTTGCGGTGGTGGTTGCTGCGGTGACGATGACGAGGGTGATGGTGTTGGCTAGAGATTAGGAGTAGGATTTAGGAATTTAATATTTGTCGTGTCGGGATTGTCGATACGGATGAGAAGTCAAAATGTATATGTAACAATATGGAATAAAAATTGGACGATGGAACACGGACACGAGGCACTCAACATTGGGTTGTGGGATTTTGTGGAGGAATTTATGGAAGATGAATAATGTGGAGGAGTACCTGCCTATATTTATAGGATGTGGGAATTCCCACTTTGGATAGGATTAGGAACCCAAAATAGATAATTCCATTACTAGTTTAAATCAATTTAATAAATCAAATCTCAAATCAAATCCAATTAAATTTAATTTGATTCTCCTAGTTTAAAATCAAATCAATAATTCAAATATCAATTATTTAACTATTTAAATAAGTTCAAATCACGATTTAAATTGTCCTAATAAATTCAAAATATATTTTCCAAAATACTATAAATAATAATTTCGAAAATAATAAATCTTTTTGAATAATAAATCTTTTTGGAATAATAAAATATTAATATTAAGTAATTTCAAAAATATATTATTATTTAAAATAAATGAAATAAATATTTTTGCACGAAGAATTTTATTATTAATAACTGCTAAAAACAATAGGCCTTTCATAGCAAGAATGATAATTCTATATAATATTTTGAAAGTGTAATAAAATAGAAAAGAAAATATTTTTATAAAATATGTACGCTCGCACATATTCGTACTCGTCGAGCAACGAAAATTTCGCATACGACGTACAATACGATTACGTGACATACAGTACCAAAAATTTTAAATCAATGCAATTTAATCAATAAAAAAAAATAGTAGAATTTAGGGGTTTTATACGAATTACTTCTCCAAATAGGCGGAGGCTGTTCCGCTTGCAGAAGTAAAGACTTCAAACGTGATCAGCTTCCTCAAGCATCACGTCATTTATCACTTTGGACTGCCCCGAAGAATCATCCATGGTAATGGCCCGCAGTTCGCAAGCCACGCCTTCTATCGGTTCTGCGACAAATACCGAATTTAGAATGTGGCTTCGACGCCACACAATCCGGCATCGAATAGGTTGGCAGAAGCATTCAAGAAAACCATCATCAAGTTGCTCAAAAAGTTCGTATCATCCAACAAACGCGACTGGAACGAGAAGCTTGGTGAATGCTTATGGGCGTACCGTATTACAGTCCGAATGGCCACTGGGAACACACCATTCTCCCTGGTGTACGAGAGTGAGGCAGTTCTTCCATTGGAGACTCAAATACCCACGCTCCGCGTCGCTCTCACTTACCAATTGACGACGGACGATAACTACCTTCGCCGGCTACAAGAGTTGGAGGCCTTAGATGAAAAGCGCCTATTGGCTCAGCAACGAATCGAGCTATACCAAGTACGCATCTCTGGAGCCTTCAACAAGAAGGTTAAAATCAGAACATTCCAAGTGGGCGATCTCGTTCTGGCAGTTCGGAGGCCGATGGTTATGACTCACAAAACCGCCGGCAAATTCCAGCCAAAGTGGGAAGGTCCATTTATCATTGAGGCTGTATTCTCCAACGGTGCTTACCGCCTCGTAAAACAAAACGGAGACTTGCTCATGTTTCCCGTCAACGGCAAGTTCCTGAAGAAATATTATGTCTAAACGACATCCTCCAAATCCCAAATTATTGAGTTATGTACCCGCCAGGTACCGCTGAACTCGCATTCTCCAAATCCTAGAGTATTGAGTTATGTACCAGCCAGTACCGCTGAACTTATGTTCTCTAAATCCCAGATTATTGAGTTATGTACCCGCCGTACCGCTGAACTCACATTCACAAAATCACAGATTATTGAGTTATGTACCCTCCAGTACCGCTGAACTCACATTCTTCCCCCAAATATCCTAGACTGCTGAGTTATGTACCCACAGGTGCCTCTAAACTTACATTCCGGTCACTCTTTTAGGTAGTAAGTCATGTATGACCAAACCTCTGAACTTATTCTTCGGAAAGAGCTCCTCCTTCATGATCCACTATCCGCACTCTCAGTGCACAAAAAGGGTAACAGATCCACAAAATTCTCAAAATGACCACGTCGATGTTACCTCTGAGTCGTCTCACTTCCGCCAAAAATAAATCACCCCTCTACATAGAACTTCCATGTCCTCATTACCTCTGAGTCGTTCTATGTACCCCTTCATGGAGCCCACTCCTGCCATGTCCTCATTACCTCTGAGTGGGAAGGCTCCATCGAAGAAACCCTCATATTTACCACATCCTCATTACCTCTGAGTAAATATGATTGGCTCTCTCCCAACTTATTATCTGTATCCAGAACCAGGGTACGCCAAGAATAATAGGTCTACAAAAAATCTTCCATTGGGGCAACTACTACAAAGCAAAGAACAGAACAAATGTGTTCTGTTCAAAATCAGTTACATTCATACGACTACATCTCATGAGCAAGACAGAAAAGTTCTCTATTATTTTATTCAGACAAGAAGGAAAAAGATTACATTGATGTCCAAAAGAAGCAAGACATAAACCGCAGCAAAAGACAGACGGAAATATCCAGACAAAGACGGACATTTGTGAGAGCCCACGAATCCTAGTTGCGGGGACGCATATACCAATCTCTCAACCATTTTGCATATGAAGGATGTACTTGAGAAAGATCCTCGTCCGAAATAGGAAGGTCAGAACTCCCAGTACTACCGCCGTCAGACTGGGGCTCCTCCTTTACAGCGATGGGAGCCAGCTCTCCTTTCTGTTCCTCCGCTTTTGGTATTACGAGCGATGACTCTTGTTTGAAAGGGGGCAGCAGCTCTTCCTTCACAATGAGCTCAGCCTTCGGCAGGGTTGCTGCAAGAATCGAAGATAAAAAGAAACAAAGTTAAAAGATGGTCAGGGCCTTATGCGGCACAGTCCAAAAAGGAGCTCATGCGGCTCGATGCAGCACAGCCTCAGGCGGCCCAATTTAGACGTACTTATGCGGGCTCGATTCAGAGGGACTCATGCGGAGCTGTTCGAAGGGTCACCTTGCAGTCCAGTTCGTGAAGTGCTCATGTGGCCCACTAAGACAACTCCCATACGGCTCGGACATGGGGTATATGTAGGAACAAAATCGTAAAGCACAATACTCTAGAGGGGGGGTGAATAGAGTAGGTAGCAGAATAATGCTAATTAAAAAAATGTTAGCAGCAAGATCACAGAATAATAATCACAACTAAGTAAATGTAAAGGCAGAGATAAGAAAGCAAACGCAAATACAGCGATGTATACTGGTTTCCCTCTGTTGAGGACTAATCCAGTCGGTAGAACTCTTGCTATCAGTTTAATCCACTATTGGCAAAATCGCAAGTTTTCTTACGAAGTCCTTACAACTTCTACAACGCAAGCTTTGATACTAAGAACTCGTCCAACTTCAAATGTGAAGAGGTATTCTTCAATCAAGCCTTCTGATTACAATCTCTCAGAAACTTCTAGACCGTACCGCACTGACAAATCGACTAGAGGATTGTAATTGGCTTGGGATCTGAAATTTAAAGCTTAAGAAAACTCTTTGGAAGACTGAAAGCTTTAGATAGAGAGAAGATTGAAAGTGAATAAATGAGTTGAAATGATCGAAATCCTTCTCTATTTATAGGAATTCCAAAGACAGAATTCTAGCAGAATTCGGGCAGAATTCGGACAGAACTCGATGAGGAAATCTCGGTCAAATCTGCAACTGCAGGAGGACCAAGTTCCAGAGAATTCAAAAATCAAACGGCCACCAACCGAACTCTGGCCGAGTTCTGTCAGGGTTAGGTTAGGTTTTTTTCAAAATAGATTTTGGGGAATTTTGAAAACCTTTTTGGAGCTTTTGTAAATACGAATGTTTTTCAAAACTAAGAACATTTTTAAAAATATTTTGAAATCATTTTGGAATAGCCTATTTGCCAGTACGACTCGGTGTACAATGTATTTCTAGACTCAATAAAATAAAATATTATATTGCTCAAAGAAATACAGACTCGAACAGGCAAACAACGCTTCGGTCGTGAACTGAGTAGATAGTCGTTCTTGATCATGTCCAAGAGTCCGAGATATCCTACTAGCTCCATATATCGAGACAGAGTTTGATCAATTATTAAAATCAGGTTGACCATATGACCAATGGGCCAATAATCTCCCCCATTTTGATAATTGACAAACTATGAATGATATAACATTTAAGCTTGAAATAAAATCAAAAAAAATTGTTCATGTCCTGTATTTTCTCAAAAGAATGTTAGATCATTATTTTTCTCCCCCGTTGTCACTTAGCAAAATAATTGCAAAAGAGTAAAAACTCCCCCGCAATCAATGCATAAATAACAAACAGTGAAGAAACACAAGAAAATAAACATGATAAATGATAGAAATAGTAAAGAAAAATTTGCATGACATCACAGGCATGTATTTGTATTCAGGCAGTTTATAATAAACAAAAAATTATATCACAGGCAGTTTATAGTAGAGAAGCAGATAAAGAAATGCTAAGTAAATAAACTGATGTGAATCATAAACCAATAAACATGCTGATAAAGATGTTCAAATGACATCAAATAAAACAAATCCAGTACAAGTCCTCAAAAAATACTGATAATAAAGTCTGAAAATAGAAAAACTTGGAATGTCGGAGCATTTCCAAGTGTACAGTAGATAATGTCTAAGTCTCATATCAACTAACATATCATCATCATCACATCTCCGCATCATCCTTGACTCATTTCAAAAAATTTAATTCAAAGATTAGTAATTTCAACCTTCAATTAATATAATTAATATTATTTTATAGATTAAATATCATTACACAGCGACTATTTCAGATTAGCTATAGGAGTACTGTCCCAGCTGGCGGAGGTTCACCGGAGAACTCTTAAGTACCGCTTCGCTTCAACCGTAGTTGTGGTGACAGACAGACTCTTTATTGGCTTGTCTCTAACACAGTTTTTGCATATTGAAATAAAATCATAAAACAAAATTAATTAATATTATTGACGTCCAAAATTTCTAATTCTCGACGTAAATAATTGAAACGATCTTCTGCTAGAGATTTTGTGAAAATGTCAGCTAATTGATTCTCAGTATCTATGTATACAAGGTCAATATCTCCATTTTGATGATAATCTCTAAGAAAATGATGTCTAATCTCGATATGTTTAGTACGAGAATGACATACAGGATTCTTAGTCAAATTAATAGTGCTCGTGTTATCACAGAAAATGGGAATATGTGTATAAAATAAATCATAGTTTTCCAAGGTTTGTTTTATCCACAAAATCTGAGCACAACAACGTCCTACGGCGATATACTCAGCCTCTGTTGTTGATAGGGCTACAGAATTTTGCTTTTTACTAAACCATGAGACTAAAGCCTTGCCTAAGAAATAACATGTGCCACTGGTACTTTTTCTATCAACTTTGCATCCGGCAAAATCTGCATCCGAATAACCAATAAGGTCAAAGGACTTAGTTTTGGGATACCATAAGCCAACAGAAGAAGTGCCCTTAAGGTATCGAAAGATACGCTTAACTGCGCACAGATGTGATTCCTTTGGATTAGCTTCAAAACGTGCACACGGGCAAACACTAAACATTATATCTAGACGACTAGCAGTTAAATAAAGTAAACTACCGATCATACCTCGATACTTACGTGTGTCGACTAGCTTGCCTTGTTCATCAATATCAAGCTTTGTTGAAGTTGCCATCGGAGTGCCAATAGGTTTGACATTGTCCAGATCAAACTTCTTTAGCAAATCTTTTGTGTATTTGGCTTAATTTATGAACGTCCCATTGTCAGTTTGTTTGATTTGCAGTCTGAAAAAGAATTTTAGCTCTTCCATCATGCTCATCTCAAACTCATTCTGCATACACTTAGAAAATTCTTGACACATAGATTCATCAGTAGATCCAAATATGATATCATCTACATAGACTTGTATTAAAAGAAGCTTACCATTAAAGGACTTAATAAAAAGTGTAGTGTCAACCTTGCCTTTTGAAAAAACCATTGTCAAGTAGAAAAGAGCTTAGACGATCATACCAAGCACGAGGGGCTTGTTTCAAACCGTATAAAGCTTTCTTCAACTTGAAAACATGATCAGGGTTTTTAAAATCTGTGAAACCTGGAGGTTGTGCTACAAAAACTTCTTCTTTTATAAAACCATTCAAAAATGCACTCGTGACATCCATTTGAAATAATTTGAAATTATGAAAACATGCAAATGCACATAACATGCGAATGGATTCTAATCTCGCAATTGGGACATAAGTCTCATCGTAGTCGATACCTTCTTCCTGATTGTATCCTTGAGCTACGAGTCGAGCCTTATTACGAGTCACTAAACCATTCTTATTTAGTTTATTTCGGAATACCCAACGGGTGCCAATGACCGGACGATCAATAGGCTTGGGAACAAGTTTCCAAACTTGATTTCGTTCAAATTGGTTTAATTCCTCTTGCATAGCATCTATCCAAAAACTATCACTACATGCTTCATCAATAGTTTTTGGGTTCAAGCTGTGAAATAAATGTAACACTAGAAACAATATCTCTACTGGATGTACGAGTACTTACACTTTTGGTAATATCACCAATTACAAAATCCTTTGGATGATCAGCCGTAAATTTTAATCTTTTCGGCAGACTCTGAAGGTAGCTGGTTCCTGGATCTTCTCTAGGAGGATCAGCTAGTGCCGAGCTTGGTTGAAAATCAGCTGTTGTTGAGCTTGGTACAGTTGGATCTTCGTCATTGTCATCGATAGTCATTTGATTCAGTTCATCAAAAGTGATGTTGATTGACTCTTCGATGATCATGGTTCGTTTGTTGAAGACTCTGTATCCTTTGCTCTTGACCGCATAACCTAAAAATATACCTTCATCGGCCTTTTCGTCAAACTTTCCCAAATTGTCTTTTGTATTAAGAATAAAGCATTTACAACCAAATATTCTAAAATATGAAACAGATGGAATTCTATCAAACCATAACTCAAATGGAGTCTTCTTCGATTTGGGTCGAATTAGAACTCTATTAAGAACAAAACAAGCTGTATTGACAGCTTCAGCCCAAAAATATTTGGGTAGACTAAACTGATTTAACATTACTCTGGCTATTTTGGATAGAGTTCTGTTCTTACGTTCTACAACTTTATTTTGTTGTGGAGTCCTAGGGCAGGAGAACTCGTGTACAAAATCGTATGTGTCACAAAATTGCTCAAACTCTGCATTCTCAAATTCGCCACCATGATCGCTTCTAATACGAGTGATCATGTAACCTTTTTCATTATGTACTTTCTTACAAAGGCGACAAATTTGGATAATGCATCATTCTTGCGTGTCAAAAAGTATACCCACGTGTATCTAGAGAAATCATCTACAATTACAAAAGCATAAAGTTTACCTTCGAGGCTAGCAACTCTGCTAGGACCAAATAAGTTCATATGAAGCAATTATAGAGGTCTAGTAGTACATACTACGTTTATTGACTTGAATATGGATCTGGTAGCTTTGTTCCTTTCACATTGGCTGCATACCGAATCCTTCTTGAATGTAATATCCGGTAAACCGCGTACTAGCTTCTTTGTGGATAATCTTGATATTGTGTCCATATTTGCGTGACCGAGTCTCATGTGCCACAAATGACTCTCATCACTTTTAGCCATTAAGCATCTACCTGAAATGTTAGTTTCTTCCAACAAATAGAAAACATATATGTTGTCTTCCCTGATACCTTCAAAGATAGTACTACCAGTTGAGCTATCAACTATAGTACATTTGTCTTTGCCAAAGTTGATGCCATAACCATGATCAGCTAGAAGACTTACGCTGAGTAGATTATGTTTTAACTCGGTAACCAGACAGACATCCTTAATCACAGGATAGTGAGACTTACCAACATCACCGATACCAATTATATACCCTTTCAAGTTATTACCGAAGGAGACATAGCCTTCCTTCTTTTTCTTCGACAGTATTGTAAATAGTGTAGCGTCACCGGTCATATGCCGTGAACAACCGCTGTCGAGGATCCATTTGCTTCTAGCATGTGAAAGGTGTTCCACCTACAAAACAGTTTGTAGATGAAACTTTTGGTACCCATTTCTTGTAGGGGTCCTGAAATGTTAGCCTTTGGTATCCAAGCATAAATATTTAAATCAACAAGCTTTCTGATTCTATATGCAGATGAAATATGACCAATGAGGCCACAATAATGACATTTTGCATGTCGAGTGTTGAAAGCTGAGTGGTGTGCATGGTTGGTAGGTTTAGGTTTTCTAGTATAGAAGAAAGCATGCCTATAATCCTGTTTGGGCTTAACCTTTTGGGGTAAAGGTTTGATAGGGTTAGGTCTGACAGTGTTTGGCTTGGGAATGTTCCGATTTTTCGGTAAGTGACACGTGTTAGGGAAGGAAGCAACAGTCTCAGTCTGTTTTCCTAACCTAATTTCCAATCTTTTGGAAGTGTCATACAACTTAGTATAATCAGAAGTGAGTGTTTCCATTCTGATTTGTGCACTTTGAAGACTTTTCTTCTCTTTAGAAAGTTCTTCCTTGAGTTGGTCAATAACTTTGTCTTTCTCTTCAGATGACTTGGTAGTCTCGTGTAATAAGAGCTTTATTGAAGAAAGCTCACCAGACTCACTAACATTATTTCTAACCTCAGCTAGTAGGTCGGTAAGTCTACCTATTTCACCTTTGTACTCTTTGAGTACCTTCTTAGAGGTCTGATACTTGCTACGCAGTTTCCTGTAATCAGTCATCAGTTCACTGAAGGCATCTCCTAATTTCTCAAAGGTGAAGTCATCATAAGTATCAACTACAGGTCAAGTAGGTACCTGATCGGATGCCATAAAGCATACGTTTGCAACGTCTTCTGATTGTTCGTCTTCTGAGTCGCTGGCTTCACTTTCATGCCATATGCTGGTGTTGGCATACTTTCGTGATGTTAATCTTTTCAGCTTCCTTTTTTCATACCTGTTGCTCTTCTTGCTTGATGATGAGTTTGTAGGACAATCTTTCTTCATGTGTCCCTTCTTCTTGCAGCCATAGCAGACAGCATCATCTTGATACCAGTTGTTGCTGTTGTTTTCTTTGGCTCTCTTCTCATGTCTCATGAATCTCTTGAATTTCCTTGCTAGGAGTGCTTGATCTTCAGCATCAGATTCACTGCTATCTGAGTCACCTTCAGCAGCTTTTCTGTGCTGAGCCTTGAAAGCGATCGTCTTCTCCTTTGGTGCAGGCTCTTCAAAATCTTGTAGCTCCAGTTCATGAGTGAGTAGCTTACCCATGAGTACTTCGAGGGACATAGTTGTGAGGTCGTTCCCTTCAATGATTGCAGTAGCCTTTGGAATCCAGTTCTTGGTAAGTGCTTGCAGGAGTTTGTAAATCTTTTCATGGTTACTGTACTCTTTGCCTAGGGAGGACAAAGGATTTACAATATCCAAGAATCTTTCGAACATCTGAGTAACTATTTCGTTGGGCTTCATCTTGAACACCTCATACTCTTGAGTAAGTCTGCTGACTTTAGATTCTTTGACTTGAGTCGTGCCTTCATGTGTGACTTCAAGTAGCTTCCACACTTCATTAGCCGTTGTGCAGATAGATACCCTGTTAAATTCAGTTCTGTCTAAAGCACAAAATAGAGCATTAATAGCACGTGCGTCAAGACTGGCCTTTTTCTTTTCCTCCTCTGTATATCTGCTATGGGGTTTTTCAACTAAAACTCCATCAACATTTATACGAGGTGGCTTTTGATAGCCATCAATAACAATAGACCATAAATCAAAGTCAAGAGATTTCAAGAAGAAACTCATCCGTGTTTTCCAATAGGCATAGTTCGTACCATCAAACAGTGGAGGTCTGTTTGTGGCCTGGCCTTCACTTGTGAATTTTACAGTTGCCATGTGTTGTGCTGTGATCTATATAACAGTTAATTAAAATAAATAAATAATTACACTGTTACCTTTGCTTTACCTGTAACACCCGCTTTGATACCAATTGTAGGAACAGTTGGGATCAGAATATAATACCTCTAGATGGAGAACCTGCTCTGATACCAATTGTAGGAACAAAATCGTAAAGCATAATACTCTAGAGGGGGGTGAATAGAGTAGGCAGCGGAATAATGCTAATTAAAAAAATGTTAGCAGCAAGATCACAGAATAATAATCACAACTAAGTAAATATAAAGGCAGAGATAAGAAAGTAAACGCAAAGACAGCGATGTATATTGGTTTCCCTCTGTTGAGGACTAATCCAGTCGGTAGAACTCTTGCTACCAGTTGAATCCACTATTGGCAAAACCGCAAGTTTTTTTACGAAGTCCTTGCAACTTCTACAACGCGAGCTTTGATACGAAGAACTCGTCCAACTTCAAATGTGAAGAGGTATTCTTCAATCAAGCCTTCTGATTACAATCTCTCAGAAACTTCTAGACCGTACCGTACTGGCAAATCGACTAGAGGATTGTAATTGGCTTGGGATCTGAAATTTAAAGCTCAAGAAAACTCTTTGGAAGACTGAAAGCTTTAGATAGAGAGAAGATTGAAAGTGAATGAGTGAGTTGAAATGATCGAAATCCTTCTCTATTTATAGGAATTCCAAAGACAGAATTCTGGCAGAATTCAGGCAGAATTCGGACAGAACTCGATGAGGAAATCTCGGTCAAATCCGCAACTGCAGGAGGACCAAGTTCCAGAGAATTCAAAAATCAAACGGCCACCAACCGAACTCTGTCCGAACTCTGGCCGAACTCGGGCCGAGTTCTGTCAGGGTTAGGTTAGGTTTTTTCAAAATAGATTTTGGGGAATTTTGAAAACCTTTTTGGAGCTTTATAAATACGAATGTTTTCAAAACTAAGGACATTTTTAAAAACATTTTGAAATTATTTTGGAATAGCCTATTTGCCAGTACGACTCGGTGTACTATGGAACAGACTCGAACAGACTCAATAAAATAAAATAAATACAGACTCGAACAGATAAACAACGCTTCGGTCTTGAACTGAGTAGATAGTCGTTCTTGATCATGTCCAAGAGTCTGAGATATCATGACTAGCTCCATATATCGAGACAGAGTTTGATCAATTATTAAAATCAGGTTGACCATATGACCAATGGGCCAACAATATACCTCCATGCGGCTCGGTTATGGGACATGTATGCAGCCCATACAATTCGAACAGTTTGCATTAAAGGCTTGTGCATAAAGCATGCAACAGAGCCGACTTTGTTAGGGTTTCGAAGCATATGACTTTCCCAAGTCCTTATCCTTAACGGCAGGATGAACGTCGGAATGAGCTGTGGGTGCCGCAGCCGACGTCGAGGCCACGCCCTTATCCTTCGTCGCAGCCTTCGCCGCAACCTTAGAGGACTTGGGAGCCATTGCTAATGATCAGAGAAGGAAGACGAAGACAAGAAAGCTAGGGCAAGAGCAGAGAGTAAAGAAGTCTTTTTTCCAAAAGCATGCTGCTATTTATAGGCGGAGCACATAGACCGACGCATCGATCCATGTGCAGTGTAACCGACTCTTCGGTTATCAAGACGATCCGAGTATTCAAGGCTAAACTCTTGGGATCCTGCCCCAAAAAGTGGCCTTAAATCTGACAGCAAATCAAAGGCAATCAATGCGAAGATTTACACACGTGGCATAAAGGCGTGGCAAGGAGCTTATGCGGCCAGAAAGCCCATGCGGCTCAGATGGCCATGCGGCTGAGGAGGCCATGCGGCTGAGACATCCATGCGGCCAGAACATCCTATGCGGCCCGAAGAGTTTTTACATGGCCATCCTTCTTATTCAAAGTATTTCAATTTTGTAAATTGAAAACTTTGAAGGGGGGCTTGTAGAAGCATAGAAAAGAATAAATAAGGGCCTATGCGACTCTGACAGAAAGGTCCCCATGCGGCTCAGGATCCCCATGCGGCTCAGGAGTCCATGCGGCTCAAGGGTCCATGCGGCTCGTTCTATGCGGCCCAGAAAGAAGCCACGTGGCCTTCAACAGTTCTTCTCTACATTCGGCTACATTTAATGCCCTGACGGCTGCTCTGAAAAAAGACAGCTATGGCTGCTCTGACAAAAGACAGCTCTGACATAAAGATGCAATAATGACTGACATGATGGCGTATCCGTCGGAAAGGGGAGAAAATCTTCTTACAGCTGGCAAAATCCAACAAGTCCCTAGGCCACTCCATGTAGCTGCTGCAGTTATGTGGCCGCCCACTTCATGCGGCTGCCTATCCCCATGCGGTTGCCCATCCTTATACGGCTGCCTATCCCCATGCGGTTGCCCATCCTCATGCTGCTGCCTTTCTCCATGCGGCTGCCTATCCCCATGCGGCTGCCCATCTCCATGCGGCTGCCCATCCTCATGCGGCTGCATGCTTCATACGGCTGAGAGGACCACCCATATGCGGCTCTGCCAGGACGGTCCAGTTGAGACACGTGGTGCTCTTCGCAACAATTGAGACACGTGGCAGTCTTATCTTCCCTGGAATTATGGGTGCTAACAAATCCTAACAAAAGTAGATTTGTTGCAATCGTCATAATTGCCCTGATCAAATCAAATCAAGCAAATTGGACACGTGGCAGGCTATTACAAATCACAAATATTCATGGCAATCAATATTTATTGCCCACAGAGATTTGATGCAATCTACATTAATTACCTAGATTTGCAACAATCAGAATTAATGGCTCAGATTAATTGATCCTTAACCGCCGACTTCTCAAGGAGGCAATCATTGTAAACCCTAATGATCACACCCTTACTTCTAAATAGCAAGGTGTCATTCCCTTGCAAACGGAAGAGAATTTAGGAGACAAGAGGAGAAAAAAGGAGAGAGAGCACTACAGAGACATCCAGTGATCTAGCAACTGAAGGCGCAAGGGAGTCTCCCCACACGTCCAAGAGCATTTCTTCACCCGAGCCAAGGCTGCGTCTGATCGTCCAAGGAGTAAGGCAGAGCTGCCGTCGCTTTCCCGAGCCTCTACCGTCACCCTCCAGAAAAACTAAACAATTGTACTTAGATTGTTGTACCTAGGTTTTCGTCCCTAGGCTTTCTTTGTACAAGCGAGTTTGTATTGTAAAGTAAAAGTCCAGTCCTCCTATATAATTGTTCTGTTCTTTTATAATCAATGGTAAACAGTGGTACTCAGGGGTCTTTGTCCTAGACATGATGCAAGACAATACTGGTTCATTTGTACAAACACAATCGTCCACGGTGTCCAGGCCATTCATTCTTGTCATGTTATGCTAGCCGTCGCAACAGCATTCAATAGTTTCCATCATACTTACTTGTCATATCAGGCCATGTCAGGTCATGTCAAATTACTTGTTATACCATGCTGTGTACCAATTCGTGATTATCAAGTTCATAATAAAAGGTGTAAGAACATAAAGGACATGCGGGGGTACGTCAAGGGACTCAAGTCTCTTTGCTAGCAAAACTACGCTAGGCCAAGGGGGTCCCGGGCATAAAATAGCTTTACGCGGGCAAGAACATGGCAAAATAGCTCTACGGGAGCGAGCACTCGAGCGAGACCCTACGCGCGCAAGCACTCTACGCGAGCAAGTACTCGAACGAGACCCTACGCGCGCAAGCACTCTAGGCGAGCAAGCACTCGAGCGAGACCCTACATGCGCAAGCACTCTATGCGAGCAAGCACTCGAGCGAGACCCTATGCGCACAAGCACTCTACTACATGGAACTCTAACTTTAAAGATAATAAGGTTGACAGATCAAAACCCAAAAATCCAAAAATGTAACAAACTTAGATCTACAAAATAAACCATAAAAATTAAAAATGCTAAGTGCTAAAGTGTCTTAGAATCTCGTGAGGAAGACAATAGATCAACAAAAATAGAGTTCCTCCATGAAGCAAGTTGCACTTGCCTACTGTGGGTGTTCGGTGGAGAAGGAAATAAGGAAGAAGAAGAGGAGTTAATGAGAAATGAATGAGGAGAGAGAAGGGTTGTTAGGTTAATAAATGATGGATGGTGGTAGGTAGGGGTTTGCATACTAACCTAAATCGAACCAAACCAAGCCGAACCTAACCGAACCTGATGCATGCCAAAGCCAAAATAGACCACACGAACCATGAAATGCTAATTAACCCATGCCAATGCAAGAACCCAAGGCTAGCCAGTCAGGACAAGTCGAAATATGGGTCCGAGATACGTACACGTATACCAATATACGTATAACGAAATCCGAGGGTGACAGATTGAGACATCTACAAGCCAACAGTTACAGCTAGCTACGTACATTCAAGTGTAACCCACCTCGATGTACGGTCACGGCTGTCTAGATGCATGAGGGTTTAACTACAAGCCAACAATCAGTTATGGTCCAGAACAAGCCTAGTCTCAATCTCAAGCAAGCAGGTAAATATATATCAAGACGGTAGATCATCAGACATACAAAGTAAGGCGTCCCATATATTACATATTCAGATGATCATGAAGCTAGTCATACAAAATGTGAAGACTAGCAAGAGTTTAAGTCATACATGATCAAACCTAGGATTTGTCAATCATATTACAGCCCTTAGGCAGACAAGAATATAAATTTAACACGAGCTAACACTTGCTCGGCGGCTAAACGCCTCAAAAGAATAATTTACAATAGAGTGGGAGAGAAAAATAAAACTCACTCGTTACCAGGGTTGTGCCTAGTGTTCACCATCTGGCTGGAAGGCTGAAAGATCCTCGGGTGCTACTCCGAAATTTGGCCATACAAAACCAGCTGGGTCAGATCCCAGAAAGAGCAAGTGCCACAAGGGAGGCTTCACTTAAGAACTAAAACCAGCATATTAGCACATAAATACATCAACGATAACGAAAGACATGAGTTAGAGGAACAAGGCGATAAATGATAAGATAACTAATGGACTATTCCAGTAGCCAAGTTACGACCCGTAAACTAAACAAGGACCGGGGTTGTAACCCTTCACCCGAACAGAACTTAGTCACTAACCAATTATCGATAAGGTACAGTATAACAGTAACGTACTAAAAAAACCATGTACTGTACTTGCCTAAGCAAGACCATACTAGACTCCATCCATCAATCACGGCCAAGCAATGAATACGGCTTGATACTTTAAAACTAGGGTTATCACAAGCTTAGTTACTAACAAGATGCATCGAGATGTTCCGACAGCCACAAGCCCAGCAATCTTAATCCAGGTTATCCGGTCACAAGTTGAAAGAGTTGGATTAGGTGACTTGGGGTTGCAATACATGACATTGTGCTGGAAATGTGCCCTACTCGACGGCAGGCTACAAGTTCGATTAAAGCGCCCAGAAAATGGGACTGCCTGTAGCTGGAAAATCTCTTCATGGACTACTTGATCAATCTAGTCATTATCCTAGTCAGATTCAGTACGAATCCTTGACCGTGGAAATCAGGAATACATGTCCTAGACATGATGTAAGAGACATGTAGCTTGTACCAATATAATCAAGAGAAATCATCTACGGTGTCAAGACGAGAGTTACATGTTACTTGTCAAGATTATATGTCATGTGATGCTACTTATCAAGTCAAGAGTGCATCACATCGAACCACCATCAAGAATTGTCATGTCAAGTTACTGGTCAAGAGTGCACCATGACGGGTCACTATCAAGAGTTATCATGTAAAGTCACATTGTCATGTCGTGTTCATGTAAGTGCACCACGGCGGGCCACTATCAAGAAGTTGTGTAGAGAGTGTATGTGTTATACCAAAATCGTGTTTAAAGCTCAGAGTACATGTACAACATGGAAAATAATATTATAGGACTTAGTCAAGTAAAGGGTACAAAGTTACGATCCACACTAAAGACCATGGGGTGTCATTAAGTGCATGCACCCAAAAATGAATGTGCTGAGAGTGGCATGCGCCCAAGGCCATGCGCCCAAGGGAATGGGCCCACATGTATGCGCCCACATGAGTGAGGTAGGGTGCATGGTCTATGTGCCCATATACACGAGTGAGACAGGGGGTATCATGGAGAGACAATAGTTTTGGGAAGGCATGCGCCTGGAGCTATGCGCCCAAAGGGTGGAGTCAGGATGTCTTGGAGAAAGTCAAAAGACTCACTCTATGACAAGTTTGCGCATGACACGGTCTATGCGCCCAAGGAAGGAGACATGGAGCACTTGTGCACATACAAAACTATGCGTCTAAGCCAGGGAGGGCCTTGGGGCTATGCGCCCACTAGAGGGAGTAAGGGAGTCTTGGGCGCATATATGGCAATGCTCCTAAGGAAGCGTGCAGTGGGCGCATAACAAATCTATTCGCCCCAGCACTGTGCGCCCCAACACTGTGCGCCCCAGCACTGTATAAGTTCCAACCCGAGAGCACAAGTTCATTGAACCCATGAACTTCTCAAGATCATAAATTACTCAAAACAAATCGAAATACGAATTTTCAAAGGTCTAACTTGAGTAAAATTAAATTCTCTACAACATGGAACAATCAAAACTTGAAAATAATGAAGTTTAAGAGATCAAAACCCAAGAAAATCAAGTTTTGCATAAACTTAGATCTACAAAAACTAATCCTTCAAAACTAAAAATACCAAGTACTAAATAGCCTTAGAATCATGTAGGAAAGATAATGGAACAACAAAAATGGAGTTCCTCCATGAGGCAAGCTAGCACTTGCCTTTGGAGGGGGAGAGGCTTTAATGGAGAAGAAGAAGTTATGAGAAATAATGAAGAGAGAGAAAAGTAGTTGAGTTATAAAGGGGTGGTTTCATCTTGAACCAACTTGGTTCAAACTTAGTCAAAATAAACCAAGGCAATCTAAACCAAGACCAAACCAAGTTAGACAAGTCAAAATACGGGTCGAAAGTCCGTACAGTGTACTGAAAATACGTATAACGAAAAACGGGAGTGACAGTGTAATACCTACATAGATTATTTTAATCATACCACCTGGAGCTAGGTTATATTAATCTCTATGATCACTATTCGTTAATATTATGGATTAAAAACTCTAGGTTCAAATATTACAATTGCATCTCATAATTCATACAACGAAACCTATGCCACATGAATCGAGACAAGACGATTAACCACAAGATTGACAATCTTATCGCTTTGTCAATTTCAGCAATGTACGATCACTGAAATTGACGGATCTCAATTTCGACGCTCAAATTTTGAAATACGAACATAAATAATTAATAACTTACTATATATACTTACCGTATATAGACCTTAATAATATATTTATACCAAAACTAGTCATATTGACTACTCAATTTAATATAAAATATATAGTATAAAATATACATATAAAAGTAATATTATTAACATAAAGTATCACTTTTAATTCTGAAAAATATTTATAAATATTAATTAATAAACAATATATATATTAGAAAGTATCTGTACAAGATTTGTATTGATTCTACAGAATTATTCCTAGACTTGGTTTCCGATTTGAGGCCCGAAACAATAAATGTCTAAAAATATTAAATTCTATAAAAATTTCAAAAATTAGTTAAAATTGTATTTATAATGTTAAATCTTGCACAACATAAAGTTTAATATGGTTTCATAGAGTTTTGACACTTTTGGACACAAGGAAAGCAAAAAAATTCGGAGTTCGGTGACACGGCAAATGTCATAAATGTTTAGAAATAGCAAACAGATGCGAAACCTATCCTATAGATATGCGTCAGAAAGGTATCGACATCTAGATTCTGAATAAAAATATAATAAGGTTAGAAACTGACCTTAGATAGGTAAAAAATGGCTCACAAGCAGATTTGTCAGTTCTGGACACCCTGTCGTAGAATCGATGCCACGGACAAACCGCTTGGAACTGGAGGATCCGAAGATCAGAGATTGGAGTAGACACATAAAGATAACTCTCATATTTAGTTTGAAGTAAAAGGATGAGAAAAGGTTGATGAAATTTCGTCTACAAGTTGACTAACCTACTGTGACGAATTCAGCACTAATTCGGTCGAATTCGGGTGCCTTTCGTACTTGTATCGATCAAATTAGGGGCTGAGGCTCCTTGGGAAGGTGTCGGGGTGTTAGGAGGGTGTCTTAGGGTCAAGATTAAGGTGGTAGAGGGGTTGGAAGATGTCGGGGTGATGAGTTTCTGTGGGATGGAAAAAAAAGTGCGAAAGTAGAAAAGAAATTGGAGGGTTTTAATCGAGAAATATAAAAAAGTGTACGTAAATCCTAGATGGGAGAAATTTACGTAAGGGGAAAGAAGTTGGGGTGGAGTAGAATTTGGTTTGGTGGGATTTGATTGCATATTCTATAAGATACACGAATTATATCTCCTAGGATTTAAATTGGTTCTAAAATAGGAAAGTTGTTATAGGATTTGATTTAAATTAGATTTGATTAATGTGGCTACATATTAATCCAAAAAATCAATCTAAGATATGTCTAATAGGTTAGGATACCCTAGGATAGGCTCCACGGGTCCCTAGTTGGACTAGTTTTGTGTCGGTAGAATTTTTGTGATCGATATGAGTACAATATATCTATAGTTTTGACTTCTGTGCCACATAAGATAAAATAGCACATGAAAACTCAATTGAGTGGCACACCAATGACATGTGTGTATTAGGCTCGAAATGGATTAAAACTATAAATTGGGTCAAGTGATTTGGATCGAAGTTGGGCCTTAATTGCTAATTGGAAAGCTAGTCAAATCTTACGGTAGAGACTAAAATGACTATTTTACTCCTAAAGTTGCGCATGAAAAAAACATAGCACAAAAGAACACTTTTGGATGGGACATGATATCAAACTGAAGGTGAACTTGTCTAGAATACAATGATGGCATTAGATTTAAAAAATGATAATTATTTGCTTTAAAAATCAAAACTACGAAAAAGTACATCTATAGTCATAATTAAAAATAAAAATATTATTTAATAAATAGAAAACATATAAAATAAATAAATAAAAATCCTACAAAAATTAGGGTCCTTACAATCTTTCCACCTTAAAAGAGTTTCGTCCTTGAAATTCAATAACTCAATAATGATACGGGAGAAGACGATTTTTAACCACCGAACTATGATGGTCTAGTCTTCAAATATTTAAGAAACATAGTCTAAAAGATTGCCACTCTAGCCTAAAAGAAATAACTGGCAAGCTAATACTAATTCAACTATCGATAAGTATTTCCTACCATCCTTGGCCACTAACTTCTTCCTAAATTTGAAAGGTTGCCAACTTATTTACCTACTAGGGATCCTCATATGTTATTGTGATTATCTAGGTTGAGCTTATGAAACTTCTAAATTGTACATCTAATCTAAACATCTAGCTATATTCTCATAACCATACTATTATCACTTTTGTATAAGTCTCTTTTTACCTGACCAAGCTAAGCGATACCTACCATTCTGTCTAATCCTAACTTCATGACTGATAGGGTATAATAGTAAATAGGCTGGGTTAGGCTATGTTTGGGTTCTTCTTATAGAGGGCCAATCTCTACACTAAAACTATCATTCTATTCTTGATCAAGTGACTACCATAAAGGCGTAATCTAGTATGATCATATATTATTTCTATATTGAGAATGTCTACCCACCTTTGGTCATACTACCCCATCAAACACATGATGGCTTAAAATTTTATAACCCTTGCATGCTAGTTGCAAAATCTATACCACTAGATACCTATGGCACATGGCATCCTTAATCTCTCCTATCTATCGAGCAATCAAAATAAAATAAGGAAACTAACTTACACTATAACTAAAGAATTTTCTGATAAATCCTATATAGCACGATCATTCGCCACTCCGAAATAAGAAGAGACGAGAAGAGAAGCAATGACATGAGAAAGCAAAGGAAGAATAATCGAGAGCAAATACGAAGTTCAAGGATGATAGAAAAATTTCTAAAGAATTGTCAAGGCAGTTGTGGATTGAGATTCCTAAGGGTTTAGTCATGTTCACAGGCCCGCTCGGTACAGTAACATAACCGAAACGGCTAACTCGACCTGCATAGGCCACTAAAAAAATATGTAACGCCCAGTCCCAAAATAGGTAGGACTAGGATACGTATACATGCCAGCTATACATCGAAAGGACTCCAGCCTAGCTCGAATACATATAAGCTGTCTGGTTATTCTAGACCAACTATATCTCAATCCACTAAATATCGGTAACAATAACGAATCAAGTGTAGTAAGGCTGATCAGACCATAATACACTGATTCTAGAATAGATAAATATGTTAGAGTGGATCCCCAATAGCACATTTATCATGAACAAGCTAGAAGAATGTAGAAGCTTGTATAAGACTAGGCTATAATGCGGCAAGAATCAAATGTAGGACAAAATATAATTACAGAAGAAAAAGATAAAACATTAACTAAATATACCTGCAGTCTTGGTGTAGCAATCATCCTCCATCAGTGTACCATACCTTCATCTATTACCTGGCGAGATCACAGGTCCTCAGGGGACTAGCAAGACACATAATATACATGCCTACTGTACAGTAAATAACATACAAAAAAATAGGAATAACCAGTAAAGAAACAATAACACATAAAGGATCTCTATGGATGGTGACATGTCATAAGAATATAATATTAATCATGGCTATAGGTGCATGTGATAAAATCACAGCCCGGATAGTCACTAACAGTCCTATAACAGGTGCTCTATCGTAGCTCGGGGAGGCACTAACAATAGAGGTATAGCCACGACTAATAAAACATTCTCTCCTAAGGTACTAGGAACTCAAGTCTATCTAGTCATGTCCAAGTCAAGTACAGGTCAAACAGGTCAGGAAAAAAATGATACAGGCATATCAATACTATCACTAGACACGAACAAGATAGGAAAGATAGAACAAGTAAATATGAAAAAAAAAATAACAATCTACGTGAACGTGAAACTAGAAAGTAACCATAACATAAAGCAAGAGAAATATGTAACCAAGCAAAAAGAATGGAACTATAGGAAAGCCTAGAGTTTTGTCCAATTTGTTCGGAGAGTGCAGTACCAAAATCTATCTGAACCATCCATGAACGAATGAATCATACTCCATACAATATCTACCAACCCAAATCATAAACAAATATGCATTATTTACTAAATACAATTATGACTAAGCACTCCTACCTAGAAAGCTTGGGTCGTTCTAAGTCATGTAATACCTACATAAACTATTTTATTAATCATACCACCTAGAGCTAGGTTATACTAATATCTATGGTCACTATTCGTTAATATTATGGATTACAAAATATAGGTTCAAATATTACATTTGCATCTCGTAATTCATACAATGAAACCTATGCCACACGAATCGAGACAAGATGATTAACCACAAGATTAACAATCTTATCTTGGCGATCCATAAGGTCGCTTTGTCAATTTCAGCGATGTGAGATCAATGGAATTGACGGATCTCAGTTTCGACGCTCGAATTCCGAAATAAAAACATAATATAAATTAATAACTTACTATATATGTACTTATCATATATAGACCTTAATAATATATTTATACCAAAACTAGTCATATTGACTACTCTATATAATATAACATATATAGTATTAAATCTACATATAAAAGTAATATATTATTAACATAAAGTATCACTTTTAATTCTGAAAAATATTTATAAATATTATATAATAATAAATAATATATTTTATACATAGAAAAATATCTGTACAAGATTTGTATTGATTGTACAATATTATTCCTAGACCTGATTTGCGATTTGAGGCCCGAATCAATAAATGTTTAAAAATATTAAATTCTATAAAAATTCCATAAATTAGTTAAATAGTATTTATAATGTTAAACCTTGCACAACACAAAGTTCAATAAGGTTTCATGGTGTTTTGACCCTTTTGGACACAAGGAAAGCAAAACATTTCGGAGTTCGGTGATACGGCAAACATCATAAATTTTTAAAAATAGCAAATGGATGCGAAACCTATCCAACAGATATGCGTCGAAAAGGTATCGATGTCTAGATTCTGAATAAAAATATAATAAGGTTATAAACTGACCTTAGATAGGTGAAAAATAGCTCTTAACCAGATTTGTCAGTTCTGGACACCTTGTAATAGAATCGATGCCAGAGACAAACCGCTTGAAACTGGAGGATCCGACGATCAGAGGTAGGAGTAGACACGCAAAGATAACTCTCATCTTTCGTTTGAAGTAAAACAGTTGAGAAAAAGTTGATAAAATCTCGTCTACAAGTTGACTACCTGCTGTGACGAATTCAGCACTAATTCAGTCGACTTCGGGTGCCTTACGCGCCTTGTATCGATCAAATTATGGGATGAGACTCCTTAGAAAGGTGCCGGGGTGTTAGGAGGGTGTCTTAGGGTCGAGATGAAGGTGCTAGGAGGGTTGGAAGAGAACGGGGTGATGATTTTTTGTGGGATGGAAAGAAAAGTACGAAAGTAGAAAAGAAATTGGAGGGTTTTAATAGAGAAATATAAAAAAATTGTACGTAAATCCCAGATGGGAGAGATTGACGTAAGGGGAAAGAAGTTGGGGTGGAGTAAGATTTGGTTTGGTGGGATTAGATTGCATATTCTAAAAGATACACCAATTCTATCTCCTAGGATTTAAATTGGTTTCAAAATAGGAAAGTTGTTATAGGATTTGATTTAAATTAAATTTGATTAACGTGGCTGCATATTAATCCATAAAAATCAATCTAAGATATGTCTAATAGGTTACAATACCCTAGGATAGGCTCCACGGGTCCCTAGTTGGACTAGTTTTGGGTCGGTAGAATTTTTGTGATCGATATGAGTCCAATATGTCTATAGTTTCGACTTGCAACTTAAGATAAAATAGCATATGAAAACTCAATTGAGTGGCACACCAATGACATGTGCGTATTAGGCTCGAAATGGATCAAAACTATATGTTAGGTCAAATGATTTAGATCGAAGTTGGGCCTTAATTGCTAATTAGAAAGCTAGTCAAATCTTACGGTAGAGACTAAAATGACTATTTTACCCCTAAAGTTGTACATGAAAAAAATATAGCATAAAGGAACATGTTTGGATGGGACATGATATATCAAACTGAAGGTGGACTCATCTAGAATACAATGATGGGGTTAGATTTGAGAAATTGATAATTATTTACTTCAAAAATCTAAATTACGAAAAAGTACATCTATAGTCATAATTAAAAATAAAAATCTAATTTAAAAAATAGAAAACATATAAATAAATAAATAAAAATTCTAAAAAAATCAGGGTCCTTACAAGAACATTGAAAGACTATATCGGCGCGAGTGTCTCAGTGCACGAGCTATAGAACATTGAAATACCCTATCGAGGCGTGCCTCAGTTGTACAAGTCGGAGGGAATGAACATACATTGAACACTAAGACATAGAACATGGAATTACGGTATCGAGGCATGCATCGCATGCACGACTCGAAGAATAGAGAACGATCGGGTCAAGGCATACGTACGTGCACGAGAATCATAAATGATGGCTTCATTGCAAAGAAGAACAGTTGTGGCATGAATGTGACGAAACTGTCGAATGTGACATGATGCCTCGAAAATGTTCGGGACCTTCGGGTCGTTCGTTTGACGAACATTGAGTTGGGGCATGGTGCTATTGAATATTGAATCGAAGAATGAAGTGAGAATACATTGAAAGAATAGAGAAATGTAAGACGACGTAAAGTCTGAGTTTCGGACTCAAGACTATGTTTGGTTGTATGAGTTTGATGCGCACGTTGCATGGTTGAATGGACTTGAGATATTACCCTTGCATAGGGTGTGGTAATTTCCCTCGAACGAGTTATATTTGTCGGGACACCGGGATCGTTCGGCCTAGGAGGGATGAATAATCGTTGTTGGTGCACATCTTTTGGGTATGACTTGCGATCTGCTACTGATGCGATAAGCCACAATTGATGCTAAGTTCGGCGTCCTTCGGATGCTGGGACAACAAATCCGTATGGGAAGGACGCCGGGTTATCCAGTTTGAGAAAAGAAAAGATAAACAAATTAGTACATTCCGGCGCGGATACGCCAATGAACTTTATATAGTTAAGGAACGGTGGACCGAAAGTGCAGAAACACAAAGCTCTTCCACAGAGCACTAATAACATGACAGGGAAGGAATGAGGTATATTCACCTTGCATTGGTGCAAGGGAGAGTGCGTCAGCATTGGTAAGAAGTCACGAAACAACATGAGATTGCTATTGGTTGCCTGCTTAGTTATGCGTATCGAAATAACGTGCTTGCCATGATAACATGTTTTATTTCTTTTGAATATGCCATGAAATCGATCTAAGAAGAACATAGAAAGATAACTAAATCATATGTTGCATGAATCAATTACATAACAAATGTTGGTTTATTTAAGTGGGTCTTTAATCAGTACAATGAAGACGAAAGTACTAATCCTCCACTAGTTTGCTAGCAGGTTCAGGGAATGGTTTGCTTGCGACGAAGTTTCATTTGATCGCGATGAGGCATGAAAATGTCGTAGCATTTTAAGCGTACGATCGCATTGACGCTCGTACATGCAACAGGATTGATGCGGCCGAGATTTAGAATGCATGATGTATGGAATGGTAAAATCCTTTGTGGGTAAGAGAGAACCAGAGTGTTGTAAGCTAATCTAGCAAATTCAGTTGGGCTATTAAAAGCCTTTTTAACCTCGGTTCATTTATCAATAAAGAGAATTATTTCGTATACTTAGTTTGCTTCCGTTGCTAATATCAAATAAAAGATAACCATTTGAGAACTTGTCATCTTGCTTTGTACGAGTGCAACTCCAGACTCGTATGACATCACGCCCCAGCGAAGACGATGATTCGGATAAATCGATGCGCAGACGAGTGATTTTTTGGGTCGGGGCGTGATAAATTGGTATCAGAGCTCTAGGCTCAATTTTCTCAGGACGCTTGCTTCGTTTCAATTCCAAAGAGTTGCCCACCACCAATTAAATCACTCTTAACTCTACTCAATGTCGCACTGGATGTTCCATATAATAAGTCTAATACAAATTATGTAATTTTGTCGTATGTGTTTTGAAAATTTCATGATGTTTGCTAAGGAAGTCGCAAAATATTTATTGCATCGAGTGCAACAAGCCGTGAAATAATTGTTGCTGCAAGCGCAACAAGTCGCGAGATGTGAATTAAGATATTTATTGCTGCAAGTACAACAAGTTAAGAAACATGAATTAAAATGTTTGTTGTTTCAATGCAACAGTTGAGATGAGAAATATCGATTGCATCGATATAATAAAAGTCATAAAATTTTGCGGGTATCAAATACAACGAGTTGTGAATGATACGTTGTATGGAAAATAAAAGTTAAAAATTGAATGTGTTGAACAGATTCGAGTATTAGCTTTGAATATCAGAAATAAAATATTATACGAGATGCAACGGTTGAAACTTAATAATACATTGCACGAGATACAACAGAAGAAACTAAAATCATAAATCGATAGAACGAATCATTCGGTTGCACACCAAACTTGTGTTCGCAAAATGAAAACATTGGCCGAGTTGTGTCAGAATTTGATTAATCGATTGTGATTGGCATGATCACTATGAAAATCATGAATCGGAATATTGTTGGTTCATACCGAGTATGATACGAGGGAAATGATTTAATTTTTGAGAGGTATATGCCATACCACGTTTGCGATAAATGGCTCAATTCTGAGTCGTATATGATATACCACTTGTGCGATGAATTATATCGACGTATTGTGAGAATTGCGGAAGGTTTGTCCGCACGTACGGGAGTGTACCGAGACTCGATTGAAAATTTGTATGACGGTATGTTGATGCAAGTATTCTTCGATAATCGGTTGGAACGGTAGGACGATGACTCGTATCTATAAATGATACGTTGGACAAAAATTTGCAAGTCGGTCAAAAGACCGAGACTAACGAAACGATTATGCCTTGAAGCAATAATCGGATCGACGGAATAGAAAACTTGAACTTACAAGTGAGTCACACGACTTACGATCTCTATAGAAATATTGGGCAAGGCGAATCGTAATCGAATCGCACGACTTACGATCTCGACAGAAATATTGGGCGATGCGAATTATAATCGGATCGCACGATGTGCAATTTCGGTGAAGAGTTGGTTGATGCGGATAAATAGTGCCTAAGAGATAGTTGGTTACGTTACGACAAAACTCATTTGAGTACAACTAAAACACGCAAAACTTAGAGGACATGATCATATAACACGAGGGTTCGATATTGGATAATCAGTAACTCGGTTACGCGATCAAAGTATAGCGGAATACGGCGAATCGAAAACGAGTTGGTGCATATGAAAAAGTTTATAGTGAACTTGGAGGCATGCAATAAGAACTAAAGTCGAAATTGATGCAGATTCAAAGTTGACCCTCGTGTTATCGAAATTGGTATGACCTATCAAAATAGATACGCAAAAAAATATAAGCATGATTTGAGAATACAAAATGGGGTAGGCCTACGATATCAGAATTTTCGAAAATAGCAATACGGAAGTGTCGAACTGATTGATCATAAACTTTGTGATTGATCAGGACGAGACTATAAAGTCATTGACGATTGTTTTGGTGCATATAGCATCTCGGGTACCGACCATGGGTAGAAAGATTTGAACTCAATATGAGTAGATATTTTATGAAATACGTATATCAACGGTAGTACATGACTTTACTCGGAGGATAGTTGCACATCAGTTGCGCCGATAGAAATAGTTTTGTCCGAAATTGGGTAGTCTCATAGAAATTATCGGAACGTGATTTGGCTCAGAAATATTATAGCATGGTTCGTAGTAACTATCCTTTCTTAATGAACCACAATTATCGAGCGTAGCTTCGGGGCATCTGACCCTAGAAGACTTAACCGCCAAATCAAAGTGAATGATGCATACCCATAAGATGACCCATGTAATGTCGCATATGAAATTGTATCGATAACAAATATATATGGTACATTTTGATGATAAGTCTAGGCGATTATTGAGAATCGTGCTATGTACGAAAGCGAGCAGTAAGAGAATAACTTACGAGTTATGTCTTTAGATTTTGATTCACCTTGTAATTGAGTTGCGTGAATCGAACTTATATTCGATATTGCGAGACAGACAAGTTGGGAATTTGGTAAGTAAATTTTTACTTGTTAGGAATCGAACGTAAGACGCATCGTAGAGACTTTGAGTCAAAACGATTGTTGCCTTTGAGCAATGTCGACTCGAATTGAACTTTTGTGTCAGACAAATTGTGGCCTTCATGCAATGTCAATTTAAAGTTGTGCCAGGAGAATCTAGGCATGGTACCTAGGTAAGTCACCTACCGAGCATAACCTTAAGTGTTGATGCATTTGTAAGTCAACAAAGAAAATCGTATCGAGAAAAGTTGCATAGCCAAACTTTGGAAATAGTTGGGCGGCGACTTCGAACGCAAGGTGTTGCGAAGGATCGTTGCGATCGAATGCACGACGGCTCGACGCGACGCATAAAATTGATAGTCCACACGAAACATACGAAACGAGAAATGTGATTTTGAACCGCATGGCATGTGATGACTTTATTGAATGAATCACGTAGGTATCGAATATACATATGCGATAAAATTACAAAAACAGTCGCTAAAGATAAGTCCGATCGGGAGTACGAGATGGCAAGCATAGGATTGAAATTTACCTGCCAGCTTTGTTCCAACTTTCGACCACTGGACTTGGCTAAAATACAGATATTTTGGGATGCCTTGAATAGGTGTACAATCCAAATCAAGTTGTATACTGAATTCAAATTGAGCTGCAGGAAAGACTGAAAGTTAATGAAAGCTTGCACGAGTGTTTGAAATGGAACAACGATAGTTGGGCGAGATCGTAAAATGATCTGGAGAAATACTTGAACTGAGTGTTGGTTTCGGTTCGTGGACAAACCTTGTTTTGAGTGGTATATTATGTAATGCCCCACTCTGCACGGTATATTTTGCTGAGTCATTGACTCGAAGAGTCATGTTGACCCGATTAAGTATCAATGTGAATCGATACAAGAGTTACCTTGTCCCGAGAAACGCATCGAGTCGGATCGATGCAAGTGTTATGTTGGTCCAAGAGAAAGCATTGAGTCGGCTCGAAGATTCTAGGAAATCAAATCGACGCAAGATATTAATCCGATTCGGACAAGTATTGATTTTAGTTGGTTTCGTGTGCAGGCTATACGTTTACGCTGAAATATAAGAGGTCAACATTTTGCCTTATTTGAAATGGTGTCCGAAAAACCAAATTGTTGCCTTGCTACGGATTGAAGTATTGGCACGGTAGGCCAAATCGCTCGTATAATTCAATGAGGCACGAAGTGCTCGAATGGCTAACTCAGAAGAGTTGGCCGTACAACAAAGTTATGAAATCAAGCCGTATTGAATCGACAAAACGACAAGGCGTATCGGCTTAAGGTGGGGGGACTTTGACTTCTCTTTTCTACTCCTTCATGCCTAAGTAAAATATATCGTTGTATGTCAAGTTTACCAATCGAAACCACGGGCATGGCTCGATCGAGAAATAAATATAGTGCGGGTCGAAACATTAGATAGAACAATTGAAATGAAACGTACATCAAATGTACGAGTTGCTATGGAACATTGAATATCGCAAAGGCGAGCGCCTTGGTACGCAAGCCATAAGAACATGGGAAAACTGTATCGATAAGTGCCTCAACGCATGAGTCATTCCGTGCCCCCTGCGCACGAGTTAGTATGCTAGAACATTGAAAGACTATATCGCACGAGTGCCTCAGTACACGAGCTATAGAATATTGAAATACCCTATCGAGGCATGCCTCAGTTGCACGAGTCGGAGGAAAGAAACATACATTGAACAATAAGGGCCTGTTTGGTTCAGTAAAAGTGGGAAGGATTTCGAGTGTTTTGTGAAAGTGGCATGAACTCAAGAGAGTTCAGGCGTTTGGTTACAACATTGAAACTGATTCTCATTTTTATGAACTTACGTATTACAGTTCCTGTCCCCCCATTTTTTCTCCCCTCTCACATCCATCCATTTTTTGGAGGAACTCCATCCCGAGTCAATTTAGGAACTCCCATTTTTGCCCCACTCTCACATCGACGACGGTGGTGATGGTGGAGGCGGCGGCATTGGGTGCTGTAAAACCGGCGGTAATGACGTTGGAGACGGTGACGTTGGAAGCTGTGAGGGCGGCGACGAGGACAGAAGTGGAGGCTAACGATGATGGTGGAGGCCGACAGTCTCAACGCCGACGAGATCTAGAGCCAACCGGCCGAGGAGGTAGCTGACGAGACCGAACTATGGACCGCCGACATCGAGAGCAAGATCCATAGAGAGAAAGATAGAAGGAAGAGAAAGAGAGAGAGGTGGAGAAAGAAAAAGAGTAGGAAGAAGAGTATGGAGAGAAAAGAGTCCAGAGAGAAAGAGGAGGAGAAGAATAAGAACAAGAGTCCAGAGAGGGAGAGAGGAAGAAAAAGAGTCCGGAGAGGGAGAGAGAAGAAGAAGAAGAGTTGCTACTTGTTTGTCTCGTGGCCTCACGTGAAGTAGTGGTGGAGAGGTAAAAATTAATGGTGGAGAGTGGACACGAGGTTGTTTTTGGATAGAAATGAGTGGTGGAGAGGTGGACACGTACTGGATTGGTAGCTTAAAATTTATCCACTCAACTAAATAGTCAATAATTAATAGCTAATTATAGTAATTAATTTAGTTATGATAGTTAATATTCTTTCATTTAATTATAGTAATTAATTTAATTATTGGTTACCAACATTCATTTTCAACAACCATCTACACACCAAACCCATTTTTCTTCCACTTGCAGTAGACAAAAAGTACTCTATCCAAACATATTTTAGAAAGTACCACTTGCTGCAAGTGACCTACACCTTATCATGATGTAAGTGCCACTTTCACACTCTTAATAAGTTACATCTATCGAAACAGTCCCTAAGGCATAGAATATGGAATTACGGTATCGAGGTGTGCATCGTATGCACGACTCGAAGAATAGAGAACAATCATGTCAAGGCGTGCGTACGTGTATGAGAATCATAAAAGATGGCTTTGTTGCGAAGAAGAACAGTTGTGGCATGAATGAGACGGAACTGTTGGATGTGACATGATGCCTCAAAATGTTTGGGACCTTCGGGTCGTTCGTTTGACGAACATTAAGTTGGGGCATGGTGCCATTGAACATTGAAACGAAGAATAAAGTGAGAATACATTGAAAGAATATAAAAATGTAAGACGACGTAAAGTCTGAGCTTCGGACTCAGGACTATGTTTGGTTGTATGAGTTTGATGCTCATGTTGCATGGTCGAAGGGACTTGAGATATTTCCCGTGCACAGTGGTAATTTTCCTCGAACGAGTTATATTTGCTGTGGCACCGGGACCGTTCGACCTAGGAGGGATGAATAATCATTGTTGGTGCACACCTTTTGGGTATGACTTACAATCTGCTACTGATGTGATAAGCCACAATTGATGGTAAGTTCGACGTCCTTCGGATACTGGGCCATCAAACTCATAACTTAGAGGACGCCAGGTTATCTAGTTTGAGAAAAGAAAAGAAAAGATAAACAAATTAGTCCATTCCGACGCGGATACGCCAATCACCTTCATATAATTAAGGAACGGTGGGCCGAAAGTACAGAAACACAAAGCTCTTGCACAGAGCACTTATAACATGATAGGGAAGTAATGAGGCATATTCACCTTGCTTCGGTGCAAGGACAAGTGCGTCAGCATTGGTAAGAAGTCACGAAACAACACGAGATTGATATTGATTGCCTGCTTACTTATGCGTATCAAAATAACATACTTGCCATGATAACATGCTTTATTTCTTTCGAATATGCCATGAAACCTATCCTAAGGAGAACATTGAAAGATAACTAAATTGTATGTTGCATGAATCAATTACATAACAAATGTCGATTTATTTAAGTGGGTCTTTGATCAATACAGCGAGGACTAAAGTATTAATCATCCACTAGTTTGCTAGCTGGTTCAGGGAATGGTCTGCTTGCGACGAAGCTTCGTTTCATCGCGTTGAGGCATGGAAATGCCGTAGCGTTTGAAGCCTATGATCACATTGACGCTCGAACATGTAACAGGATTGATGTGGCCGAAATATAGAAGGCATGATGTATAGAACGGTGAAACCTTTATGGGAAAGAGAGAACCTGAGTGTTGTAAGCTAATCTAGCAAATTCAGTTGGGCTATTGAAAGCCTTTATAACCTCAGTTCTTTTATCAATAAAAAGAATTGTTTCGTATACTGTGTTTACTTTCGTTGCTAATATCAAATCAAAGATAACCATTTGAGAACTTATCATCTTGCCTTGTACGAGTGCAACTCCAGACTCGTACGGCATCATGCCCCAGCGAGGATAATGATTCGGATAAATCGATGCACGGACGAACAATTATCTGGGTCGGTACGTGACAACAGCCATGTGGCCTTGGGGCAAGCCCAGGTCAAGTATGGTATTGCCCCTTGGCCATGTGTTAGTTAGTGAGTTGTGAGGGCTCTATGAATTAAGTCAACTGATGTTGAGTTAGGAGAAATTAAGTACCAGTCCTAGTGTGAACTTTAGGAATATGTCCATATCCTAAAAACTAGCTTAGTTATACATGTATATAGTAGTATATAGCCATATAGCTAGTTATATATGTATATATTTGCTTTAGAGTTTGTTAGGGGTTGGGTTATTGGTCATGGATATATGTTGTACATTATTTATATCTTCAATATAAGTTTAAGTTTAGGGTAACAAGGGTTAATATTGATGTAGATGCTTGCAATAGGATTATGGGTTAGATAGAAGTGATGGTATAAATACTTGTATAAGTGATATACCTTGGGTGTATATGGTATAAAGTTAGAGTTGTGTTAGTTAACAAAGGTTTTAGACTAATACCTAGTTGCCAACATCAATGACCAAATTGACCAATATTGATTGGTTGACTTTGTTAACTAGGTAATTGACCATAAATAGTTGGCTTGACTCTTAGTTGACTAAAGGTTGACTAGTTGACCAAGGTTTGATAATTTAGCTAAATATTGACTGGATAGTTAACCAAATCCTAGATGTTGACTTGGTTTGACTGAGGGTTGACCAAGAGTTGACCTTGACCTAGATTGAGCTAGAATCATGTAGATTGTATTATAAACTTCAATTATTACATATTGAACTCATCGTAATCTGTATTGTTCTAAATAGGACATTGTGACTCCGATTCGGATATCTGTATACATCAGTCGCTCAGGGTATCAAGCGAGTGCATTCTCTGATAGTTGTTTTATTTATTTGATAATTTCTATGATTCAGTTTCTAGTATAGTTCTATTTTATTATCTGTCACAAACATGGATTGGTATTTCTCGATTCATTACATGCGACACACATACTTTACTTGTGTGGACTTTATTTCTGGAATCACTTCTGGAATCACCACTGGAATCACCTATTGGCATCATTATGTTCTGGCTGGACTTGTACACGATTTACGTGTCGGGTAATGAATTCACTTGTACTTGTCGGTTGAGGAAATACACGAGTAGACATGTAAATATTCCCAAATACCGGAATCACCCCTACTGGTCTATTCTAGAATGATAGCAGTCCCATACTTACCAAGTGTGCAATGAGCCGTATTTATCCCCTAGCCGTTTACATGTCGAACTCGGTATTTTAAAACACACTATAGAGTCTTGTACTGGACTCACGCTGGAATCATACTTGACTCATATTGTACTATCTGGACTCATACTGAAATCACACTTGACTCATATTGTACTATCTGGACTCACACTGGATTCATATTGGACTCACATCGTATTGTCTGGACTCATATTACGTTACTCTAGTTCAGTTAGCTCCATTTTTACAGTCTTCATTGCCATGATCTCTTGATTCACTATATTTACTTTCATGTTCTAAACTGTTGTTCTATTTCGATTTATGTCACAGACTTGCCATGTTCATCAAGTATAACTGTCTATAACTACTTTATAGTCTTTATCATTTATTTAGGATTGTAAGAGAAGTTGTGCTCGTTCTAATCCTGACTGGATACGTTGACAAAATTTTACAGAGAACCCAAAGGATACGTATCCTACTTACTATGGACCTGAGGAGGGATTAGCCACACTGAGCCCTGACCTTCAGGAGTGACCAGATGACTAGTTATAGGACTTGTTCTAGATTTTCATATTTGAACTTGAATTGTAATAAGTAGAGAAATTGACTTTATATTTGAGATTGTTTCAGATAGTATTATTTAGTAGTTTATTTAGTTGTTGTTGTTTTGTCTTATTAGTTATCTAGACTTTTGTGTTATCTTATCGTGCTTAGACTGTGATTGAGTTTTACTATATCTTTACTTGTCCTTCATTCGTAGTTGAGATCTTTGACAGGTATATTATATATTTTCTTGAGTTGTTAGATAGCGACCTAGAACGGCGTTCTACCGCCGGTTCTGCGGTGTAGGATGGACGTTGTTACGCACTCGTGCCTCTATACCGGATGCGGGTCGTGATAATGACCCCTCTTTTAATAAGATCATTTACCGTCTTGTGCTTCAGACGCACAGTCATCTTCTTACCATTGAAGAGGTCATTCGATGCCACTGCTGTAGTCGCCTAGTTTTGGTAGTATATCTTTACTGTTGGTATCTGCACACCAACAATTGGAAGATCATATATGAGCTTCCGAAGCCATTTTACTTCATCCGCTGCAGCCGCCAGTACATCGAACTCAGATTCCATAAAGGAGTGTGACAACATTGTCTACTTCTTCGACTTCCATGATATAGCAGCTCCACCCATGGACAAGACATATCCTCCTGTGGACCTTTCACTCTCTACTTCTGAGCACCAGCTTGCATCACTGAAGCCTTCCACTGCTGTTGAATCTCCGCAGTATTGCAATGCATACTTCTGATTCCTCTTAAGGTATCTCATTACCCTCTTTACAGCTTTCCAGTGCTCCATACCAAGATTGCTCGTGAACCGACTCAGCATCCCTGCGGCGAAAGCTATGTCAGACCTTGTGGCAGCAGTCGCATACATCAAACTCCCGATGATACGCGAATACTCTAGTTGTCGGACGCTTTTTCTTGGATTTGGCTTTAGCTTCTTGTCACACCTATATGGCGTATCGATCCCAGGAAGATCCTAATACCTATAGCGTGTGAGCATCTTCTCAATGTAATGAGTCTGTGATAATGCCACTCCAGTTTCCGTCCGAATGATCTTTATCCCCGGGATAATATCAGCTTCCCCTAAGTCCTTCGTGCTGAACTTAGACGAGAGAAACTTTTTTTTTATCTCAGTGACATTTGCTAGATCTGTACCCAAGATTAGCATGTCATTCACGTACAGACAAACGACAACTCCTCTTCTGTTAGGAAACTTTGCGTATATATAATTGTCCGTCTTGCTGACCTTGTAGCCGTTTGATCTTATGACTTTATCAAACTTCTCACGCCAAATCTTGGAAGCTTGCTTCAGACCATACAGAGATTTTACCAACTTACAGACTTTATCTTCGGGGCCCTTGGCGATGAATCCTTCTGACTGTTGCATGTAAATCTCTTCAGTCAACTCACCATTCAAGAAAGTGGTTTTGACATCCATCTGATGAATAACTAGCTTGTGATTTGCGCTCAGAGCAATCAACATCCTAATGGTCGTCATCCGTGCTACTGGAGCATATGTGTCAAAATAATTAATCCCCTACTTCTGAGAAAACTCCTTGGCTACCAGTCTAGCCTTGAACTTATCAACAGTTCCATTGGCCTTCATCTTCTTCTTGAAGATCCATTTGCATCCGATTGGTTTTGCTCCTTCAGGCAGATCGACCAACACCCATATGTTGTTGGAGGTTATCGAGTCATACTCATCATTAATAGCCTCCTTCCAGAAGACAACATCTCTTGTCTTCATCGCCTCATCATAGGTAAGCAGATCTATTTCCACATGATAGAGGATGAAATCCTCTTCGAAGTCCTTCTATCTTCTCAGTCGCTTAGACACAGGTTCTACGAGTTCTGGTTCAACAATTATTTCTCCAACAACTTTTTCTTCTTAGACTACATCTTCTAAACCTTCGTTAAGAGCTTGAGCGTCCTGTGCACTCACACTATTCTATGAAATATTCGTATGAATAATATTCTTGTGCCTTGTAAATTTATCTTTAAAGAATTTTGCATCGTGAGATTCAATGATATAATTTGATTCAATATCAAGGAACCTCCGAGCATCACTCTTATCGACATATCATATGAATATAGTCTTTATAGTCCTTTTTTTCTAGCATTTGAATCTTCAAATCCGAAAGCTTCACATACGCCAGACACCCCCACACTCGAATGACATTCAAGTTGGGTTTGACTTTGAACCAGAGTTCCTGATGACTGACTTTCGAAGTTGCATGCGGCACCCTGTTCAGTATAAATGTAGCCGTAAGCACTACTTCACCCAGAAGCAATTTAGAAGACCCGCAGTTAACAGCATCGAGTTCATCATCTCTGTTAACGTTCTTTTCTTCCTTTCTACAGCAACGTTTGATTGAGGTGAGCACGGAGCAGTCGTCTCGTTGACAAATTTATGTTCTTTACAGAACTATGCGAATTCATGAGACCTATACTCTCCCCCTCGATCACTTCTGAGTCTCTTGAGTTGTTGTCCGGTTTGATGCTCAGATTCAGCCTTGAAGTCCTTAAATTTCTCAAATGTTTCATCTTTGGACATGAGCAGATAACGAATGCATAATTTGAGAAATCGTCGACAAAAGTAATAAAATACTACATCTCGGCCTTAGTAGAGAACTGTTTGAAGTCACAGATATCTGAGTAAACCAACTCCAAAAGATCTGTACTTCAGTTTACCCGTTTGAACGGATGTCTAGAGATCTTTGTCTGCGTACAGGCCTTACATTTATCCAACTCATTACCCCCACATTTGGAGATAAGCCCTAGACTAAACATCTTGTTATTTCTTTTACAATGAACATGTCCTACTCTATTATGCCACAACTCATGAGAATAATCAGAACTAGAGATTGCATTAATTTTCCCAATAGGAGATACAAGTTCAAGTTTGAACATTCCTTCGATAAAATAAGCCTTTCCGAAGTATGTTCCTTTATAAGACATAACCACCTGACCCGCGTCTATGTCCATCCTCAAGCCTATGTTGCATAGCAGACTTCCTGAGACCAGGTTCTTGGCAATAGCTGTTACATGCTTGACCTTCTGAAGCGTTAGTGACTTCCCCAAAGACAGTTTTAGTACCACCATTTCGATCCCCAGAACTTTAGCTTGTGTCAGGTTGTCCACTATAACCTTCTCAGCAACTAGTTTCTATATGGTGAACCACACTTTCTTCGAGAAAACGTGGTACGATGCCCAGTATCTATCCACCAGTCTGTGTCAACACTAGTTGAGTCAACCTGCATAATCATAGCAACAAAGTTAGCCTCACCCTACTCTTCTTATTTAGGTTTTTACTTGCAGTCCCTCCTCCAGTGGCCTTTCTAGTCACAGTTGAAACAAGTCACACGTTCTTTGGCCTTGGGCTTGAACTAAGCCGACTTCACCTTCAGATGGTGAATGTCCTTCTTCTTATTGTAGGGAGCCTTCGTCTTCCTTTAGAGTTCATCCTTGCACCATGTTAGCCTTGACCATCTATTTGGACAAGGTGTCCACTTTGAGTTAAGCCATCAACTCGTCTTTAATATGTATCCAGTGTAAGAGGTGTTCTTGATCCATTTTCATCTTCTTGCGGTGCATATCCGTGATGAAATTGCTCTATCCTGGTGGGAGCTTAGTGACAATACACTCGACGATGAAAGCATCGACTAAGGACATGCCGTCAACTTCAAGTTTTTGTCGTAACTTGAAATTTTTCTTGACTTGAGGCAACATGGTCTTGTCGTCCTCAAATCGCATCCTCCAGACCTTTTCGGTAATGTAGATCTTTTTTCTGTTTTCAGCTGCTTTGTAGAGATTCTATAAAGACTCCCAGACGTCCTTTGTATTAACCGTCTTGTTGTATGACTCCGCCAGAAAGTCCTTCATAGAGTTCAAGATCAACAACTTGCAGAGATTGTTATCTCTTCTCCTCTTTGACTGCAAAGCAGTGGCTTCAGCAACCCTTTGAGCATTTTCTTCTTCTAGAATCTAAGGCTCAGGATCTGTCAATACATAGTTGACGCTAACGAGTTAAAGATTAAGGCTGACCTTCCTCTTCCAGATGCTGTAGTGCTCTCCGTCAAACTTCTCAAGTTTGTTAAAACTTGTGTCGAAAAGGTTTGCATGGTTGTTCTCCATCAGATCTGAATCTTGCTTTAAGATTGTTATTTCTGAAACAGATCTTAGATAGAAGAATATAAGTGGACAGAGTGATTCTCCAAAGGAATTTGGTCACACACTCTGTATAAGAGGAACTTCAGAGATTTTATAGTAAAGAATTTGCTACTCTAAAGGTCACGAAGTCTCTAACTCGAAGACGGAGGAAGAAGAAGATGCAACTAGATCTGCTGGGGTGATGAAGATCACTGTCACTCAAAGCAAGTTTCGTCCTACTGCGATCTCCTCCCAGGAACCAGCAAGTTCGAATGAGAACTTCTGGAACGTTCGCTATCACCTCCTGACTGAACTCGCTGACCTCCTTATACTCCAATGGCAGCAGCCTCTCAACTCTTTCCGTCTCTAATTTTCTAAGTAAGTCCTCAAAGGAGTAAGTACAAAGTGCGCAAACAAAGCGCCACTTTGCACCCTTGAGCCTGAGCTCGAGTCCGAGTCGGGCACTCCAAAGGAAATAATCTCATGAGCATGACAAAAAGCATAAATGCTTTCTTTGTGGAGTTAGCCTTCTTTCCATTAGAAAAATACTTCCACATGGCACCCATGTGCCTCTCCACACCTCATGTGCATCTCTCAACACAAACAAAGCTTTATATAGGGATACAATCCATTTAGCCTAGATAATATGCGACTATCTTTCTAGTCTCTAAGGCAAAACACCAACAACTAGTACATATGTTATGTCCTTCAAATTTGTTGTCTGTGGATTTTGGTATAAACAGTTTAGTTAAGTAGAGGATATGAACCTGGAGCTCTGTATATAGATCATGACTTTTTGACAAACTATGAATGTCAATATCTGTTATAATTGAAGCATTTTGATATGTATCTTTCAATGTAAATATTTGGCTCCCCAAATAATAGCATCCCATTTGGCAAGCATTGAAAAAAAAATTTGTGCTCACTGGCCATGGTTAATTAAGGGCATTTTAAATCTCAGCTGCTAATGTATGGCAGATGAGCATGTTGTCAACTTTTTAATATTGGACTTTTTAACATGTTGTCAACTTTCTAAATGTATAATAGCAACAACTATTGCAAAAAATTTGATATAAAAATGTCAAATCTTAATATATAACAAATACTTATGGCTTTGCTAGTTATATGCTACTGGAACAAACTCTCCTTACATCTCTTAATTATATCGGAAATAATAAATGCAACTAGTCTGTCACGACCTGCTCTCGAATAATCGGACATGAGTCAGACACGCCCAGCCTTCGTCGTTAGACACGACGAAGTAAGCTGTACCAATCTAGGAAAACTATCAAGTCCAGATATGAATGAATATAATCACAAAATCTATATAAACGAATCCCAGAATCAAGTACAAACTATGAATTATTACATTTATCCAACAATGAAAGTATCTGATGTCTCTAATACAATGTCAATATAAAAAACTAAAGGAAAGTACTAGGCCTCCTCGGCCTCTAGGTCCAGAGCAGCACCAGCTAGCTCCAAGGTAACTCCAGGCTCCTGCCCGTAGTAAGTATCACAAATGGCCTCCATCTCACCTGCAACATATCCAGTCAGGAGCGGAGCTAAGTATATCCAAGGAAATGAATAAAACAACATGAAGAAGAAATATGAACAAGCAATGAATCTCAAAACCAGAAACTAGAACAAGCATGCAGAAATGAAACACAAGACTATATGAAATAAACCTGAAATGTAACCTGGTACCTGAGCATGAAATATAAAAGGAACCTGACATGTGTAATATATGAAATACATCCAGTGTGTGATCGGCTTGGGTAGAACATGGAACATGGCACAGGCATAAAAGTATGGCTTAGGGCCCACGTGTACAGTGTGAGGCCGAAGCTATTAACATGAGTTTGTAACTTGGGTTTGATCACACACCTGTAGTATATTTCCTTCCAGACACAAGCAAACTCATGGAACAAGACACAAGACAAGACCGTGTAATATCGTGTCTAACAAGAAGGTACAAGTATGAAATAGATGCACAAAATATGAAGTAAATAAGAAAATTCAAGGAGTGTACTTGCCTTGCTCAGGGTGATCGAAAAAAGGATATAGATCTGGGTGTTCTCCTGTTATGATGGTTACAATTTGATTAAAATCTATACAAGTTCTAGTTTATGATTTCCATCTTCTGATCATGCTTAATTAAAGAGTATCATAAGGAATGTTAGCTACAATCTAAACTAGCTAAGATTACCATGTATCTATACTGATATGTGTATTATACATTTAATCATAATTTATTCATAGTACATAGTTACCTTAGATAAAAGAGTAGACTGTCCAATAGTTCAATTGCTACTAAAATAAACTTTTAACTTATCCATCCCCAAATTCCTTTTTACCAATTATGACAAATGCAAACTAAATGAAGTGAGGATATAAGTCTTCCTAGAAATTCAGTTAGTAGCAGTTACCTAAAAATCAAGAACCAAAACCCCAATTCAGATGCCAAAGTTAAAAAGTACATTGAGCCTACTCTCAGATATTGAAATGACTGAGAATATTTTAGTCATAAGAGGTCAAGCAATACCTTTTCACATTGTTTGCACAGAACTTGTAATTGCTCAGGTTTTAGAGATATCATATAGGTATTATGAACACTAGGGGTTGGCAAAAAATAAAAAACTGAATGACTTAACAGTCAGTCTAACTCGATGACCAGACCCAACAAAACTAACCTACAGAATTTACCAACTGCACCTCAACTCATATAGAAAATCAATGTGTTTTGTAAAATTGTAGATACCACAAATAGAGACCAACATCTAAGTCTGCATAAACCCTTATCCATTTTCCAGCCACAAACATGCATATAATCCTTTATTTTAACAACAGTCCAATTATCCAAACAACTAAAAGATTCAAAACCTGGTTATATGGTAGCAGGTTTAAAGATCAGTCAACTAAAGTCTACCATCCTAAGTCCACTCTCAGTCATAATACGCAATACCAACCTGTATCATATCCTAAGGCAAATAGAAAAGCATGCATTCTCAGGAACCCAGTACTACAGATTCTAAACAGATAACTATTACATGTTGATCCAACAATGGTATTTTCTAGTGTTCCATTGACTGAAGGAAGTATGCCAACCAAACCAATTTCAGATATCAACTACTTGTCAGCTACAACAGGACATGTTCTGCTGTCCACATTTAGTTCAGTCAAGTCTATTGGTATCAAACAGTCATGACACAACATCTTTCTAACTTGTTAGTTACAGGAACAATCACAGATTTCATCTCACATATTAACCAAATCGAGCTATCCACTGCACAGTAACTATACTCAGCAATCAAGGTAAGGTTTAAACACAGTTAACAAGGAAATTTATTACTATTCACTAAATGGTTCTACAGAACCTGTTCAACTTAAACATAATCATCCAACAGTTAAGAAAGAGTTTGAATGAGTAGGTTTGGCATGTAGGAGGGAAACAAAAGGGTTAGGTAATTACAAAAGAACATCTTAGTGATCAACACTCATCTAAAATATCTTACTAACATTCAAGATATCACATTTGATTTATTGGATTAACAATAAGGGCTCGACAGGACTCGAAGCAAGCTAAGGTAACACTGGCATCTGAGAACCAATTGTAAGCAAGGAAAATTCTTCCTGTCATAAACAGAGGTAAAAGAAACAGTAACCAAACTAATTCTCAGGATACTAACATCTGAGAATTGATCTTACTGATACTCAAACAACCGACTGTACTTCTAGCATCTACTGATTAATATAACAAGCCTAAATTATGCATCATCTTCAACTTCTATTGGAGAGATTAGAAAATTACCTAAGAGTGTCCGATCTGAACTATACTGAAGACACAAATCAAGAACTGGACACAGGCTCTTTAGTTGATAGCTTTTACTGCAAAATAATCATCAATCGAATCATTCAAGAGAACTCAAGATTTGTAAACTTGTCATTCGATTCAGGTAGGAGAAAGATTGAGAATACTCACTGATGATCAATTTGACAGTTCAGAGTGATTCAATTGAACCAACCAAACCACAGTCTCTAAACCGATCTACAAAATTTGATATCACGAAATGAAGAACATCATTAACAGAATGTATCATCACAAACATGAAATCAATCAAGCAATCCTCACATTTTCCATGGTCGAATCGATCAGGACAACAGATCAAGAGTTTTCTAGAAAGGACTTCGAGATGGAAACAACTGTCCTAATCAAAATTCTCACTTCAGTTTAGATCAAAGAATGACAGTAAGTAGATCGAACCAATCTAATGAGTTTACAGAGCAACTCACCAGTGATTGATCAAGTAGAACAGCAATTACTCGTCTTCGAAGGAATTGGATCGATTGATCTCCATTCTACAACAGATCCGATGTCGAAATGATCAACCAGGAAAAGAACAATGGATTGATCTGTTCTAAGAAGAAGATCGAATATCATTCCTCAAGAATTTCTAAGATTCCTTAGAGCATGAATGAAATCAAACCAAAAACTTACTAATTCGCCATTGTTACTTACAAAATAGAAGAATAGGAGCTCTGCTCTCTCTCTCTCCAATTGAAGAGCTGAAGAAACAATTTGGTAAGAAATGGAGAATAGAAAAATTATGGGGATTAAAAGGGTTGTAGTCAGTTAGGAATGGCGGGAATTCGAAATCCTCTCCACCACTCTGTCAGAGATGGTTAGGGAAAATTTTGAATTCTCAGGGAAGCAGAAGAAAAAGAAGAAGGAAACATTTGGTTCTCTAATGTTTAAACAGAGTAGAAGAATAGTGGTCCATGGGCTTGGGCCAAGAGTTTGTCATAGAAGAAGAAGTGGGCTTTAGTAAGTGAATGGGCTGGACTTAAGAGTCTCAACCCAACATAAATTAAATAAAATTGACCAATTGCAAGAAAATTGATTTAGAATATTATTATTTTTTTAACCCAAAGATTATTATATAAAAAAATATTATACAAAATTATTCGGGAAGTGGGGTTACAAATCTCTCCCCCTTAAAAAATTTCGCCCCCGAAATTCGAAGGCGACAAAAATTAAATCTCAAAAGCAAAAACACAAAGAAGGTTTAAACATAAGTCCTTTATTGCATTCAAAAAATATACTCTCAACATCAAAGTACAATCATGCAAACAAACTGGGGTAGCGCTCTCGCATCTCGTCCTCGCGCTCCCATGTTGACTTTTTTGAAGAGTGATGTCTCTACTGTGTAACACCCACTTTTCTAAAATGAGGATAATTTTGAACTTTTATAATTTTGATTAATCAATAATAAAATTTAAATCATGTTATGACTTTTAGTAATTTTTAATTAATTTAAAACTATTTAAATATTAAAATGTGATTTTGATGGTTAACTAGTGTAACCCCAGAATTGCTAAGCCTAGAGACAAACCATGACCATGGGAGCCTAGTTATGTGATTAGAATGTCATATTACTACTTTTTAGCCTAAGGGTATTTTAGTCATTTTTGACTTATTAATGAAAATGAATTTTGATTAATTAAATATGTGCTAATTGTTTAGTTGAGACTTGATCTAGAATTTTAGCCTAATCTAGATTAGCCTTGAGCCTAGAATCTTGATTAGGATAACCTAGTAAATGACAAGACTAATAATATCTAGATATTCTAAGTAAGATATTTACTCTTAGGATATTTGTGAAAATGAAGCCTTATGACTAGTTGAACCAATAGGAAGGCTTAGAATTGGGTGGACAACTCCTAGCCACTCATCTAGACCTAAAACCTAACCCTAATTCATCTAATGGCAGCCATCAAGTGTCCCCCTTCCTATAAAGGATCCTTAAGAAAGCCTTTGTCTCTTTTTACATTTACTTAGAACCCTAATAGTTCCTCCCCAAAATTCTTCCCCTAATATCCAAATTAAGTCCAATTTGATCCTAATCAATTGCATCATCACCCTCTACCATAGTGGAAGCTAGTAGGGGCTTGCTAGCTAGGATTGGGAGTGCTTTGGGCAATTGGAGTTCAAGGGAAAACACTCATCCTCACCCTTTTCATTGAGATTCACTCTCAATAGGTAAATCCCATAAAACCCACATAAAATCATGTTTTCTTTTCATTGATGCATGCATATAGGTATACCCTAGCCGTAGAGATAGTTTGGTGCTAGGTAGTATCCATTTCGTGTCCGTATCGGACACGTATTAGTAATTTTAATAGGGTGTTCGATGAAATGTTTGTGAGAAATAAATTTTGTTAATTTCAGAATCTAATTGAACAAAAAATTAGGTTAATATGTATATATCAATAATCTAAATGACTGAGTCGAAGTTTGGGTGTTTTCGCGTCCAAAACGAACACGCACACACGTGCGCTGACACCGTAACAGTGCCCTGCTACCCAAGTGCCACTGTGAACACGACACGCCACGTGGCGGCCTGCCACTTGGCACAGACCAAGGGGCAGTGACTGACATCACACCCCTTGAGTCTTGAGTTGTCTCGTGTCGTATTGGACACGTAATTATGGGTGCACGGATATTACACTGTCATTGTGCGTGTGGATTTTCTCCACTGGCACGTACTTCGTGTCGACTATGGACACAAAACTAATTTAATTTACAATATTCACAAGTTTTACAATATTCACAAGTTTTACATTTGCAGGAAAATATAAACTCGTACAAATATTGGAATGACTATAACTTATCTATCTAGCTAGTCTCTAGGCTTTTGTCTGCAAGTACACCCGTAATTCTCCATGCTAAGTGAATCCACCGCTAACCTGAAAAATATTGGTTTCCAGTTAGGAATGGAACGAGTACAATTCACTGAATGCAATTTCAATATATGAAAATGACTATATAACAGAGGTTAGTCTTTAGACATATGATTCATAAAATAAATGAAGAAAAACAGAATAAACTAAATACCGAAAGCAGTAAATGAAAAACAGAAAAATACTCACCGACTGACCGACTAAAATACCTTTGATATGTGATCGGTCTCGGGACAATTATACGACACTGTCTACACTGTATAAAGTTACATTGTCTATACTGCATAAAGTTACACTATCTACACTGTATAAAGTTACACTGTCTACACTGAATAATACAAAAGAAATCACTGTCTACACTGCCTATACTGTCTAAGGTCAGATCACATATCTTCGGCACTTTACCTCCCCCGACACCACAAAGAATAAAAATCAACATAAAGACTAAAATCACATCTCTATCGTCTAACAATGATGCATAGTAAAGATTAATGCTGAAAATAAACAATAAACTGTACTCGCCTGCGGTCCTTTGCAGGTGAAACCGACAATCCGAACCATTCAATGTGCCACAATAGTCAAAACTCGTACAACAGTCTCCGGATGCTGAAATAGACGTTACCAATATTCTCAGAATAGTCAAATTAGCTCCAATTGCCTGTCCTTAAGTCCAATTCTGGACACAGGGGCAAAACAATAATTTTGGGTCAAAACGGTGTCTGTCGTTGGACCCGCTTTGCACCAAAAAACGTGCTAGAGTCAATGGTCTCTAAAGTCGTCAAACTATATGTCTACGAATTTGTTTTGATGATATGAACTCGAACGTATGCCAAAGTTGGATTTCGGCAGCCCGTGCACAAAATCACCCGTTGAATCAGACCTTAGGGCCCGCAAAACAGCGATCCGATCAACTGTCTGAGAATTGGACCAAACTTGGTATACAGGACCAGAAAAATAATATGGTCCTGTTAGTGCAAGTTTCATCTCGATCTGATGAACGTGCACAAAGTAATTGGAAAATTTGTACAGAGGCCGATACGGTGAATTTTGACAGATATGCATCAAATTCGTCGCGCACACGCGACTTATTTGAATTCCGTCAAAGCCCACACGTCCACGAAGCCATTACGCACCTTTCGATACATTCGATTTGTGACCATGTTACCCGAATGGGCAGAACGCACGTCGTATCGAAGAGTTTTTTAATATTTTTAATATTTTAAAACATATTTTTATCCGTTTTGGACGTCCGATTTTTCGACGCACAGTCGACGAAATTCGATCCTACAACAAGGGATTCAAAGCCCTATAGGTTGTCTAGGACTTCCTGTAATTAATTTCCTTGATTGCTCGATGGTTCGACCAGTTTGGTCTTCCAATAAGGGGTCGGGGCTGCCTTGTTTGATGTTCGTAAAACAGGTTTTTTGCTCGACTTTGTGTCAAGTTATCGGACTATCTAGTTCGTATGAATTAAAAATAATTAAAGATAATCAAGGTTGTATACGTTGTGTTCATAACAGAGAAAGCGGTTCGTCAAAAGGAGGAGCGTGTACGATGTAACCTCGTCGTGAAGTCACCTCCCACGGCTGCGATTGCTGCTGTCACCGTCCGAGCGGCTTGCGCGTGCGCATGCTCCAGCGCAGCCGTGGCAGCTTGGCCGGCCGTCGGCAAAGCCCTGGCGCGCGTGCGGCGGTGATGGTGTCGAGGTCGTCTGGTTTTTGTTAGGGTGTTGGGTTAGAATCTCTCTCCCTCTCGGTTTATTTCGCTCTCAAATTTATATGGATGTATAATAGAGGGGGTCGATCACTCTGCGGCTTGGGTTGGCCTAGAAAGCAGCTGTGGGCCAGCTGGGATTTGGGGAAAATGGCTGGGCCGGCTTGTTTGGGCCGAGGCTGGTTAGTTTAGTTCTTCTTCATCCTTTTTTTTCTTTTATTGTTATAGCAACTATTATATATATTTTTATATACATACACATATATGTATACCTACCAATATATTTTTATATACGTACACATACACACATATATCTATATACACATTTATGTATACAGACACATGTACACCTACATATATATATATTCGCATATACGCCTATATATATACATTTATATTATATAATAATAATCTCAATAAAATAATAATAATAATAATAATAATAATAATAATAATAATAATAATAATAATAATAACGAAATTCAATAAACCAATAATGGTGTATATACCATCATACACAGTCTAATAATTCCAAAAACGTACAAGGGCCTATTTATATACAATATCATTGAATATCAACTAATATTGATGTTTATAATATTTATTTAAGAATACTTAGAAAATACTCATTAGATCATTAAAACGGAATACGACACTATCATACCAAAATACATCAACACAAACGTCGTAGGACGTCTCGCATGACTACGTGGGCTTGGGCTCGGTACGGGTCCAGTCCGGGCTGGTTTGGTATAACCGAGTCTCTTAAACGTCAAATAAGATTAATAATGAATAATTAAACTATTTATAATGGTCATGTCACAACTTGGCCTGGTTTTCCTCGTTAGGACATCATTATGGCTCGACCTTCCCTACCAGTGCTAATATCCTAGTCAAAGCACGCCACTGCACTATCCGTGCCATGATTCCTAGTCGTCTTGTCATGATTCCTAGTCGCCTTGTACTCCAATTCCTAACCATGACTAAAATCATCTACCGTAATATTTATAAAAAAATTCTAAAAAATCACCATTTAAATAATAATAAAAAAAATTTTAAAAATTTTCGGAAAGGGGAGCTACAAATCTACCCACCTTAAAATAATTTCGTCCTCGAAATTCTAATTTATAACTATTCCTTAAAATTCAAAAAAGAAAGTCTACCTTAACCTTAATCCCCTTAAATTTTTAATTCCTCAAAATAGTTTATATCCTTCTCCTAGCCATTTGTAATCATGAAACCTCGAGGACTTCTACCCACCTTTGGTCTCGCTACTCTCTCAAGGGTATGTCACTAAAACTTTATAACCTTCCATCAAGTTGCTAGAGTCATTATCCTTAGATATCTAAGACATATGGCATCTATATCCCCAAATATCTATCAAACAACCAAATATTCAATATCAAGCAATATTATACTATAACTTAAGAATTTCTGATAAATCCTAGATAGCACGATCGTTCGTCACCTTGAAATAAAAAAGGACGAGAATCAATGGTACGAAAAACAAGGAAGCATAATTGAGAGCAAACATGGAGTTTTCAAGGATGTAGACAATTTTTAGAAGAATTTTCAAGGCAGAGTGGATTGAGATTTCTAAGGCTTTAGTCAAATTCGCAGGCTCGTATCAGTACAGTTACGTAACCGATACGATATGCTCTGACCTGCATGGACGACCACAAAAACTTGTCACGACCCGCACCCTTTTTTTCGGATATGAGACATGTCCAAGCCTGCCTATGCCGCAGTGTTGACGGTAGAACGCTGTCACGGCCATGATGATCAAGATAAATAAAACAATGCTCATTCACAAAACTAATTTAATTTATATTATTCACAAGTTTTACATTTGCAGGAAAATATAAACTCGTACAAATATTGGAATGACTACAACTCATCTATCTAGCTAGTCTCTAGGCTTTTGTCTGCAAGTACATCCGTAATTTCCCATGCTAACTGAATCCACGGCTAACCTGAAAAATATTGGTTTCCAGTCAGCAATGGAACGAGTACAATTCACTGAAGGCAGTTTCAATATATAAAAATGACTATATAACAGAGGTTAGCCTTTAGACATATGATTCATAAAACAAATGAAGAAAAACAGAATAAACTAAATACCGAAAGCAATAAATAAAAAACAGAAAAATACTCACCGACTGACCGACTAAAATACCTTTGATATGTGATCGATCTCGGGACAATTACACGACACTGTTTATACTATATAAAGTTACACTGTCTATACTGCGTAAAGTTACACTGTCTATACTGCATAAAGTTACACTGTCTATACTGAATAATGCAATAGAAATCACTGTCTACACTGTCTAAGGTCAGATCACATATCTTCAGCACTTCACCTCCCCCAATACCATAAAGAATGAAATCAACATAAAGACTGAAATCACATATCTATCGACTAACAATGATGCATAGTAATGATCAATACTGAAAACAAATAATAAACTGTACTCGTATGTGGTCCTTTGCTGGTAAAACCGATAATCTGAACCATTCAGTGTGCCACAATAATCAAAACTCATACAAAAGTCTACGAATGCTGAAATAGACGTTACCAATGTTCTCAGAATGGTCAAATTAGCTAGAATTGCCTGTCCTTAAGTCCAATTTTGGACACAGGGGCAAAACGATAATTTCGGGTCAAAACGATGTCCGCCGTTGGACCTGCTTTGCACCAAAAAACATACCAGAGTCAATGGTCTCTAAAGTCATCAAACTACATGTCTACGAATTCATTTTGATGATACGAACCCAACCGTATGTCCAAAGTTGAATTCCGGCAGCCCGTGCACAAAATCACCCGTTGAATCGGACCGTGGGGCCCGCAAAACGGCGATTCGATCAACTATCTCAGAATTGGACCAAACTTGGCATACAGGACTAGAAAAATGATACGGTCCTGTTGGCGCAAGTTTTGTCTCGATCTGACGAACATGCACAAAATAATTAGGAAATTTACACAGAGGCCGATACGGTAAATTTCGACGGATACGTATCAAATTCGTCGCGCACACGCGACCAATTTGAATTTCGTCAAAGCCCACACGTCCAGGAAGCCGTTACGCACCTTTCGATGCTTTCGATTCGCGACCACGTCGCCCGGATTGGCGAAACGCACGTCTTATCGAAGAGTTTTTCAATATTTTTAATATTTTAAAACAGATTTTTATCCGTTTTGGACGTCCAATTTCTCGACGCACAGTCGACGAAATCCAATTCTACAAGAAGGAATTTGAAGCCCTATAGGTTGTCTAGGACTTCCTGTAATTAATTTCCTTGATTGCTCGATGGTTCGACCAGTTTTGGTCTTCCAATACGGGGTCGGGGCTACCCTGTTTGATGTTCGTAAAAAGAGGTTTTTTGGTCGATTTTGTGTCAAGTTATCGGACTATCTAGTTCATATGAATTAAAAATAATTGAAGACAATCAAAGCTGTATATGTTGTGTTCATACCAGATAAAGCAGTTCGTCAAAAGGAGGAGCGTGTACGACGTAACCTCATCGTGAAGTCGCCTCCCACGGCTGCGATTGCTGTTGTCCCCGTCCGAGCGGCTTGCACGTGCGCGCGCTCTAGCACAGCCGTGGCGGCTTGGCCGGCCGTCGACGATTCCCCGGCACGAGTACGGTGGTGCTGGTGTCGGGGTCGTCTGGTTTTTGTTAGGGTTTTGGGTTAGAGTCTCTCTCCCTCTCGGTTTATTCTGTTCTCAAATTTATACTGATGTATAACAGAGGGGGTCGGTCACTGTGCGACTCGGGTTGGCCTGGAAAGCTGCTGTGGGCCAGCTAGGATTTGGGAGAAATGGCTGGGCCGGCTTGTTTGGGCCGAGGCTGGTTAGTTTAGTTCTTATTCTTCCTTTTTTTTCTTTTATTGTTATAGCAACTATTATATATATCTTTATATACATACACATATATGTATACCTACCAATATATTTTTTTTATATACGTACACATACACATATATCTGTATATAGATATATGTGTATATATATATATATATACACATATATCTATATACATATATATATATATATATATATATATATACATATATATATATATATATATATATATATATATATATATATATATATATATATATATGTATACATATGTATACATATGGGGAACATTTTTATATGACTGATTGTTAATTTCATTGGTTTAATTTAGGTTTTTGAAATGGGGGAAATTTCATGTATCAGTCGGGTTCATATTTCCAGTTTATGTTTTGAATGAACTGACAGTAACATATAAATCTATTTTCTGAGAATGAAATACAGTACATGCTAATGACCCATGTTTCAATGAGGTTAGTTAACTATGGTTAGTTTAAAACTGGGTTTATAACTGAGATTGCAATGTTTAAAACTGAAATGGGATTGGTTTCGAAATAAAAACTGAAACCATGTGAACCTGAGAACTCTTTAGAAAGAAAACCTGAGTTGCATATGACTTAACTGATTCTAAGGTTAAAAATCAAGACTAGATTAAATGGTAATAAATGAGTTCTAAGGTTAAATAATAACTGGATTTAAGTTTTAACATTGGACTGAAGTGGATAAGTTATTAAAGGCTAAATTTCAACTTGATACCCTCAACTATCCATGTTTTGTAACTTGATACCCTAAATTTTTAAAATAGTTAACTTAATACCATCAACTATTGAATATTTTCAACTTCATACCCTAAAATCCAAAAAATTCCAAAAATACCCTTGTCCCCCCTCCCTCCCTCTCCGGCGTCCCCCCTCCCTCTCCGGCGTTCTCCCCCCTCCGGCGTCCCCCCTCTCTCCTCCGGCGGGGCGGCGCGCAGCAGCAGCGGCGGCCGGAGCAGCAGCGGTGGCGCATGCAGCAGCAGCAGCAGCGGGGCGGCGGGGCGGCGCGCAGCAGCAGCGGCGGCCGGAGCAGCAGTGGCGGCCGGAGCAGCAGCGACGGGCGCGCAGCAGTAGCGGCAGCGGGGCGGCGGGGCGGCGCGCAGCAGCGGCGGCCGGAGAGGGAGGGGGGTTTGGAAAATAGAGAGAGGAAGGGAGGGCATTTTGGGAAATATATTTTTCGGGGTACCAAGTTGGCTATTTTGAAAGTTTAGGGTATCAAGTTGCAAAACATGGATAGTTGAGGGTATCAAGTTGAAATTTAGCCTAAGTTTAAAACCTGAGATTTCAGTGAGTTGTTAAACTGAATTGCATATGTTTACTTCCTGAGTTTTTAAAGGTTAATTCAAACCTGAGATTGCAAATGTTATAACTGGAATGGGTTGCTAAGAAGTAACCTGAGATTTAAATCAAATATTAAACTTGAGATTTGTAATGAACCTAATATTGTAATTCACTGTGTGTAATTAACTGTAAACCTGAGAAGGGTTTGTATTTAGTAAAACATGGGTTTGGCATTGTAAAAACTGAGATTTTTCTATTTTGTATAAACCTGGGATTCCACTTTAACCATGTTAACCTGAGTACACATAGGGCATTTCCTGAGTTAAAATCTTAACTAAGCTTAATGTGACTGATTTAGGTTTAAATGTTAACGTAGAAATTGTTAACTGAAATTGATATGTTAAAACTGAGAATGATTCCCTTTTTCTGAAAACTGAGAAGTTATCCAATATGTGAAACCTGAGTTCTGAACATGAAGTGAACCTGGGAATTAGATGGTTAAGTTGTTTGATGCCATTCACTAATGTGTAGCTGTCAACCCTTACCCATAAGTCAGAACCTGAGATTAATTCCCATTGGTCACTGTCCTCAGTCCACTGTTTTCTTTTTCCTCTTCATAATGAATGCAATGTATATATGTGTATGTTGTGGGTAATGCAATAGATGACTGAGTGTATGCATGCAAATAAAATGTAAGATTGATCATATAAATGCATAATATATATAGGTAATATAGATTATAATATATGAATGCAAGCATGCATGATAATGTATTGTATCCATAGATGCATGAATGAAATGAATGTATGCAATATGTTAATATAAATACAAGTATCCAATGTATACAAAACTGAATGTATGTATTCAATGTAATGTAATATAAGCTATGTAATGTACTCCATGTAATGTATGTAGGCATGTATGTAAAGTATGTATTATATTAGCCTAAGTTATAATATACGATTTTGGTATATAGGTTGTATATTGTAATATTGTACATAGGCCTAGTGTATAGTATTGCCCTATAGGCTATTATGATGTTGCCTATATTTAAATATTGTATAGATATGTATATAAGTTGGTTTAGGTTTATGGTTGACCAAAAGTCAACATTGAGTCAATAGTGACCAATTGACTAGTTGACCAAACCCTAAAGTTGATCCTTGATAGCCTAATTTGACCAGTTGACCAAGATAGCCCTGTTGTTGACCTAGTTTGACTAGATATTGACTTGGTTTGACACAGAGTTGACCGAGAGTTGACTTTGGACTAGATTGGCCTAGAAAATCATGTAAATGCATTATATACTTCATTTATAACCCCCTGTATACATCATGACTTGTGTTGCTCTAAATAGAACTCAGATACCTCATTTCGGACGATATATTCTCACTGCCATTCAGATCGCAGGCGAGTACATTCTCTAATCATTTCATAACTTACTTAGGATTATATTCCTGCTATAGATTACCTTATTTTATGCTGTCACGATATTTTCACGGATTGGTACTATATGGATCCCTACATTGAGATGTTATCCTCCTCGGGAGCATCGAATACTTCATGTCATGTATTTCATGTACATCCTGTATTCCTCGCTCTCATGTTATTCATGTTTCTCATGTGCTTCATGAACGTTTACGTACGCTCATGTACTCTTATGTGCTCTCATGTTCGGTCATGTTTCTCATGTACTTCATGTGTAACCTATACTTCATGTGCACCCATTTATGGGCCTTCATGTGAAATTCACGTGCACTCATTTATGAGCCCTCATGTATACTTTATATGCACCCATTTATGGGCCTTCATATGAAATTCATGTGCACTCATTTATGAGCCCTCATGTATACTTCATGTGCACCCATCTATGGGCTTTTATGTGAAAATCATGTACGTAACATAACTTGTCTGGGTCCTTGTGTATTGATTGGGTATAGGGGAGTATAAATATGAGCCTCTTTAGTATATTCATATGCAAATCCAGCCGTTCACATGTCGACTTTGTACTCTACATCACTAGTCAATGATAGTTCTCTACTTATAATAGATATTTCTATTACAGTTCTCTCTATTTACATCATGTACATTCTTTCAGTTTTTATGTATCGTACTCTTTTACATGTCTATATTTTCTAACCTGCTATGATCTGTATGAGATGTATTGTGCTCGCTTCCGTCCTGACTTGACCTGTTAAAAATATTATAGATGATACCGAGGACTTCTGTCCAACCTACTATGGAGCCCATCTGGACGACACCTGTGAGTTGGACCCACAGGAGGATCCAGCTCTAGCTGAGGACGTCATCCATACTGCTTAGACTAGATTAGCTAGGCTTCATCTTATTTCTTTGCCATTTGTATTGACTTTAGAGTCGTATTATTTTTTGGATGTTTGTGATGTTGTGTCGTTTAGACACTTAGACTTTCTCTTCTGTTTGTATCTCAGTTTGAGGATTTCATATTTATCATATCATGCTATTTCCATCTCTAGATTTGTGATTGAGTAGTACCTTATGTGATTTGTCCTCCGTTCGGAGAGTATATCATATTGTATTTAGTTTGTGTTAGTGACCTAGGACAGCATTCTACCGCCGACACTGCGGCGTAGGCTGGATGTACCCACTTCTTGTGCCCCTACACTCGGTGCGGGTCGTGACACGTTTTTTGTGGTGGCCCATGCAGGTCGAGATTCGCATTTGTGCGAAGTCGTGGTAGTACGACGATTAGTTGTACTGCTGCGCACCTACGATTAGATATAAGGAATAGGTGTTAGAATGAGAGGATACTCAATCACTGTTAGAATTTCTTGAGAGATTCCTGGAACGACCCTTGAGAATCTAATTTTAACTTCAATTTAAAATCTCTTTTTCCCTTGATTTGATTCACCCTTACTTCCTGTTATTGAATTTGATTTTTGATGGATTATTATTGAATTTTGAATCTTGATGTTAGTTGTTGAATTTGAGTTTGTATTTATATCTATATATATATACATATTTTTGGAATTAAGGTATAACATAATAATATACTTGATAAGGACAGTGAGAAAGGTAAAAGCCTACTTTATTTATGGAGTTTAGAATTTATCGTAGTCATATTTGCTAGCATGACTAGAACGTAGAGCCTGATTTAGATATACTTATCCTAGTTATGAAATCTAGATTTTCTTGCAGCCATACCGGGTGGCGTGGTAAGAATTCTAGATAACATGACTATAGGGTGTATACCTTCGTTATGGACTCTATTATTTATTACAGCTATGCTTACTGGCGTGGCAAAATTCTGACAACATAATTTCAGAAAGACATGTATGGTATCATATTTTATTTTAAATGGGTTCATTTCTTTTAACAGTTGATGAAGAACAATTTTATCATTATTTTTTTCTTGCCATTATTTCTTGTATTACCATTTTTTTCTAAAAAATAAAACTATCCTGATTACATCAATCACCTGTCTCACATCTAATTCTGTCAGCTATATTTTGAACCCTTGAATCTCCATATCTTTTCACCTTCGAAAGGTCGAGGAAGTAACGTAAATCATCTAACTCGAAAAAGACTTGATTTTTTATCTTGTGATAATCTTGCTAGGGGTATAATATAATGGACCTTGATATAGGTTTGGGATAGAGATGCGACTGAATTTCAGGATGAAATCAAGAGAGTTATATTATCAATTTAGGAACAATCATACTTAGAGAAATCTTTTGGGTATGAATAATTCATAGATGTATTTCATAATGATGAGGGTATTCGAGGTCAACCTAGTTTCGAGAACTTGGATAAATTTTGGTTATAGATTCTTGAGATGTTACACTTTAAGGCTATGATGTTAAATTTAGGAATTTAGTAATAGAGAAGATATTTTAACTATATACAATGATGATACCAAATTGAATAAGATATTGTAAGAAATGGCTAGAAACAAAAAGAACGCAAGGATTTTGAGTTATATAAAATACAGAGATTTTGTGAAAATTTTAAATTTCAGGAGAATAATATTGAAGGTGTACGTTGAAGGAAATATGAAGGTTGAATTTATAATGAAGAATAAGTTTTGTAAGGCCTAGTGGGTTTAGATTTAAATAATACAAGGAGAGTAAATTGAATAAGTTCAAGGATTACATAAAACTTGATTTAGAGGCTTCGGATCCAATTCAGGACAAGGTGGAAGAATTTAGATTTATGATGATTAAGTGGTCAGTTTTGATTCCTAGTAAGAAGGGTATGCTTCATGAATAATGTTTCGAAACTTAAAAATTTAGCCTATGGTGATCATGGCAAGGTCAAATCTTTATGACGAAAGGATATAATTTTGATGGTAGTCATACAAAGATTGATTTTTATATTGGAACTTCTGAGATAAAAATATGATTGGCAAATGATAAACTTGATAGTATCATAGAGAGATGATTAACTTGACTTTCCTATGAAATCTTTTCTCTTGTTTTCCCTTTAAAAGGAGAAATTTGACTTATTCCATATCTTTGAATCACCCTTTAAAAGTCTTCAATATCATTGAATCCTAGCTCCCTTAATCACGACCAATCGACTTTGATCATCTTTTCTTATCATATTAATATCTTGGGTCTTACTCAATTGAATTAAATTTAATTGTTACCTGAATCTCCATCTTTGTATGCTCGTGCTCAAACTTCGATGACCTTGTCCTCCATATTGCCCAAATCTTGATTACCCAGAATTGATCAACTTAGATCGTATCGAGACTAAATTTTCTTAATATATATTGTGATTGGATTTCAATGCTATTGACTTTCGTTCTTTAAACTTTTGATTTTGATTTTTCTTTGAATAGTACCCCTTTATAGATAAATACTAGTTATCTTTATTTTAGTTTTGATAATTACCAGTTTTCATATAGGATGGTAGACTGCCTTACAGCCTTGATGATTTGTTGTTTCTATAACTTTTCCAGTTTAGCATCCCAGATTGCTTGTATATTTTGATACCCTATGATCGTTTTGGTTTAGCATGACTAGTATACCTAGATGAGACTTTCAACTGCCACCGTATGCCATGACCCTGTATGCCATTCTTTTAAATTGTATGATTTACTGAGACCATGATTGTTGGGGACGAGATTCTAGAAGAAGTACGACCATCTTAATTTCGAGGACGAAATTCTTCTAAGGAGGGTAGACTTGTAACACCCAATTTTCTAAAATGAGGGTAATTTTGAACTTTTATAATTTTGATTAATCATTAATAAGATTTAACTCATGTTATAATTTTTAGTGATTTTTAATTAATTTAAAACTATTTAAATATTGAAATATGATTTTGATGGTTAACTAGTACTGTAACCCTAGAATTGCTAAGCCTAGAGACAAACCATGACCATGGAAGCCTAGTCATGTGATTAGAATATCATATTACTACTTTTTAGCCTAAGGGTATTTTAGTCATTTTTGACTTATTAATGAAAATAAATTTTGATTAATTAAATATGTGCTAATTGTTTAGTTGAGACTTGACCTAGAATCTTAGTCTAATCTAGATTAGCCTTGAGCCTAGAATCTTGATTAGGATAACCTAGTAAATGACAAGACTAATAATATCTAGATATTCTAAGTAAGATATTTACTCTTAGGATATTTGTGAAAAAGAAGCCTTATGACTAGTTGAACCAATAGGAAGGCTTAGAATTGGGTGGACAACTCCTAGCCACTCATCTAGACCTAAAACCTAACCCTAATTCATTTAATAGCAGCTATCAAGTGCTCCCCTTCCTATAAAGGATCCTTAAGAAAGCCTTCGCCTCTTTTTATATTTACTTAGAACCCTAATAGTTCCTCCCCAAAATTCTTCCCCTAATATCCAAATTAAGTCCAATTTGATCCTAATCAATTGCATCATCACCCTCTACCATAGTGGAAGCTAGTAGGGGCTTGCTAGCTAGGATTGGGAGTGCTTTGGGCAATTGGAGTTCAAGGAAAAACACTCATCCTCACCCGTTTCATTGAGATTCACTCTCAATAGGTAAAACCCATATAAAATCATGTTTTCTTTTTATTGATGCATACATATAGTATACCCTAGCTGTAGAGATAGTTTGGTGCTAGGTAGTGTCCATTTCGTGTCCGTATCGGACACGTATCAGTAATTTTAATAGGGTGTTCGATGAAATGTTTGTGAGAAATGAATTTTGTTAATTTGATAATCTAATTGAATAGAAAATTAGGTTAATATGTATATATCAATAATCTAAATGACTGAGTCAAAGTTTGGGTGTTTTTTGTGTCCAAAACGGACACGCACACACGCGTACTGACACCGTAACAGTGCCCTGCTATCCGAGTGCCACTGTGGACACGCTACGCCACGTGGCGGCCTGCCACTTGGCACAGACAAAGGGGCAGTGACTGACATCACACCCCTTGAGTCTTGAGTCGTCTCGTGTCGTATTGGACACGTAATCATGGGTGCACGGATATTATACTGTCACTGTGCGTGTGGATTTTCTCCACTGACATGCACTTCGTGTCAACTATGGACACAACGTGGACACATGTTATGTCACGACCTGTACCCATTTTTTCGGATACGAGACGTGTCCAAGCCAGCCTACGCCGTAGTGTCGGCGGTAGAACGCTGTCACGGCTATGATGATCAAGATAAATAAAACAATGCTCATTCAAAAAACTAATTTAATTTACAATATTCACAAGTTCTACATTTGTAGAAAAATATAAACTCGTACAAAAATTGGAATGACTACAACTCATCTATCTAGCTAGTCTTTAGGCTTTTGTCTGTAAGTACACCCGCAATTACCCATGCTAAGTGAATCCACGGCTAACCTGAAAAATATTGGTTTCTAGTCAGGAATGGAACGAGTACAATTCACTGAAAGCAGTTTCAATATATGAAAATGACTATATAACATAGGTTAGCCTTTAGACATATGATTCATAAGGAGGGTAGATTTGTCACTACCATATTTTAGATTGAGGATATTTTGGTCATTTGGTAATTTTTGAATTTATTTTAATTTATTTAATTGGTGATTATGATTTTGACTGGCTATTTGAGACTTTGTAGACTAACCTAGGTGTTGACCCTAGCTATGGTGACTAGGTTAGCATGGTGAGACCCTAGTCTAACTTAAGTTAATCTAGGTTAGTCATTTAAAAATCAAGATTTGAATAGGAGGTCTAATGAATAGGTTCATATGCTTGAGACTAGTGAATTGATTTCTTGACTAGTGCTAGTTGGCCCATAGCTCAATAAACTAAACCCTAACCCTAATTCCTACACTACATGGCCGGCCACTTAGGGATTCCCCTTTTCCTATAAATAATCTCTTAATTAGTTCTTGCCTCTTTTGTATCATTCCTACACATAGGAAGGACGCTACTAAAATAACCCATTTTAGCGACGTCAGAATACGTCGCTAAAAAAGGAAAATCTGTCGCTAATTTCTATTAACGACGTATTTAGCGACGAAAATTGGATGTCGCGTATAGGCTTGTCGCAGATTATAATTTCATCGCAGTTCGTCGCTATTTGCGACGTCACGTTTGGTGTCGCTAGACGTCGCAACAGTAGCGACAGATAGCGACGTAAGAATACGTCGCCACTATGGCGACGTAGGGTAACCACTTAGCGACGCCGTCAACTTTATATAGGATGACATGGCATGGCAGCCACATCAGCATTTTAGCGACGCCTAGCGACAACTTTAGCGACGTCAACTCCCAGGTTGGCGACGCCTAGCGACAACTTTAGCGACGTCAGCTCTCAGGTTGGCGACGTATAGCGATGTGTACCTTCGGTCGCAGAACGTCGTAGAGTTTATAAAAATAAATTAAAAAAATATAATTAGTATTTTTGTTATGATGTGTGTCTGTGTTTACAGTGTGTGTGAAGTACAGTATTCGAACCATCGACAGTTTCGCTTATTGTTCTATGTTTTATCTTGGATAGAAAGAGCAACAGTTCATGGTACACTTCTCAGAGCTTCCTCTTCACGTCCTTCACCTTCTCGGGATCCTTTACGACGTCTCGAGAAAGTGAAGGACGTGAAAATGAAGCTCTCAGAAGTACACCCTGAACTGTTGCTCTTTCTATCCAAGATAAAACATACAACAGTAATCGAAACTGTCGATGGTTCCGAACACTGTATTTCACATTCACGGTAAACACAGACACACATCATCACAAAAATACACATTATATTTTTTTAAAATTTGGGCAACACCTCCTTTGTATATCAGATCATCGCTTATAACCCAGTGTAGGTATATTTGTCATCCCCGTCGCAGATATCATCACAATTAACAGTCTTCCATCATAACAGTCTATAACTAATAGATGAATAATAGTCTCCCATCATAACAGTCTACAACTAATTATCATACATGTACTGAATGAAAATACCAACAAATTAAATATCACAAACATACATGTCTAATAAACATACATGTCCAACAGAGTCAAATAATAATGAAAATCAGTGTACAGAACGGTCAATGGGCCCATAGGGCCAATAAATACAAAGATGATAAAAAAATCTACTGGATCACTGAGGACCCCTGCCGCGCATCTGGGATAGCATGTACTCATACTGCTCCTGTGTGAGCTGCACCGTAGGGGCAGTAGGAGGCAGTACAATGTCTGGAGTCGGTGCCGTCGATGGACCGGGAGGACGTATCTGCTCCAGCTCTCGCAGTCGCTCACCATGCGCAGCAAGGGTACTCACCATCCTCTGAGTACTCTCCTGAAGCGAAGCCAATACCTAAGTGAGTGAGGCAGACATGGTCCTCTGCGAATGGTCCAGCTCAACCTGTCTACGCTCTGTGCGCTGCATAGACTCGGTGAGCGTGTACAAGCCGGCAGCTGTAGCCTGCTACAGACTCAACAGCTTCTGTATACTGCGCTCGACCGCATCAAATCGTCCGGTGATCATCGGAGGGACGGATCGTCGCTCTGTGGTAAGGTGATCAGAAATCTGCTGCTGCAACTCGCGATGCAGCTCGTCGATCTGACGACGAATATCCTGAGCTCGTGACGACGCCTGCGAAGTCGGAGACTGCGCACTGACAGAGGGTGCCCGAGATGACTTCGAAGCCAAAAACTCGCCGTAGGATCCCGTACCGTAGTACGTACCCTTCTGAAGACCGCCAACGGCGGTCATCCAGAGGTCGTCTGGCGATGAAGCTGTAGGCGGCTGGAAGGAAGTACCAGCCCCTCCCTCTGCTGGCGCACTAGCAGCAACAGCCGCCTACTCCTGTAGCCGAACAAACCCGGCCTAGAACATGTTTGCTAACATGTAAGTGTTTGCTAAAGTCTATATTGATATCTATTTTTCTGTTTTCTAAATTATAGTAAATTAATATAAATAATAGAACGTACATATGCCTGCGTCGCCCTCCTCGTCAATGAACTCCCCAGCCCTCCGATGGGTGACCAGGAAGACGGTCACCATGTTCGGGTCCTCACCCTTTTTTACTTGTTAAAATATATTATCTATTATTAGTATTAACATTCTATCGTACTATATATAAATTAATGTCCGTCATAGGAAACGTACCAGACGACGAAAATGCTCCGTCATCGGAATGGAGCCACCACACCACTTACCGGCGCTCGACCGTGCCACCTTGGCCTTGTCAGACCGCTCCTGGTACCTGGGCTTGCTGAATCTAGCCTTCATCGTAGTCCACTGCTCTGGCGTGATCCAACCATGGATCGGCTATCCGGAGCAATCACGAGACTTCTGGTCGTGGATCGCATCACGGATGAGCTTGCCTGCGACGGCAGAAAATTGGCCCTCGATCTTTGCCGCCCATTGTGGTGGATAGAAATAGGTCCTCTACAAGAAGTAAAATAGAAAAGTTGTATAATATACACAAATGATTATTAAAATTTAAAAATAAACAAATTTTTTATCTTGAAGTGGGCGAACCAAAAGGCCTTCCTATCTGCGGGAGCATCTGAGTAGTTAATCCAAGGCCCACCATAGTTCTGCCTCAGAAATACTCCCAGCTGTCTCTGTACTGCAGAAGGCCAATATCTACACAATAATAATTTTCATGAATATATATGTACATAGTTAATCCATTTGAGAAATATATATTAATTAATTATCTTACTTCGTAGGCCCGTCCGTCCAAATCTCCATACGCATCTCGCCTGGGAGAGCGCATGGAGGGTCGCTCTCACCTCCTGCCTGGGCAGGATCAGTCTGATCGCCGTCCTTTATATATATGCTCGGCGTCGGCTCCCCCATGGAGCCGTCGGGAGGAGAAATGCTGGACGGGGGATCAGGGATGCTGGACGCGGGATCAGGAACGCTGAACGACGAGAAAGGAGTCGCCAACCTGCTGGAACTTTCCTGTCCCGGTAATGGACCGGGAACAGAATGGTACAATGGCGTACTCGGAGATGAGGATGAGGGTACGGAATCTCCATCCCCAGCCCGAGGCTGACGGGACTGCCTAAGATAAAATCCTTCGCGTCGTCCAGATGGTCTAGTCATACCTGATAATAACATATGACAATAAAACAAAAAAACATATTTATATAATAGACATCACAGATTTTTGAAAAATATCATAGTCACAGATAAAAGTGTCACTAAAGTGTCACAGATTTATATGATTGAAGTGTCACTAAAGTGTCAAATATGATGATAAAACAAACGTACAGATTTAATCCTCTTCTGAAAATTTATCTAGTTCGTTTAGCTCATCATCATCTTCTTCTTCTTCTTCTTCTTCTTCTTCTTCTTCTTCACTTTCATCTGCATCTTCCTCTTCAGATAATTCTACTTCTTCTACACAATTAGATGTGTAATAAGGAACTTCCGTCGTGTCCACTTCTATAATATTTGTTACAAGAGGTAGTTCATTCTCTTGATAAGCTATATCGTCAACCTCAAAGGTATTTCTAGCTTTGGTCTTGCATTCTGCCCACCAGTCCGACCTTGTTGTTTCCCGTTTAGGATAACTTGTGAAGTACACGAGCTGAGCTTGACTTGATAGTACAAATGGTTCATAGGCTTGATATCGACGCCGATAGTTTATATCAACAAGACCGTGCTTGTCTACTTTCCAACCTTGACCTTCAATCGGATCGAACCAATTACACCTGAATAACACAATCTTAGCAGGCTCTATTCCATAACTATATGTCAGCTCCATGATCTCCCGTAGCACGCCATAGAAATCGTTGTCCGTATCAACATCTTTATAGTTCGAAGATCTGATACACAAACAACTGTTTTTGGTGGAGTCGAGATCTACAAAGTTGTCTCTGATCGGGCAAGTTGTTGACTTGAACCTAAACCCATTAACACAGTAGCTTGGCCATATTTTTGCAGCATAAATTGGTCCCTTGTCTAGCGTTCTAATAGACTCATTCTCAAGTCTTGTGTATGGACGATCGACCTAAATACCACGAAAGAAGCAATTAAGCTCATTCTCAATTAAGTGCATATACAGAAAGGTAATTACAGAGTTCTTAAGTCTTACATATGCACTCGACTATAATGGAAAATAATGCCTCATTTCTTGTTCTAGTTCTTCTTCTGTTATGTGTGGCCTACCTGGCCTCACATCATCATTAAATATGCTGAAAACAACATCGTTCAATTAACGTAATAGTATAATAATCAACACTATTAAAATAATATAGACGTATTAATTACTTACCCCTCCAGTTTCTCTACTTCCTTTTCGTCGCAGTTGAGTAATACATACACATGAGCAGCCCTTAGCTCATCATCGTTGAGATATCTCTTCTTTATTTTATCCGATGGCTTTCCTGGAGCATAGAATACCTTCAGTATTGTATCATTACTTTCACGATCTCCGTCGTCGTTTCTGGAAGCTCTCGTTCTATTAGTTGCAACATGAGGCTTGAAATACATCGAACAAAAGTTTGTAATCTCCTCGAGAACATAGGCTTCACAAATAGAACCCTCGACCCGTGCCTTATTTTTTACCTTTCTTTTTAGGTGATTCAAATGTCGCTCGAACGGGTACATCCATCGATATTCGACGGGTCCACCAACACGTGCCTCATAGGATAGATGAATCGGCAAATGCTCCATAGAGTCGAAGAATCCAGGAGGAAACACCCTCTCTAGCTTGCACAGTGTTACCGCAATATCCTTCTCTTGCTTTTCTAGACGATCAACGAGCAATTTCTTAGAACAAAGATCCCTGAAGAATATGCTAAGCTCCATCAATGGATCCCAAACTTCCTGCGGTAAGAATTTCCGAAATGCAATCGGAATTAACCTCTCCATGAATACGTGACAGTCGTGGCTCTTCATACCCGTCAATTTGTTTTCCTTCGGATCGACACATCTTCTCAGATTTGACACATATCCGTCTGGAAATTTTAGGCCCTGGATCCACCGACAAAGTCTCACTTTATCCTCCTTGTCCAGCGAGAAAATTGACTTCGGCAGGAACTGTTTTCCATTCTGCTCTATCAAATGCAATGCAGGGCGTTTGTATATTTCTTCTAAGTCCAACCTGGCCTTGGGATTGTCTTTCGTTGTTCCCTTTACGTCCATCACAGTATTAATTATGTTATCAAACACATTCTTCTCAATATGCATGATATCAAGATTATGTCTGATCAGATTGGTACTCCAGTATGGCAGATCCCAGAAGATCCTCCTCTTTGTCCAATTATGATCTCTACCAAATCCATCGCACTTGTACCTAGTTGTAGGATCTTCGATAGCACTTGGAAAATCTTTAACCTCCTTCCATATCGTGGCTCCGTACCACCTTGGCGGTGGATCACCCTTCTCTACAACGCCGGCACGGAATGCATTCATGTTCCTTCTGAACGGATGATCTTTTGGCAGAAATTGTCGATGACAATCAAAGAAGCACGGTTTTCCTCCGTGTTTCAAGCGAAAAGCCTTACTACGGTCCATGCAATACAAATATGAGAGATGGCCATGAGTGCTCCATCCAGATAACATTCTATAGGCCGAAAAGTTGTTGATGGTCCACATAAGGGTTGCCTTCATCTGAAAATTCTGCTTCCTGAAAACATCGTACGTGTTAGCGCCTACTTCCCATAACTGATTCAACTCATCTATCAAAGGCTGTAAGTACACATCAATGTTCCTCTTGGGATTGTTCGGACCAGGAATTATAACGGTTAGAAATATGTACTGAGTCTTCATGCACATCCAAGGCGGTAGGTTATACGGAGTGACAATCACAGGCCAACACGAATACTGGGATCCCGAAAGACCAAAAGGAGTAAAACCGTCAGAAGATAGCCCCAACCTAACATTACGCGGATCTGAAGCAAAATTAGGATACACTCGATCAAAGTGCTTCCACGCTTCTCCATCGGATGGGTGATCCAATACTCCTTCAATCTGTTCTCGCATGTGCCAACTCATATTTTCGGCCGTCTCTTTCACCATAAATAATCTTTGCAACTGCGGCGTTAAAGGCAAGTAGTACATTGAATCGGTCGGTCTTCTTGCACCGGTAGACCTTTCTGTACTAGTTGTCTTATAGCGATCAGCATCACAAAATCTGTACACATCTGCGTCCTTGTCGTCTTTGTAGTACAGTATGCACCCATTGCGACAAGAATCAATTTTCTCGTATCCCATCCAGAGCGATCTCACCATCCTCTTAGACCGATAGAAGTCTTTAGGTAACTTAGCACCCGCCGGCAAGATCTCTATAATCAACTCCAATACTCGGTTGTAGCATTATTGTGACATGTTAAAATCTGACTTAATGCTCAACAGTCTTGTAACCACCTCCAACGGTGAATGATCCTCACAACCAGGATACAATAGAGTCCTTGCATTCTCCAGCAACTCCATGAACTTTGCAGCATCGACATTCGGTGCCTCCTCAGCTGCATCAAGAACGAAACTAGGCCCTGAAGCGTCGAAAACCATGTTCACGCACCCGTCGTCGTATGCATGATTATCTGAAACAAAATTAGGTCCCGCATGCATATACGGCTCAACATAAGGCTCCGGCTCTGATGCTAAAGACACAAGTTCTCCGTGTGCGGTCCACTGATAGTAATTAGGCGTGAAACCCCTCGAGTACAAATGATATGTCACTTCCACTTCTGGATAATATTTCACGTTATGACATTTCATACATGGACACTTAATTTTGGTGCCGTCCATGTACTGAAGGAACTCCTTAGCAAACTGCAGGAACTGCTCTACTTCCGCTATGTATTTATTCCGCACACCACACATATCATCTGGATGACGATTGTGCATCCATGAACGATTCTGCAAGTAGTAATTCATATCCATTTAGAAATAATTCTGCAAAGATGGACACACATTTTCAGCGCAGTAACTAGTCAAACTGGGTGAAGTTGAGTTGACTAATTTAATATCTTGGACAAACTAATCAAACTGGGTGAAGTTGACTAAGTCTAGGAAATTATCATTCACTAGACATAGATATAGAATAAATACCGATATTTGCAGTGTCCGAACTTCCTAGTGTATATTATAGTAGAGAGATATGGTAACCGTGTGTAGGGGTACAACTCGGGCGGGTTGGGTTGGGCTTGAGGTCAACCCGAGCCCAACCAGATGAATCATAAGCCTAATCCGAGCCCAAGCCCGGCCCGACCTCGGGTTCAACATATGAAGCCCAAGACCAAGCCCGGAGGATCGGGTTGAACTCGGGTTAGGTCGGGTCCATCGGGTAATGTTGACCAACTGTTGACTTTCAGTCAACTAGTCAACTCTGGTTTGGTTTCGGGTCAATTCTAGTCACTTTTAGGCTAAGTTTGACTTTCGGTTGACTTTCGTTGACTTTTGGTCAAAACGGTCAACCGAGGTCAAAACTAGTCTAGGAGCACTATTTTTGACCATTACCAACCAAGGAAACCACATTCTAACCATATCTTAATATCTTAAACTCATACCTTAGCTTCTAGGCAATTACCTTAACTTACCCTATTACCTTACCAAGGTAAACTTACTATCAAATCCCTACCTTAGTTTCTAGGCACTTCTACCTCAACATGGTATCCTAATACCATGCCCTCGTATCCCGATACCATGCCATGGTATCTTGATACTCTAATTTCATATCTAGAAGTATCTTAGAACTTTACCCTTTCATAGGGTAAATCCTAATTACCTCACTAGTATACCATACCTCAACATGGTCACTAACACTCTAACTAACTCTCCCACCTAAACATTCAAGGGTTAATGGGCTGATTTGAGATGGAAAGCATGGATGGATGAATGAATGTGGGTGAATGGATATATGGATATGTATGTTTGAATAGATAAATAAAAAATGGTATAAATGAATGGTGGAATGAATGTTTGGATGAATGTAAAAATTAATGGATGGACTATGGCAGAATTGGATGCATAAATGAATGACTGAATAAATGGAGGAATGTGGGTGGAAGAATGAATGGAAGGATTAATGAGTGGTGGCTGAATTGAGTATGGATAGAAGAATATATGGATTAATGAATGTGGAAGAGGGGCTGAATGGATAGATGGAATAGGGGGCTCAATGGTGAGTGGTCGAAATGGATCACCGAATGGCTGCTTCCCCCCCACCTCCTCACACTGCTGCAAAGCAGCAGTTCCCAACTGCTACTGTTGCAGTTCCTTATACTGCTACTGCTGCTGTTGCATATTCAGTCCCCTGTGGGGACTGCTGCTGGCCGAGAGGTCAGCATGCCAAATGGCTCCTGCTGCTGCCATTTCAGCAGCTCCCCCCATCCTCCACTGCTCCCTCACTATCTCTAACACTCTCTATATCCCTCTCTCTATCACTCTCTATATCCCTCTCTCTATCACTCTCTATATTTCTCTCTAAACCACAACAACACCTACACATATATATTTAGATTAAGATACATAGATATAGACACACACACACCAATAAATATATACATTGACACACAATACATATATATATATATAGAGAGAGAGACGCACATACATATATATATATAAATATATATATATATATATAGAGAGAGAGAAAGAGAGAGAGAGAGAGATAGACACATATACACAACTTAAATACATAACAATGAAAATATATATAAGATACAATATGATTCATTATGATACCATGAAGAACATGTCTCCAACATCCAATGATCTAACACACTTTAACATCTAACTTGAAATTCACACACACACACACACACACACACACACACATACGTACAAGGACTGTGCACAGCACAGTCCCCTGTGCACAAACCCCTCCCCATAGTGTTAGGGTTAGGAATGATGCCGTGAACTCATCGTGTTAGGGGAGGAGGGGATTAGGGGAGGGTCTCGTCGAACTCGTCGTGTCTAGATTTAGGGTTGGGGATCGAACTCAACGTGTCCCTGTCCATGTGTCCGTGTTTAGTGCTAGGGTTAGGGATAGGAATTACCTGGGGGAGGGGCTCGACGAACGGCGGATTTCGACGGCGGAGGAGGGGGCATTGGGTGGAGGAGGGGGCGTTGGCTCTCGGCTCTCGGCTCTCGACGATTTGGGGGAGGAGAGATCGAGAATGGGGGGAAATGAAATTTTTGAATCGGTATGTAAAAACATTAGCGACGGCTTAGAAATACGTCGCTGATCGTCGCTATTAAGCGACATAGTCTTAACTACGTCGCTAATTGTCGCTAGATTCTACATATTTGCTACGTGTAACAAAAGATGTCGCACGTCGTCGCTGATTACCGACGTACGGCGACGTATTTTCTACTACGTCGCTAATGCCAATATTTAGTTACGTTACAATAGGACGTCGCTATATGACGTCGCTAAATTGACTTATTTTGGTAGTGAGAAAGGTTTGTCCATTCTTTCCCAATCCATAGATTCTTTATTTTAAATCATTTTTAGCTCTAGTTTCTTGCATTAGAGCCTAATACCCTCCTATTTTCTGTTTGTAGAGAATAATCCCAGCTTTGGGTCAATTTGGAGCATTTGGCTAGCAAGGAGGAACCCCCCATTTAAAGCTTTTTCTTGCCATTTGCACCTATAGGTAAAACTCCTCAAATTATTCTAATATTCTGTTTTTTTTTACATTTTAGGCTAGATCTAGGTGTCCACTAGCTGTCCCTAAAGTTTGGGTAGAAATCATGTCCATTTGGAATTCGTATCGGACACGTATCATAGTGTATAGGAAAGTGTTTGATAAAATGTCACTTAGGATTTTATTTTCGATTTTTGTTGAACTAATTGCATGAATCCCTATATCTATGTGTGTACTTAAATGTTTGTGAAGACTGAATCGTGATTGGTGTTATTTTGTGTTCTATTTTGTGCTGGACACGCAGCACGGGGGCTCGGTCGGGTGCCATGCTGCCCGTGTTCGAGTTATCATTGGACAAAGCACGTCGTGACACCAAAATTGGTGTGTACATACACGAGGTGACTGACACAAAGCCCATTAAATTTCATTAGATATTATTTAGTATTTTGGAAGAAATCTGAGCCGTACGGATTCACACTGACAGTGCACAGTCGGCCATAGGCGACTGACGCTGTGTTCGTGTCTCACATAGACACGTCTTGGACAAGACTCAGGGTGTCCTAACCCTAGCCCTAGATCCCTCTACATGTTTGCAAGACCATGACACATTTGGTGGGACACACATGTCCCTACCTCATTCGACACACGTGCACGATGCTCCTGTGTATACTGTTTTTAGTTTTGGGTATTGTTTGGGATTGGACACGATTCGTGTCCAGTTCTTGGATACTGGGACACCCCACGACACGTGCACATATGTATCATTAATTACCAACCCTCTAAATTATATTTTAGTTGTCAATTTAAACTCGAATTTGTGATTTTCTAAATCTCTGATACATGTGACTGTCATTTGATCTCTGGCATTCAGTGTAGGTTTAACAGTTTTTTGTGTGTTAATTCGAATGTAGATTCACCTAAATACATCTGGGGATTAGCTAACATGTTAGGGTTGTTCATGGCAAAGGATTTAGTTTTCATACACTACTAAAATAAGGCATTTTAGCGACGTCAGGATACGTCGCTAATTAAAAATAAATACGTCGCTAATCATAATTAGCGACGACTTTAGCGACGAAACATGAAGGTCGCAAAAAAGCTAGTCGCAGATGACAAATTCATCGCCCTCCGTCGCTGTTTGCGACGTGACCACAATGTCGCTGGGTCGTCGCAAAATTAGCGACGGAGGGCGACAAAATTTTATGTTGCCAAATTATCGACGTAGTACGACTACTTAGTGACGTTATTTCTTTTTATGTGATGACATGGCATGCCTGCCACGTCAGCAGTATAGCGACGTACAGCGACCAAATTAGCGACGTCAGGATTCTTCCACGTCATCTTCTGAGCGATGTAACAGCGCTAATTAGCGACATCAGGATACGTCGCAGATCATCGCTATACTTCACAGATATTATAAAAAAATTTAAAATATACAACAGTAATCGAAAGTGAAGGATGTAAAAATGAAGCTCTCAGAAGTACACCCTGAACTGTTGCTCTTTTTGTCCAAAAAAAAACATACAACAGTAATCGAAACTATCGATGGTTCCGAATACTGCATTTCACATACACTGTAAACACAGACACACATCATCACAAAAATACACATTATATTTTTTAAAATTTGGGCAACACCTCCTTTGTATATCAGATCATCGCTTATAACCCAGCGTAGGTATATTTGTCATCCCCGTCGCAGATATCATCATAATTAACAGTCTTCCATCGTAACAGTCTACAACTAATAGATGAATAACAGTCTCCCATCATAACAGTCTACAACTAAATATCATACATGTACTCAATGAAAATACCAACAAAGTAAATATCACAAACATACATGTCCAACAAACATACATGTCCAACAGAGTCAAATAAGAATAAAAATCAGTGTACCAATGATCAATAGGCCCATAGGGCCAATACATACAAAGATGATAAAAAAATCTACTAGATCACTGAGGACCCCTGCTGCGCATCTGAGATAGCATGTACTCATACGGCTCCTGTATGAGCTGCTCCATAGGGGCAGTAGGAAGCAGTACAACGTCTGGAGTCGACGCCGTCGATGGACGGGAAGGACGTATCTGCTCCAGCTTTCGCAGTCACTCAGCATGCGCAGCAAGGGTACCATCCTCTGAGAACTCTCCTCAATAGAAGTATGTATCTGAGTGAGTGAGGCAGACATGGTCCTCTGCGATCCCTCCAGCTCGACCTGTCTACGCTCTGTACGCTCCGTAGACTCGGTGAGCGTGTGCAAGCTGGCAACTGTAGCCTATTGCAGACTCATCAGCTCCTGTATACTGCGTTCGACCGTATCAAATCGTCCGGTGATCATCGGATCGTCGCTCTGCGGTATGGTGATCAAAAATCTGCGGCTGTAACTTGCGACGCAGCTTATCGATCTGACGACCAATATCCGGAGCTCGTGATGATGCCTGCGAAGCTGGGGACTGCGCACTGACAGAGGGAACCCAGGATGACTCTGAAGCCAAATAGGTACCGTAGGATCCCGTACCGTAGTACGTACCCTTCTGAAGACCACCAACGGCGGTCATCCAGAGGTCGTCCGACGATGGAGCTGTAGGCGGCTGGAAGGAAGTACCAGCCCCTCCCTCTGCTGGCGCACTAGCAGCAGCAGCCGCCTCCTCTTATAGCCGAAGAAACTCGGCCTATAACAATGTTTGCTAACGTCTAAGTGTTTGCTAAAGTCTATATTGATATCTATTTTCCTCTTTTCTAAATTATAGTAAATTAATATAAAGAATAGAACATACATATGCCTGCGTCGCCCTCTCGTCAATGAACTCCCCAGCCCTCCGATGGGTGACCAGGAAGACGGTCACCATGTTGGGGTCCTCACCCTTTTATACCTGTTAAAATATATTATCTATTATTAGTATTAAACATTCTATCCAAATATAAAAAATAATGTCCGTCATAGGAAATGTACCAGACGACAAAAATACTCCGTCATAAGAATGGAGCCGCCACACCACTTACTGGAGCTCGACCGCGCCACCTTGGCCTTGTCAGACCGCTCCTGGTACGTGGCCTCGCCGAATCTAGCCTTCATCGTAGTCCACTGCTCTGGCGTGATCCAACCATGGATCGGCTTTTCGGAGCGATCACGAGACTTTTGGTCGTGGATCGCATCACAGATGAGCTTGCCTGCGACGGCAGAAAATTGGGCCTCGATCTTCGCCGCCCGGTGTGGTGGATAGAAATAGGTTCTCTACAAGAAGTAAAATAGAAAGAGTTGTATAATATACACAAATGATTATTAAAATTTAAAAATAAACAAATTTTTTACCTTGAAGTGGGCCAACCAAAAGGCTTTCCTATCTGCGGGAGCATCTAAGTAGTTAATCCAAGGCCCACCATAGTTCTGCCTCAGAAATAATCCCAACTGTCTCTGTACTGCAGGAGGCCGATATCTATACAATAATAAATTTCATGAATATAAATGTACATATAATCATTTGAGAAATATATATTAACTAATTAACTTACTTCGTAGGCCCGTCCGTCCAAATCTCCATACGCGTCTCGTCCAGGGGAGCGCATGGAGGGTCGCTCTCACCTCCTGCCTGACCAGGATCTGTCTGATCACCGTCCTCCATATGCTCGGCGTCGGCTCTCCCCATGGAGCCGTCGACAGAAAAAATGATGGACGTGGGAGGAATGCTGGACGCGGGAGGAATGTTGGACTCGGAAGAAATGCTGGACGACGAGGGAGGAGTCGCCAACCTGCTGGAACTGCCCTGTCCCGGTAATGGACCGGGAACAGAATGGTATACTGGCGTACTCGGAGATGAGAATGAGGGTACGGAATCTGCATCTCCAGCCTGACGTACATGGGACTGCCTAACATAATATCCTTCGCGTCGTCCGGGTCTAGTCATACCTGATAATAACATATGACAATAAAACAAATATACATATTTATATGATAGAAATCACAAATTTTTGAAAAATATCATAGTCACAAAAGTGTCACTAAAGTGTCAAATATGATGATAAAATAAACGTACAGATTTAATCCTCTTCTGAAAATTCATCTAGTTCGTTTAGCTCATCATCTTCTTCTTCTTCTTCTTTTTCTTCTTCTTCTTCTTCTTCTTCTTCTTCTTCTTCTTTCTCCTCCTCTACATCTTTACTTCCATCTGCATCTTCCTCTTCAGATAATTCTACTTCTTTTACACAATTAGATGTGTAATGAGGAACTCCCGTCGTGTCCACTTCTATAATATTTGTTACAAGAGGTAGTTCATCCTCTTGATAAGCTATATCGTCAATCTCAAAAGTATTTCTAGCTTTGGTCTTGCATACTGCCCACCAGTCCGACCTTGTTGTTCCCCATTTTGGATAACTTGTGAAGTACACGAGCTAAGCCTGACTTGATAGGACAAATGGTTCATAGGCTTGATATCGATGCCGATAGTTTATATCCACAAGACCGTGCTTGTCTACTTTCCAACCTTGACCTTCAATCGGATCGAACCAATCACACCTGAATAACACAATCTTAGCAGGCTCTATTCCATAACTATATGTCAGCTCTACAATCTTCCATAGGACGCCATAGAAATCATTGCCCGCATTAACATCTTTGTAATTCGAAGATCTGATACACAAACAGATGTTTTTGGTGGAATCAAGATCCATAAAGTTGTCTCTGATCGGGCAAGTTGTTGACTTGAACCTAATCCCATTAACACAGTACCTTGGCCATATTTTTGCAGCATAAATTGGTCCCTTGGCTAGCGTTCTAATAGACTCATTCTCAATTCTTGCGTGTGGACGATCGACCTAAATACCACGAAAAAATAAATTAAGCTCATTCTTAAGTGCATATACAAAAAGGTAATTACAGAGGTCTCAAGTCTTACATATGAACTCAACCATAATGGAAAATAATGCCTCATTTCTTATTCTAGTTCTTCTTCTGTTATGTGTGCCTACCTGAACTCATATCATCATTAAATATACTGTAAACAACATCGTTCAATTAATATAATAGTATAATAATCAACACTATTAAAATAATGTATACATATTAATTACTTACCCCTCTAGCTTCTCTACTTCATCATCGTCGCAATTGAGTAATACATACACCTGAGCAGCCCTTAGCTCATCATCGTTCAGATATCTCTTCTTCATTTTACCCGATGGCTTTCCTGGAGCATTGAATACCTTCAGTATTGTATTATTACATTCATGATCTCTGTCATCATTTCTGGAAGCTCTCGTTCTATTAGTTGCATCATGAGACTTGAAATACATCGAATAAAAGTTTGTAATCTCCTCGAGAACATAGGCTTCATAAATAGAACCCTCGACCCTTACCTTATTTTTCACCTTTCTTTTTAGGTGATTCAAATGTCGCTCGAACGGGTACATCCATCGATATTCGACGGGTCCACCAACACGTGCCTCATAGGATAGATGAATCGGTAAATGCTCCATAGAGTCGAAGAATCCAGGAGGAAACACCCTCTCTAGCTTGCACAGTGTTACCGCAATGTCCTTCTCTTGCTTTTCCAGACGATCAACGAGCAATTTCGTAGAACAAAGGTCCCTGAAGAATATGCTAAGCTCCGTCAATAGATCCCAAACTGCCTGCGGTAAGAATTTTCGAAATACAATCGGAATTAACCTCTCCATGAATACGTGACAATCGTGGCTCTTCATACCCGTCAATTTATTTTTCTTCGGATCGACATATCTTCTCGGATTTGACATATATCTGTCTGGAAATTCTAGTCCCTGGATCCACCGACAAAATCTCACTTTATCCTCCTTGTCCAGTGAGAAAATTGACTTCGGAAGGAACTATTTTCCATTCTCCTCTATCAAATACAACGCAGGGCATTTGCATATTTCTTCTAAGTCCAACCTGGCCTTGAGATTTTCCTTCATTTTTCCCTTTACGTCCATCACAGTATTAATTATGTTATCAAACACATTCTTCTTAATATGCATGACATCAAGATTATGTCTGATAAGATTGGTACTCCAATATGGTAGATCCCAGAATATGCTCCTCTTTGTCCAGTTATGATCTCTACCAAATCCATCGCACTTGTACCCAGTTGTAGGATCTTCGATAGCTCTTGAAAAATCTCTAACCTCCTTCCATATCATGGCTTCGCACCACCTTGGCGGTGGATCACCCTTCTCTACAACGCCGGCACGGAATGCATTTCTGTTCCTTCTGAACGGATGATCTTTTGGCAGAAATTGTCGATGACAATCAAAGAAGCACGGTTTTCCTCCATGTTTCAAGCGAAAAGCCTTAGTACGGTCCATGCAATACGGACATGAGAGACGGCCATGAGTGCTCCATCCAGATAACATTCCATAGGTCGAAAAGTTGTTGATGGTCCACATAAGAGTTGCCTTCATCTAAAAATTCTGCTTCCTGGAAACATCGTACGTGTTAGCGCCTACTTTCCATAACTGATTCAACTCATCTATCAAAGGCTGTAAGTACACATCAATGTTCCTTTTGGGAATGTTCGAACCAGGAATTATTACGGTTAGAAACATGTACTAGTCTTCATACACATCCAAGACGGTAGGTTATACAGAGTGACAATCACAGGCCAGCACGAATACTGGAATTCCGAAAGACCAAAAGGAGTAAAACCGTCAGAAGATAGCCCCAACCTGACATTACACGGATCTAAAGTAAAATCAGGATACACTCGATCAAAGTGCTTCCACGCTTCTCCATCGGATGGGTGATCCAACACTCCTTTAATCTGTTCTCGCATGTGCCAACTCATATTTTCGGCCGTCTCTTTTACCATAAATAATCTTTGCAACCGCGGCGTTAAAGGCAAGTAGTGCGTTGAATCAGTTGGTCTTCTTGGATCGGTAGACCATCCTGTACTAGTTGTCTTATAGCGATCAGCACCACAAAATCTGTATACATCTGTGTCCTTGTCGTCTTTATAGTACGGCATGCACCCATTGCGACAAGAATCGATTTTCTCGTATCCCATCCAGAGCGATCTCACCATCCTCTTAGACCGATAAAAGTCTTTAGGTAACTTAGCACCCGCCGGCAAGATCTCTATAATCAACTCCAACACTCGGTTGTAGCATTAGTGCGATATCGTGGTAGTACGGCGACTTAGTTGTACTGCTGCGAGCCTACGATAGGATTGAGAGATAGGCTTTAACGGATAGGTACTCAATCACAATTAGGACTACTTGAGAAGATTCCTGGGATGACCCTCGAGAATCTCATTATAAACTATCTCAAAATTCGATTCTGACAGTATCTGTCTATCTTTCTTGTTCGTCGTCGAATTTGATTCTTGGTATCCATTATTGACTTGATTTCTACCAAGATAATATTATGGGCTAGGTTACCTCAGTCATGAAATCTAGAGTCTTCTACAACCATATCAGCTGGTTGGACGATGAGATAGAGTCTGATTTTGGATGTATTTCTCGGGTGTGGGAATTTAAGATTTTTGCAGCCAAGCTAGCGGCAATGCAAAAATTTTAAATACCATAATTCTAGAGGTATGTACATTAGTTGTGGACTCTATGGATTATTGCAGCCATACTTACTGGTGTGACAAGAGTTCTGGTAACATGGTTCTGGATAGACGGGTATGATTATCAGATTGCAGAATAGATACCATATAGATGGTGCCCTAGTATAATGGAGTAGAATATCAGTATGGATATTACTTGAGTATCATGGATTAGATAGAGGGAGCTAGGCCACCTATAGCACAGCACCGTGACCCACACCATCAGAGGGATATACCCCAGAGGGGCAGGGCTTTCGTGCTGACAGTCGAGTAGACCGACGCTACGGGTGACGGGTTAGCAGGTCTTCTTTCATGTTCTTCTTTCCATCTTGTTGTGTGGTTCCATTAGTACCTGTCAGGATATTTTGTGATGTGCTAGATAGTATAGTGACCCTGATCAAGACTACAATATCACGACCAGTGGGACCACAATTTGTATGTTTTAGGTATGGTTTTCTTGACCTTGATTGTTGGGGGTTTAACCTAGAAGAAGTACGACCATCATAATTTCGAGGACGAAATTTTCTAAGGGGGAGAGATTTGTCACTACCACTTTTCTAGGATAAGGGTATTTCTGTCATTTCATAAATTGAGTCTTTTTTTCTTTTAATATGATGGTTGTAATTATTAGTAGTCTAATTATTCATTATTCATGGTAGACCTCATTCTATTTGACTTGACCAACAAGTTGATAAATTAGACTCTATTCATGGTTAGGTTGAACACAAGTCTTGATTAGAGCCAAACCACTTAGCCTACTTAAGGACCCACTTAATACTATGTGTAATGAGAGGATTAGGGCTAGTCTAGAGCCTATTTAAACCCCAACATACCCACCCATAGCAGCCAACCTAGGGTTTCCCACCCCTATTTAATGCCTCTTCCTTGTTCTTGTCTCTTTTATTATTTTTTTTCAAGCTTTGAAGAAAGAGGTAAATAGCCATTCCATAACTTTTTCATTTTAACTCCTTTTTAACTCCAGTCTTTTGCGTTAGGACCTAATTAGTGTTTATTTACTGTTAGTGGAGAGTAATCCCAGATTTTAAGCAATTTGGGGATCCGAGCTAGCAAGGAGGAATACTTCATTTTGGGGCTTTTTTTTGCTAATTGTACATATAGGTAAAATCCCTTAAATTGCATTAATATTTTGTTTTCTTTGCATTTATGGCTAGATCTAGGAGTCCCCTAGCTGTCCCTAAAGTTTGGGCCATTTTTGTGTCCGTTTGGTGTCCGTATCGGACACGTATCAACGTATGTACATAGGTGTTCGACGAAATGTCTCTTACAACTTTTTGTTCTTGGTTTTCAAAACAAATTACATATTTGGAAAGCTTATTATATGTAGATTGTGTATGTATATGTCTGAGCACGAATCGGGTTGGTTTTCGTGTCCAAAATTGGACAGGAATACGTGCACGAGGCCCTGGTGCGCTGCCCTGCTCGGGGTTGACACAGGACACGACACGGACTCTCATGACATAATTTTTGGTGGACACAAGGGGGCAACCTCTGTCACCACTCTTCCAAAATTTAAGATGATTTCGTGGAGTATTCTTGAAGTTATCGAGCTCACACGGGTTTTGCACTGAACTACTTGTGCACAAAAATTGCGTCTGATACGCGTTATTTTCACTGGACACGACTTGATTGGACACAATGCAGACACTTCATCACGAAGCCCTACTATGAGCGAACCCATATGCAAGATCTCGACCCACCTCGAGCAATGTGTCGAGCCTACGAAGGTACGACACGCACGCACGAGGCCTGCTGACACTATTTTTTCTGAGACTTAGTTTTTAGCTTTTGGACACATTATGTCGACTTATGTGGACACGAAATGACCTGTACAACACCCTAACATGTGCACGACACTACCTTGGCCATTAAATTGATGTAAATGGTATTTTTTTTGAATTTGAAATTGAGGTTTTCGTATTCTCTGATACACAGGTTTCTGTTTTCAGTTCCTGGATTTGAAATTGTTTTGAATGTTGTTTTAAATATGAAACTAGGTTGTTTAGGATTTGGTGAATGGTTGATACTTCATATAACATGTTACAAGAGCAGTCCCTTCAGTTCAGACATTAGGGGTCATGTGTGTCTTAGTTTCAGTGAGTGGATACGGGTATCAGTGTTTAGGGACTTGTGAGTGTGGTGTTTCAATTTTACATGGGGAATTTGAGCTCGTATGTGTTTGTGTCAGTTATAGAGTGAATAGGTTAGTTTCAGTCATGTGAGTGTGTGTGGAGATTTCCCTGTGGATGGTATCATTAGCTGGTATCAGTGAACACTGATACTTGCAGCAGGGAGCAGGGGATCCAGTCCCCATTGATTTGGACCATAGGACAATATAGTTCAGGAATTGGGTTTGTGTGAGGGGTGGATCATGTCCTGTACATATATGATTATGTAGATAGGATGTTTATATGTGTTCAGTAGGGAATAGCGGGATGAGAGGCTATATATTAGCCATGTGCATGTATTAGTTAACTGTAGGTTCAGTCCATGTCCTTAGCTTTCAAATCTAGTTCTTATCCACTGACCAATTACCTCATCATGGACAATGTAAATTGCCATACCTTCTGTCCCATGAGCTTTGGTTCATAATTGACTGATACTTGGGGAGTATCAGTCCATTTTTGGTCAGTCCATACCCTAGTGCTCAGCCCCAATTCCCATACGAGTGCAGTTGTTTAGTTTCAGCCCCTTACTTTTACTTTATATATATATATATTAGTTCATACATGTATATATGTATGTGTTACTTATATAAGAGGATATACTGTGTGAGTGTGGGGAGAGGGCTAACTGCAGTAGGCAGGGGCACTTGGCCTCTGCATATTCGAACAAAGAGTGGATGAGCAGGGGTACACCTTGTTTGGGTTTCGAATGGCTAGGCCATTCAGTCTCAGGTTGTGGGGGCTGGGTATCACAGGCTTGGGGTCACCTGTGTATAGTATGAGAGGAGGTGGTTTTGGCCCATGTTAGATTGTGGAGGGCAGGAGCCACTGTTCATTGAATCAGGATAAGAGAGGAGGTTCCTCTAGTATCAGTCTTGGACTGAATGATAGGAATACTTGGGAGTATCATGTGGAATGATACATGGAACTCAATATATCAGTTTAGGACTGAACTGAAATGTAAGGAATGAGTTAACTGGATGCAGGAGTTGAGAGGATAGGGGAGGAGTTCATATCAGATGGTGTGTGGGTGTAGAGAGAGTTGGAAAGTGGAGAGTTGTATCAGTTAGTGTCATATACAGGTTAGAGGTTAGTTCATATTAGAGTGTAGGGGTTATTCAGTTTGTATCAGATGGCCCATTGGCCATTGATAGTATCAGTAATATTGGTAAGGGGTGTGGCTTGGCCTGGGTATGCATGAACAGTAGGAGATATGGATATTGAATATTGAATGTATGTGAGGGGCTTGTGGCATGTAATACAGTAGTAAGAGCATTTCAGTAGCAGCAGCAAATAGCATTGCAGTGGCAGCCCAGAAAGTAATAGCAGAACATGTAGCAGCAAGAACTGCAGGAGGGGCAGCATTGGTCATTGGCCATGGCATGTATAGGTTAGGATGTTGCCAAGTGGGTTAGTATAACAGAGATTAGGGGTTATACAGTTAGCATGTTAGAATTTGTTAATATTAGGCTATGTTAGTACACTGGTAGGATATTAAATGTATTTGTGGGTTAGGATTTATGAGAAGTATCATATGTTAGTGTGCGTATATATAGATTGACTTAGGTACGTGGATATACATTTTATAGATAGGTTTTGATGTGTATTTGGTTAAGACACAGGTTAGAGAGGGCTAAGGATTTCACAGGCATGAGGTATGTGTGGCAAGCCACTTTGGCCATTGGCCATTGGGCATGTGTTTAGAGATAGGGAGAGTTTACCCATAACTAAGTTAGGCAACTTCCTATAGTTTAGGTAATGAGATTTACCTATCTACTAGATATAGAGGTTTACTAAAGTAAAGTATAGAGGGTTAGGTAATGGGATATGTGTTAAGGTATAAGGAAAATCATAGATTACTGGTAATAGCCTAATTGATTAGTTGACTAAATAGAGTTGACCCCTTGACTAAAGTTTGACCAAACACTAGATAATTGACCAGATAGTCTATGTTTGACCAAAGGTGACTAATAGCTATAGTTGACCCAAGTTTGACTTAGTTGACTAAGAGGTTTGACTAGAGTTGACTTAACCTGGAATGAACTAGATTTGACTAAGGTTTGACCAGGGTTGACCAGTTGACCAAAAGTCAACTATGAGTCAACAATTGACCTAGTTTTAACCTAGATTGCATACCACTCACTAGAAAACCATGTTTGACACTATTAAACACCATTTAACCTATGTATCTCATCTATAGGCTTTGTGACTCCACTTTGAGGCTCATTTCGCATTCATTTCTTAGGACGACAGGCGAGTACATTCTCTGATAGTTCTCTCATTTACTTGTCAATTACTGTACTTCAGTTCTAGTTAGTTGTATGCGATTCTCTGTTACAACACGTATGGATATTTTTGGATTCATGTATGCGACACACATTTATTGTCTGGCCTCTATTACTGGAATTATTCTGGAATCATTTACTGGTATCATCATATTTTGGCTGGACTCATCTTGAATCATTGTGTCGAAATTCTGGATTCACTTGCTGGAAGGGAAAATACTAGAGTAAGACATGTAGACATACCCCAATTCTGGAATCACCCTATGCTAGAATCAAACTGGAATGATAGCCATCTCACACCCGGCCAGGTGTGTGATGTACCGGATTACCTATAGCCGTTTACATATCGATCTCGGTATTTTAAAACATACTGCTAGAGTATAGGCTGGACTCACCCTGGAATCATTGATCACTATGACTGGGATCGTCCCTTACTGGATTCATCTTGTATTAGATTCGTCTCGTACTGAACTTATATTGGAGTTACACTTGTCTACATTACTGTCTGGACTGATATTATATTACCCTAGTTCAGCTAGTTCTATTTTTACAGTCTTTATTGCCATAATTCTTCTCTTGTTTAGTTACTTAATTTTCTTGTACTTATCTGTCTCTCTATACCATCACCTGAATATAAACTACCATGTTCATCAATACAACTGTCTATAACTGCTTTATAGTTCTCTATCATTTACTTAGGTTTTCTAGATGAGATTGTGCTCGTTCCTGTCCTGACTGGACCTATAGAAAATATTACAGATGATTGCCCTGAGGACATTTGCCCTACTTGCCTTAGAGCAGGAGATGGCTTAGCTACCTATGGCCCCGACACTCAGGAGTGATCGGGAGACTAGCTAGTAGACTTGGTTTAGTTTTCATGTTTTAGAACTTGAATTGTAATAACTTGAGATACGAGTTTGTATTTGAGTTTGTTTGAGATATTATTATTTAGTAGTTTATAATTGTTGTTGTTTAGTCTTTAGTTATAAACTTATGTGTTATCTTATCGTGCTTAGACTGTGATTGAGATTTCATTATATCTATACTTGTCCTCCGTTCGGAGTTGAGATAATGACAAGTACATTATGAAATTGCGTGAGTTGTTGATTAGATAGTAACCTAGGACAGCGTTCTACCGCCGACACTGCAACGTAGGCTGGACGTACCCACTTCTCGTGCCCCTACACAGGGTGCGGGTCATGACAGCTCCTGTATACTGCGTTCGACCGCATCAAATCATCCAGTGATCATCGGATCGTCGGATCGTCGCTCTGCGATATGGTGATCAGAAATTTGCTGCTGCAACTTGCGACGCAGCTCATCGATCTGACGACCAATATCCTGAGCTCGTGATGACACTTGCGAAGCTGGAGACTGCGTACTGACAGAGGGGGCCCAGGATGACTCTGAAGCCAAATAGGTACCGTAGGATCCCGTACCGTAGTACGTACCCTTCTGAAGACCACCAACGGCGGTCATCCAGAGGTCATCCGGCGATGGAGCTGTAGGCGGCTGGAAGGAAGTACCAGTCCCTCCCTCTGCTTGCGCACTAGCAGCAGCAGCCGCCTCCTCTTATAACCGAAGAAACTCGACCTGTAACAATGTTTGCTAACGTCTAAGTGTTTGCTAAAGTCTATATTGATATCTATTTTCCTCTTTTCTAAATTATAGTAAATTAATATAAAGAATAGAACGTGCATATGCCTGCGTCGCCCTCTCGTCAATGAACTCCCCAGCCCTCTGATGGATGACCAGGAAGACGGTCACCATGTTGGGGTCCGTACCCTTTTTTAAATGTTAAAATATATTATCTATTATTAGTATTAAACATTCTATCCAATTATAAAAAATAATATCCGTCATAGGAAACGTACCAGACGTCAAAAATGCTCCGTCATAGGAATGGAGCCACCACACCACTTACTGGAGCTCGACCGCGCTACCTTGGCCTTGTCAGACCGCTCCTAGTACCTGGCCTCGCCGAATCTAGCCTTCATCGCAGTCCACTGCTCTAGCATGATCCAACCATGGATCGGCTTTTCGGAGCGATCACGAGACTTTTGGCCGTGGATCGCATCACAGATGAGCTTGCCTGCGACGGCAGAAAATTAGGCCTCGATCTTCGACGCCCGGTGTGGTGGATAGAAATAGGTCCTCTAAAGAAGTAAAATAGAAAGAGTTGTATAATATACACAAATAATTATTAAAATTTAAAAATAAACAAATTTTTTACCTTGAAGTGGGTCAACCAAAAGGCCTTTCTATCTGTGGGAGCATCTAAGTAGTTAATCCAAGGCCCACCATAGTTCTGCCTCAGAAATAACCCCAACTGTCTTTGTACTGCATGAGGCCGATATCTATACAATAATAAATTTCATGAATATAAATGTACATATAATCATTTGAGAAATATATATTAACTAATTAACATACTTCGTAGGCCCGCCCGTCCAAATCTCCATACGTGTCTCGTCCGGGGGAGCGCATGGAGGGTCGCTCTCACCTCCTGTCTGACCAGGATCTGTCTGATCACCGTCCTCCATATGCTTCGGCAGGAGGAATGATGGACGTGGGAGGAATGCTGGACGCGGGAGGAATATTGGACGCGGGAGAAATGCTGGACGACGAGGGAGAAGTCGCCAACCTGCTGGAACTGCCCTGTCCCGGTAATGGACCAGGAATAGAATGGTACACTGGCGTACTCGGAGATGAGGATGAGGGTACGGAATCTGCATCCCCACAATGATGCACACGGGACTGCCTAACATAATATCCTCCACGTCGTCCGGGTCTAGTCATACCTGATAATAACATATGACAATAAAACAAATATACATATTTATATGATAGAAATCACAGATTTTTGAAAAATATCATAGTCACAGAAGTGTTACTAAAGTGTCAAATATGATGATAAAACAAACATACAGAATTAATCCTCTTCTGAAAATTTATGTAGTTCGTTTAGCTCATCTTCTTCTTTTTCTTCTTCTTCCTCCTCTACATCTTCACTTTCATCTGCATCTTCCTCTTCAGATAATTCTACTTCTTCTATACAATTAGATGTGTAATGAGGTACTCCCGTCGTGTCCACTTCTATAATATTTGTTACAAGAGGTAGTTCATCCTCTTGATAAGCGATATCGTCAACCTCAAAGGTATTTCTAACTTTGGTCTTGCATACTGCCCACCAGTCCGACCTTGTTGTTTCCCGTTTAGGATAACTTGTGAAGTACACGAGCTGAGCCTGACTTGATAGGACAAATGGTTCATAGGCTTGATATCGATGCCGATAGTTTATATCCACAAGACCGTGCTTGTCTACTTTCCAACCTTGACCTTCAATCGGATCGAACCAATCACACCTGAATAACACAATCTTAGCAGGCTCTATTCCATAACTATATGTCAGCTCCACAATCTCCCGTAGGACGCCATGGAAATTGTTGCCCGCATTAACATCTTTGTAGTTCGAAGATCTGATACACAAACAGCTGTTTTTGGTGGAATCGAGATCCATAAAGTTGTCTCTGATCGGACAAGTTGTTGACTTGAACCTAAACCCATTCACACAGTAGCTTGGCCATATTTTTGCAGCATAATTGGTCCCTTGGCTAGCGTTCTAATAGACTCATTCTCAAGTCTTGCGTATGGACGATCGACCTAAATACAACAAAAAAATAAATTAAGCTCATTCTCAAGTGCATATACAGAAAGGTAATTACAGAGTTCTCAAGTCTTACATATGCACTCAACCATAATAGAAAATAATGCCTCATTTCTTGTTCTAGTTCTTCTTCTGTTATGTGTGGCCTACTTGACCTCATATCATCATTAAATATACTGAAAACAATATCGTTCAATTAATGTAATAGTATAATAATCAACACTATTAAAATAATGTATACGTATTAATTACTTACCCCTCCAGCTTCTCTACTTCATCATCATCGCAGTTGAGTAATCCATACACCTGAGCAGCCCTTAGCTCATCATCGTTCAGATATCTCTTCTTTATTTTACCCGATGGCTTTCCTGGAGCATTGAATACCTTCAGTATTGTATTATTACATTCATGATCTCTGTCGTCATTTCTGGAATCTCGCGTTCTATTAGTTGCAACATGAGGCTTAAAATACATCGAACAAAAGTTTGTAATCTCCTCGAGAACATAGGCTTCACAAATTGAACCCTCGACCCGTACCTTATTTTTCACTTTTCTTTTTAGGTGATTCAAATGTCGCTCGAACGGGTACATCCATCGATATTCGACGGGTCCACCAACACGTGCCTCATAGGATAGATGAATCCGTAAATACTCCATAGAGTCGAAGAATCCAGGAGGAAACACCCTCTCTATCTTGTATAGTGTTACCGCAATGTCCTTCTCTTGCTTTTCTAGACGATCAACGAACAATTTCATACAACAAGAATATGCTAAGCTCCGTCAATGGATCCCAAACTACCTGCGGTAAGAATTCCTGAAATACAATCGGAATTAACCTCTCCATGAATATGTGACAATCGTGGCTCATCATACCCGTCAATTTGTTTTCCTTTGGATCGACACATCTTCTCGGCTTTGACATATATCTGTCTGGAAATTTTAGGCCCTGGATCCACCGACAAAATCTCACTTTATCCTCCTTATCCAGTAAAAAAATTGACTTCGGCAGGAACTATTTTCCATTCTCCTCTATCAAATACAACGCAGGTATAAAACCCCTTATAATTTAAAGGAATATTTAAATTATTTTTGGATTTTTTTAATTCTAATTTATTTTTATCTTATTTGTATTATATAAAAGGACTATAGCCATGGTTGAGTTTGAATATGCAAGTCGACTAGAAAGTATGGCATGCCTAGCATAGTCGGGTGCTTTAACTAGTATGCTAGCCATGTTAGGAATGCCATGGTCATATTATAATCTCTTGCATGTTAACCATTCAAATTATGGCACAAGTTATATTTTTATTTAATTAATTAGTTAAGAAAGCCTTTATGACTTTTTAGGAGACCCGGTTGCACCAAACCTTCCCAAACCTCTTCCAAGCAAAATCCAACCCTATGTAGACATGTTGGGCATTAATAAATATTAATAATTACATTTATTTGTATTTAATTCAGATTTTGTAGTGTAATTATATAGATAGAATTAAATAGTTCTATATTAGGAAACCCCTTTTTAAATCCTCAATCCAATCAACTTGCCAACTCACCAAATAACCAAATCATGCCAAGTGGACCTCCACCATGCTAATTTTGGCCAAGCAACCCCCCTATGGCCCAATGCATCAAATTAAATAGGATTAAAATCCTAGATTGCTTAAAATTCATTTAAGGATATGTTTAAATATACCAACTTATCCCAAACCTTAACCAAATCCTAATCTTTCTCTCCCTCACCTTTGGCTGACCAAAACCCCTCTCCCTCTCCATAATTTCGGCAGAAACAAACTCCCCATAGCCTCTATACATCATCTCCTTCATTGCACATCTCTCCATCCTTCACAAAAATTTATCTCCTCCACCATACATCCCCAAAATCCCTCAAAACAAACCCTAAAAACTTTATCTCCTCCATACAATCCTCTATAGCCATTATCAAATCTTTCATACTCACCAAGAGAGGATTAGCAAGTGAGGATAGCGGAAAAGATTGGAGCTTTGGTGAAGAGAAGTTATCATCATCCTTTCTAGCAAGGATCTATGGTAAGAACCCTAATCTTTTCTTCTAAAAAATCTTTGCTAAAATTCTGTAGAAAATATGTTATTAATTCTCTAGAAATTATATTTTGATGACTTTTGTTAGGTATAATCATCCATAATGGTTTCATAAAATATATATGTGTAATATTCATGTGTCGGTAGGATCAAAATTAACTCTATTGTAAAGGAACTATGAGTTATTGGTGCCTATTTTTGAAACTGAATTTTATGTGTGTTCATATACTTAAATTAAGATTTTAAGTATTTTTCCACGATTTTAGCAACTCAAATCTGGTCGAAAAAATTGTAGGTCAAAACTAGCTAATTTCGGGTAACCGGCTGACCTAGAATGTCCCAAACTTGTAGTATAACTCAACCCTTGTACCTATGATATTATTCTATAAAATAAATTATTTTATTGCTATTTAAAATATATTTTTGGTTATTTTAGCAATTTTGAGTCATTAACTATGTTCCAAGCGAGTTTCGGGTAGACTAGCTGACTTATTAATCAACTAGTCATAAATGTCTTTAGAAATATTAATTCTGAAATTTCAGAGATAAATATGTAGAAAATTAGTTTAAATATTATTTTTATGATTTATATACAATTTTTAAGTATGTTATAGAAGTAGGGGCATAACCGACTAATTAAAAGTTAAAAACCCTAAAACTGTGTTTCGATGTCTCGTGGAATCTGTGTGTGATTGTATGGATCTAAATGGTTCCACGAGAGACTGAATATAATTTTAACATATTACTTTGACTAATTAAGTCATATCGTAAGTTTCATAAGTAGTAACTTAGTTTAGTTAATTAATTATCTAGGAGCGTCGGGTTCCGGAGGCGTGGACGCGGGAGCGGCGTTTCATATTCATAGCACAAAATCAGACAAGATACCTTGCCATTATACTGTTTATATTCAGTTTGCATTTTATTACATATCACTGTTCATTTATTTCCAGTTTTTACAGTTCTTGATTTACTGTCTACTCAGTGATATTAGCTGTATTTTGTTATTATCCTTTGGTTGCATATGGACTTAGAGTTAAGAGACTACCGTTTGTAGTGTATTGCATATACCTTGACACAGTTGTACCACAAAGATGTGTGAGATGAGTAGCATGTAGAGGTCCTTGCGTGTTGGCTGATCCCCAGTGCGCATGCGTTAGGACTAACTGCTAATAGGAGCATGTTAGGAGACTTAGCAGTTAGTATAAAAATATGGTCGTAGAGGCGACTTAGATAGGTACATTGGGTGGGAAGGACAATACCTGACGTATGGGCTTCGATTGCACATTCCTTGTAACCCGAAAGCTCCGCTGGAGATACGGGTATGAGCCTCTCAGGTTGGCCACTGTCATTTTTCAACGTCATGCGCTTAGGTCACTGGTGCCCAAGCGGGGACTATACCAAATCCCATTTACAGCCCGGGCTCATGCGTCGAAGGATTGTTTCTCAACTGCATGTTCACTTTATTACGGTTAGGTTACCTTATTTATGTCTTGTCACTTTCTTGGATGGTGGCATATTTTATATTCAGTATTTTATATGGCATGTTTATTGTATCTTGTTACGTCCCTCTGAGGACCTGGTTATCTCTCCAGGTGTGTGCTTTGTGACTTTTTGCAGGTGTTCTAGACAAGGCCGTGATCTTCTCCATTCCTTCGAAGATGATTGTCCTTGGTTCGTCTTATCATTTTAGATATCATTTCCTTGTATATTTCTTTCTTTTAAAATAGTTGGTAGTGAATTTGTCTCCGCCCAACTACATGTATAAGTGACAAATTTTTGAGTTGATTTATATCATTATTCTTCTGATTTTGTGGATGAGATTTAGTTATTATCGTTTTACTGCATTTTACAGCTTATGTATACATACGGAGATTCCATACATTGGAGTATACTTCGTATGTACACAGCTGACATGTCTACGTACTTAGTCCTAAGTATTTTGGGACTGGGGCGTTACATGTTTTTGTGGTAGCCCATACAGGTCGAGTTTGTCACTTCGGTTATGTTACTGTACCGATGTGAGCCTGCATGTAGGATTAGGATATAGGAATCTCATCCATAAGCTTGACTTACTCCCTTGATTCCAAATCTCGAACTCTCATCTGATTATCTTGAATTCCTTCTGTTTGATTTCTTTTACTGTAAATCTTATCATCTTTCGTGCTGAATAGGGAGGTTAGGAGATAACACATACGAGTATACGTGTTATATTCCTCAATTACTCTATTAGTTGACTTTATAAGTTGAGTAGTATGACTACAACCTACCATCCGTATCCCTTTAACCTAGTATTAAAGTGTAACAGAGTGATAATGAATATTGCTAGTGTAGGAGAGATGTTTACCTAGAATATCGAGATTTCGTAGCCCATACCCATTGGTCAACTAAGGCCTGATACAAGAACCAGTAGGGCGACTGTATACGCAAGCATACCGGATAAGACTTAGATCCGTGTAAAACTTAAACTATTTATTACTGCTTTCAACGTATTCTCCCGTACTTATACTTTAAACTACCATGAATGACGATGCTATTTATAGCCTATTTTTGCAAGCTTATTCTTTGTCGAGCTTGTTCAGGACATATGTATACTGGGGACGCCCACAAGCATATTGTCTAATTAGAATCAATATATTATGGTCTGATCAACCATAGTGCACTTGGTTCGCTCTTCATATAATTATCCCACGTGGATTGAGATATAGAGGTATCTAGGATCTCATTCGCGACTATATTGACAATTCCTCTTGAATTACACATTCGCCTTTGAATTACGTAATTGTATTTGTAGCACCCAGTTTTCTGAAATTGGGATATTTTTGAAAATTTATTATTTTTATTATTAATTAATAGTATTTTAGTCATGATATGATTTATGGTGATTTCTAGTGTAATTAGAACCATCTTCTAAGTCATGCTAAGTCATGACTTATGACTTTGTGATTTTGTTAGTATAACTTAGTGTAAACCCTAGTTTTCATAACCTAGAGACTAACCATGATCATGTGAGCCTAGCCATAGGTTTAGAACATTAAATTAGGGCTTTTGGCCAATAGGGTATTTTGGTAAATTACTAGACTTTATTGAGATTATGTGATTTTAATATTATTTAACCATGGTTAAGTTCCATGATTAGTCCCTAGCCTATCCTACCCTAATCTAGAGGTTAGCCACTAACCTAGAAGCTTTAGGATGGATTTTTGGTTAAGGGTTAAAGTGAGATAAATATCTAGATTTACCTTTATTGATATTTTCCTTAAACCACTCCAAATATCCCAACCCCTTTACACAAAGTCCATGCCTTAGCCATGAAGGAAGGGCAAGGATACCCCCTATGCTATGGCCAGCCAAGGGCACCCCCCTAGCAGCCCACACTTCTATTTAATCCCATTCCATTCATTCATGAATAATTTACATGAATTTTAATCTCACAAAAATCCCATTTCTTCACAAGGCCACAACTTGATCAATTTTGATGCAAATCACCTCTAGTTTCTTGCATTGGACTCTCCTACACTAGAGGGTACTAGTTAGGGCCTGCTATCAAGGAAATTGGAAGCTTTTGGCATCACCAAGTGGAAGGAATCACACCCCTCTTTATTGATTCTTCATTAGATTTGCACAAATAGGTAAATACCCTCAAACCATGTTAATTTTCTGTTTTCTCTTCATATTTGCATGCATCTAGGTATAAGGGAACTGTGGGTCAAGTTTGGTAGGATTTAGAGTTGGTTTGGTGTCCGTATCGGACACGTATCCTAGGATATAAAACTGTGTTTGTCGAAATGCCACAAAGAAATGAATTTCATTATTTTGTAAAACAAATTTTATAATCTTGTAGCCCTAGACTTGTTGTTTACACCCACACTTGACTGAGCACAAATTAGAACCGTGTCCGTGTCGAAAATCGACACGAACCCACTGCCAGGACACCGCACTGAGGCATACAGCCTCCCCTGCTACCCGACACCTAGTACGGGCACTGTAGGACACGTGGACACGTGCAAATTGACACAGAGGAGGGGGCAACCTCTGACATGCCCCCCCTCGAGTTTGAGACACGTGTGTGTCGTATAGAGGACACACGGACACGTGCACTGGTCGTGCACTGTCAGCACACACACGCACGGGCACGACTTTGAGCGTGTCGTGTCGCATGGACACGACACTAGAGTGTCTCATAGTGACACGGGCGTGTATCCCTATACGTGGCGTACACATGGACACGAGCACGTGGTGCTTCGTGTCCTGTGTCGCGAGCACGAGGCGTGCAACCGCGTGCACGACGCGGTCTGAACTCGCGTATATCAGTCGTGTTTTCACGACTGATACGGAGTTCGTTTTGTGTCCACGAGTGTCGTGGACACGTGTCAGGGTGTGCAACGTGTAGCCCTATGTGTGGACTACACATGTGCTCGACCACGAGATGTGTCGTATCTCGTGGTGTGTCCTAGAGTGGACTGCACACATGCACGACGCTGTGGTTTCGTGCGCGTGTCAGGACTTACCCGTGTAGTGTTTTTGCGTGTTTGGACACGTGAAACTGTGTCGTGGTGTCGTGTCAGGCACCTAGGATACTAGTGTATGTATGGGGTGTCAGTTACCAACCCATGGTTGCGAGCCATAGCTCGGTTTAGTGCACGAAAATCAAGTTACCCTGTTTCGAAATACACAGTCCACTGTTCTCAGGTTTTAGGATTTTCCAATTTTTGCAAAAGTGGATTTCAAAACCTATTTTGTTAAGATTTATACATTGTATGAGTGTATTTTAGTACATATATGTGTAGTATATATGTATATGTGAGTGTGGGTGAGTTTTGGGGAAAATTGGTTGGGTATTTGTGAAGTTATGTATATATATACATATGTATGTATATATGTTATTGTGTGTGTGTTAGGGAGCCAACTTTGGTCCCAGAATTTCTGGAACCACTCCCCCCCTGTCCAGCCTTCACTGTTCCCCCCTCTCTCACTGTCCTCTTCACTCTCTCTCTCTCACTCTAAGTCTCTCTCTCTCTCTTATCTCTATATATATGTAATATATATATAGGTTGATATATATATATAGACATATATATATATATATATATATATATATATATATATATATATATATATATATATATATATATATGTATATATAAATGATATATATACATTTTGTATTAGGTCTCTTTATGTCATTATATAGATATATGTGAGTGTAGGCTTGTATTATGTTTAGTACTCATATATTGATTTTGGGTAGTATATATATATATATATATATATATATATATATTTTTTTTTTAAGAAAACCCCTTCTTTTATTGATCAAGGCTCAAAATGCTGAAGCCTGAGGAGATTACAAGGCAGGAAGCCTGAAATCGCAAAACGAAAAACAGGGGGGGGGGCGACCGCGCCCTCAAAACAGACTAGAGAGGGGATGCCAGAACGCTGGCGGGGTGTGGGAGCACAAGATACTCCTTTTGTGGCATTGGCGGAGAGTTTCCCGAATAAGCTGCTCGGCGGAGTATTGGTGCCCCTCGTATCTCGCTTTGTTGCGATTCTTCCAAATTACCCAGGTGGCTGCCGCTGCTACGATCTGGTGGCCGTGAGACTTATCTCCCCAGATGGCCAGGAGATCGTTAAAGCGCCCGTCTCCTGCATTGATGTTGAAAATGCTGTTGAGGGAGCTCCAGGTTTGGTCGGGGAGGCATCCTTCCCAGAAGATGTGCTCGATTGTCTCCGTCTGCCTTTCGTCGCAGCAATTACAGGCTGACGCTAGGCTATAGCCGATGGAGTTGAGGATCTCATCGGTTGGCAGTTTCTTTCTCGCGACTCTCCACAGGAGGAAAGACCATTTCTTTGGAATGCACGAATTCCAGAATCGCGCAGTGAAGTGCTCTTGGCCGATCTCGAGGATCGCGGATCTAGCCGAGCGCACTGAGAAAACTCCGGAAGCTTCCAGCGACCATTTCAGTACGTCCGCTTCGGAGCCAATGGTGAGGCCGCGCTGACGAATGTTGTCGACTGTTTCTTGGCCGGCCCAGTCGCGGATCCGGTCCCAATTCCAATCATTAACAGTGGGGTTCCACATGTCTTTGATCTTGCAGTTGCTGGGAGATCCAGAGGTATTCGGGATGAGGCTATCGCCAATCCATTTTTCCAGGAAGAAGTTGGCCTTGCCGTCGCCCAGGAGGAGTCTCGTCGCCGGTTCGGCCAAATCACGGCCCCGTAAGATGCGACGCCAGGCTGCTGAGGATCTGCTATTAGCTTTGGCCGTCACTGGGTGAATGTGCTTGAAGTATCTGGCCTTCATGAACCTAGTCCATAGGTTTTCGCTGGTACGTAATTTCTACCACAGTTTCATGGAGAAGGCTTTGACGATGTGATTAAGTTTGGTGAATCCCAGCCCGCCAATCTCGGTCGGTGTGGCCATGGTGTCCCAGCTAGCCCAGTGGTGTTTGTCTTGGCCATTGTTATGGCCCCAGAAGAACTTGCAAAAGGTCTGCTCGATCGTTGCGAGAACTTTCTTGGTCGGGGAGCACGCCGCTAAGGTATGGATGGGGATGGAATTGAGCACATGATTGATGAGGATAATTTTCCCGCCTGGAGATAGGGTGGCATTATGCCAACCTTCGATTTTGTTCCTTATTTTGGTAATGAGGCTCTCGAAGATGCTGGCGTTAGATCTCCCGTAGACTAGGGGGCAGCCGAGGTAGTTGAAAGGAGGGTGGGCCACCGCGAAGGAGGTGAGGTTGGTAAGGATGGAAGCGTTCTCGGGTTTGATGCTGTGGTGTGCGTAGATGACACTCTTGGAATGGTTGATTTTCTGGCCAGAGCATCTCGAGTACCGCGTAAGGGTGTTGTGAACGACCTCCATCGATCGACTTCCCCCGATGAGAAGATGAGTAAGTCGTCGGCGAATGCCAGATGGGTGATGGTGGGGCATCCGCTAGCGGTGTGGTACTGATGAAAGTTCGGGGTGTTGGGCATGTTGTTTAGGTTTCTGCTGAGGGCGTCGGCAGCGATAATAAAGACCGTGGAAGATAGAGGATCGCCTTGTCTGACTCCGCGACTAGATTTGAAGAAGCCTTCAGATTGGCCGTTAATAACGGTAGAGAACCAAGAGTTGCTGACGGATCTCCACACAGTGTTGGTCCAATTCTCTGAGAAACCGAAGGCTCGAAAGACCCAGATCATGAACTGCCAGTCGAGTCTGTCATATGCTTTCTCCATGTCGATTTTGATGGCGATGTTGCCTCCTCTTGTAGGGAACTTCATGCAGGTGATGAGCTCTTGGGCCAACATAATGTTGTCTTGGATGTTCCTACCTCGCACGAAGCCACTTTGCTCCTCTGAGATGATTTTGGGGAGGATGTCTGTCATTCTAGTTGCGATGATCTTGGAAATTATTTTGTTGGTGAAGGTGCACAGACTGATGGGACGGAAATTGCGGAAGGAATTGGGGTTATCTTTTTTCGGGATGAGGATGAGGTTGGCGCTGGAAATGGCTTTGGGGTAATGGGCTCCCTCCAGGAAAGCAGTGGCCGCATCGGTGATGTCCCGCTTGATGATCTCCAGCAAGAACGGAAGAATACACCAGTAAATCCGTCCGGGCCGGGGGCACTGTGCTCGTTTAAAGCCCACACCGCATCTTTCACTTCCTGTTCTGAAAGGGGACGTTCCAACAACGCGTTATCGTGGTCGTTGATGATGGTGGGGATTTGGTTGAGGAATGTAGAGTCTTTGTGGACCATTTCCTTGGAGAATAACTTAGCATAGTAATCGGCGGCCGCCTCTTGGATACACTTCTGGTCGGTCCTGATGATGCCGTGCGCGTCAGTGATATGGTGAATCGAGAGTTTGTTTCTTTTGCCATTGACGCAGGCGTGGAAATATTTGGAGTTTTTGTCCCCGTCGCCGTCCATTTCAGTCTGGCTTTTTGTTTCCAGAATTCGGTCTCCACTTTGAGTCTGAATTTGAGCATGGCCTTGGTAAGGTTCAGGGCAATCCTGGCAGCGGGAGAGCGGTCATTTTGAAATGTGGTTTCTGCGCGAGCGACGTCGTCCTCGGCGACGCGGATGGCTTGGAAAATGTCCCCGAAAGCTTGTTTGCTCCAATTGGACAGGGCTTTCCTGGTGGCTTTGAGCTTGTTACTGACCCGAGTAAGGGGGTTGGAAGAGTCATGGCTTTTCCAGGCGTCTTCAACGATGCTCAAGAACTGCGGATGTTTGGTCCAAAAATCGAGGAATTGGAATTTCTTTTTTGGAAGGTGGTTGTTACTTTTGATTTCCACCAGAATGGGGGCGTGATCAGATTCAGTGGAATTGAGATGGGATAGGGTGGAGTTGATCCTCATGCCGATCCAACGCGCGTTCATGAGGGCTCTGTCCAGGCGGGAGTATTGACGGCGATCGCCGTCCTGCATATTGCACCAGGTAAATTCGCTGCCTTTGAACTGGAGAGGGGTAAGGTGAGCGTTGAAGATGAAGTCGTTGAAGTCTTGCATGGCTTGAAGGGGAGTGGGGCGACCTCCGATCTTCTCTTCTCTGCGGGTGATGGCGTTGAAGTCCCCCATGCAGAGCCATGGGGTGTTGATGTTGTGGTGATAGGTGTCGAGAAGATCGTTCCACAGGGTTTTGCGTTCAGCGATGACACAGCTACCGTGCACAGCTGACAGGATGACGCGCTCGGGAAGAGTGGGATGAGTGACCCAGCAAGAAAGGGCTTGTTGGGAATCCTGAATGATGTCGAGGTTAACGTCCTTTGAGCCTAGAATCCAAATGTCGTTTCTGCCGGTGATCGCCGTTGGAAGGTTTAGTGCCAGTTGGGTAGATTTAAGGCGTTTGGGGGGGATTTTGGGTTCAATGATGATGAAGATGTCTATTTTGTGAATTTTGCGAAGGCTTGCAATTCTCCTTAGAGTCGGTTTGTTGCCCAGGCCCCGGACATTCCACGATATGATGTTAAGCATTTAAGATGTTGAGAGGGGTTTTTTTTTTGTTCCTCCTTGTGGCGGATCTGGTTAGGATGGTGACTGTCTTGGTTGCGCTTTCTTGACTCCGTTGGGAGTTCGGCACTGCTACTGTCGACGTTGTTGGGATGATGCAGTTGTGATGGTTGTTCGGGCTTGAGGAGGGGCCAATAATGTCTCCAGCAGTGTCAACAGCCGGGTCCTCCGGTGGAATTGCCAGGGAGTCTGGAGCTCTCTCGGTTAGCAGCTGCTGAAGAGGGACTCCTGCGGCTAGGACTTGCTTACCCCTTCTCACTTGGTCGGGACCAAGGAGGGCTAGGGCGTCTTCGACCGAGTTACTGCTGGGGGATAGAGGGCTTGCATTGATGGGGGGAGAGTCCGAGGGAGCAGCCTCCGATCCGCTTGGTGGGGTTCGTTGCTCTGCTCCGTTAGGGTTGGTGCTCGTCTTGGCTTGCGGAGATTGTGGTGGGGAGGGCGAAGGATCGGAGGGGCTTGGGCCTTCATGGTTGTTGACCGACTCCGTTTCCTCTGAGTCGAGAATGGCGAATTGGTTGGAGGTTGCTATTGGTTGAGGTGAGTGAGGGATCAGGTCCCTGCTCTGGGGAGCGATGGAGGCCTGCTCGATAGGGCTGGATTCGAATCTTGTGTGAGAATTCGGGAGTGGTAAGATGGGCGACTTCGGGGATCTATCCTCCGAAAGGTCGTTACCTTTCCTGGGTGTCTTCTTTTTGAGTTCTGGGTGGAGTCGGTGGCAATGCTTTTGAAGATGACCTCTTAAGTGGCAATGATTGCAGAATTGAATGTGGTTGTCGTAGAGAATTTGTTGGGTGTGTGTGTGGGATCCCAGCTCGATAGTTATGAATTTCGGAGGTTCAGAGGAGAGGTCTAGCTCGACACAGATTTTGGCGTAGTGGGCTTTGGTGAGGTTGCTAGTCTCGGGCGCCGTGGCCACATACGTCCCGAAAGAGTTAGCGATGCGCCTTAGAGCCGCTGGGACGAAGCAGATGAGAGGAAGGTTGGGGAGTGTAACCCACGCTGCCACAGTGGCTGAGTCTTCTTTAGTGTTGAATTCGGGTGTCCATTTGATTATCTTCATGTGGTAGGGAATCGATTTTTGTGGTGCCCTTGGACCACACAGTCCTGTGATCGAGGTCGGAAGAAAGGTGGAGGAGGATGTGCCTGGGATCGAGAGGAGCTACACGATAGGCTGCTGAGAGATTCCACTTGGCTATAGCTTCCTGGACCTTGGCGAGTTTGGGACACCCCGAGGAGAATTTCAGAATGAAGGTGTGGGGGAAGGCCGCTGAGTATATATATATATATATATATATATATATATATATATATATATATATATAAAAAAAAAAAAAAAAATATATATATATATATATATATATATATATATGTATGACTTCTAGGTATAGGTTGTATGGAAACCTATAAGACTAGCATATGGCCAAGATTATTAGCCTATGGCTTGGGGCTAACCCTAATGGCCCAAAACCCAACTTGTTGACCCTTGTTGACTAAGGGTTGACCAAAGTCAACCATTGGTCAAAGTTGACCTAGTTAACCTAGAATTGACTAGGAATGACCTAAAACAACTAGTTTAGCTTGTTTGACTAAAATCCTAACTAGTAGACGTAGTTTGACCTAGACTTGACCCAGATTGATCATGTTGACTAGTATTTGACTAGTTTGATTAGAAAGTTGATCGAGAGTTGACTTTTGACCAGATTGACCTAGAATCATGTAGTATGCATTGTATACTCTATTTTTACCATTGTGGATATGTTGTGACCTGTTTTACTCTAAATAGGACTCTGTGACACCAGTTCGGACATCTATTCATATCAGTCATACAGGGTGACAGGCGAGTACATTCTCTGATCTTTTCATACTTGTTAGGATTTATATTCTTGCTCTAGATTACTTTACATGATGCTGTCACGTTATTATCACGGATTGATACTATACAGATCTTGTCATGCGATGTTATCCCCCTCGGGGTGCATCAGATACAGTTGTCATGTGCTTTTTACGAACATCTTGTATTTCATGTACACCGCTTTCATGTATACTCTTGTGCAATCTTGTACTCTCATGATCACGTGAGCAAACATGATAAAAACCTCTTGTACAAGGTAACGTAACTTGACTGGATCGTTGTGTATTGATTGGGGAGGGTGAGTAGGAAATGGTTATGTGATCAAAATCCCATCTTGTACAAATTCTTGTGAAATCTTGTGAAATCTTGTATATGTCCTAAGCCCGTTTATATAACCATCTCATGCTCTAAATCACAGGTTACCTACAGTTCTTACTTATCGTATATATAGATATTTCCAGTTATCAAATCTCTCTCGTTTTATATATATTTCTTTACAGTCCATGTATCTTACTCTATGCATGCTTTACATTTCCCAACATGATATGAACTGCGTGAGATGTATTGTGCTCGTTCCTGTCCTGACTGGGCCTGTTGAAAATATTACAGATGATGATGGTGACTGTCCTACCTTCTATGGGACACATGAGGGTGACCTTCAGGAGCCTGAGGAGCATCTAGCTCAGTAGAGGGTGCCTAGTCTAGTCTAGTGTATACAGTTTTCATTTTGTATCGGACTGTTCCGATTGTTAGTTGTGACTTAGTTATATTTCAGGTCTTGTACTTATTTGTGTTGGACATCTACTTTGTGTGGTGTGATAACTCTATATATATTCAGTTCTTTCTTTCGTCTGATTCCATATCATTTTCTATCTTTATCTTTCCTAGACTTGTGTTTGAGATATAGAGTTGAGATGTTATGTTATACCTCCGTGCGGAGATGACAGGTTTATATGTCCTATTGTTAGATGTTAGTTGTTATAGATGACCTATACAGCGTTCTACCGCCGACACTGCGGCGTAGGCTAGACGTACCCACGTTCTCGTGCCCCTAATCAGGGTGCGGGTCGTGACACGTTTTTGTGGTGGCCCATGCAGGTCTGTGTCGCAGTTAGTGCGATCTCGTAATGGTGCTCAACTTAGAGTACTAATTACGAGCCTGCAATTAGGACGTGGGACCTAGGACAGGATAGGAGTTTCTCAATCACACCTAGGAAATTTCCGATCTTTTGATTTTCATGATTTCTTCCCTTGTATTAAATTAACTGTCCTTCTTTGATAATATACTCATGTGCCATATTGATCTTTTTGTTTCAATTCGTCTCCAGGATGACGAAGACGCACCCACAGGCCACTGGATCGAGTAGCTTGCCTGAGAGATCTGATCAGGTAGAGGAGGAGGTTCACGAGACTGCCCCCAGTGATTCTACTATTCTGGAGACCCAGGCAGTTGCACAGGGAGGTCTACCACCTCCACCCCAGAGGGTTACGGCCGTTGTTCCGGAGATACTGCTGCCACCACCACCGGTACCGACGGATACGCACCATATGTTCCTTCTCCTTCAGCAGATGATGGAGACACAGCGGGCCCAGGCAGAGGCGTCGCAGCGCCAGTCGGAGGCGTCACACCGATAGATCGAGATGCTGAGGCAGAGTATGGAGAACTCGCATCAGCTTGCCCTAGCAGTAGTAGAGAGAGTGGCACCGGGTACGGTGTAGGGCTCTACTGGCCAGCAGCCGTACCAACAGCAGTCCAGGCCGGGGACAGTATTGGACTTCAGGAAGATGAGCTCCAGGGACTTCGCAGGCACGGAGGGCATCCTCTATGCAGACGACTGGCTAGAGGATGTACAGCGGAGCATGGAGCTGGCAGAGCTTCCTAGAGCGCTTTGGGTTTCGGCCGCAGCCAGCCGATTCTTCGATATTGCGCTGACATGGTACTGCACGGATCCTCGTACGTCGGTGAGAGGGCTAACTTGGGAGAACTTTCGGAGGCTCTTCAAGGAGAAGTTCTTCCCGGACGTGGCTCTTACAGCATTGGAGGGCCAGTTCGTGGGTCTAGTGCAGGGGAACTCGTCGGTGGACGAGTATGCAGCTGAGTTCTTCCGCCTTAGCAGGTTCGCTCCCGATATGATCCAGGATGAGGGGCAGAAGGCTCGTAAGTTCCGTAGGGGACTTATTCATGCAGTGCGCACCCGTACTTCGGGACGCCGTGACGCGACGTTCGATCAGATATTGATGGACGTACAGATTGCAGAGGAGGACTTCGGCCTCAAGCCGAAGAGGGGCAGTGATACCTTAGGGGCTAGTTCTAGTGCAGGGCCAGCCAAGTGCCCTCACATACAGCAGAGGCCAGTTCAGCAGCCGTTTCAGGGCCAGGGACATGTACTTCACCAGCAGGCACCCAGGCAGCAACAGCACCCTATGTGTAACTTCTGCAAGAAGCAAGGTCACGGATGGGACGACTGCAGGATGAGGCAGGGCCTGTGTTTGCCTTGTGGTTCAGCAGAGCATCAGTTGAAGGAGTGTCCCAAGAGCTTGGCACGATTGGCTCAGGCAGCAGCAGGAGCTAGGGCTCCGACAGGGCAGCAGACGGGACCACCGTTGCAGACTCAGCAGTAGAGGTTTGTCCAGCATCAGCAGCAGGCCAAGGGAGGCCAGCCGGGGCGAGCTTTCGCCATGGCAGTCGATGATGCACAGACAGAGGGAGAGCTGATTGCAGGTTCCAACCTTTTCGATTCTATTTCCGCATTTGCCTCCTTATAACTGTCTTGGAATTTCGATTCTATCTGTTCCTTATAGTTGATAAATTCTGTTCGGATATTTTATTATGAATTATTTTCTTCTGAGATAAGTCGTATGGGCTAGGTCGTCTCGATCATGGGATCTAGAGTTTTCTATAGTCATGTTAGCTGGCATAGTGAGGACATATAGTCGGATTTTGGACGTATTTCTTGGATGTGGGAATTTAAGGTTTTCGCGGCCAGGCATGCGGCAATGCAAAAATTTTTAATACCATGATTCTAGAGGTATGTACCTTAGTCGAGGACTCTGTGAATATCGTACCCTTGCTCACTAGCATGACGAAGATTCCAAATATCATGATTTCGGACAGACGCATATGATTATCGGACTGTGTGTTTGAGACTGTGATTGTTGGGGTGTTTGACCTAGAAGGAGTATGACCATTCTAATTTCGAGGATAAAATTTTCTAAGGAGGGTAGACTTGTAGCACCCAGTTTTCTGAAATTGGGATATTCTTGAAAATTTATTATTTTTATTATTAATTAATAGTATTTTAGTCATGATATGATTTATGGTGATTTCTAGTGTAATTAGAACCATCTTCTAAGTCATGCTAAGTCATGACTTATGACTTTGTGATTTTGTTAGTATAACTTAGTGTAAACCCTAGTTTTCATAACCTAGAGACTAACCATGATCATGTGAGCCTAGCCATAGGTTTAGAACTTCAAATTAGGGCTTTTGGCCAATAGGGTATTTTGGTACTAGACTTTATTGAGATTATGTGATTTTAATATTATTTAACCATGGTTAAGTTCCATGATTAGTCCCTAGCCTATCCTACCCTAATCTAGAGGTTAGCCACTAACCTAGAAGCTTTAGGATGGATTTTTGGTTAAGGGTTAAAGTGAGATAAATATCTAGATTTACCTTTATTGATATTTTCCTTAAACCACTCCAAATATCCCAACCCCTTTACACAAAGTCCATGCCTTAGCCATGAAGGAAGGGCAAGGACACCCCCCCCCCATGCTATGTCAAGCCAAGGGCACCCCCCTAGCAGCCCACACTTCTATTTAATCCCATTCCATTCATTCATGAATAATTTACATGAATTTTAATCTCACAAAAATCCCATTTCTTCACAAGGCCACAACTTGATCAATTTTGATCCAAATCACCTCTAGTTTCTTGCATTGGACTCTCCTACACTAGAGGGTACTAGTTAGGGCCTGCTATCAAGGAAATTGGAAGCTTTTGGCATCACCAAGTGGAAGGAATCACACCCCTCTTTATTAACTTTTCATTGGATTTGCACAAATAGGTAAATACCCTCAAACCATGTTAATTTTGTGTTTTCTCTTCATATTTGCATGCATCTAGGTATAAGGGAACTGTGGGTCAAGTTTGGTAGGATTTAGAGTTGGTTTGGTGTCCGTATCGGACACGTATCCTAGGCTATAAAATTGTGTTTGTCGAAATGCCACAAAGAAATGAATTTCATTATTTTGTAAAACAAATTTTATAATCTTGTAGCCCTAGACTTGTTGTTTACACCCACATTTGACTGAGCACAAATTAGAACCGTGTCCGTGTCGAAAATCGACACAAACCCACTGCCAGGACACCGTACTGAGGCATACAGCCTCCCCTGCTACCCGACACCTAGTACGGGCACTGTAGGACACGTGGACACGTGCAAATTGACACAGAGGAGGGGGCAACCTCTGACATGTCCCCCCTCGAGTTTGAGACATGTGTGTGTCGTATAGAGGACACACGGACACGTGTACTGGTCGTGCACTGTCAGCACACACACGTACGGGCACGACTTTGAGCGTGTCGTGTCGCATGGACACGACACTAGAGTGTCTCGTAGTGACACGGGCATGTAGCCCTATACGTGGCGTACATGTGGACACGAGCACGTGGTGCTTCGTGTCCTGTGTCGCGAGCACGACGCGTGCAACCGCGTGCACGACGCGGTCTGAACTCGCGTGTATCAGTCGTGTTTTCACGACTGATACAGAGTTCGTTTTGTGTCCACGAGTGTCGTGGACACGTGTCAGGGTGTGCAACGTGTAGCCCTATGTGTGGACTACACATGTGCTCGACCACGAGACGTGTCGTGTCTCGTGGTGTGCCCTAGAGTGGACTGCACGCATGCACGACGCTGTGGTTTCGTGCGCGTGTCAGGACTTACCCGTGTAGTGTTTTTGCGTGTTTGGACACGTGAAACTGTGTCGTGGTATCGTGTCAGGCACCTAGGATACTAGTGTATGTATGGGGTGTCAGTTACCAACCCATGGTTGCGAGCCATAGCTCGGTTTAGTGCACAAAAATCAAGTTACCCTGTTTCGAAATACACAGTCCACTGTTCTCAGGTTTTAGGATTTTCCAGTTTTTGCAAAAGTGGATTTCAAAACCTATTTTGTTAAGATTTATAAATTGTATGAGTGTATTTTAGTACATATATGTGTAGTATATATGTATATGTGAGTGTGGGTGAGTTTTGGGGAAAATTGGTTGGGTATTTGTGAAGTTATGTATATATATACATATGTATGTATATATGATATTGTGTGTGTTGGGGAGCCAACTTTGGTCCCAGAATTTCTGGAACCACTCCCCCCTGTTCAGCCTTCACTGTTCCTCCCTCTCTTACTGTCCTCTTCACTCTCTCTCTCTCACTCTAAGTCTCTCTCTCTCTCTCTCTCTTATCTCTATATATATGTAATATATATATAGGTTGATATATATATAGACATATATATATATATATATATATATATATATATATATATATATATATATATATATATATATATATATATATATATATATGTATGTATATATAAATGATATATATACATTTTGTATTAGGTCTCTTTATGTCATTATATAGATATATGTGAGTGTAGGCTTGTATTATGTTTAGTACTCATATATTGATTTTGGGTAGTATATATATATATATATATATATATATATATATATATATATATATATATATATATATATATATATATATATATATATATAAAAATATATATATATATATATATATATATATATATATATATATATATATATATATATATATATATATATATATATATATATATAAAATATGTATGACTTCTAGGTATAGGTTGTATGGAAACCTATAAGACTAGCCTATGGCCAAGATTATTAGCCTATGGCTTGGGGCTAACCCTAATGGCCCAAAACCCAACTTGTTGACCCTTGTTGACTAAGGGTTGACCAAAGTCAACCTTTGGTCAAAGTTGACGTAGTTAACCTAGAATTGACTAGGAATGACCTAAAACAACTAGTTTAGCTAGTTTGACTAAAACTCTAACTAGTAGACATAGTTTGACCTAGACTTGACCCAGATTAATCATGTTGACTAGTATTTGACTAGTTTGATTAGAAAGTTGACCGAGAGTTGACTTTTGACCAGATTGACCTAGAATCATGTAGTATGCATTGTATACTCTATTTTTACCATTGTGGATATGTTGTGACCTGTTTTACTCTAAATAGGACTCTGTGACACCAGTTCGAACATCTATTCATATCAGTCATACAGGGTGAAAGGCGAGTACATTCTCTGATCTTTTCATACTTGTTAGGATTTATATTCTTGCTCTAGATTACTTTACATGATGCTGTCACGTTATTATCACGGATTGATACTATACGGATCTTGTCATGCGATGTTATCCCCCTCGGGGTGCATCAGATACAGTTGTCATGTGCTTTTCACGAACATCTTGTATTTCATGTACACCGCTTTCATGTATACTCTTGTGCAATCTTGTACTCTCATAATCACGTGAGCAAACATGATAAAAACCTCTTGTACAAGGTAACGTAACTTGACTGGATCGTTGTGTATTGATTGGGGAGGGTGAGTAGAAAATGGTTATGTGATCAAAATCCCATCTTGTACAAATTCTTGTAAAATCTTGTGAAATCTTGTATATGTCCTAAGCCCGTTTATATAACCATCTCATGCTCTAAATCACAGGTTACCTACAGTTCTTACTTATCGTATATATAGATATTTCCAGTTATCAAATTTCTCTCATTTTTATATATATTTCTTTACAGTCCATGTATCTTACTCTATGCATGCTTTATATTTCCCAACATGATATGAACTGCGTGAGATGTATTGTGCTCGTTCCTGTCCTGACTGGGCCTGTTGAAAATATTACAGATGATGATGGTGACTGTCCTACCTTCTATGGGACACATGAGGGTGACCTTCAGGAGCCTGAGGAGCATCTAGCTCAGTAGAGGGTGCCTAGTCTAGTCTAGTATATACAGTTTTCATTTTGTATCGGACTGTTCCGATTGTTAGTTGTGACTTAGTTATATTTCAGGTCTTGTACTTATTTGTGTTGGACATCTACTTTGTGTGGTGTGATAACTCTATATATATTCAGTTCTTTCTTTCGTCTGATTCCATATCATGTTCTATCTTTATCTTTCCTAGACTTGTGTTTGAGATATAGAGTTGAGATGTTATGTTATACCTCCGTGCGGAGATGACAGGTTTATATGTCCTATTGTTAGATGTTAGTTGTTATAGATGACCTATACAGCGTTCTACCGCCGACACTGCGGCGTAGGCTGGACGTACCCACGTTCTCGTGCCCCTAATCAGGGTGCGGGTCGTGACAGTATTCAATGACATCTTTCTTGAACTCTTTATTGCTTTTGTCTTTCACTGATTGAAAAGACGAACGCTTGTATTTGATAGATAAATACAGAGTATCCCCATGGCCATGGTAGTTATATGCACAAGTATAGCAACCATCGGCCAAGCCATATAACTACAACCTTGCCTAAAGTTGCTCGTCCTTCCCTCGACCCTAATAGTAATATCGTGACCTTCTAGTCATTTGAGCTTGAAAGATGCATAAGATCTTACCCTTGTGTAAACCACAAACCTATGAGACTATCTAATCTCTAGGAATCATTTATTGTGAGTCTCCAAATATTCATCTTGATTCTTGGCATAACTAGCAACCCGTATGCCTTAACTCAACGCTTACTTGAGTAGGCCCCCACAGTTTAGACAGAGAAGAATAGACCAAAATAAGGACAAGCATTGCAAGGACCGTGGTAGACACCCATTCCAAGATTAGAGATTCAGTAGATGTTACTCTAGGTACAAAATTCTATTATCAAAGAAGTGACATAATATTAGAACAATATATTCACCAGCTTAGCCAAAATTTGTAGCATGATGCCCCGTTATTATGTTGTATTAGTAATCAACAAGTGATGCATGAGCACTACATTTAATACCTCTAGAACGCTTGTGACTATAGTCTGGCAGGTTTGACACAAATAAAAATTCATGACTTAGTAGTTAGGGATCATTCCCATAACGTGCTTTAGAGTTCGTTATTCCACCGATAGACTCTTGTATACCATGGACAAGCGGGTCATTCCATATTATCGACTCAGGTACTACTGTACGCGATCATTTTCAATTATTAGGACTCGAGGTACAATTTTTGAAACTGATTCACAACTACCCTATCATGTTATCGATCACATCGTGACTTATTATTACCAAAGGTCAAGGTACGATGTCGCGACTCAAATATTCCTAACCTCATTATTCCTAAAACCATGTCCTGGTCTCTAGAGTGAATAAATTGTAAGCCATTCTTACTTTTACGAATTTGGGGATCACCGATTGATTGAGGTAAACTGGTTCTCACTAGGATGATAAATTAGTGACTCATGAACTCCCACTTTCTTTTAAGATCTTTTGGTGTCCCTTACCGTGACTTTGATATTTGAAGTGTAATACTAGCTGTTACCTTCCAACAAAATTTATATGCAAAACATAAACGAGCCCACCTTCAAGTAGACATATCATGTCCCACACAAACACATCTCCTTGGACTCTATTATTATGATACGACTTTCAGGTCAAAAAGGACTAGCGATAACCCTTACTATGACACCGATGTACTTTCGGACTGCAGTTAGAGATCCAACCTTGACTCAAATCTTTTGGACCAATATATGGTTGTGATCTATTCGAAGCACTCTACGCATATGCCACTAGTGTGCCACTCAATAGAGGCCTTGTGTGCTACTTAAACACAAAAGTCACGGAAGGCGCATCCCATGACTTACAAAACCTATTCTACCAACCTGACGGGAAATTTGCCCAACCACTTGAATTTGAACCTATTCTACATTACCCTAACCTAATAGGGATGGTTTAAAATTCTACAAAATTTTGTCCAGCCACTATAGATTAAAATCTAAAGTTCATGCAATCAAAGATTGAAGTCCAATCAGGGAACCTATTGAGACTCAGTTAAACCCATCATAGCCCATCACCATATTGGGACTATAAAACCAAACTTGATAAAATAGGCCCTCACCCCTATTATGTAGGCCCCACCTCTTGGCTTACTAATTCTCCTTCCATAGATTTTGTAACCGCATCTCTTTGTAGCCTAAGTTATGTATCTCTCGGTACCAACTTGCTTCCGGATATACTTGACCAAGACCTCTCATATTGTCTTGACCAAACATAGTTAATATATGGGCTATATTAAATAGATAATACCTAGACTTCCTATAGAGTCTGTGACTATGATTTGAAATACCTCATACTTCCATATACCTCCTTGAAATTTGACCTTCTTAGAAGCGCTATTACTGTGCTTTTCCCGATTAACCAACTTCTATAAGATGGGTAGAACATTGAACTTATTATACTCTACCTCTCAGAATGGGATTACAATCGTGACTGTTCTTCCGTCTGTATGGAATTTATGAAACGATCTTTTGTTTTGCATTTTATATCCCTTTGCTCGTGCGTTTAGATAACTACGGTAACAGATTACAACCTAAATTATTCAATTCAATCATAGAATCATTTTGTTTAAATCAATAGCAAATTTTTGAGGTAAATAGATCGCCAGCCTCTCTAAGAAACATAAGATTTTGGAATTAGCAAGTGGTTGGAAATGATTTGTTCCAATTAGACTAATAATTCAATGGTTCATAACGTCGACCCATATTTGTATCATTTGATACCCTCGACCGTTGTTTTACTTAACAAAATGCCTGAAAATCGGCTTTTGAAAATAAAACTTGAAAGAGTACAAAAAAAAAGTACAAATTGATCTGGAAAGTATTGCTATGGAAGTCTAATCTGAAGGCGATCACTTTTTTCCTTGGACCATACGATGATAATGAAGATCACCGCTAGAAGATGAACAACTAGAAGAACTAAGTCACCAGAAAGGTATCGACGCACTTGGGCACTGATGGCGAGGTCGAATGCTTTCCTGCTTTGCTTCACTCTGTTCTGAAAGAAAGGTTGAAGAAGAATGCTCTGGAAAATCAAAGTTTCTGGGCTCTTATCTCTATGTATTCTCCTCTGTCTCTCTCTGTGTGTGTCATATAAAAAAATAAGTCTATTTATAGACTTGGCTTTTTGTGCATAAAACTCAGCAAAGTCCTGTCTTTACGCTGGTAACTGCCACCCATAACTGAAGTCATCCTCTACATACATTGACACGTATCCCATTATCTCAATAAGAATAGGATGCACGTACACACGTTCTTTGAGATACGTGACATGAAAGCTACGTAGGCAAACCACGTTCCAAAGTAGTCAGGAAGGATCGGGCGTAAAAACAATCCAAATATACCCTGATCGTAAAGTAGTAGACTAGGCGTAAAATAGCCCTAAAATGGACTTCTCGCGTAAAGTGGTTGATAAAACAACCTTGAGCGTAAAAGTAGCCCAAATAAACTTTATGCACACGTCAACTTTGAGCGTAAAAAAACTCATATAGTATCCATGCGTAAAAGAAGCCATCCTGTGAGCGTAAAATAGCTCAGTCCATGTAATATTCCTGTTTTGAAATACGTATATGACCGTATTATTGTTTTTGGAGGATTTTAATTTTTGGGGTATTCTTGAAATTTTTATTATTTTCTTGGAGGTAATTTTATCCTCATTATTATTATTATTATTATTTTTCTTGTTCCTAAACTACCCTCCCAAAATATCTAACCCAAACCCCTATCTAACCCCACCCCCTCTCTTCTCTCTTTCTCTCTCTCCTTCCCCCTTTACTGGATCGGCCAACCACCACCCCAATTCCCTTTCCTCTCTCTCTCTCTCTTCACTCAGCTCACCATCCCTCTCTCCCGACCACACTCACCCCCCCAGCCCTCTCTCTCCTCCCTCAACTCTCCTCTCTCCCGCTCACTGGCCTCTCATCTCCCTCTCTCTCGCTCGCTGTCTCTCTCCCCTTCGGCCAGCTCTGCCGCAGCCACACCCCCGCCTCCATCTCCGGCGCCACCACCGCTTCCCCCTCTTCCGTTCTCCTCCGCCATGGCCGCCCCTTCTTTGCGGCCGCCGCCATCACCCTCTAGCATCGCCACCACCACTGCTTCCCTCCACCACCGTCTCCATGGCCGGTCGCCGCCACCCCCCTCGCCGTGGCAGCTCCCTTCGGCCGCCGCCATCACCTTTCAGCGCTGCCACCATCATCATCGTCGCCATCTCCATCCTCCCTCCACCGTCGCGAGCCCCCTGCCATCGCCGTTGACCCCAGCTCCGATGACGACGGGCCTCCTCCGGCATTTCCCTCTCCTCCTGGACTTCCTTCTCCGGTCCGACGGACCGACCTGGCCGAGCCGCCTCGCGTACGCCGGTGAGGTTCCCGAGCTCCCCTCTTCCTCTCTTTTCTCGTTTTGTGCGCTGCCTCGTCGGGCGTGCCGTCTCGAGCAGCGTACTCTCGTACAGCGAGCCCCTCGATCCGCGTGCCTCGGGCTGCGTGCTGCCTCGAGCAGTACGCTGCCTCGTGCAGCGTGTTCCTCGGGCAGCGCACCCTCGGTTGGTGTGCTTCCTCGTATTTTTGGGTCGTATGCACCTTGGTGTACGTGTCGTCTTATTTTGCGTGTACCTCGGTCTACGTGTTGCCTTGGGCAGCGGGACGCCTCGAGCCCCGCGCTGCCTCGAGCACCGTGCCATCTTGATTTGAGCGTTGTCTCGATTTTCGTGCCCCGGCCTTTGTGCCATCTCGATTTGCGTGTACGTACGGATTTGCGTGCCGCCTTGGTTTGTGTATTGTTTTGGACTTCGCACCGCATCGATTTGCGTGCATACGTCGACTTGTATGCTGCATTGATTTGCGTGCTTCCTTGAGTCTCACTCCGTCTCGATTCGCGTGCTCGCCTCGATTTACGTGTCGCGTGATTCGTGGACCATTCTGATATTCGTGATTTTCTCGATCTATGTGCATGTTTCAGTTTACGTGTACGTATTTCCCGTTCATCTCGATATTTGTGCCATCTCGATTCTCGTGTGCGTCTCGATATACGTGCGCGTCTCGATTTGCGTGCCCGTATCGGTCCGCGTGCCTCTATTTTCGTGCCAGATCCTTGCGCTGCTTGCGGGACCCGCACGGTATAGCCTCCTGCCATCCTCTGTGCTTCCTGTTATTATTTTATTATTTAATTCTGATGATTATTTATTGTGTGTTCTGAGGATCTCGATTGGCGTGCTAGCTTGGATCGCGACTGCCGAAGACTTGCTTACCTAGCCGAGCCCTCTAGGCAAGTATCCCTTGCTCATCGACGGCTCTTGCCCTCTCTCCTGGATTTTTATTTCATTTAATTAAATTGTACTTGTAATTTTATAACCATGATTAGTGTAGCCTAGTAGTAGAACTGCCATGATGATAACTTAGGATAGCTTGGTCCGATGCCGGGATAGACCGTATCGGACAGCTCGGATGGGTCATCCACACCTCCGAGGACACGAGCACGACTCACTTGTACGGATTGTCCCTGTATGCCCCGTGTCCGACCCGCGATCGGGTAACGGCTCTGGCTAACTCCTCTTGTGGCTGTGATTGTGCTTGGGTTAGAACTATAGACATGTGTTGTGATGCGCCCTACGAGGCGGTTAGTTGATTATATTATGCATGTTGGCTTGGCGCCCAGTAGGTATTGTAGCGCTGATGGAGGTCGGGACTTAGTGGTCTCGGGTTCAATTGGTTTCCAGTACGCATCGTAGTGCTACTGGAGGCCGAGACATAGTGTTCTCGGCTGTCGACTTGTTCCCAGTACGTATCGTAGTGCTGCTGGTAGCTGAGACTTAGTGTTCTCAGTCTGCGATTCTGCGATTCTGCGGCGGGTTGTGCCGAGTGGTTTTAGCCCCAATTTGCTGGAAGCTCCCGTCCAGAATACAGAGGAGACTCTGCCGGATTCTTCCAAAATTCCCGATCGGGAATTTGGTTCGAAGGACTGGGCAGAACCATTCCTTTGGTTTGCTGGACTGGGCTCGTGCCTGTTCACCTTGGTATAGTATACCTGATCCCCTTGCCTGTTAGGTAGACTCCATACTAGATTAGTCGCCTAGCTCCTGACCTGTCTTGTCCGTCGGATAGCGTAAGGAGAGCGGTTCCACTCGGGAGACAGTCTGCAACCCTGGTCCTTGTTTGGTTTAAGGGTTTTGGATTTGCTCCAGAGCGGTCCATGTAATCCTTGCCACTTTCGGCGACGTTTATTACCGGACTCTTGTCCCCTAACCCTTCATCCTAGGGGTTGTCCTAGTCTGTCAGATAGAGCTGACAGTTGTCCTATGTATTGGGAGATGTGACTTGTGGATGTGACTGAGGATTGAGTATTATGGAGAGTACGATCTTGGGATATTGACTTGGTGGATCTATGTGGATTCTTGGATTTCGGTAATTTCGAATATTTCGTAGAACGAGGAGAATATCGAGGGTATTATTATATGATTTTTACTCGACTTCCCAAACGCCCAAAATCTGGTACCTTTGTGTATTCCGGTAGTTGAGGAACCTGGTTTGATTGATGTGTCTTGGTAGTTGAGGGGCTTGTTTTCTAGTGGCTTGTGATCATTGACTTGGAGGATTCTTGTGAGTCAGAGGGCCTAGCATTGTTATGGGAATGAGCTTGGTATTTGGTGGTTGTCTTTATTGACGTGATATTCACTCCATCATGGATGGGAGACTCTTGCTAGATTGATCTGGTGGATGGACCGACTTGATGATTTGAGCTGTAGGTTCCTATGTGTACTTGACAGGCTATTATAGTGGAGATTTTGATCTTGTACCCGACTTGATATCCATGTCACGATTTGGGCATGTGACTTCTTGTGACTGATAGGGTTGACCTTGTTCCTGGTATTACACGATGACCTGGACCTGTCTTGATTCTTGATAGTGGCCCGTCGAGGCGCACTCCTGACTAGAACTCTGGACATGACGAGTAAACCTGACATGTATATCTTGATTCCTGATAGTGGCCCGTGGTGGTGCACTCCTGACTAGCACTCTCGATATGACATGTTTACTCTTGATTGCTGTTGCGACAGCCAGTCCTGACTTGCTAGGTATGACCTTGTCTTGACATCGTGGTTAATTTTTCCTGATTGTGCTTGTACAAACTACCTGTCTCGTCTTGCATCATGTCCAGGACATGGATTCCTGGTTACCACGGTCAGGAATTCATAATGAATCTGACTAGGTTAACAACTAGATTGATCAAGTAGCTCATATAGATCGAGGTATTCCGGCTACAGGCAATTCCGTTATCTGGCCGCTCATAGGATTTGTAGCCTGCCGTCGAGTAGGGCACATTTCTAGCACACTGTCATGTGTTGCACCCCTCCAGCTAGCTATTAGGGTACATTTGTCTCCCGGGCGATGTACCTACTATATATTATACATTCGTCCTGGATAACCTGGATAGTCTGCAGGGCTTGTGGCTAAAGGAATACCTCAACTGCATCTTGTTAGTAATTAGGCCTGTGATAACCCTAGTTAGCTAATAATAGCAAGCCGTAGGCATTGTGTGGCCGCTTGTCCTTCTGTGTTGTTTAGATTGTTGCCTGCTAGCCAGCTGATATTGATTTCCAGCTGGCAATGCAGGTGTTAGTGGATGTTAGGGAGATTGTGATTGTGTTAGCTTCACTATACTTGTGGATTGTTATCGTGCGTTGGTACCGCACAATCCCTTACCTTTATTTACTATTTTTAGATGCTATTCTTGTCATATTTTATCCTGCTGGTTTTCTTCGCCCGTCCTTGAGCCTTCCTTTCTGGTACTTGCTACGGTTGGCCTGACCAACCCTGGATTGTTCCCAGATTGTCTGAGACCAACCCGGTGGATCTTCCAGACTTGACTTGGAGGGTGTGCTTCAGTTCCAGACCATGCCAGAAACTGTGGGAAGGTATACTTGTATGCATTATTATCCTTTACTGTAGATTCCAGATTTTTATCTGAGTATTTCTTGCTTTCCATATGATTATCTCTCTTGATGTTGTTTCATTGTGACTTGCCTGGGGACATGAGATCGGATTTAGGCCATAGATTAATTGCATGCTAGGATACCCAGCAAGACTTGACAGTCGTCATCGCCGTATAGCGTATTCGTACCTTATACGGTGTAGCTGGCCTACGTCCGTCCCCGTATTTCGGTACTGGGGCGTGACAGTCCACATACTAAACGATAATATTGGTTTCTGTGTAAAACAAATCCCTTCGAATTCTGTGTTATACGCTGTCAGTAGATCTTTATGTCAGATCCCCATTATCACTTTATATTAAATACATGATTTGACAACCTGTCCTTGGCGTAAAGTGGTTGGCGTGTCCCTGGCGTAAAGTAGCTGACCTGTCCCTGGCGTAAAGTAGCTGATCTGTCCATGGCGTAAAGTAGCTGACTTGTCCCTGGCATAAAGTAGTTGATTTTGAGTGTAAAGCTCTATTTCTTTGACTTTGTCTATGAAGCACTTTTTACGCTCCTACAAGACCCCCTTCAAAGTTTTCAAATATTTTCAAAATTTGAAGTACTTTGAACAGAAGCGTAAAATTCGGGTTTTGACCAGTCAGCGTAAAATTTGGGATATCCAGTGGTCATTCGCGTAAAAATAGGGATATCCAACAGTCGACGTAAAAATAGGGATTTCCAACAATCGGCGTAAAAATAGGGAATTTGAACCGATTCAAAAATCTCTATAAATAGAGCTTTTCGAGTTCGATAAGGACTTTACTTGTCTCTTTGTAATCCCGAATCTCTTTGCCCCCTTTCTTTGAAATCTCCCTCACTTGAACTCGATGGCTCCCAAGAAAACTACTGCCGGCAACAAGGGGAAAAAACCCGTCGTTGACTCTTCATCGGCCGACCGTGAACAAACTCCCATTCGGTCATCGACACCACTCCGACAACCCAATCCCGCTGTAGCTCCACCTATAAAGGGTAAAAACCTATCTTTTGGCCGGAACATTCATCGGAGAAGAAGAAGACAACCCGAACTTTCAGATTTCACGCCCAAGTCATTCGTGTTAGCGTAGAAACTGAAATAACAAAATACGCCCACGTTGTACATGTCAGCGTAAAAAGAAATACGCCCACTCAGCGTAAAATTCGAATTACGCTCATGTCTACTCATGCTAGCGTAAAATACGCCTACGTTATACGTGTCAGCGTAAAATTCGAATTACGCCCATGTCTATTCATGCCAGCATAAAATTTTCAAATACGCTCACTTTATCATGTGCTAGCGTAAAATGAAAAACTTTGTAAAACAAAGACTTTTTTTACACTTTAAAATTTTTAATCAATTTCAGTAAGCGTAAAAGTCAATGTCTTTACTCATAAAACTTCAAATTAGATTTCTCACTAACTTGATCTTTTTTTTTCCTTTTGTTAGTGGATTTACAAGCTCATCCTCTTGAAGAAGTTTTTGGCTCATCAGCGGGCATGGTGGGCTCGAACTATCTGGAAGATTTATCTCATGTCAAATTTCCTCAATCCAACCCCGAATACCCTGCAGCGAGAGCACAGCTGATATCTGCCCAAGGAGATAGGATGCTATTATCCATGATCGACGGGGAAGTGCTGGTGTCACTGGACAATCAACAATTCTTAAAGCCAGCTTTCTTATTCGGGGATGCGATAGATTTCAAATCGCAAACTCATCCCAAAAAGGAGGCCTGGATATTTAGATCTGGAGAAAGGGTGATGTATCTCCCTGACATGGACAGGGATTACCCTTTATCTGCTTTCTTCATGCTAGCCATCACCGTCAAATGCTATAGAATTTGACTCCCAATAGCTATGGTAGACCGGGTAGGATCATTTTCAGAAGAGAGAGAGCAAATGACATGGGTTATCACATTAGCACTCCCTGTGGTGGTGTCATTCCATTTTCTGGTCTATTACCCGGGTTAACACCGAGTGAGGACTCACTTCTTATCCAGCCGGTACAAATTCCCATGTTCATAAATAAATTTCTAAGGGAAGGAGTCTTATATCCTCAGACCAACCCAAGGCTGACAGGGTGGCTAACCCCTTACAGTAGTAACTGGATTCAGATCAGTAATTGGGTCATGAAGCATTTTAAAACAGAATTAGACGATATTGGCCTGTATGAAGCGGTAGCCTCTACCAGTTATGGCATTCCACCGAACAGCAACTTATTCCTAGCTTTACTGGAATTATATATGAGTTAGACAGGAACTTTTACAACTCCACACGGCGAAATGGGCCTTGCTTTGCATGAGATGCAATTCATTTCGAAGCTGCCGATGGGTGAATTCCCTTATGAAGAATACATTCCTTCCAATTGGGAATTAGCAGAAGTTCGAGAGAAGAGCCCTAAACTGGTACAAGTCTATGAAGAACTTATGTGCCATTATCTGATTTGTACCTGTATGTACGAAACTGGGTCACATTTGGCATACATAACCAAATGGACAACCTATCTATTTTATCATGAAAATAGAGTATCCAAGACTGAGAAGAGCAGGTTTCGAGAAGATAAAACTCAAACCATTAAACCTTGCTCAATAATTCCTGCAGATGTAATCCAAGAGTTGATGGCTTCTTAGAAAGCTTGCGACCAATATCTGTCTACCAAAATCGAAGAAATCCCTGCGGGGACTGAGGCTTTAAGCTACCTGAGGCAGGGTAGTCAAAAAATGTCCAAGAAGGCCTTGCTGGCAGGCTTCCTATCCTTATGGCTACGAAGATGGGTCGTGCCAGAGATCAATACCGTGGACAGGATTCACCGCAATGTATTGTGGCCAGCGGTACGTTTAGTATTCAAAAACAAAATCAACCTGCTGTCGGCAATGGTATGCCGAATAAATACAGGTCTACGGACTTTCGGTGAAGAGCTGATTAATAATGCTCCTCATCGAGACAATTTTCCAAGGGTGGAGTTATCCTACACCTATCTGATGGGTTGGTTACTACACCACAATTGCAATTTGCTGCCACCGGGTCTTGAGGATGAAGCGAGGATTTTCCTCCAAAAATTTAGCAAATCCACATGGAGAGCTACAACGGTGGCAGACATCCGAGCAGCATTAAATTACTCTCACGGCTGGAACTTCTTCTGCACAAGGCCACCAGTTCCAGCCGACTGTCTTAGCGTGCAATTTGAAGATAGAGTAGATAAATCAGCTTTATTGCCAAGATCTGTCTTCCGATGGCTGGCGTACATCAGACCCTCCCATCTGATGTACAGGAATGAAGATTACTGTGCGTTTTAGCCTTACCTACCAAGTAGGTTCGCTCGCTAGTTTGGATATGACCAACTTCACGTTGGCAATCCTTCCACCAGCTTCTATCATTATGGAAAGCTGATTGACGGTGCACGAGCATGGAGATATTTCAGCACTGCATGTACTGGTACTAGATTCACCATATCTACAGCCACTAGTACAACTGAGCTACGTATACTTCACTCATATGCTCGTTTCTATACATCCATTTGCTACTTCAAAGACGGATATAGTATGCAAGGAAGTCTGCGATGGGCCTAGGAGGGAAATGTTGAAGAACCCATCAGAATAACTCCTGACGTACCAGACAATACTTCTGCTATAGATGAATTTCTGACAGTAATTCCTAGAGGAGCTGGGAAGATAGCCACGGGACCAATAGTTATTGGAAAAACCCGCAAACGAAAGCAGACTACAACTACCACTCTTCCAGTGAAGTCTCCTGAGAAAAAGAAGAAGACTACTACTAAAGGGCCTTCCAAACCCAAAATCTTTACCCCAGAAGATGACATCTCGGTCGAAGAGGACCAATTTATTGCTTCCCCTTTAGTCCATCCAGGAGAAGGGTCTTCAACACCTCAACCAACAGCAGCATCAGAAGTTGTAAAATTTTTATCTCCTGGACGCCTTAGCTCCTCACTACATTTATCTTTACCTCGAAAGGTACAAGTTACGGAGGATGCTACTGCTGCACACATTGCTGATCGAGACCATATCCCATCAGATGAGCCGGCTCTCACCTTTGACGATGATGACTGGGATGGTGATTATGATTCATACCTTGAACAAAATGCACATATTCCAGGTACTACGCAAAACCTATACGGAATTATGTATCATGATTTTGTATATTAACTTATTTTGTTCATTTTGTAGATACCATCATTGCACCAAAGCATGTGGCTCCTCCTCCTCCACAAGAGGATATCCATGAGGAAAATGAGGAATCTAATGAAGATGCTTCTTCTTCAGACGAAGTAGAAGTAATCCAACAAGAAGATGAGCAACAAGAAGTACAGAAAGAGCTTGAAGCAGAGGTTGAAACAGAGGTTGAAGCAGAGGCTCAGCCCGAATTATCTTTTCGTATTGATGACCGAAAAAAAGAACAAGCTGCAAAAAAACCAACTGCAGACCATGAAGCAGCTGTTGAGGGAGGAACTGGCCTCGATGAAGAACTTGAAGTACCTCCAGAGCCTGAACAGCCAGAAGTCAAAGGAGACGATGGAGGCATAGTCAAATTACCAACCGAAACTGAGAATGTTGTGATAGCACCCTCTGCTATTACTACTGATCCTATAGAAGTTTCGGAGGAGAGTATGCCTGAACTTGAGTCTGCTGCCACCACCATCATTCCACCTGTACCCATCACCGCCACTGAAACTCTAGTAGTTTTAGCTCCAGAAACGGGTGGAGTAACTAACATTGAAGACATTGATTCTGAAGTTGCTGGAAACCAGTTGACTATGATAGCAGTAACTACAATGGCTTCATCTCAACCTGCTATCAGAGCAACTACATTTGAAAATGTGGAAGACACAATCCCTGAAGCTCTTAGGGATCAAATGGCTGTGACAACAGTAACAAGAATTGCTTCATCTCAATCCGCTGTCACACCAGCAGCATCTGTTCCTAGTCTCCAAAGAAGAGATCTAGTAGATATTGCCGCGACGCCAAGTTCAAGCATAGAAATGAATCTCCTAGTTGAGATTCATACTGAAACTTTTTATAAAACTTTGACGACCCTAATCAAGATGGTCCTGAATAAGGGTCTCAGTTATGAGAGCTTGAAAGCGTCTATGGCTCTTACCATCAGGAACGTTGCTATGTTCAATGATATGGGGAGAGCAGCAACATTAGAGAAAATTGTGGAGGGTCTTGAACAACCCATCCGAGAGTACCTTAATTTGTCAAGTGAGACTGTTGAAAGTCTCATACAAGAAGAGTATGATGCCTTAACGGCTGATTATCTTGATCGGGAGACAAGATATAATGAAGCTCTCCATGATTATAGTATAAAGGTTGCCAAAGTGAAAACCTTTTTAGCTGGAATACAGCCCGAGCTGGATGGTCATAGAGCAGCCTATGACACCTTAAACCAGGAGATTCAGCAGCAGAATGATAAAATCCAAGAAGTTGAGGCTGAATTAGCTCGGTTAAAGGCAGAGAGGGAACAGATGATCGCTGCTAGGAATCAACATCTTGCTCAGGGCTCTATTTTAGAAGAACAGGCTTACGGAGCAGAATCAACTATCAAGACCCTTGATGAAGCCAAGGATAATCTGATAATTAGCTTCGCTGGACTTTCTAATCTTTCCACTACCGAAGCTCGACATGCTGAAGCGACTAAGAAAGTATTGAGCTCTCGTGATAGGCGCCTGGCAGAACTGTAAAAATTACTTCAAGATGTTTCTGCTCCACCTTAGGAAACTAAGGAGCTTTTGTAACCTTTGATCTTATCCAAGAAATGAATAAAATATTTGTTTTGTGATCCTATCATTTATTTTGCAATTAAACAATAGGCATGAGATAGAAAGTACTTATCAAAGGTAATATGGACATGATAAGTTTTTAAAATTCAATAAATTGTATCTATCCAGAGGTAATATGGACATGATAGATAATGAAATCTCGTTTTCTTGTTTAGAGTATACAATACTATCAGAGGTAATATGGACATGACAGATCGTAATAACTCAAAGAAATATAGACTAATATCTATTCAGAGGTCAAATGAACATGATAGATAGAAAATACAAGCATATGTAATATTTATTCAGAGGTTAAATGAACATGATAAATAATGAGTCCAACTTTTTAATCAACTGATAAGATAGAAGATTAAAAAATTTCTCCAAAGAGACAAATAATCAGCTTAACCAAACATTGGTAGCTGGGAAATAAGAAAACAGATGTCATTAAGGATATATGCCAATATCAATGAAAGAATGAATGAACCAGCGTTTCTTTTGGAAAACGAAAGGTCAATTCAATTCTACAATTAAATGAATGAATCTGTCGTAATGAATGAACAGGTCTTTTCGGGAATGACAAGTTGTTTCAATTTCCAAGACCAATCCATTAATAGCTTTCTCCTATAAATAGATGAGAACTCTTCGTAAAGATTCATTCTTGTTTCCATTCCTCTAGTGAAAAATGTCTTCTAAGGACGTGCAGCAAAAGAATGAAGTCTCCATGAAGGTTGAGGACGTCATCGAGACGCGCTCCATTGAGCCAATTGTGTCAGGCCCGACTGAAGCAGGCGAAAGCTCTTCTACATCCAAGCCAACATAAGACATCCTCACTTTCTTAGTAGAGCCAGGGAAAACTCCTGAAGAAGAGGCGCTGAGGATGGCTGCCTCCAAGTTTTTTGTGAACTCAGGCAATGATGTCTTCAATGCATTGGCCGACTATGTATTTAATAAGGAAGGCAGTGGTCCTCGTCCTTAATCTTTTATTCAGAACAAAAATAATAATAAAAGAAATTTTATTTTCATTCTATTTTTTATATACATAGTACTTGTTAAGAAATTTGCCATTGATCGGCATCATAAGTAGAACTCCATTGGGCTTGGATAACCGATAAGCGCCATTGGAAAACACGGTCTCGATTACATAAGGGCCTTTCCATTTTGCTTGGAATTTCTTTTTGCTTTTGTGAGTCATCACCATCGGTCTTCGAACAGCTAATACCAGCTCGCCAACCTTGAATATCCTCTCTTTAACTTTACGATTAAAAGTTCGAGATATACGGGCTTGATATAGCTCAATATGCTGTTGTGCTTGAAGACGCTTCTCGTCCAATCCTTCAAGTTTTTGGAGTCGTAAGCTATCATTATTCTCTATAGTTAGCTCATTAGCAATGGCTATTCGAAGAGATAGAATCTGGATTTCCAATGGAAGGACAGCCTCACATCCATAAACCAGTGAGAATGGTGTAAAACCAGTAGGAGTTTGGACTGTTGTTCGATATGCCCATAAACATTCTCCAAGTTTCTCATTCCAATCATATTTATTAGAAGAGACAAACTTTTTGAGAAGTTTGATGATTGTCTTGTTGAAAGCTTCGGCTAAACCATTAGCAGCTGGATTATAAGCTGTAGAAGCCAAATTTTGAATTCGATTCTTATCACAGAACCGATAAAATGCCTGACTGACAAACTGTGGTCCATTGTCATGAATTATCCGTCGAAGAATCCCGAAACGATAAATTATATGGTGTTTGATGAAGCTGATCACATTAGATGTTTTCACTTCAGTAAGGGAAACTGCTTCTGCCCACATAGAAAAGTAATCAGTTATAGCCAATATAAACCGATGTCCTTTAACAGAAGGAGGGTTAATCGGACCAATGATATCCATACCCCAAGCTTCGAAGGGCCAAGAAGCTGCTGTAGGATGTAGAAATTCAGAAGGTTGGTGGATAAAGACAACATGAATCTGACATGCTTTACAACTTCTAGCGTAATCCACAGCATCTGCTATCATGGAAGGCCAATAATACACCATTCTTCGAATGCGATCTTGTAACTTCGGACCTGGTTGATGAGCACCACAGACACCATCATGAGCCTCACGGAGTGTCTGTTTAGCTTCACTTTCTGAGAGACAGCGCAGCAAGAGTCCGTCGTATGAACGACGATATAACATATGTAAAGACGAATCATAGTAAAATCGAAATGATCGTCTCTTGATTGATGCAGCTTCTTTTGGATCTTCAGGTAAAATCCCATGAACCGCATAATCAATGAATAGGCTTCTCCAATCCTTCTGCTGGGAACTTGACTCTGTAGTATAACTCTGTTCAATATACAGATTATTCTTGACACAGAATAAGTCTCGGTCCAACAAAGTAATTGTATTTTGTCTTCGAATTGGAACAGCCAAGTCTGCAGCTAAGCTAGCAAGAGCATCAGCTTCCACATTCTGAGAACGTGGCACGAATTCGATGAAGAATCCTTTGAATGAAAGGATCAACTCGATTACCACTTGATGATAAGGGATGAGATTAGGATTTCTGACTTCATAAGTTCCTCTAACTTGATTAACATTTAGTTAAGAATCTCCATAAGCTTCTAGGAACTCAATATCCAATTATTTTGCTACTTGAAGACCAATCAGCAAAGCATTATATTCTGCTACATTGTTAGAGCATGGTTCATTGAGAGAGTAGACACGGTATATGACCATTTTATCAAGAGAAACTAAGACGATTCCTACTCCAGAGACAATATTACCTTTAGGTCCAACCCGTGATGCTCTATCAAAATATAATTGCCAGATGTCATCCTTCAAAGTCATGTTGTAATCCACGACTTTATCTGGAATGTCCTCATATTGCTTCGATGTTTCAGGTATAGGATGAGCAGCTAAGAAATCATCTAATGCTTGACCTTTTACTGATTTTTGAGGTACATAAACCATGTCATAAGGAGTGAGCAACATCGCCCAGGTAGCTAACCTAGAGTTAAGAATGCTCAATTTTCTCATTAATACCCGAATAGGATTTATTCTGGAGATAACATGAATAGTCTGTCCTGTTACATAATGTCTTGTCTTTTGGACTGCAAAAACCAGGGCCAGATATTCCTTTTCTACAGGAGTATACCTGTGTTCAGCTCCGACCATCATTCGGCTAAGATAATAAATTGCTTGTTCATGCCCCATATTACTTTTTTGTGTAAGAAGAGCACCAACTGAATGATCCAAAGCTCAAACATACAGCAAAAATGGTCTTCCTACCACTGGAGGTACTAGAACAGGTGGATTTGTAAGGTATTGCTTGATGTCATTGAAGGATTTCTGATACGCTTCATCCCAAACAAATGATACACCCTTCTTTAATAGACGGGAGAAAGGTTGACATCTCCCAGAGAGATTAGATATAAATCTCCTGATATAAGCAATGCGACCCTGAAAGCCACAAAGTTCTTTTAGGTTACGAGGAGGACACATTTCAAGAATTGCTTTAACTTTATCAGGATCAACATGGATACCCTGAGAAGTAATGACAAATCCTAAAAATTTGCCACTGGAAACCCGTAAGAAAGACTTAGTAGGGTTCATTTTCAATTGATGTTGACGTATCAATTCAAATACTGTCTTCAAGTCTTGAATATGATCATCCTTTGATCGACTCTTAACAGTAATGTCATCTACGTAACATTCAACTGTCTTCCGTAGATATTCTTGAAAGATGTTGCTCATAGCCCGTTGATACGTGGCACCGGCATTTTTAAGACCAAACGGTATAATTGTATAGCAGTAAACCCCAAGGGGTGTACGAAAAGTAGTATGCTTCTCATCTTCTGGATGCATCTTAATTTGATTATATCCTGAGAATCCATCCATGAAAGACATGCGTTCAAAACCGCATGTATTGTCTATCATGACATCGGTAATCGAAAGTAGAAATTTATCCTTTGGATAAGCTACATTAAGATCTCAAAAATCTATGCAAACTCGGACTTTTTCGTTCTTCTTCGTAACAGGAACAATGTTGGCAACCCAATCTGGGTGTTGTTCTTCACGAACAAAGCCACATGTGATCAGCTTTTTGACTTCTGCCTCAATTGCATCCATCATATCTGGTCGAAAATGCCGTTGCTGTTGTTTTACAGGTTTGGCATTAGGAAGAATATTGAGTTTATGAGTAGCAACTTTAGGATCTAGACCTGGCATATCCTCATAACTCCATGCAAAAATATCAATATATTCTTTGATCAGTTTTATCAACTCTTTCTTTTCATCTTCAGAAAGGTTTTTACTGATGAATATTGGTTTGGACGTAGTTCCATCTCCAACATCAATCTGGATAATCTCATCCTCTGTAGGTGGCTGTCGCTGTTCAAGACGAAGTTTCCATTGAGTATCCATCTGTTGAGCCCATGGATCATTCTCAAATGTTTCAGATTTACCATCAGTTTGAACCATGTTTACTGAGAATATTTGTTCAGATTCATCATAATAACCTCCTCTAACATATGAGGAGTAAGACGTATCAGATTCGATGAATTGGATTTCTTTCGAATCTGATGATTGTGAAGAGCTAGAAGAGAATTCTTCTTGTATATCGTCATTAAACATATGGGACGGATCATATCCCAACCCATGATGAGTTTTCTGATAAAATGGATCACCACTTAATGGTAATCGTCTACCCTTGCCTTGATTGAGACCTTGCATAGTCTTCAAATCATATCCCATATTCTGGATAATCTTGAGAGATTGTTGACTATATTTGTCAATTCGGATCCTTCCTTTATCTTTATCTCTCAGATCATCTGTCTGAGCAACAGGGATATTTCTAGCCAGGCCAAACACAATTTGGTGCTTGTTTTTCTTATCAGACGGAATCACGAAATAAGATTCTTCGTGATGTCTATAAGTTACACAAGCTTGCGATGAAGCCACTACAGGAAGAAGATAGGGAGAAGATGTTAGGAACCTTTGAACATAAGGTCCAACATCGACATGAGAAAGAAAATAATTTTCCTTATGATCAATGTATAAGGTTTCCTCTGTGTCTATACCGTCTTTATACTGATAACTTTGATTATCAGAAGATAAAGTCATTCTTTCAACAAATTTGACAGCCATATACTCAAAAAGGAAATCTTCATTGATATTAGAAAGTACAGAATGATCAATATTTACATCATTTACAATTTGACTGCTACGCTTCGGATTAATCACTAATAGACCATCATCCATTTTCTGCGTAGACTTGCCAAGATTGACGATCAATGGTGGTTCTGGATTATTCGTACGAGAAGTACGCCCTTTGACCTTGATCACAAGAGGTTGAACTTGGCTTTTAGCAGGAACATTCACTGATTCCTCAGATGAATCTTGAGTTCTTCCTTTGACCTTGATCATCAGAGGTTGATTGTTGACAGGTTGGAGTTGGATTCGCCCTTTGACTTTGATCTTCAAAGATTGCTCTTCTGGCGGATCTTCATTAATAGACTGATCTTCGGCAGATGATCGATCTTCAGTTATGTCTGATATCTCTTTCACATGCTCTTGTTTGTAGAGCATTGAATCAGAAAAGTAGGCTTCGACACCCTTGAAAGGATTGATATCAGCAAACTCAGTCTTCACAACACCTTGGGAATCCACGTATTTGAAACATTGGTGGAGAGTTGAAGGCACGATGTTATGCTCATGTAACCACGGTCTTCTAAGAAGGATGTTGTAGGATACATCTGAATTAATAACATAGAATGTTGCCATCGTTCGAAGATCACCAATCTGGATTTTCAGACGAATCTTCCCAGTGGTTTACTCTTTCCAGAGTTGAAACCAACGATTGTGGTACTAGTGTAAGTTAAATCACTAGTAGGAATCCTCAACGGTCTTAGCATACTTTGAAGAATTATGCTAATGGAAGACCCAGGATCAATATAAATCATGTCAACTTCAGTGGATTCAATATACCCAGTATAGCATAAAGGCCTGTCATGCTTGTTATGCTTCAACAACATATCTTCTTGTGTAAAAGTAATATTAGGAATTACCTCCATCACACTATGACATTGTGGGCATGACACTGGTATATTATCAGGAGTCTTGAGTTGAGCTAAGCAGGAGTTAGCTTGCAGCAAAACTTCACTCAAGGTTTCGCGACTTTCTTTGGAAAGGCGAAGCAACTCGAAGATAGATAGTCTAGCCGGAGTATTAGCTAACTGGGCTAGAATATCAAATTTATAGGGTTTTATCACCACCTCCTGACTGGAAGCAGACTTCAACGGGACGTCAAAGCGTACTGCTCTCTGTTTTCCCTTTTCAACCACAGATGGTTTAGCAGGAACTGGAGACGGTTGAGTTGGTGGTGTTTCAACATTCTTTGCTTCTTTGGAGGATCCCTCATAATCTTTGGGGTACTCTTTCTCCGATCTTGTACCAGCAAAGGTTTCTTCTTCAGACTCAGAAGAAGGAAGTACCATATTGCAGGATTTAGTCTTTCTTCCCTTAGCCTTCTTCTGACGAGGATTGTTATGAGGAACCTCAAAACCCAATCCAACAGTGGATTTTTGACTTTGAATTTGTAAAGGAAGTCGTATTCCTTTATCATAATTCAAACCTTCTGCCTTTTGAAAGTCATAACCCATCTTCTTCATGAGAAGTACAGATTGCTGACTGTACAAGTGAGTGGGCAGCGGACTTTTAACAGGTAGTTCAACAGAGGAAGAAGAAGAGATCTCTGTAACTACAGGAGAATGAGGAATAAAAGTCTCTGTAACTACGGGAGGAGAAGGATTCGGGACACGAGGAAAAATCCCTACAGGAGCTTTTTCATAAGCAGCGAAGACTTGTTGTGCCCTGTATAAGGGAACACTATTCACGGCTAGCCACTGCTGATGAGTAAGCTTGAGCTTTGTAGGAGGAGCCAGACTTGGAGGACATATGTTCAATCCTCTCAGTCTATCTTCCAAAGGAATGCCATCCCATAGATGATCCAAATCATCAGGATCTGGAATAACATGAGAAATCATGTTACAGATTTTGACTTTTTTACCTTTCTTGGATTTTGAAGTTTTACCTTCATCTTCCATTTCAGGTACTAAGTCGGGATGTACCCACATAATTTTACCATTCTTTAATGTAAGAGACAACAATCCTTTATTTTCTTCCCTGGTAGGTGTGATATTCACAATCTTCATCGTCGCCTTTGGAATTGGGACAATTTCATCTGGTATTTGTTGAGAAGGAAAATCTCTGAATTGAAGAGAAACCATATTGGTTGTGACCGTATGCTCATCGTTAGTTAAAGAGATGGTATTGGCATTAATTAGCTCTTAGATTTTCTTCTTTAGGACATAACAAGCCCTGGTGGGATGATTGATGTATCTGTGATAGATACAATATTTGGGGTTGTCAGTCAGATTCACCTCATTAGGCCTCTTTGGCTCCGAGATCTGGAGTTTGCCACTCTTTACCAGACATTGGAATATCCCTGGGATATCACTCTCGTCAAAAGAATATTCTTCTTTTGGCTTAGAAGACTCCTGATTATTCGACGTCGTTTTATTTTTGGAAATATTAACCATAAGGGTGTCCTTTCCTTTTGCATTACGATTGCCAGAATTATTACCAGGATTACCTTTCTTTCCTTTATCCTCTGAGGCAAAAATCATCCCATGTTCATGAGCCAACCTACCATTGGTCTCGGTAGAAACTGCTGCTATAATAAACGAAGCCCAATCTGTGAAATGGGAACCCGTAAAGACAGCAATGGATGGTCGCAGATTCATCTTGTATGTATCAATTAACGCTGAATCTGGCACACCAGGAGGCATCTTTAGAGTCGCCTGTCAGAAACGTTCAATGAACGTCCGAGTATCTTCTTTCTCCTTTTGTTTGATTTCTATTAAGGAGGACATGTTCATGTCCATACCTCCTTCATAGAAGCGGGAGAGAAATATTGCCTTAAATTCGTCAAAAGACGAAATACAATTGTCGGGTAAACTACGATACCAGTCGTAAGCTGAACCCATCAAGCACCCAATGAACACCCGAGTGAGAAGAGCATCATTTTTCTGCAGATGTACAGTCATAATATCAAAGTAATTGATATACTGACTAGGAGAAGCCTTTCCATCAAACAATACCATTGATTGTGGCTTAAATTTTCGTAGAAAGGGTACATCATTCCAATGAGGAGGATAAGGTTGCTTAATCCCTAAACTCTGGAGCTGATCCTTGTGCTTCAAAACTTCAAACTGTGCTTTGAGCTCACGCACTGCTTGAATGGCTTCACTAGTTTGAGGAAGCACATTTGATTGAATGGTTGTTGGATGTACCGTAACCCCCGCCGGAGATGGTACATCTTCTGGAATAATGGGATATGGAGATGCAGAATTTTGGTTAACAGCAGGCTCTTGAATATTCAAAGGTATATCAGCCCCTTGACTATCTTGAGTTTGTGCTGCTACCTGCACCGGTGTTACTATTGCCGGTTAAGCAGTTTATTGAGCCGTTATTATCTGGTGCATGCTTTGCATCATGTTAAGCATGTCTTTCAGTGATTGCTCAACGGCAGTGAGACATTGTTCTGTATTAGCAGATGACGTCTCTGGTTCATCTCCAATAGCGTAGGATTCAACCTCTCTTGAAGATACAGAGGGATTAGTATAGAGGTATGAATCGATACTATCAGTTTCGGACTCAAAAGATTGAGTACCCCCAGCTTCTGAATCAGAAGTCTGCAACTGTCTTTGTCTTCTTGATCGAGTATTCTGATATACTCCTTCAAAGGAATCAAGAAGTCTGTTGAATTGTTATTGACCTGGAGTTTGGGATGTGTTCCGTCTAGGACGTCGTCCTCTGTTGGTATGAGATGCCACGTTGACTGATGCATATGACAACTCATGTTCTTGGTCAAAAACTTAACTGGTCAAAAACTGATCGTTTAGAAGCCCAACAACAACATTTAATTACAATTTGGTGACACTCACAATGGTGATTTTCTTGGGGGAGTGTCACGGGAGATTGTCTATTTTTACGCTTTTGCATTAGCAATTCACGTAAATCAGAAGGAGTAGATGGAGTAGTCTTCTTTATTATATTTGGAGTAGAAAAATATTTAGTCCCTTGTGTATAAAGAAGATTACTGGCTACATTCGCAGAACCAAACTGTACATTTTTACGTGCTTGGAGTTGCGTACGTAAATCCTGAGATTTTTGAGCACGAAGGACTCCATCTTTATTGCGTGTAATTTGTAAGTTTGGTACCTTGCGTACAGAAGTATAAGAAGGTTGTTGGTTGAAAATAGAAGTTTTACCAACTATATTTTTATGCTTCATGCGTGTAGGTACATTCACTTTAGATGCAGGAGCATCATTGTGAATTTTATCTACACTGTCACAGACAGGAGATTTACCTTTACGCATAGAGCACAAAACATGAGTATCTGCCACGTCATAAACGGAAGATTTTCCTTTACGTGTAGAACGTAAATTTTGTGTGTCTACCACGTCACAGATGGGAGACTTATTGTTACGTTCAGAACATAAGGCATTGGAGTCTGCCACGTCACAGACGGGAGACATGTTTTTACGCCCAGGACATAAAACCTGATTTTTACGCCTAATGCGTAAAACCTGATTTTTACGCCCCGAGCGTAACACTGGAGAGTCTGCCACGTTACAAATGGAAGACTTGTTTTTACGCGCATAACGTATCACCGGAGTAGAGACAGCCTCATCACAGATAGGAGCCTCTACAACAGGAGTAGGAAGGATTCCTTTGCCTGCAGAGACAGTAAGGAGATCCGAGGATGCTTTGGATTTGGGAACCCAAACTTTTTGCGCCTTTCACGATTTCTGAACATTGGAGCAGCGAGTGCTACCCCCAGTCCGGAGCATTTCTTCGTAGGCAGTCTGGTCGAAGTGCACAACCAGAGTCTTCTTTGTCGATCCAATCGACACATCATCGTATTGAGCAATTGCCTCCTCGTCAGAGGAGAAGGTCGTCCCCAGCAGAGTCGCCATTTTGTTTTACTTAACAAAATGCTTGAAAATCGGCTTTTGAAAATAAAACTTGAAAGAGTACAAAAAAAGTACAAATTGATCTGGAAAGTATTGCTATGGAAGTCTGATCTGAAGGCGATCACTTTATTCCTTGGACCATACGATGATGATGAAGATCACTTCTAGAAGATGAACAACTGGAAGAACTAAGTCACCAGAAAGGTATCGACGCACTTGGGCACTGATGGCGAGGTCGAATGCTTTCCTGCTTTGTTTCACTCTGTTCTGTAAGAAAGGTTGAAGAAGAATGCTCAGGAAAATCAAAGTTTTTGGGCTCTGATCTCTATGTATTCTCCTCTGTCTCTCTCTGTGTATGTCATATAAAAAAAATAAGTCTATTTATAGACTTGGCTTTTTGTGCGTAAAACTCAGCAAAGTCATGTCTTTACGCTGGTAACTGCCACCCATAACTGAAGTCATCCTCTACATACGTTGACACGTATCCCATTATCTCAATAAGAATAGAATGCACGTACACACGTTCTTCGAGATATGTGGCATGAAAGCCACGTAGGCAAACCACGTTCCAAAGTAGTCAGGAATGATCGGGCGTAAAAATAACCCAAATATACCCTGAGCGTAAAGTAGTAGACTAGGCGTAAAATAGCCCTAAAATGGACTTCTCGCGTAAAGTGGTTGATAAAACAACCTTGAGCGTAAAAGTAGCCCAAATAAACTTTATGCACACGTCAACTTTGAGCGTAAAAAAACTCATATAGTATCCATGCGTAAAAGAAGCCATCCTGTGAGCGTAAAATAGCTCAGTCCACATACTAAACGATAATATTGGTTTATGTGTAAAACAAATCCCTTCAAATTCTGTGTTATACGCTGTCAGTAGATCTTTATGTCAGATCCCCATTATCACTTTACATTAAATGCATGATTTGACAACCTGTCCTTGGCATAAAGTGGTTGGTGTGTCCCTGGCGTAAAGTAGCTGACCTGTCCCTGGCGTAAAGTAGCTGATCTATCCCTGGCGTAAAGTAGCTGACTTGTTCCAAGCGTAAAGTAGTTAATTTTGAGTGTAAATCTCTATCTCTTTGACTCAGTCTATGAATCACATTTTACGTTCCTACAACCGTGATTTTGATAATTGAAGCACAATTCTAGCCTTTTCCTTTCGACAAAGTTCACACTCACGAACTAGACTAGTCATGCTACTCACATGACATACATGTCCCACGTAAACGAACTTTCCAGTGCTCTATTTAAAATTACACCATGTGTATGACACATTGTTTCCTCAAAATCATAGAGACCCAAATTCGACCTTTTCGATTTCACCTATGGAAATATCGACCCATTCCCTTAACTAAACTGAATACTCAAGATCTATGCAAGACGCACACCTATGTCATATACCTTCCAACAAGCTAGCGCATGCCTTCTACACAACACCAAACATCAGCCCACACATATTAGTCATTTTGACTTAGAGTTTTCAAAACACTTGCCTAATCATATTCTATAGCCTGGGTTCTTTAATTATCATCGATTCTCATCACTTGGCCATAAATTCTTCTTCCCTAAGTTTTTAAGCTCACTTCTTAGTTTCCCATGTTAGACGTAGAACGAATCCTTCTGAACCGACACACCTTAGTATATTCCAACAAGAGGTCGCTACCAGCTTGTTAGAAGCATGACCCCTAGAGTGACAATGTTTGATTGTGGTAACTTTCTTAAAGTTGTTATTGACCAAGAACATTATGGTGTTATCGAGGCTCACTTAGAAACCAAGAATACGGTCAGAAGTATCCATTATTCTTGTGTCCCTCCCTAGAAATTGTCCTCCTCAAGGTCTTGTAATGACGACGATCTTTACGGGTGGCCAACTTCTATAAGTTGGGTAGAGTCTGGAAGGAAGCATACCCCATCTTGTAGAATATGAGGTCAATTAGGATTCCTATGACAACCACCCCTCCATCCTTTCAAAAAAAAAATGAGCTACAATTTGACGTACCTACTCTCCCTCCGTACAAAATCTCGCATTTTTTGATATTATGATTATTTTTAATTTCGAGGACAAAATTGTCATAAGTTGGGTAGGATATAAAACCCCTTATAATTTAAAGGAATATTTAAATTATTTTTGGATTTTATTTAATTCTAATTTATTTTTATCTTATTTGTATTATATAAAAGGACTATAGCCATGGTTGAGTTTGAAAATGCAAGCCGACTAGAAAGTATGGCATGCCTAGCGTAGACGGGTGCTTTAACTAGTATGCTAGCCATGTTAGGAATGCCATGGTCATATTATAATCTCTTGCATGTTAACCATTCAAATTATGGCACAAGTTATATTTTTATTTAATTAATTAGTTAAGAAAGCCTTTATGACTTTTTAGGAGACCCGGTTGCACCAAACCTTCCCAAACCTCTTCCAAGCAAAATCCAATCCTATATAGACATATTGGACATTAATAAATATTAATAATTACATGTATTTGTATTTAATTTAGATTTTGTAGTGTAATTACATAGATAGAATTAAATAGTTCTATATTAGGAAACCCCTTTTTAAATCCTCAATCCAATCAACTTGCCAACTCACCAAATAACCAAATCATGCCAAGTGGACCCCCACCATGCTAATTTCGGTGAAGCAACCCCTCCATGGCCCAATGCATCAAATTAAATAGGATTTAAATCCTATATTGCTTAAAATTCATTTAAGGATATGTTTAAATATACCAACTTATCCCAAACCTTAACCAAATTCTAATCTTTCCCTCCCTCACCTTTGGCCGACCAAAACCCCTCTTCCCTCCATAATTTCTGCAGAAACAAACTCCCTATAGCCTCTATACATCATCTCCTCCATTGCACATCTCTCCATCCTTCACAAAAATTTATCTCCTCCACCATACATCCCCAAAGTCCCTCAAAACAAACCTTAAAAACTCGATCTCCTCCATACAATCCTCTATAGCCATTATCAAATCTTCCATACTCACCAATAGAGGATTAGCAAGTGAGGATAGCGGAAAAGATTGGAGCTTTGGTGAAGAGAAGTCATCATCACCCTTTCTAGCAAGGATCTTTGGTAAGAACCCTAATCTTTTCTTCTAAAAATCTTTGCTAAAATTCTGTAGAAAATATTTTATTAATTCTCTAGAAATTATATTTTGATGACTTTTGTTAGGTATAATCATCCATAAAGGTTTCATGAAATATATGCGTAATATTCATGTGTCGGTAGGATCAAAATTAACCCTATTGTAAAGGAACTATGAGTTATTGGTGCCTATTTTTGAAACTGAATTTTATGTGTGTTCATATACATAAATTAAGATTTTTAAGTATTTTTTCACGATTTTAGCAACTCAAATCTGGTAGAAAAAATTGTAGGTCAAAACTAGCTAATTTCGGATAACCGGCTGACCTAGAATGTCCCAAACTTGTAGTATAACTCAACCCTTGTACCTCTGATATTATTTTATAAAATAAATTATTTTATTGTTGTTTAAAATATATTTTTGGTTATTTTAGTAATTTTGAGTCATTAACTATGTTCCGAGCGAGTTTCGGGTAGACTAGCTGACTTATTAATCAACTAGTCATAAATGTCTTTAAAAATATTAATTCTGGAATTTCAAAGAAAAATCTGTAGAAAATTAGTTTAAATATTATTTTTATGATTTATATACAATTTTTAAGTATGTTATAGAAGTAAGGACATAACCGACTAATTAAAAGTTAGAAACCCTAAAACTGTGTTTCGATGTCTCGTGGAATCTGTGTGTGATTGTATGGATCTAAATGGTTCCACGAGCGACTGAATATAATTTTAACACATTACTTTGACTAATTAAGTCGTATCGTAAATTTCATAAGTAGTAACTTAGTTTAGTTAATTAATTATCTAGGAGCGTCGGATTCCGGAGGCGTGGACGCGGGAGCGGCGTTTCATATTCATAGCACAGAATCAGGCAAAATACCTTGCCATTATACTGTTTATATTTAGTTTGCATTTTACTACATATCACTGTTCATTTATTTCCAGTTTTTACAGTTTTTGATTTACTGTCTACTCAGTGATATTAGCTGTATTTTGTTATTATCCTTTGGTTGCATATGGACTTAGAGTTAAGAGACTACGGTTTGTAGTGTATTGCATATAACTTGACACAGTTCTACCACAAGGATGTGTGAGATGAGTAGAATGTAGAGGTCCTTACGTGTTGGCTGATCCCCAGTGCGCATGCGTTAGGACTAACTACTAATAGGAGCATGTTAGGAGACTTAGCAGTTAGTATAAAAACATGGTCGTGGAGGCGACTTAGATAGGTACATTGGGTGGGAAGGACAATACCTGACGTATGGGCTTCGATTCTACTTCCCTTGTAACCCGGAAGCTCCGCTGGAGTTACGGGTATGAGCCTCTCAGGTTGGCCACTGTCGTTTTTCAACGTCATGCGCTTAGGTCACTGGTGCCCAAGCGGAGAGTATACCAGATCCCATTTACAGCCAGGGCTCATGCGTCGAAGGATTGTTTCTCAACTGCATGTTCACTTTATTACGGTTAGGTTACCTTATTTATGTCTTGTCACTTTCTTTGATGGTGGCATATTTTATATTCAGTATTTTATATGGCATATTTATTGTATCTTGTTACGTCCCTCTGAGGACTTGGTTATCTCTCCAGGTGTGTGCTTTGTGACTTTTTGCAGGTGTTCTAGCCAAGACCGTGATCTTGTCCATTCCTTCGAAGATGATTGTCCTTGGTTCGTCTTATCATTTTAGATATCATTTCCTTGTATATTTCTTTCTTTTAAAATAGTTGGTAGTAAATTTGTCTCCGTCCAACTACATGTATAAGTGACAAATTCTTAAGTTGATTTATATCATTATTCTTCTGATTTTGTGGATGAGATTTAGTTATCATCGTTTTACTGCATTTTACAGCTTATATATACATACGGAGATTCCATACATTGGAATATACTTCGTATGTACACAGCTAACATGTCTACGTACTTAGTCCTAAGTATTTTGGGACGGGGGCGTTACAGCAGGGCATTTCCATATTTCTTCTAAGTCCAACCTGGCCTTGGGATTGTCTTTCATTTTTTCCTTTACGTCCATCACAGTATTAATTATGTTATCAAATACATTCTTCTCAATATGCATGACATCAAGATTATGTCTGATCATATTGGTACTCCAATATGGCAGATCCCAGAATATGCTCCTCTTTGTCCAGTTATGATCTCTACCGAATCCATCGCACTTGTACCCAGTTGTAGGATCTTCGATAGCACTTGAAAAATCTCTAACCTTCTCCCATATCATGGCTTCGCACCACCTTGGCGGTGGATCACCCTTCTCTACAACGTCGGCACGGAATGCATTCATGTTCCTTCTGAACGGATGATCTTTTGGCAGAAATTGCCGATGACAATCAAAGAAGCACGATTTTTCTTTCTTGTTTCAAGCGAAAAGCTTTAGTACGGTCCATGCAATACGGACATGAGAGACGGCCATGAGTGCTCCATCCTGATAACATTCCATAGGTCGAAAAGTCGCTGATGGTCCACATAAGGGTTGCCTTCATCAAAAAATTCTACTTCCTGGAAACATCGTACGTGTTAGCGCCTACTTTCCATAACTGATTCAACTCATCTATCAAAGGCTGTAAGTACACATCAATATTCCTCTTGGGATTGTTCGGACCAAGAATTATAACGGTTAGAAACATGTACTGAGTCTTCATGCACATCCAAGGCGGTAGGTTATACGGAGTGACAATCACAGGCCAGCACGAATACTAGGATCCCGAAAGACCAAAAGGAGTAAAACTGTCAGAAGATAGCCCCAACCTGACATTACACGGATCTGAAACAAAATTAGGATACACTCGATCAAAGTGCTTCCACGCTTCTCCATCGGATGGGTGATCCAACACTCCTTCAATCTGTTCTCGCATGTGCCAACTCATATTTTTGGCCGTCTCTTTCACCATAAATAATCTTTGCAACCGCGACGTTAGCGACAAGTAGTGCATTGAATCGGTTGGTCTTCTTGCATCGGTAGACCTTCCTGTACTAGTTGTCTTATAGCGATCAGCACCACAAAATCTGCATACATCTGTGTCCTTATCGTCTTTATAGTACAGCATGCACCCATTGCGACAAGAATCGATTTTCTCGTATCCCATCCAGAGCGATCTCACTATTCTCTTAGACCGATAAAAGTCTTTAGGTAACTTAGCGCCCGCCGGCAAGATCTCTATAATCAACTCCAACACTCGGTTGTAGCATTCTTGCGACATGTTAAAATCTGACTTAATGCTCAACAGTCTTATAACCACCTCCAACGGTAAATGATCCTCACAACCAGAATACATTGGAGTCCTTGCATTCTCCAGCAACTCCATGAACTTTACAGCAACGACATTCGGTGCCTCCTCAGCTGCATCATGAATGAAACTAGGTCCCGCAGCGTCGAAAACCATGTTCACGCACCCGTCGTCGTATGCATAATTATCTGAAACAAAATGAGGTCCCGCACATAATTGTTATCTTATTATATATATATATATATATATATATATATATATATATATATATATATATATACCTTGATATTACACTCACTTACACACTCTCAAATACTACACAAACCTATAGCTAATGCATACACACACTAATATCTATATCCCCATATACATTTAGTATCATACACTAACCAATTACTCTCAACTCTACACACGCACACACACACACACACACACACACAACACACACACACACACACACACACACACACACACACATATGTGTAGCTATATTTACCTTATAACTTAGTATCTTTAGATACCCAATCCTTACCTACACTTGGCAATTACAACAATTCTTTCCCTCTAATACTAGCTAACGATCTAACACACTTTAACATCTAACTTGAAATTCACACACACACACACACACACACACACACACGCGCAGAGGGACTGTACACAGCACAGTCCCCGGTGCACAAACCCCTCCCTATAGTGGGTCTTGGGGTGTGGTCAGATGGGACAGGTGACGAGGCACTCTGTCGGCGAAGAACTCATGCTTGTGTCCATTCTCGTAGGCATCCGTCTAGGTTTAGGGTTAGGAATGTGTCCGTAAACTCATCGTGCTAGGGGAGGAGGGGTTAGGGAAGGAGGGGGCTCGAACTCATCGTATCCCTGCGCATGTGTCCATATTTAGAGCTAGGGTTAGGGATAGGAATTACCTGGGGGAGGGGCTTGACGAACGGCGGCTCTCGACGGTAGAGGAGGGGGTATTGGGTGGAGGAGGGGGCGTTGGGTGGAGGAACGGCGGCTCTCGGCGATGAACGACGGCTCTCGGCGGGTCTCGACGGTAGATAGGAATTTTTTGAATCGGGGGAGGCCTCGACGATTTGTGAGGAGAGATCGAGAATGGGAGGAAATAAAATTTCTGAATCGGTATGTAAAAAAATTAGCGACGTCTTAGAAAAACGTCGCTGATCGTCGCTATTAAGCGACATAGTCTTACCTACGTCGCCAATTGTCGCTAATTTCCATATATTTGCTACATGTAACAAAAGACGTCACACGTCGTCGCTGATTACCGACGTACGGCAATGTATTTTCTTGTACGTCGCTAATTTCAATATTTTGCGAAGTTAAAATTAGACGTCGCTAAATGACGTCGCTAAATTAACTTATTTTGGTAGTGATATTTGCATTCGAGTTTGGGATTTTATTTTACTGATACCCTGTAATATATGCACTGTTTTGAGTATCAATGTTAATATGTGCACTGTCATGAGTTTTTCTGAACGGGTTGGTTCAAATTCATATTGATTTTCTATAGTTACTTGAGTTGAATTGATACAATGTTATAGGCACTGATTTACTGAAATTCTAAACCCTATGATCGAACACACATGTTACACACTTCTACACACATGACACTGTTGTGTTCACTATTACAAACCATAGATTTACACACACTGTCTAACCTGACATTTCATACTGATTTGCACATTGTTGTTGCACTCACAAATCTGAGAATGGTTAGCACTATTTAACTGTAAATCTGAGAATTAAACACATTGAATCATATGTATACACATACACGCCTATGCTCTAATACCCATGAACTAAACTGTCACACACTTTTGCACTCCACTGAGAATCACTGAAATGGACACACTCATTAACTGTAAACCTGAGGATCAACTATCAACACTCACACACACATGAGAACAAAATGTTCATAGCACACCTGAATCTAAAATTTGGAAGGTGACACTCAAATACACACACATAGATGACATGTTCACACACACACTCTCTACACATTGTCTTCTCCTATATATATACACAAACCTATGATTGAATACCCCTATCACACATATTCAAATCTGAACTAAGATTGATACACACTCACACATTGTTGACACCTACAAACTAAATCTTAGACACTATGTTTACACCTAAACATTGGTTCCTATATCACACACATACATATGCATTGCCCTATCTTTCTATGTGTATATGTATATATATAATATATATAGCTTGTGTGATAAATGTGATAAATGTGATGTAATATAGATATTGCATATTGATATATAAATAATATGAATATAGATATGTGAAAATAGATATGTTTGTGTTGCCTAATATGTGAATATGGCTCATGGCCTATGTAGTGTAGCTTATGGTATTCTAATGTGCAGTCTTGTGTATATGGAATATATACACATGAGTTAGGGTTATGTTAGACTTGTGTGACTTATATTGATGTGTGCTTGCTAGGGTAGTCTTGGTTAGGGTTAGTGAGACTGGTCTGGGTTAGGTTTGACCTAGTTGACCTAGTTTGACTAGAGTAGTTTGACTAGAGTTGACCAAAGGTTGGCTTTAGCCTAGATTGATCCAAACATCATGTAGAATGCATCGTAGTAGTTTATTTTACCAATTTGGATATATTGTGACTTGTACTGTTCTGAATAGGAGCCAGACACCACTCCTCAGGCAGTATTTTATTCAGACACTCAGGATATCAGGTAAGTACATTCTCTGACCATTTCATACTTGCGAGGACTATATTATTGCTCTAGATTATTTTACTTGATGCTTACACGATAGGAACACGGATTAGTACTATATAGATCTTTTTATACGATGTTATCCCCCTCGGGAGCATTAGATACATCATGTCATGTGTGTTTCACTTTCATCATGTATTCTTGTACTTTTACCATCCATGTGCACTCTCATGATTTATGTACTCTCATGTTCACGGAGTCCCCATGTTTATATTCATGTACACCCATTTATGGGCCCCCATGTGAAATCATGTACAATAACATAACTTGAACGTATCCTTGTGTATTGATTGGGGATGGGGGAGTATAAATAGTCATGTGGACAATTTCTAAAGTAGTGTATCCATGTACAACCTCTCATGTTTATTATCAAGCCCTTCACATGTCTAGCTTGTACTCTAAATCACTAGTTCACTATAGCTCTTTACTTATAGTAGATATTTTATTACAGTCTTCTATTTTACTTCATGTATATTCTTAGCATTTTATGTATTTTTCTCTATTGCCTGTATTATATTTTTGTTATGATATGAACTGCGTGAGATGTACTGTGCTCGCTCTAGTCCTGACTGGACCTATTAAAATATTACAGATGACCTTGAGGGGCTGTGTCCCACTTATTACGTAGCAAGCCTAGATAACACATATGAGCTGGACTCTCAGGAGGACCCAGCACTTGCAGATGATATTACCCTAGTAGACTAGGCTAGTTAGCTAGGCTAGTTTCTATTTTATCTTCATGTCTGTTGGATACACTTGTACTTATTTGGAGATTTGTATTCCGGATTTGTGGAGTTGTTTATCTTAGACTTCTAGCTATCTCTCTTATCTATATTTATCATCTATGGATTCTATGATTTCATCTATTCTATCTTATCGTACTTTTTTCCTTAGTTGTGATTGAGTTGCACTTTATTATGTCACCTCCATTCGGAGTGTATATACTGTACAGGTACCTTATAACTGTTAGATGTATGTAACCTAGGACAGCGTTCTACCGTCGACACTGTGGCGTAAGCTGGACGTAACCACTTCTCGTGCCCCTACACTGGGTGTGGGTCGTAACACGTTTTTAGTGGTGGCCCATGCAGGTCAGTATATGTAGTGGTATTCGAACTAAAGTATCACTACACACTACAAAAAAAGTGACCTTTTGGGACGACATTATTTGATACACAATTTTTATGAGTCCTAAATAATATTATTTGGGACACAAAGTAACATCATTTAGGACGCATTGTTTTTCGACCCTGATAATATTTACTTATTATGGACTGAACTTTCTGTCCGTCCCAAATAGAATTTCAGCCTGTCCCAAATAGTTTGGCGGGAAATGAAAAAACACCTGGGTAATTTTTTGGTCAAAATTTGAATTTAGGATTAACTATTGGATTATAAGTCAATATTTGGATTTTTAGTTTAGTATTTTACTTGGCATAAATTATAATACAAATATTATAGTTAATTTATTATTTAATTATTGGTTGGTTGTATTTATTGGATGGTGCATTTGTATGTATTTAATTAGATCCTTGGACTATTAAATTTAACCCACTTAAATTGAACTTAGCTATTGGGCCAAGCCCTTAGTATTAAACCAGCCCACATCCTGTGACATAGGAAGCAAAGAAATATTATTTTCCAACTCTCCCGCACTCATTTTCATTTTCCCTCTCCTTTCCTTCTCGCTCGAATTCATTTTCCCTCCATGGAGCTTCCTCCAGCCCTCTCTCTTACCTCGATTTCATTCGAGCTTCTCCAGCCTCAAAGCTCTACTGATTTTCCCAATTCCTCTCATTTTTAGGTCAGCTTCTAAACTCCTTTTCTTATTCTTTAATTACTTCTCAATTGTTCGCGATTGTAATTCCCAATTCCTTAAAGTTTTACTGAAGATTTTCCTTTGTGAAATTTCCTATTAATTTGTTAGGGTTTTGTAAAATTTTATATTTTGGACATTTATTGTTAAATATTTATTGGAGGAGAATGAGGAGTTTGAGACACTGAGGTACCAGTCACCTGATCCGATTGTCGAGGAGGAGGAGGAACAGATCGACCCCGAGGTCACACTGACGAGGTCCCTGAGGAGGAGGTTTTCGTGGTCGAAAATCTGGTACGTGCGGAAGGAATTGTTTGATTCTATTGTTGTATTATTTTCAATCTAAATTTGGAAGAGAGAAGAATAAATTTGGCACGTCCTACTTTTAAGTAGAAGTTTAGTTGATGAAGAAAAGGATTACGAAACCATTCATTTTCTAGAATAAAATTTTTTAGGGGAGTTTCAGTAGGGTTTACATGGTGGATTATAGGATTTATCTACTGGAATACGATATCTAGTTATTATACTTATTTCTGTAAAAGCAGTTAACATTCAAAATCAAAAGCTTTGCTATATAATGTAGAAAAATATGGCTACTTTCAACCTTTATTCTACCTTCATAACATAACATGATTATTGGTAGATTCTGTTAGGAGTTTGGCAAGTTTATTAATGCGAATAAAGATGATTTCCTGGAAAAAAAAAAGTGTTGTCTGTAGGGGAATTTTCCAACTGATGGTCTATACCATAATTGTCAACATCTTGAAATCCTTTGTCTGTGGGGGAAATCAGTTTGCTATTATTGATGTATGGTACTCGATGACCACAGTGAGTTATTATCTTTATTACATTAGGACTTCCTTGCAAACATGAGGTTACTTTGTTAATGTAGTGATTAGACATGCAAAATTTGCTAATATTGTTATACTGTATGAACTTTTAAGTTTTAATGTCCAGTCAGCTTCTTATGGTCAAGATCGATCATCATCAGTTATTAAAGGGAGCACGACTTCAAAAGGGAGGGCATTCTAAGTTGTTGGAAGCTTGTGTCGAGGCCATTGCTTGTGGGGGACACCACATTGTTGTTGTCATTGGTTAGAACTTAACCGCCTTTCATAAAATATATGCTCTGTTATGATAAAGAAATTTACCATGTAGAGGTTGTTTGTTATTATCTTACCCCCAAAATAATGACGTGTTTTAAACAATTAATATTAACTATTAAATTTCATTCCTTGTTTACAACTTCAACGAGTTTTGTTGGATATTGGTTTGGTATCTTGTTCCCAAAATTTTTTACTTCTATCATTGTTCAACACATTGGCATCAAAAAGTGTTAGTAAAACCTTTCAGAATGTTTATGTCTATGACTCTTTCTCAACTATTCTCTGATCAAATAATAAAATTTATCGTCTATGGTGAAAGCCACACGACAATTTTTTCATTATCAACCTAGTATTTTAACTTTTTGTTGGAAAATTTTACTTGGGAGAAGTTGACCAAGGTTTTGTTTTCATTCTTTTCATAGTTCAATTTTTAGCGGAACTAGTCATTGTGATTTTTAAAAATTCTACTTCTCTTTAGTTTTTGAGTTATATGGTACTAGATATCCCTTTTGCCAAATAGAATTATGTAGTTACAAAAGAAACGAGTTGTTTTGGCTATATTGATGATTTTATTTGTATGAGATGGTGGATTTCATATTTGCTCTACCTGGCATCTTCTATTCATTTTTGTGTTTTTTTATTTTATATATAAAATACTAGCCAGCATCATGACATAATTCTTGTCACTTCTTCATGACCTTCATATTATATGTGCAGTTACTCTTCTTTTTCTTTTATTACCATCTTAGCTTTGGCATGACCCCGAGAGTTGCCATGATGAATGTTTGTTGTTATTTACAGGCACATTGTGATTAAATTTTTTAATTATATTTTTTCAGAAAAATCATCGCAAGGTGCTACTTGCTTTGTACAGTTTTATAGCTGAAACCATGCTTTGAATGATGGCCTTGATTCATTTTCAAACTTCTCATGAGTTTTTTAGGTTCTGGATCTTATGGTTCGCAAGTTGGGCTTTTCTGAAGACGACGGATAGAGGATTGGGTCTACTCAGGGTGCTATTGGAAAAGGTGTTGTCTGAAGCGTGTTACGGGTACCAGGCTGCCTTGTTGGAGGCATCTCAGGTCGATTCAGTTTTTGGTTCGTGTTTTCCAAAACCATCAACCAAAAACAAACCATAATTATACTAGTGTCTCAACTGAAAGGAACTGAATCAGATCAAAGGAGAACCAAATAGGAAATTGGTTGATTGGGTCGGTATTTGGTCTAAACTAATAATATACAACCCTGAAGTCTTTAAATACTCTAGAAGTATTCTCCTTATGATTATAACAGTATGGATATTGGATGCTTTATGGAGTGCCAATGCTTCTTTTCACTTCTTTACATTTTACCAAAGGCCAAATTTGTAGATGGTGATCTGAAAGCAAAAGCTCTCAGAAATATTGCTGAGGTGCTTCTGGTAACTCATACAACTACTAAACCAATTAGGGAAGAAATCGACTTACACTGTCTGTCTTGAGAATATTTGTCTTCTTAAAAATACCTTATGAGTTATGACCAGACTGGTGGGACTTTAACTTGATTTTATTGAGAACTAATCATGAGAAAGGTGCCTTGTTGTATCCAAACTAATCCTTATACTTTAGTCTGGTAAGTGTTGACAACATTAACAGTTGGACACCCCTTGGGTGTTCAAGTACTAGTAGTTTTGTTAAAGTCTTGAAACCTCTGCAGCATACATAGGGCTTATGTGTTTTAAATTCTTCGTTTCACTAAATATCTAATAAATCATATTTGCTAAATGATAATTAAAATTTTCACTTGATTTTCTCAATTAATGCAATTGAATCATTGTTGTATTTTTACACACACTGTCTGGTCAAAGGGAGGTTTAACCCTTTTAGAAAAGGAAGATGAAGAGTTAGACAACTCATTTCTGTGTCAGGGGCTTAGTTTTATGGAGTAGGAGGAATGCTGAAATATGCAGAAGGGACGATAAAGTCTTAACTTAAACGTGTGAAGGGATAAAACTTTTTCTGTCCTGTAGAAGGTGAGTTGCTGGCTATAATGTTACTTCACCATGATCTATTATGGTATCTTCTAAAGGTTATCTGAAACTATGCTGTGTTATTCAGTATGCTTTTTTCCTTCTTCTGGAGACTTGGAAATGCTACACATTCTTTTTCCAAATACCGAAGTTGGTGAAGCAGAAGTTTCTGGTATAGAAATATCTAATTATGCTTTAATACTATGAGGAGAACGTCTGTCTCTTACAAATGACCTTTTTCACAATACCTTGAGTATCTTGTTATATCTCTCTTTTCCTGACATTATCACTTCTGTACATCTTGTTATATTTCATACTACAAGTAGCTTGGTTGAAGCCATTGTCGCTCTCTATATCCCCAAGCCCTTCCAGTTATATTTATCTACAATGCCTTCCTGATTTATTTTTTTGGTGGTATTGTTTCTGTTAAGTTTAGTTTTTGTAAAAAGAGTCTTAAGTAACCTATAGGTTTGTCTTGTGCTTATACATGCTTTATCTGTTTGGGTCTGCTTGGGATCCCTTCTGCTGACCTAGTTCAATAATCAAACCTATGTGTTTTTTTTCTTTCTGTTTTGATAGTGATGGTGAGACTTTCATATCGGCGAATGATTTACGAATCAATCTCTGGAATTTAGAAATTAGCAACCAGAGTTTCAACATTGTTGACGTGAAGCCCTCAAATATGGAGGATCTGACTGGTATTAGTTCTTGTCACTATTATGATAATATAGCCTTCTCAAATTCTTTGGTGCCAATTTGGTCCTATTGTCATGAATCATTTTGTTTCATCGGTTCCAGTTCTTAATTATTTTATGTAAAGTGTACACCTAAGCCAACAAACTATCCCTCGTTGTGTTCTCCGATATTTGTGTCCAACAGAAAATTTGAGTTACAGCCTTATAGTTTTTGTATAACAAAAACCATATCCTTCTTTAAAACTTCAAACCATGTTTGTCTAAACTGGTAACTCGCCACGTGTTCCACACATAACCACACCAAGGATTTAACTAGAACGCAGTTTCATCCTAATGGGTGTACCTGTATGCATGCAAAGTATCGTTCTCAAATGAAACCTCAAGTTTGTGTTGCAGACTGTTATTTGTTTCTTCCCTTTTCTTATGGCTCTGAATAAAATTTAATGCTTTCATTTTATAGGTTATAGTTTGAATGTTGGGTTTGTGGCGCAACTTGATCAAAGTCTATTCTGAATTTACTTTTTCTGTTACTTGCAGAGGTGATAACATCTGCGGAATTCCACCCTACACATTGTAACACATTAGCATATAGTAGCTCTAAGGGCTCAATACGACTTATTGATTTGCGTCAATCGGCCTTATGTGATAACCATTCCAAATTGTAAGTTATACGTATCCTTTGGGTGTTGCTTTTACATAAAACTATTTAAAATGTGTATGACAAATATGACAAATTCGTATCCAGGATAATTTATACTTAAGGAGGCTTTCACTGAATTGGCGATTCTCTCGAGGACAGCCATCTGCTGTCGTGTAACTCCTTCACAGAAGTCTGCTCCAAAGAAGGCTGCAGATGGTGCGTTTGACATGCACATGTGGCTATCGACGTGATGTAAACTTTCATTTTGTAAACAATGAGATATGAATTTTATGTTATGGGGAAAGATTCGACGTGATGTAAACTTTTGTTTCATTTTGTAAACAGTTGGATATGACTTTTAAATGTTTTATAAAAATTTCTTGTCTTAATGTTGCAGCTACCATAATGCATTTGCGATTAAATAGTTCTGTGTGATTTTTGTTCTATATAAAATTTAATTGTATATTTCATATACAAATAGGAAGAGGATTAAGTTTTTGGGACATATTTTTTGGGACAGATTTATAAACTGTCCTGCAGAATTTGTAATTTTGAAACCTTTTGGGACGGGAGTTTAACAGTCCTTTATAAGTATTTGGGACGGCACATATCCGTCATTTAACTTTTTGCCACGCCACCCTAATAAGACCACCCATTGCCGTCCTAAAGACCGTCCCAAATAGTAGTTGGGACGGTAAACCTATTTATTATGACATTTTTTTGTTGTCCCAAAAGGTCACTTTTTTTGTAGTGATAGCCTGCAGTAGGATTAGGATATATTTTTTTTGAAGATACTCAAACACAGTTAGGATTCCTTGAGAGATTCCTGGGACAACTCTTGAGAATCTTATTTAAACTTCAAATTGAAATCCCTTCCTTTATTTTGTTCACCCTTACTCCTTGTTATTGAATTTGATTTTTGATGGATGGTTGTTGATTTTGATTTTCCTATCGAGATGAATTTTATGGCCTGAGTTACGATATTTTCTGATAACATATGTTGACGGAAATAACAGGGATAGTAAAATATCTACTTGATTATGGAACTTGGAGTTTATCGCAGCCATATTAGACGGCGTGGCAAAAACGTAGAGACCTGACTTCGGATGTACATATCTAGGTTATGAGATTTGAAATTTCTCACAGCTATACTAGTCGACATAGCAAAAATTCTAGACGACATGATTATAGAGGTGCATACCCCAGTTATGGAATCTATCATTTATCGCAGCCTTACTTACTGGCATGGCGAGGACCTTGAGTAACATGATTTTGGACAGACGTATATGATTATCAGATTGTATCTTGAGAAGGTTTTTAAACATATCATCTCTATCGTACCCTTCTGTTGTTATAAAATTGTATTCCATCATCAAATAACTTAAGAATAGGAATATTTTAGTTTGGTAGAGCTTATTCATATGTAGTTCTTTCATATTGTAATGATATGATAACTTGTAGAGTGTCTGTACCCTAGAGATGATAGTTAGCATTGGTATTAGAATAATAACCCATTGTAGATGATTCTCCTGTTATTTATAATACCTAGCAATTTTCATATAGGATGCTAGTCTGCCTTACAGCCTTGATGATTTCCTATTATTTCCCTTATCCTTTCTAGTAGGGCACCCATGACCAGAGCCTGTCCTTGAGTGTAGCTGTAGCTTCACCTAAGACTGAGGGTCTTCCTCTGCCTCCTATAGTGGTACCCCATACCATATTCTCGGGAGGGTTGTTTTCTGATGGAGCTCAGATATACGGACTCTCCGGGATGTGTTGGAGACACAGAGAGTTCAGGCTGAGACCTTGAGGGAGCAGTATCCAGTTCCACCGAGAGCTTCAGAAGTACCCAGATTTTAGCCTATACCTTAGCATATCTTTTGAGATAATTGACCCATATTGCTTGTATGTTTTGATACCTTGTGATTGCTTTATGCAGTAGTATGACTAGAATGACTAGAAGGGAACCCTAGAGAGAGTATTCTAGGTAGACGAATATTCTTTCTGTGACTTTGACTTCTGGAACGTCAGAGATGTAAACCTTTAGAAACTTCCTTTATGAGTTTGTAGTAGACGAGATTATCTTCATCATGATATATTATGTCCCGCACAAACTTGTTCCCTTGTGATACTTTCGTATCACAGCTTTCGGTCCAATTTAGGCCATTGACCATTCCCACTTTAATTATGATTATCATATGCACATTGCCATGACTTTTAAATTAGGAGCACAAGATTAGTTGTTTTCTTAAAACCAACTTCACATACATGACCTATACAGGACACCCTACACCCATGACCTTCGTGTCCTACTCGGACACGCCATCTTGTGCTTCATTATTATCACACGACTTCCTGACACATTAGACTCAGATATATAATTCACACTTCACTCTCTTGCAATTGACACTTCATTCCCTGCTAGTTAGGCATATAACCTACAAATTTGATCATGTCCTGCATATAGATAAACTACTGTACTACCTTAGTATCTAGTATACCTGAGATGTCCACACAAAATGGCACTGCACTTATGTTCTGACACTCATTTACTCATGTTCACATTCGTATCCTCGACACACTGTACCTTAGCACAGGCCCTGCACTTCACATAACATTCCTTGCATATCCTTGATTCACATGCACTCATTAATTTCTTGTACTTCACATACTTTCACCACTTGCATATCCTGCAGTATATCATATTAACCATTGCATGTTTTGTTTACCTGATACCCTCATTAGTTTCAATGATACTCATCAAGTATCAGAACATGAGACCATGTCCCGACCACATCTCATCATCCTTCATAATTTAACCCCTTTTCATGATTTGCTCAGCCAATGTAGGGTCATGTCCCTATAGAGCAACCCACCATAGCTTCTTAGGTTCAACTCCCCCCAACCTATATGTAGTGTCAGACTTTATTTCATTATAAGTTTAGACCTTCACCACCTTTCATACCTGCATTGGTTGTCTTGCATAACTTGCATTCTCCACTGCATGCAGTGATTTGCATGCATCATTACACTGTACTGTCAAGTTTTATTCATTGCATCACTGCATCCACTTTGAATTGTCTCACAACAGGACATTAGTTGGGTATCAGTTCCAGTTTAGCCACTTAGGCATTGTCCTGCTTCCAGGGTTAACCATATTGCATGTCCTGCCCTTTTGTTTTGGTTGATTGCTGCTTGTGCTAGTAAACCTCCATGTTAGGCTAATGCTATGCATTGTGTATGTATTATAGGGATATATGTGATAAGTAATATGGGTTAAGGGGTTCTGTATATATTATATAGATTAGACATATGAAATGGTTAGTCTATATGTATGCATAGATGATACACTTAGAATAGAGTAGGTTCTATGGGTTACATTAGAGATATATGGGTATTAGAGGGTAAGATATATGGGGTTATGTGAGGTATTTTAGAGTATGTGTTATGGTTATGGGTTAGAAGTTATGAATCTAGTTTAATGTAGAGTATACATGTGTATGTTTTGAACTTAGGATTAAGTTGGTCTTGATACCTTTTTAGCACTATAGTCTATTTTAATATAAACCCTAGATTAGCTATTGACCTAATAGTCCAAGTTGACTTAGTTGACCAGTTGTTGACCAAGTACTCGGATGTTGACAAATTGACTAGTTGTTGACCGGTAGTTGAACGTTGACTATGTTTGACTTAGTCGATGGAGATAGGGTTAGAAGTAGGTTGATTGTTGTTTGTTTGATCATGTTTGATTATTTAGTAACTTGAGACCTTGTTAGGGTTTAGGTCGGAGACATGGTCTTTCTGCGGATATCTCCGACTCATGGTACTATACGTTTTGGTGGAGGTGGGAAGCTTAGCCCGTGCTGCATCGGACCTTTCGTGATCAGCGGAAGAGTCGGTGACGTAGCATACAGGCTAGACTTGCCACCTGCACTGGTGGATGATTACAACGTATTCCACGTATCACATTTGAGACGGTATGTGGCTGATCCTAGCCATATACTCGACCATTCGGAGATTGAGGTGGGATCTACTCTCAGTTATCCAGAGCAGCCAGTAGAGATTCTGGATTGCCAAGAGAAGATACTGAGAAACCAGGTGATACCCTTGGTTCGCGTTGCATGGAGGCATCATTCTCCAGGAGAGTCTATATGGGGACGGGAGGATGAGATGCGCGAGCGATACCCTTATCTTTTTGGACCTTGAGGTATGATTGTCTATCCTTCTCACCAGTTGGTTTCGCCTTTTAATTTTGAGGACAAAATTTTTTTAAGGAGGGTAGATTTATCACTACCACATTTTAGATTGAGGGTATTTTGGTCATTTGATAATTTTTGAATTTATTTTAATTTATTTAATTGGTGATTGTGATTTTGACTTTGGCTATTTGAGACTTTGTAGACTAACCTAGGTGTTGACCCTAGCTATGGAGACTAGGTTAGCATGGTGAGACCCCTAGTCTAACTTAAGTCAATCTAGGTTAGTCATTTAGAAATCAAGATTTGAATAGGAGGTTTAATGAATAGATTCATAGGCTTGAGACTAGTGAATTGATTTCTTGACTAGTGCTAGTTGGCCCATAGCCCAATAAACTAAACCCTAACCCCAATTCCTACACTATATGGCCGGCCACTTAGGGTTTCTCCTTCCCTATAAATAATCACTTAATTAGTTCTTGCCTCTTTTGTATCATTCCAACACATAGGAAAAGAAATATTTGTCCATTCTTCCCCAATCCATAGATTCTTCATTTTAAATCCTTTTTAGCTCTAGTTTCTTGTATTAGAGCCTAATACCCTCCTATTTTCTGTTTGTGGAGAATAATCGCAGCTTTGGATCAATTTGGAGCATTTGGCTAGCAAGGAGGAACTCCCCAATTAAAGTTTTTTCTTGCCATTTGCACCTATAGGTAAAACTCCTCAAATTGTTCTAACATTCTGTTTTCTTTGCATTTTAGGCTAGATCTAGGTGTTCCCTAGCTGTCCCTAAATTTTGGGTAGAAATGGTGTCCATTTGGTGTCTGTATCGGACATGTGTCATAGTGTATAGGAAAGTGTTTGATAAAATGTCACTTAGGATTTTATTTTCGATTTTTGTTGAACTAATTGCATGAATCCCTAGATCTATGTGTGTACTCAAATGTTTGCGAAGACTGAGTCGTGATTGGTGTCATTTGCGTGTCCTTTTTTGTGCTGGACACGCAGTACGGGGGCTCAGTCGGGTGCCCTGCTGCCCGTGTCCGAGTTATCGTTGGACACAGCACGTCGTGACACCAAAATTGGTGTGTACGTGCACGAGGTGACTGACACAAAGCCCATTAAATTTCATTAGATATTATTTAGTAGTTTGGAAGAAATTTGAGCCACACGGATTCACACTGACAGTGCACAGTCGGCCATAGGCGACTGACACTGTGTTCGTGTCTCATATAGACACGTCTTGGACACGACTCAGGGTGTCCTAACCCTAGCCCTAGACCCCCTCTACACGTGTGCACGACCACGACACATTTGGTGGGACACACGTGTCCCTACCTCACTCGACACACGTACACGATGCTGTGTACACTGTTTTCAATTTTTTGGGTATTGTTTGGAATTGGACACGATTCGTGTCCAATTCTTGGACACTGGGACACCCCACGACACGTGCACATATGTATCATTAATTACCAACCCTCTGAATTGTATTTTAGTTGTTAATTTAAACTCGAATTTGTGATTTTCTAAATCTCTGATACATGTGACTGTCATTTAATCTCTGGCATTTAGTGTAGGTTTAACTGTTTGTTGTGTGTTAATTCAAATGTAGATTCACCTAAATACATCTGGGGATTTGCTAACATGTTAAGGTTGTTCATGGCAAAGGATTTAGTTTTCATATTTGCATTCGAGTTTGGGATTTCATTTTACGGATACCCTGTAATATATGTACTGTTTTGAGTATCAATGTTAATATGTGCACTGTCATGAGTTTTCCTGAATGGGTTGGCTCAAATTAATATTGATTTCCTATGGTTACTTGAGTTGAATTGATACACTGCTATAGGCACTAACTTTCTAAAATTCTGAACCCTGTGATTGAAAACACATGTTACACACTTCTACACACATGACACTGTTGTGTTCACTATCATAAGCCTGAGATTTACACACACTGTCTAACCTGACATTTCATACTGATTTGTACACTGTTGTTGCACTCACAAATCTGAGAATGGTTGGCACTATTTAACTATAAATCTGAGAATTGAACACATTGAATCACATGTATACACAAACATGCCTATGCTCTAATAACACACACACACCCATGAACTAAACTGTCACACACTTTGCACTCCAATGAGAATCACTGAAATGGACACACTCATTAACTATAAACCTGAGGAACAACTATCTACACTCACACATACATAAGAACAAAATGTTCATAGCACACCTGAAATCTAAAATCTGGAAGGTGACACTCATATACACACACATAGATGACATGTTCACACACACTCTCTCTACATATTGTCTTCTCCTATATATATACACAAACCTATGATGATTGAATACCCCTGTCACACATATTCAAATCTGAGCTGAGATTGATACACACTCACACATTGTTGACACCTACAAACTAAATCTGAGACACTATGTTTACACCCAAACATCGGTTCCTATATCACACACATACATATGCATTGCCCTATCTTTCTATGTGTATATGTATATATATATAATATAGCTTGTGTGATAAATGTGATGTAATGTAGATATTGCATATTGATATATAAATAATGTGAATATACATATGTGGAAATAGATATGTGTGTGTTGCCTAATATGTGAATATGGCTCATGGCCTATGTAGTGTAGCTTATGGTATCCTAATGTACAGTCTTGTGTATATGGAATATATACACATGAGTTAGGGTTATGTTAGACTTGTGTGACTTATATTGATGTGTGCTTGCTAGGGTAGTCTTGGTTAGGCTTAGTGAGACTTGTCTGGGTTAGGTTTGACCTAGTTGACCTAGTTTGACTAGAGTAGTTTGACTAGAGTTGACCAACGATTGACTTCAGCCTAGATTGACCCAAACATCATGTAGAATGCATCGTAGTAGTTTATTTTACCAATTTGAATATGTTGTGACTTGTACTGTTCTGAATAGGAGCCAGACACCACTCCTCAGGCAGTATTTTATTCAGACACTCAAGATATCAGGCGAGTACATTCTCTGACCGTTTTATACTTGCTAGGACTATATTCTTGCTATAGATTATTTTACTTGATGCTGACACGATGGAAACATGGATTAGTACTATATGGATCTTTTCATACGATGTTATCTCCCTCGGGAGCATCAGATACATCATGTCATGTGCGTTTTACTTTTATCATGTATTCTTGTGCTTTTACCATTCATGTACATTCTCGTGATTCACGTACTCTCATGTTCACGGAGCCCCCATGTTTATATTCATGTGCACCCATTTATGGGCCCCCATGTGAAATCATATACAATAACATAACTTGAACGAATCCTTGTGTATTGATTGGGGATGGGGGAGTATAAATAGTCATGTGGACAATTTCTAAAGTAGTGTAGCCATGTACAACCTCTCATGTTTATTATCAAGCCGTTCACATGTCTAGCTTGTACTTTAAATCACTAGTTCACTATAGCTCTTTACGTATAGTAGATATTTCATTACAGTCTTCTCTTTTACTTCATGTATATTCTCAGCGTTTCATGTATTTTACTCTATTGCCTGTATTATATTCCTGTCATGATATGAACTGCGTGAGATGTACTGTGCTTACTCCAGTCCTGACTGGACCTTTTGAAATATTATAGATGACCTTGAGGAGCTGTGTCCAACTTATTACGGAGCAGACCTAAATGACACATATGAGCTGGACTCTCAGGAGGACCCAGCACTTGTAGATGATATTACCCAAGTAGACTAATCTAGTTAGCTAGGCTAGTTTCTATTTTATCATCTTGTCTGTTTGATACACTTGTCCTTATTTGGAGATTTATATTCTGGATTTGTGGAGTTGTTTATCTTAGACTTCTAGCTATCTCTCTTATCTGTATTTATCATCTGTGGATTCTGTGACTTCATCTATTCTATCTTATCGTACTTTCTTCCATAGTTGTGATTGAGTTGTACTTTATTATGTCACCTCCATTCGGAGTGTATATACTGTATAGGTACCTTATAACCATTAGATGTATGTGACCTAGGACAGCGTTCTACCGCTGACACTGCGGCGTAGGCTAGACATAACCACTTCTCGTACCCCTACATTGGATGCGGGTCGTGACAACCGGTGCTGGTGTTGCTGGCTTTCGGGTCCTGAGTGCGTCCACGACTGTCGCTCAGAACTGTGCGACCTGGTGGTTCTGAGCCTCCATAAACTGCTGGAACATGGCCATTACCTGGGCGCCATCGAACATCATCGTCGGGGGCAACGGAGGAAAGATAGGAGACGATGGCGGAAGCTGCTTTACCGGAACGTCTGGTGCAGACCAATCCGAAGTTCCTGCAACTTCGGACTGATCCGCGGTCTTCTTCATGGATGTAATGCCCCGCTCCGCACGGCGTATTACGATGAGGCATTGACTCAACGAGTCGCGTTGACTGAATGAAATATATCGATGCGAATCGATACGAGAGTTACTGTGTCTCAAGGAACGCATCGAACTAAGTCGATGCGAAGAGTTGCCTTGTCCCGAAAGAATGCATCGAGTGAATCGATGCGAAGCGCCACGTTGCCCCGAAGGATAAGTGCGTTGAATCGGCTTGAAGAATCTAAGAAATTGAATTGACCAAGGCGTAAGTCCAAATCGATGCAAGTATTGATTTTAGTTGGTTTTATGTGCAGGCTATACGTTTATGCGAAAATATTAGAGGTCGACATTTCGCCTATTTTACGACGGGTCCGCGAAACCAAATCGTCGCCTTGCGACGGACTGGGACTTGGGCACGGTAAGCCAAATCGGACGTATAATTCAATAAAGCATGAAGTGCTCGAATGGCTAAGTCAGGAGAGTGGTCGTGCAACAAAGTTATGAAATCGAGCCGCGTCGTCTAGGCGAAACGACAAGGCATATCGACTCAAGGTGGGAGGATTGACTCTTCTTTTACTCCTTCATGCGATAAGTCAAAATATATCATTGTATGCTAAGTTAACCTATAGACGCCACGGGCGTGGTCCGATCGGAAGACAAATCATAGTGTGTGTCGAACACTAAGTTAGTACAATAAAAATAAAACGTGCATCGAATGCACGAGTCGCTATGGAACATTGGATATCGCAAAGGCGAGCGCATCGGTACACAAGCCGTAAGAACATGGGATAACTGTACTCGGCGAGTGCCTTCGTGCACGAGCCATTCCGTGCCTTCGCGCACGAGTTAGAAGGATAGAACATTAAAAGACAATAGGCGAGCGCCCTAGCGCGCAAGCCCCGAACATTGAACACTAAGTTATAGAACATAGAAATACGGCTTCGATGCGGGCACCAAGTGTATGACACGAGGGAAAAGATGATAAAAGTATCGAAACGTGCCTACGTGCACAAGATCTTAAAAGATGGCTTCGTTGCAAAAGAATACAGTTGTGACATGAATGTGGTGGAACTGTCGGATATGACCTGATGTCTCGAAAGATGTTCGAGAGCTTCGGGTCGTTCGGTTGACGAACATTGACCGACTCCACGTCGGCAAATTAGCGACGTATGTGCAGTCGATAAACGTCGGCTGATTAAGCGACGTATAAATGTCGCTGGATAACGTTGGCGTATTAAGCGACGTATATGCAGTCGGTAAACGTCGGTAGACATAAGCAGATGTTAGTGACGTTTAGCGTCGTTTAGCGACTGCTTTTTGTAATAACTTTTTGCAGATTTTAGCGACGTTTAGCGATGTTTTGCGACGTCTTTGTAGTCGTTATTCAACGTCGCTAAACGTCGCTAAAATCTACAAAAAAAAAGGAAACATAATGACATATTCTGCTAGTGTAGTATCCCTGCAGTTTAATGATGAACATTTAATTTGAATAGACCCAGAGCAACCCTCCGTTGAATTCCCTGGGTTCGCCGACCCCTTCGGTGGAATACTCAACACCGGTAATGGCACATATAGTTGAAACGAACAATAAAATAGAATATGGTAAAAATTAATAGTATATTACACAACCAATATCCAATGACCACACAACCAAGTCTAATGTATATACATAAATATCCATGGAGATAGTCTACACAGCCAATCAAACAATGAGATAAGTCTACACAAACTCAATATCATGGGTCAACACAGAAACAAACACTCTACACAAACAAGAAATAAATAGTCCTAACTAGGACTACTGGGGATCTGGAGCAGAAGGGGCACCGCCGTGCCTAAGGGATAAGAACAGCTCATACTCCTCCCGTGAAATCGATACCGATGCAGGTAGAGTCGATGATGATGAAGGAGGCAGTGACGTCTGTGATGATGAAGGAGCACCAGGAGGACGTATCTGCTCCAATACTGCTAGTCGATGGTTGTATGAATCTATGGAAGATAACAGCCTCGTACTGCTATCAATTATCAAATCCTGGATCAACGTCAGCCTCTTACCCATGGACAGCTGTGATGTCTGCAGCTCTGTCACGCTGTACTGTGTCGACACTCTAAGATCAGTGACGCCATGCTCTGTCCTCTCAGTCATATCCCTGAGCTCCATGATGCTGCGGTCGAGCGCATCCAATCGTGCTAGGAGCATAGCATCGTCCGTATGCTCCTGCTGGATCCGTCGCAGCATTTAGTCACGGATAGAAGCAACCATCTCCTAGACTCGGGCAGACTCCTGTAGGGGCTGTGGACCATGCATACTAGCAGCAGAGGTCCTAGAGGACTGTGTCGTAACTAAGGTGCCCTAGGATCTCGTACCGTAGTACGTACTCCTATGGAGACCACCAGTGGCGGTCATCCATAGCTCGTCTATCGACGGAGCTTGAGCGGGCTGCGAGGAAGTACCGGCCTCTCCAGCAGTTGGTGTGTACACTAGCAGCCGCCCGCTCTTGAAGCTTAATATACTCGGCCTAGAAAGTATGGATACTCTATAATTTTCAATGTCTAATATACTTATTATTACTAACTACATGAATATTTATTTGCATATTTACTAAATTATATTAAAATTAACATAAAGTATTAAAATTAACTGTAAGTACTGTAATACTTACATAGGTCTGCTCGGCCCTCTCGTCAATAAGCTTCCAGCCCTTCCGATGGGTGGCCAGGAAGACGGTTACCATGTTGGCATCACCACCCATCTTTACCTGTTAGAAATATATTATTTAGTACTATTTATAAATTTAATCGAACTTATATTAAAATAAAATTTTTGAAAAATATATACCAAACGACGAAAATATTCCGTCATCGGGATCGACCCACCGCACCACTTTGATGCCTTCTGCCTAGCTGCCTTGGCCTTCTCAGACCTTTCCTTGTATCGAGGTGCGTCGAACCTGGCCTTCATCGCAGTCCACTGATCAGGGGTGATCCAACCTTGGATCGGCTTTTCAGTGCGATCACGAGCCTTCTGGTCATTAATAGCATCACGGATCAGCTTGGCGGTGACGGTAGGAAACACCTCCTCGATCAACTCGGCCCGGAGCGATGGATAGAAATATGTTTGCTAGAAGAAACAATTTAGTCAGTTATATAATATACATAAATAAGATGATTAATATTATAACCATATATACTTTTACCTTGAACTGCGCAAACCAGAAGTTCTTTCTATCCGGTGCATCAGAGTAGTTTATCCAGGGGCTACCATAATTGTACCTCAGAAAATGGCCCAGGCGTCTCTGTACCGACGGGGAACGATATCTATACAAAGGTAATTATATTCATAAAAAATGAATTTATTATGAATAAAGAAATAAACGATATATATGATAAACCAAAACACTTACTTTGTGCCATCGGCCAAGATCTCCATCCTCGTCTCCTCCAGAGGTGCGCACGGATCATCTGCTTGATACTGGTCCGGCGTCAGCTCAGCCTCCTCCATATGCTCATCTGTCTCCATCGTCGTATCAGCAGGAGGAACGCTAGACGAGGGAGCATTGTCAGGCCTGGAACTATTCGTCCCAGGAGATATGCCATGTAACATCATGGCAGGCGAAGGTACACTGGAGTACTCGTTGACAAAGATCCAGAGCCAGTACCAGTAGGAATGTCACTTTTCGTTCCCGGAATACGTATTTTTATACGTGTACTGCTTAATGTATTTATTTAATATTTATCATATATTTGTTCTGTATTTAAATTCTTTAATTTTGTGCTTATTAATTTTTCTGTATTTTATTTTCTGCTTTTGCTATTAGCTCTTGGCTTAGTCTGTTCATTAAACCAATTTGGTTTAGCTTGGTTCATCATGATAAGGAGTGGATGGCCTAGATCTTGTAGGAGGGAATGGTGGGTGGAGATTTACTTGGGCTTGATATTAATACTTCTTTACTTTTCTCTCTCTTTATTTACTCTTATTTACTTCTTCTTCAACCACCATTACTCTCCCACCAACCTAGAGAGCTAGACAAGTACCACTTGCTTCTTGATGGATCTCCAATTTTGTTGTTCCATTGTCTTCCTTACGAGATTCTAAGACACTCTAGTACTTAGCACTTTTAATTTCCATGGCTCATTACTTGTAGATCTGAGTTTGTTGTATTTCGGATTTCTTAGGTTTTAATCTAGCTAACCCTATTATTTTCAAGTTTTGATGGTTCCATGTTGTAGAGAATTTCTTTCTGCCCTATTTTAACCTATGGAAGTCCGGATTCTAATCTTGGATAAAGGATTTTCGGAGCTTGGAAGCCGTGGCTTTCATGGTTCTTTCTCTCAGAAAATTTAGAGAAGAAGAACAGCTCATTTTTGCTAGCCGCATATAGCGATTCTGGCCGCATGGACTTAGCCGCACTGCTCTTAACGGTTCTAGCCGCATGAACCCGAACTCCTCTCAGCCGCATGAGACTCCATCTCCTTTGCCACATGGCTCAAGTTAGCCCCAGCCGCATGTACTTTTCTCAGCCGCATATGCATGCTTCTCCTCAGCCGTATAAGAACTCGTTCCCTTCCAACCGCATGCGCCCGTTCTCTTCCAGCCGCATGAGCCCGCATCCCCTTGGCCGCATGAACCATATTTTTTCCAGCCGCATGAGCGCATATTTTCCCAGCCGCATGAGCGTATACTTTTCCAGCCGTATGAGCGCATACTTTTCTCAGCCGCATATGCATATTGTCTCAGCCACATGGCTTAGGTAATTTTGAGCCACATGAGACCATATTGTCTCAGCCGCATGAACTATATTTTTTCCAGCCGCATGAGACCGTATTTTTCCGGCAGCATGAACTCTAGCCCATAGTTCCTTTTGGCTGATTCTTGTCCCGGATTGACATTGTTTGACATTGATTGTTACCTTGACTAATAATTGATCATGCGTTCCAAGTTAGAACTAAAAGACTGGCTAGTCATCTTACTGAAATGAATGAGACACGTTCATGTATAAACCATGAACCATTGCGATCGACTAGCCGATCCGAACACCTGGCAAATGGACACATGTTGACTTCCATTTTTCTGCAAAAGCAGCATGTGCATCTTACAGTCAAGACATGATTATTCTGTGGCTAGGTTTGATTGTTGCATTATGCTATATAAAACCTACAACCTAGCCGCACGGGCAACATTGTAGAGTTGTGCATATCATACCATGTACGGAAGTACTCATTCTGAATGACCATGATTCACGGCATGGGATTTCAATCAACATAGGGACTATTAAGGTAAATAAAATAATAATTGCATGGAGAGAATGGATTCCCGAGTTCTTACATGGCAGCCATCTTCAGGACGATTAGTGCCCCGACATGTCGGCTGGTTCCTACAGATACTACAAATCTGCCACACGGGCAGGGAGTGGTATCTGCCTATATTGTTATATATATTGATGACGAGCATTCCGCTGGGACTCGTCTAATTCATGATTGGCGCAATTGATTATTGGATAAACTAGCCTTGCTTGTACATAGTAAGAACTGAGGAATCTCTTATTGCATAAATTCCAGGGCAACTTGGAACTTACAGTAGCAAGCCGTAGTAGTTGTATGGTCGTTTAAATTGATTTGCTGTGCACTGTACCTACTCTGTTAACTACTGAGATGAGCAGAACGTCGGGACATGACGGGTCAACTTCTGTCCTTGTTTGGTTGGAAAGTTGGCTTAAAGTGTCGTGATGTTGTGCGAACCCCAGTAGCAAGCAGAGATCTATTTTATCATATTCTTAACTTTTATCACTGGTTCCAATTTCTCATATCGTGCTTCCTTGCGGTACTTGCTATTAGAGGTCTAACCTCTCTGGTTTTGCGTAGCCAGATTTAAAGCCTGTTTCTGAGGACTCAGCTTACTTCCACCTCCAAGATGGTCAATACTATAGGAATGATCGCCGGAAGACACGAGTGGGTCCCTTGCTTTTCTGTTCGTCTTTACTATTTACTTTTGGCCGTCTGGCACCGACATGTTAGTCGGATTGTCTTGTACTTACGTTTGCATAATTGTAACTAAGTTAGACTGCAGCTGATCACAATTGTGTATACCTTGCTATATCATCTGGCTAAGTTTTGTACAGCTAGATCTCGAGAACATTTTAACCAAGCATTTGGGACGTCTTACTGCTTTATCTTACATGTTCTCTATCTACTGTTTCTTGTTTGAATGATTGAGACAATAGATGTTGAGTGACCCTAGTAAGACTTTTATGTAGTATGCACCCCCTCGCCTTTTAGACAGCATTGATCGTATTATACGGTATTCAACTACCTGTAATACGTAGCTGGCTGAGTCATTCCCCCGCTCTCCGGTATTCTGGTTCTGGGGCGTGACAAGGTTTTAGTGGTGGCCCATGCAGGTCTGATTTCAGACTTATGGGGTATTTTAATTTATAGGATGTCTCAATCACACATGTTTTCCCTTGATCTCATGATTCGTTACTCTCGACTCTAGCTTGACATTCCGATATCCTTTGACTTCATTGATCTTTTTTGTCCGATCGTTTGATCGTTCTCTTGTCCCTTTTCCTAGGAGCACTTCATCCGTATCTGCCAGGACTGGACAACAACAACAAGGGCAACACGGACAACTTAACCATGTTGGTCAGCAATAAGGGCCAGTACTACCTCAAGAGACTATCCAAGAAGAAGTGATAGTGGAGCCAGCAGCTGGACTACAGTATCTGGAGGTTCCAACACCACCAATAGTTCCACCTATCCCTGTGGAAGTGGACACACCAGCCCTTCTGGAGATCATGAGAGGGATGATGGCTACTCAGCAACACCAGATGTTGGCCCAGTAACGCATGTATGCTCAGTTGCAAGAACAGAATGTGCTACTCAACAAAGGATTGCAGACGGCTTTGGAAAGAGTGGTGAGGACAGATTCAGGAGCCTCAACCAGATTTTGCAAGTACAACCCCCGTCGTTTCGAGGGCACGGAGGATGCCATTTCAGCAGATGCATTGCTTAAGGACATTGAGGCTATTCTGACAACGGCTAAGGTTCCAATGGAAGAACGTGTAGATCTAGTGAAGTTGTTGCTTCAGGACCTCGCACATGATTGGTGGGAGTCAGAAGAAGTAGGCATCAGACATCTTGTTGCTTGGGACGATTTTACCGTAAGATTCAAGACGAAGTACTATAGAGTTGTGGCATAGTTTGAGCTACATTTGAAGTTTATCAACCTCAAGCAAGCTAGCAAGACAGTGGATGCTTATGCAATAGAGTTCTGCAGACTGAGTAGGTTCGCCCCAGAGATGGTAGCAACGGAGAGCCAAAGGGCTATGAGGTTTCAGCAAGGGTTTTATCATGAACTCTTGCAATTGATAGAGGGGCACAATTACCAAACTTTTGATGAGATATTAACGGAAACCCGAAGGCATGAGATCACCATTCAGAGGATCACAGCAAGGACTGGAGGTCAAAAGAGGTCTCACAATCAGATTGAAAAAGAAGGGAGAGTAGAACCCCGAGTTACACCATCTCTTGGCATTCATATTCATGATGTGGCAATACGAGGGCCAGCACCACCAGCAAGGCAACAACAGCAATAGAGGAAGAACCAGTAACCCCCAATGGGCTGCACTTATTATGGGAAGGTAGGGCACAATAGAGATGTGTGCCGAACATTGAACAGACATTGTTTGATATGTGGAAGTCCAGATCATCGGGTTTCCACCTGTCCTATGAATTCGAGGTCAGGAGGACCAGTACAACAGTTTCCCGCTCTGCCATCACCAGGGGCAGGCCAGTATCGAGGACCAGCGGTGGCAGTGAGGCCGTTGGCACAATGTCCGTTGATGTCACAGGCTCAGATATTTTGGCAGCAGGGACCGCCGATGCATCAACAACCACATAGACCACCCCAGCATCACCAAGGCAGGGGCCAGCAGCAGCACCAGGCTAGGCCGCAGCATAGGAACCAACAAGGAGGTCGAGGGCAGGCATTCAATCTGTCCTTGGAAGAGGCATTGGCATCGGGAGATGTTATGGCAGGTAACATTCTCATATCCCGCAGTAGCATTATTTGATTCGGGAGCATCACACTCATTTATATCTGTACAATTTATGACACGACTAGGAATAAAATTTGAAGCATTGCCAGGGAGGTTGAACATACTTACTGGTAATGGGCTTGTAGGAGTTAGTAGAGTTACTCTAGCATGTTGTGTTGTAGTGTGCGGGCATCCCTTACCCGCCAGGTTGATAGAATTTCCTATGAGGAATTTTGATGTCATCTTAGGCATAGACTGGCTGAAAGACAGTTGTGCCACGATAGATTACCGTAGAGGGAGTGTATCCTTTAATATTCCAGGCATGGACCGTTTTACCCTAGTCAGATCAGTGGCAACCCAACAAGAAGAAGGAGTAGTAGCGACAATGGAAGAAGTTCAAGTTCCGAAGGTAGTTGAAGAGTTCATTGATGTATTTCCCGAAGAGCTTCCAGGTTTACCCCCGGTTAGGGATATTGAGTTCAGTATAGAATTGGCACCGGGAACTCAACCGATATCAGATCGGGTTTACAGAATGGCAGATTCCGAGCAGGCAAAGGTATATCATCACGTAGAGGAACTGAAGGCGAAGACGTTTATTCGAGACAGCGAATCACCATGGGCAGCACCAGCGGTACTTGCAGAAAAGAAGGATGGGTCATCGAGGTTGTGCATTGACTACAGGAAGCTCAACGCGGCAACAATAAAGAACAAGTACCCATTACCTAGAATCGATGACTTGTTTGATCAGTTAATCAGAGCAAGATTTTTCTCCAAGATAGATCTTCGGTCAGGATATCATCAAGTTAGAGTTCGAGAAGAGGATATTCTCAAGACATCATTCAGGTCGAAGTACGAGCATTACGAGTTCCTTGTTATATCGTTTGGTTTGACCAATGCTCTAGCAATATTTATGGATTTGATGAACCGCATCTTTATGCCATACTTAGATCATTTTGTCGTTGTGTTCCTCGATGACATTCTTGTATACTTAGCTAGTGAAGAAGAGCATAAAGATCACCTCAGAAAAGTGTTACAGGTTCTGAGAGAGAACCAGCTGTACGCCAAGCTCAACAAGTGTGAGTTTTGGACAGACCGAATTTTATTCTTGGGGCACATCATATCAGGAGCTGGAGTAGAAGTGGATCCCAAGAAGGTAGAAGCAGTAGAGAGTTGGCCAGTACCTAAGACCGTAGCCGATGTACGTAGTTTCTTGGGATTGGCAGAATATTACAGAAGGTTCATATCAGACTTTGCAAGACTTTCAGCACCCATGACCCGCTTGACACGGAAGGATGTGCCACTCGTCTGGCCGACAGAATGCCAGGCATCATTCGAGAATTTGAAGTAAAAATTAATATCGACACCTATTCTTACATTGCTGGTTGGACCCGGAGGTTTTACTGTATATTATGACACGTCAGGAAAGGGACTTGGGTGTATCCTCATGCAACATGGGAAGGTGATAGTATATACATCTAGGCAACTTCGAGACCATGAGAAGAATTATCCAACTCATGTATTGGAATTGGCAGTAGTAGTATTTGCTTTGAAGCTATGGAGGCATTACTTGTACGGTGATGGAGTGGATAAGTACACAGACCACAAAAGTCTGAAGTACATCTTTACTCAGAAAGAACTGAACATGAGGCAGAGAAGATGGTTAGAGTTGATCAAGGATTTCGACGTGGAGCTTCAGTATCACCCAGGCAAGGCTAACGTGGTAGCAGATGCTCTCAGCAGGAGAGGCGGCACATTTATGTTGACATCGCAAAAGCATATCATAGAAGACCTTCAGAAGATGGGCATCGAGATTATACTTCCTAGTGATGTAGGAATTCGGGCAAGTCTACGAGTTCAATCTGACTTAGTAGACAGGATCAAGGCAGCTCAGGCACAAGATCCAAGGATTCAGAAGCTTAGGACAGAATGTGAGTCAGGACTCAGAAATGAGATAAAAATTTACGAACATGGTACACTTAGGTTTGGATCACGTCTATGTGTGCCTAGCGGAGATATCAGACAGGAGGTTATGGCTGAAGCCCACAGTTCTCAGTATTCTATACACCCTGGAGGGACCAAAATGTACAAGGATATCAAGCAGCACTTCTGGTGGAACGGAATAAAGAGGGAGATAGCTAGATTCGTTTTCTGTTGCTTGATATGTCAGCAAGTGAAGGCAGAACAGCAGAGGCCAGCTGGATTATTGCAACTGCTTTCTATCCCGGAATGGAAGTGGGAACACATCACAATGGACTTTATGACCGGTTTACCGAGATCACCAAGTGGTAAAGATGCTATTTGGGTGATAGTGGACCGGCTTACAAAGGTGGCACATTTTCTTCTTTTCAGAGTAGGGCAATCTACAGAAAAGTTGGCAGAGTTGTAAATGCAACAGATAGTCAGGCAGCATGGGATCCCTGTCAGTATTGTGTCAGACAGAGATACCCGCTTTACATTACATTTCTGAAAGAGTTTACATCATAGTCTGGGTACCAAGGTGAGATTTAGCACGGCTTACCATCCACAGACGGACGGGCAATCAGAAAGAACAATTTTGTCTCTAGAAGATATGTTGCGAGCTTGCACCCTAGGTTTTGGAGGGCCTTGGGAGAGTCACCTACACTTGGTTGACTTCTCGTATAACAACAGTTATCAAGCTAGTATCCAGATGGCGCCATTCGACGCACTATATGGTAAGAAGTGAAGGTCACCATTGGCATAGAATGATATCGGAGAGAGAAAGATGCTAGGTCCAGAAATGATTATTCAGACGATCAAAGTAGTTAAGGAAATTAGAGAGCTACTTCGAGTTGCACAAGATCGACATCGTCATTGGGTGGACCAGCATCGTAGGTCGCTAGAATTTTCTGTTGGGGACCACGTGTTCTTGCGGATCTCACCTACTCGTGGGGTCATTAGATTTGACGTTCGCAGGAAGTTTAGTCCGCGTTACGTGGGCCCATTTGTTATCCTTGATAGGATAGGCAATGTTGCTTATCGTTTGTTCCTTCCACCTTCGTTACGAGAGACGCATGATGTGTTTCATGTATCTCAGTTGCGTAGCTACGTATCGGACCCAAGCCATATCCTCGATCATTCTGAACTGGTTGTTGGTACCAACCTGTCTTACGAGGAACAGTTTGTGTCCATTTTGGACCGAAGGAAGAAGATACTCAAGAACCGAACAATTAGCCTTGTCCGTGTTTCTTGGGGATATCACTCCTTAGGAGAGTCAACATGGGAACGTGAGGATAATATCCGATCACGGTACCCGTACCTATTTGACTCACAAGGTATATTGTCACTTCACGTTCCCAGAATACTTATTTTAATACATGTACTGCTCAAAAGTATTTATTTAATATTTATCATGTATTGTTCTATATTTAAATTCCTTTAAATTTTACGCTGATTAATTTTTTTGCATTTTACTTTCTACATTTTACTTTCTGAGTTGGTTTATTTTTCGGGTTTGGGTGGTTCAACAATTTCCTACCTACTCCCTTTTTATTTAAAGCCCCAAACCCTTTCTCTCTCTTCATTACTTCTCCTTCTCATTAACTCTTCTTCTTCATCATCCATAACTCTCCCCCACCTACCCAGCCGCATAGGTAAGTGCCAACTTGCTTCATGATGGAACCCCAGTTTTATTGTTCCATCATCTTCCTTACTTGATCTTAAGTCTCTTTAGTACTTAGTATTTTTAATTTTCATGGCTCATTTTGTATAGATCTAAACTTGTTGTGTTTTCGGATTATTTAGTTTTGATCTAGCTAACCTTGTTATTTTTAAGTTTTGATGGTTCCATACTGTAGAGAATTTTGTTCTACCCCATTTAGACCTATGGAAGTCCAGATTTGGGCTTGGAATAAAGGATTTAGAGAGCTTGGAAGCAATGGCTTCCATGGTTCTGTTTTCAGAAATTCGGAGAAGAAGAACAGTTCTGGCCGCATGGCTCCTTGTCGCAGCTTATGCCGCATGAGCATTCTGGCCGCATGAGCACTCCTGGCCGCATGAACTTTTCTAGCCGCATAGCCTTGGAAGCTCTTAGCCGCATGAACCTTGCTTTAACTTTTTCTTCGGCCGCATGCCGCATAGCTCAGCCGCATGGCACGTTGCCGCATAAGCCTTAACAGATCTTGGCCGAATGAGCAGTTCCCAATTCTAGCCGCATAGGGCTTTGCTAATTCTAGCCGCATAAGGCCTTGCTAATTCTGGCCGCATGAGACTGTTCATCCCGAGCCACATAAGGGCCCAGATCCCTTAGCCGCATAGACCTGATCTTTCCTGGCCGCATGACTTCAGCAGCCGAGCCGAGCCGCATGGGACTTGTTTCACCCTAGCCGCATGAGATAAATCTTTTCTAGCCGCATGAGCTTGTTAGCTCTCAGTCGCATGAATCTTTTATCCTTCATCCGCATGAGCCAATTACTTCTCGACCGCATGAGCTTGATATTTTCTAGCCGCATAAAGCTTGTTATTTTCTAGCCGCATAAAGCTTGTTATTTTCTAGCCGCATGAGACCTGATCTTCCTGAGCCGCATGGACTTTAGTTTCCTTGGCCGCATATGCATGTTTTACTCAGTCGTATGAACCAATAATTTTCCGGCTGCATGAACCCTAGCCCATAATGCCTTTGGGCTGATTATTGTCCTGAATTGACATTGATTGACATAAATTATGACCTTGACTAATAATTGATCATGCGTTCCTAGTTGGAACTAAGAGACTGGCTAGTCGTCTTATTGAATTGAATGAGACACGTTCATATTAACTATGAACTATTGCAATCGATTGGCCGATCCCGAATATTGGTATATAAACACGTGCAGGCTTCAATTTATTTATTTCACAAAAGCTTTATTTTACAAAAGCAGCATGTGTACTTTATGGTCAAGGCATGATTATTCCGTGGCTAGTTTTGATTATTATATTACGCTATGTAAGACCTACAACCTAACCGTACGGGTATCGTTGTAGAGTTGTGCATATCGTACCCCGTACGAAAGTACTCATTCTGAATGACCATGATCCACGGCATGGAATTTTACTTAACATAGAGGCTACTAAGTTGAATAAAATAATGATAGCATGTAGAGAATGGATTCCCGAGTTCTTACATGGAAGCCATCTTTGGGACTATTAAGTGTCCGACATACCGGCTGGTTCCCACAGATACTGTAAATCTGCCATACGGGCAGGGAGCGATATCTGCTTATATTATTTATTGTATATTAATGACGGGCGTCCCGCTGGGACTTGTCTAATTCATAATTGGCACAATTGATTGACTGGGTAGACTAGCCTTGCTTGTGCATAGTAAGAACTGAGGAATCCTTATTGCATAATTCCAGGATAACTTGAAACTCACAGTAGCAAGCCGTAGTACTTGAATGGCCGTTTAAATTGATTTGTTTGTGTACTATACCTACTATGGTAACTAACTGAGCAGAATGTCAGGACATAACGGGCTAACTTCTGTCCTTGTTTGGTTGGGAAGTTGGTCCGAAGTGTCGTGATGTTATGTGAATCTCAGTAGTAAGCAGAGATCTATTTATCATATTTCCTTATTTACTGGTTCTAATTCCTCATATCGTGCTTCCTTGCGGTACTTGCTATTAGAGGTCTAACCTCTCTGGTTTTGCATGGCCAGATTTAGAGCCAGTTCTCGAGGACTCAGCTTACTTCCATCTCCAAGATGGTCAGTACTAGAGGAATGATCGCAGGAGGACTCGAGTGGGTTCATTACTTTCTCGTTCATTTTGTTACTTACTTTATACTTTGTCGTTTGGCACCGTCATGTTAGTCAAATCGTCTTGTGCTTACTTTTACATAATTGTAACTAAGTCAGGCTGCATTTGATAATAATTGTGTATACTTTGCTACATCATCTGGCTATGTTTTGTAAATCCAGATATCAAGAATATTTTGACTGAGCGTTTGGGACGCCTTACTGCTTTATCTTACACGTTCTCTATTACTGTTTCTTGTTTGAATGATTCAGACAATAGATGTGAAGTGACCATAGCGAGACTTTCATGTAGTATGCACCCCCTTGTCTTTTTACACAGCATTGATCGTATTATACGGTAGTCATCTACCCGTAATACGTAGCTGGCTGAGTCATTCCCCCGCTCTCCAGTATTCTGGTTCTGGGGCGTGACATATATTTCTTTCCGTATACCTTAATTGTCTTGATTCCTCATGCTTATCACCCTATGAGTAGAAATTACTTGATGTCGTAGATTGATAAACATAGATATATTACTTGCTATGGATATTGTAAAATAACTGCTTGCTCAAATTGCTTGTACTTAGATTAGCCTAGCTCTGATATTTCTGTCCTGCTTGGATCTGAAATTTTGAGGACGAAATTTTTCTAAGGAGGGTAGAGATGTCACTCCCCGTTCCCAGAATACGTATTTTTATACGTGTACTGTTTAATGTATTTATTTAATATTTATCATACATTTGTTCTGTATTTAAATTTTTTAATTTCGTGCTTATTAATTTTCCTGTATTTTATTTTCTGCTTTTTCTATTAGCTCTTGGCTTAGTCTGTTCATTAAACCAATTTGGTTTAGCTTGGTTCATCATGATAAGGTGGATGGCCTAGATCTTGTAGGAGGTAATGGAGGGTAGAGATTTACTTGGGCTTGATATTAATACTTCTTTACTTTTCTCTCTCTTCATTTACTCTCATTTACTTCTTCTTCAACCACTATTACTCTCCCACCAACCCAGAGAGATAGGCAAGTACCACTTGCTTCTTGATGGATCTCCAATTTTATTGTTCCATTGTCTTCCTTATGAGATTCTAAGACACTCTAGTACTTAGCACTTTTAATTTCCATGGCTCATTACTTGTAGATCTAAGTTTGTTGTATTTCAGATTTTTTTTGGTTTTGATCTAGCTAACCCTGTTATTTTCAAGTTTTGATGGTTCCATGTTGTAGAGAATTTCTTTCTGCCCTATTTTGACCAATGGAAGTCCGGATTCTGACCTTGGATGAAGGATTTTCGGAGCTTGGAAGCCGTGGCTTTCATGGTTTTCTTCCTCTCAAAAAATTTGGAGAAGAAGAACAGCTCATTTTTTGCTAGCCGCTTACCACATAGCGATTCTGGCCGTATAGGCTTTTAGCAGCCCTGGTCGTATGGACTTAGCCGCACAGCTATTAAAGGTTCTGGCTGCATGAACCCGAACTCCTCTCAGCTGCATGAGACACCATCTCCTTTGTCGCATGGCTTAAGTTAACCCCAGCCGCATGTACTTTTCTCAGCCGCATATGCATGCGTCTCCTCAGCCGCATAAGAACTCGTTCCCTTCCAGCCGCATGCGCCCGTTCTCTTCCAGCCGCATGAGCCCGCATCCCCTTGGCCGCATGAACCATATTTTTCCCAACCGCATGAGTGCATATTTTCCTAGCCGCATGAGCGCATATTTTCCCAGCCGCATGGCTTGGGTAATTTCGAGCCGCATGAGCGCATATTTTCCCAGCCTCATGAGCGTATACTTTTCCAGACGCATGAGCGCATACTTTTCTCAGCCGCATATGCATATTGTCTCAGCCGCATGGCTTGGGTAATTCCGAGCCGCATGAACCATATTTTTTCCAGCCGCATGAGACCGTATTTTTCCGGCCGCATGAACTCTAGCCCATAGTGCCTTTTTGCTGATTCTTGTCCCGGATTGACATTGATTGACATTGATTGTTACCTTGACTAATAATTGATCATGCGTTCCTAGTTGGAACTAAGAGACTAGCTAGTCATCTTATTGAATTGAATGAGACACGTTCATGTACAAACCATGAACCATTGCGATCGACTAGCCGATCCGAACACCTGGCAAATGGACACATGTTGACTTCCATTTTTTTACAAAAGCAGCATGTGCATCTTACAGTCAAGGCATGATTATTCTATGGCTAGGTTTGATTGTTGCATTATACTATGTAAAACCTACAATCTAGCCGCATGGGCAACGTTGTAGAGTTGTGCATATCATACCCTATACGAAAGTACTCATTCTGAATGACCATGATTCATGGCATAGAATTTCAATCAACATAGGGACTATTAAGCTAAATAAAATAACGATTGCATGGAGAGAATGGATTCCCAAGTTCTTACATGACAGCCATCTTTGGGACGATTAGTGCCCCGACATGCCGGCTGGTTCCCATAGATACTGCAAATCTGCCACACGGGCAGGGAGTGGTATCTGCCTATATTGTTATATATATTGATGACGAGCGTCCCGCTGGGACTCGTCTAATTCATGATTGGCGCAATTGATTATTGGATAAACTAGCCTTGCTTGTACATAGAAAGAACTGAGGAATCTCTTATTGCTTAAATTTCAGGGCAACTTGGAACTTACAGTAGCAAGCCGTAGTAGTTGCATGGTCATTTAAATTGATTTGTCTGTGCACTGTACCTACTTTGTTAACTACTGAGATGAGCAGAACGTTAGGACATGACGGGTCAACTTCTGTCCTTGTTTGGTTGGGAAGTTGGCTTGAAGTATCGTGATATTGTGCGAACCCCAGTAACAAGCAGAGATCTATTTTATCATATTCTTAACTTTTATCACTGATTCTAATTTCTTATATCGTGCTTCCTTGCGGTACTAGCTATTAGAGGTCTAACCTCTCTGGTTTTGCGTGGCCAGATTTAGAGCCTATTTCCGAGGACTCAGCATACTTTTACCTCCAAGATGGTCAATACTAGAGGAATGATCGCCGGAGGACACGAGTGGGTCCCTTGCTTCCCTGCTCGTCTTTACTATTTAGTTTTGGCCGTCTGGCACCGACATGTTAGTCGAATTGTCTTGTACTTACTTTTGCATAATTGTAACTAAGTCAGACTGCAGCTGATGACAATTGTGTATACCTTGCTATATCATCTGGCTAAGTTTTGTACAGCTAGATCTCAAGAACATTTTGACCAAGCATTTGGGACGCTTTACTGCTTTATCTGACATGTTCTCTATTTATTGTTTCTTGTTTGAATGATTGAGACAATAGATGTTGAGTGACCCTAGTAAGACTTTCATGTAGTATGCACCCCGTCGTCTTTTAGACAGCATTGATCGTATTATACGATATTCATCTACCCGTAATACGTAACTGGCTGAGTCACTCCCCTGCTTTCTGGTATTTTGGTTCTGGGGCGTGACAAGGAAGTACCGGACGAGAACTCCGTCCCCCACCTCAGGACCTGTCGAACGCTCCACGTCGTCCTGTCATACCTGATAACAGCATATAATGAAAAAACAAATAACAGAGACTAGATAATAACTAAGTATATTCTACAGTCAGAAATATGAAAGTACATTCTACAAGAAACATCTAAGTATATTCTACAGTCAGAAATATGAAAGTACATTCTACAAGAAACATCTAAATCCAGATAGTACATTCTATAAGAAACATCTTAAGTTCAGATAGTACATTCTAATTAAACATCTTAGTATATTAGATATCAAAATCAATTAGTAGGACACAAATATGAGTGTGCATTTCATATAAGAATGTTATCAGTTGAAGACTCATTTTCATGTCCGTGTACATATATGGTTGGTAAGGTTGAGTTAGTATCATATATGGTAGCATGGACACATGCTCTGTCCTACATTGCATACATTAGACTCAAGTGTGAGTGTGAGTGTGAGTACTACTGTCACACATTTTCCACTTGAATTCCTATATATTCAGTCTTGATACTGACCTCGTATCAGACATTTGGCATTAGTGGTATCAGAGTTCCTAAATTTATTGAGTGTTCAGATATTGTATGCATATTAGTTCATGCTACCTTTCTTTTTAGTTCAGATTCATTCACATGATGATGTTAGTCTTCATTTTGAACTGTCCAATGTCTCCCTTGTCCAATCTTCCTATAACATGTTCAATTTAATGCCATTTAGTAACAGTAAGTTGGTGGAAGGGTTTAAAGGCATGTTAGTTAAGGAAGGGGGGTTTAATTGATATTGTGTGTAGCATTGGTATCAGGTACTACCTCGGATGGGTATAAATTAGTTAGATAAGGAGGGGGTCTAGCCTCGCTATAGGAAGTTGAGAGAGCTCCTACAGAGAGCAGATTGGGTTAAGGACAGGGGATGCCCTGTACTAGAGTACAGGGCACTTGCAACATGCCTTAGCACTTGCATTGCCTTATGCAGCAACAGCAAGTATAAGCAGCATTAGCAGCTGCAGTAGCTTGCTTTACTGCTATTTGGGACATGGGATATCCTCTGGTCAGTTGTGAGGGAACTGTGAATGTGTATCCTTAGCAGGACGTTATCAGTTGAAGAGTCATTTCAGTGTCCGTGTATACGACTCTCCTTGAAAGCTTTCTTATTTGGTAATAGACTACATTTAAGTATACTAGTGTTTTTTTTACCTTCGAAATAATTACTTAATTGACAATATTGTGTACGAATATAATTTGATATTAACTTTGGTAATATGATTAAGGAATAACAAAAATGTATCGTGTCAGTGTATCGTGTCAGTGTCAGTGTACGAATATGATATAGTGTATCGTGTCAGTGTATCTTGTCATATTCGTGTCTGTGTCGTGTATAAACTCAGATAGAATATAGGGTTAGGGTTTACCAATTCTTGGGGTTTGTCGAGAGGACGAGGAGGTCGGCGTAGGTGGTTGAGGAGGAGCTCGCGGAGGGGGTCGGTGGAGGAGGAGCCCGGAGAGGAGGGGGAGCTCGCGGTGAAGGAGAAGCTCGCAGTGGAGGAGGATCCCGGAGGAGGGGGAGCTCACGGAGGGGGGGATCGGTCGAGGGGGAGAGACGGTCGAGGGAGGAGCGACGGTCGAGAAGGGAAGCGGCGGTCGAGGGGGGAGCGACGGTCGAAAGGAGGGAAAAATTTTGGGGTAAAAATTTTGGATTTGGGATAGGGCAGGTCCCGTGTATATTAAATAGTTAGCGACGTCAATTGATTGACGTCGCTAAACGTCGCAAATATTAAAAAGTATGGCGACGTTCAGCGACGTTTAGCCACTTCTTAGCACCAATAAGTTAACTGTAGTCACTAAACATCGCGGAACGACGCTATTTTTTTCAATCAGCGACGTTTAGCGACATATAAATTTTACGTCGCTAATATCAGAAATATTAGCGACGTCTTAACAACGCGTCGCTAATTGCGTCACAGATTTGACTTATTTTGGTATTGGTTGTGTACTGACACCCACACAGTTTTCATGTGCATGCACAGGTAAAAGATCGTTTGGCGCAAAGCTCGCTTGGATGCATCGAGGCACGGAGTCCTTTAGCATTTCGAGGCGTACGACCGCTCGGAGTCAGAACTTATACGGAACATAATGTATGGACATTGTCTATCTGAAGCATCCACTGGCTCGATAAATGTTGTATTGAGACAGAAGAGAGCAGAATGATTGAGAGAAAGTGATCTATGAGCGACTTGTAATCTCGGCCTCGTGTCCCAATTGTAATCTTTGTTTCAGATATCAATAAAGAGCTATTTGCATGACTTGTGTTTGTTTCAACTTTTTGCTGGTTTATTCAATGTTTCTACTTCGGAACTTATGTGCGACGACCCAGTCTTGTAATCAGCCGTTATGGAACCTGCCCTGCGTGAGCACAATCTAGGCTCACGTAGTATTATGCCTTAGTGAGGACGATCGCTCTGCGGGACGTGACAGAGAGGGGTAGCTGGGGGTGGCCGGAGAGGGGGCATGGGTGGCGGAGGGGTAAGGGACATGGGGCAGCCGAGGGGGTGGCCGGAAGGGGATGGAAGTCTTGGGGTGGGCAGTGGTATATAAGGGTAATTTAGGATTTTTTTTAATTTTAGAGTATAAAGTTGCAAATATTTAATAGTTTATGGTATTAAGTTATTGAGTAAAAAAGTTTAAGGTAGCAAGTTGAAAAATTAAAATAGTTGAGGGTATCAAGTTGCAATTAAGCCAAAATATATTCAAATGTACTTTATTGTAGATAGAGGGTTATGAACTTAATTTAACATGAAGGAACATCAAAACTCATGAGATCAACTATCTTCCTTAGGTGACAGTGTTGGGAACGCGGTGTGACCCGAACCGCCTTTTGACCATCTGCTCGAACCAATTAGAGACGTTCAAATTCGTCCTGTAACCTTGGGCTCTACTACTATTTGTTGGAAACGCGGTGTGATCCGAATCAGAGTTGATCCATGATGTGCGATATTGAATTAGGCCTATATGAATCTCATGTAAGGTCTGAACAAATCCCAATTATCTATCCCACATGATTCCATCGCCTACTCGATGTGGGACTAAATTACCAATTTGATTGTCACCTCACATTTGAGTGCTCAACTGGAAACGAGATACAACCCAACAGACGAAAAATTGGGATCTAAATATTTGGAACAAAACCCTTACCTATGACCATCGATCATTGTATCTTTTTAATCTTTAATTTGATAGCAAGTCATTTGCCTATAAAGCAACTAAAATTACTCTTACTTAATATCATCCTCATCTCAACAAGCCCTGGAATATGATTTCATGAATATATTAAGTTACATATAACCGGGATGTGTGCATCCCTTTATTGTTATGATATTATAATCGATTGAAATTAAAACCAGACACTGATTCCTCAGTAAAAATAAAGGGCCCGGCTATACACACCCTAAGACTTACTAAGGACACCCCAATTACTAAGTACACCCCATATATATTTAATAAAACTTAAAAACATACTAAGCACGCCCCACTCTTTGACAGAAATGCCCTTTCTAAGCACACCCCACTCTCCTCCCTTCTCAAACCAATAATCCTAAGTACACCCCATTATATACAAAACAAAACACACCCTATTTCTATTCACCACTAACACTCCATTCTCTTCTCTCTCCCGAAGACCAAGTGGCCGAACCCCCCTCCTGTTCGACGACAAGGAGTCCCGTTCGACGACAAGGAGTTTGTTTCGTTACAATGGCGGGCCAATCCGAAGACCGATCCCAAGATGAACCCCAATCCCAACAATATGGTAAGTTTTTCAAATCGAACCTCCCCATTACTTCGAACTGAGTCTTTCGTTTAGGATCACCGAATTAGGGTTTCAAAAACTCATCATTTTTTTGGACGAACATCTTCATTTTTGTTTTTTTTCGATTTTTGCTGTTCTGCCCGAGCCTGGTTAGTCGGGCAGAAAACCGTACGTTCGACCACATGAAGTCGGACATTTGTACAGACGTTCGACAGACATATGTCGAACACTCACGATTTGTTCGATCCTGCGTGATCGAACATCCGGCTTCTGTTCGACCTGCATATGTAGAACAGTAGGTACTTGTTCGACCTGTAATGGTCGAACAGTATATATTTGTTTGACCAGTGTTGGTCGAACAGTTTATTTTGACTGTATAGATTGTTTAATTCTTGATATTTTATTCAATTTAGCAGGAATGACATATATGAGGAGACGACCTACAGCTTCTACTATGAGGCGTCGGTTAGAAGAGTTGGCAGCTGCACGTAGCAATCTTCAAGAAGGAGCAACAGTTGCTCTGATTCAAATGCAAGAGCAATGTGCTGCGGAAGAAGAGGCAGCTGCACGTACTAGAGAAGAAGAGGATGAGGAACATGTTGAGGAAGAAGAGGAACAAGAGGAAGCACATGATGAGGAAGAAGGAAAAGCACGTGCTGAAGAAGATGAGGAAGCACGTGCTGAGGAAGATGAGGAAGAAGGTGTTGACAGTGATATATTGACGGGCCCTTGTCCCGGTGAACCTCAGGATCCCTGACTTATCCCAAGTTTCAAGACTCATGTGGCGTTCCAGATTTGGAATAGGATTGAAAGGCCCTTATTGAGGTGTTGGTGCCACACGACCAAGATGGAGACATGGAAGTTTGGTCAAGGGGGTAATGAATTTAAAGAGTTTATCCATCGTTCCAAAATTCCAAACTTGAGATGGATTTCATATAAGACGCCGAGCAAAAATCTAATTTGAGCGTTTGTTGAGCATTGGCAACCGGAGACCAACTCATTCCATATGCCATTCGGTGAGATGACAATTATGTTGGATGACGTATTTTGTCTTACCGGACTCTCGGTTAGTGGATTACCTATGGTTGCTCCAGAGTCGGCAAGGGGACTAGAGGAACCTAAGAAAATGATCAGTAGATTATTGGGGGTGACAGAAATGGAGGCAGTCGATGCTTTTCAGGGACAGAGAGGTAGCTCGGTCCGGCTTGAGTGGCTCCATTCACGATTTAGTGGAGATGTCACTAGTAGGGATGAGAGGAAAAGAAGACGTACAGCCCGTGCATATTTATGGTTTGTGCTTGGATGCACAATATTTGCAGACAAGAGTGGCACACGTGTGGACCCGAAAATTCTCAGTCTTCTAGAGACGGTCAACCGCGTCAATGAGTATGCTTGGGGAGCAGCTGCTCTAGCATACTTGTATCGACAGTTTGGTTTAGCATCTCGGAGTGGGGTGCGACAAATATGTGGATATCTGACATTACTGGAGGTAGCTATCTCTCCTTCTTATATGCATATTTTTATGTTATTATCTCCTTCTTTTATGTGGATATTTATGTTTTGTTTATATGTCCAATATTTTTTTTAGGCCTGGATATACGAGTATTTTTCCTTCACAAGGCCAACCCATAATGTCAATTGTAAGTTGGGCGATCCACTTGCTTTGAGGTGGGCCAAGAGATCCCATTTTGCAGGAACTGCCGACCGGATATTGGCCTTGAGGGAGGTTCTGGACAATCTCCAAGTACATAATGTGAGTGTTATTACATTCTTTTATGCCATTTATTAATGTGTTCTATGTATTAGTAATTATATTTTTTTTATGATGTAGGTCAATTGGACACCCTACAATGGGATGAGGGACTCTTATCCTCGGGACAATGTCACTTTCTACCACGGATGCATACGTACATTTGACTATGTAGAGCCGTATCATCCCGACCGCGTGCTTCGACAATTTGGCTTACTCCAGAAGATACTTGATTTTCCTTTGATTCCAAGTATTGTTCGTCGGAGAAATATGGGCCAGAAGTACAACCTGACGTGGGATGTCTTGGGAGGCTACTTTCGATTCTGGAGCAGCCATGTACTATCGACCGAAGCCCGCGGGAGAGCTGCAAATCCCGTATGGGAGTGTTCAGACGATTATCTGTATTGGTATAGGACGTTTTCATATCCTATCATCCAGGATCCGGAGAACATCTCTACCGCCGTCGGCACTACATCTATCCAGGCAGGCCCACAACCATGGGAAATGATCAAAAATGCTTTAGGGTATTTAGAGCCGATCTACCAGCAATGGGTAGAAAATGAAGAGGGTCTAGACACATCGATGCTAGTCCCAGCTTTAGTCGGCGCCTATCGTGCTTTGAAGATCGCGCCTGAAGAACCACCAGAATCTTCGAAGGAGGCGTCTACTAGTAGGAGTCGAAGGCGTCGAAGATCATAGATTCATGTTATGAACTATGTTGTGAACTCTGTTGTGAACTATATTACTGAACTCTGTGCTTTGTTATGAACTCTGTGCTCATGTTACTGAAACTCTGTGCTTTGTTAAGAACTATGTTAATGAACTCTGTGCTTTGTTATGAACTCTGTAAATGTACTCAGTTTATGTGAATTTTGCACAATATCATAAATATGAAGTTGTACTCAGATCTGCAAATGTACTCAGTTTATGTGTCCATTATGTGCTCATTTTGAACTCTGTAAATGTACTCAGTTTATGTGTCTATTTTGTGCTAATTTTTTTGCTCAAAATTGTACTGCTCGACAAGTACAGGTCGAACATAATTCTTCTGTTCGACAGTTACAGGTCGAACAGTTGTACCAAACGTCCGACCTTTACTGGTCGAACAGAAGGGCGTTGTTCGACCTGTAATGGTCGAACTGTAGGGTGATGTTCGACTTGTAATGGTCGAACAGTTGGGTGTTGTCCGACCAGCGACTGGTCGAACATAAATGGTCTGTTCGACCTCTCATTGTCGAACAGTAGGGAGTTGTTCGACCTGTAATAGTCGAACAGAAGGTTTTTGTTCGACCTTTAATGGTCGAGCAGTGTAATTTTCAAGAGAAAATGCAGAGCTGAGTTCATATTTACAATTCTTGATAAAAATACAATAAACATCTCATAATACCAGAACATTGATCTTCTTATAGTACAATTTCACAACACATTTAAATGACAAAATAATTTTGGGGGGAACAGTACATTGAACATCTAATAATATTGTACATTGAACATCTCATAATGTTGATCATTGAACATCTCATAATGTTGTACATTGATCTTCTCATAGTTAAATTTCACAACACACATTTAAATGAAAACACACTTTTGGAGGGAACAGTACAATGAACATCTCATAATACCAGTACATTGATCTTCTCATAGTACAATATCGCAACACACGTTTAAATGACAATAGGACTAATCGTCCAAACTAATCGGATCACCATCAACATGTGAGCTTTTGGAAAGAACAGTTTCACGATACTTTTCAATCCGTTGTTTATAAATTTTGCCCCAACCAGCAGCACATGGAAGACGCAGAGTAGACCATCTGTTGATAATGGGTGGTAGTGGTGCATCTGAGGCCAAATTTACCTGCATACAAATAAATAAAAACACATTAATCGTGCATGTGAACAATGAAATAATACAACCTCAAGCTTACATTAGAAAATAAACTTTACCACGATGAAATGATTGGTATCAACAAATGTCATGCATATAAGCCGAGGGTTAGCTGGAACTTCTGTCCTCATGGGTAGAAATATAACGTTGACATCACCGTGCATGTGAACGATGGCCATGTTGTAGGTCGACGCCGCCAAGTAGTACATATCGGGAAATGACCACCAGTACTTGCGATCAAAAATCGGTGCTACGAAGCAATTCAAAGATTCAAGTACCTGTTTTGGAGACCCCTTAATCAAGTTACATCTGTCGTATATATCTCCCAAGAGTGTGATCTCTTGGATGAGGTCACTTCGTACTTTTGGCCAAGATTCCTTCTCCAACCCGAGTGCATGGACTATGCATCAAAAACCACAATGTCCATCCCCGATTACATTTTCCGTACTCAATACATACGGATGATGTTGAGGTGGAACTTGTCCTATATATGCAATATCGGTGGCATTGCGTGATGACTTTCGTCGAAGATGTTGCTTTCCCCTTTGGATAGAAGTGAACATTGGTTTTGTCGAAGAAGGTCCATCGAGCATTATAGTTTCATCCAAAGGTGAACAACTATCATGAGCAGACTCAACAATTTCAAATTTTCTTGGTTCACGCTTGGTCGAATGTGAAGTACGGATTTTCGTTTTACTTGGCCTACCACGAGGTCGTCTGTAGCCCACTGGTTCAAGCAGTGAAGATGTCGAGGGAACTGATATCTCTCGAAGTCTTTTCAGCATCAACAACCTTTGAGAATCGATAGCCGCATCGAACATATGATTAATATTTCCCATGGTCTCCACCCAACGACTTCGGACATCTGTATCAGCTGCACTGTCCATTTTGGAGGGTTCATAATCCAACTTCGTCCAAAATCTGTCAACCATATCTAACTGGATAACCTGACCATCCCGTTTCAACACTGCAAGTTCATGTGCACAAGGCAACCCACAAGTTCTCCTTAACACACAACCACAAAGGAGGGGATCTACAACGGTATTATCTATACCCTTCATCTCTTCGAATATCCTACCAAGTGCATGATGAGACACCAATCCTCGGATATTCTTAAATAGATGAGAACTATAACGATGTGGTGCCACAATAAGGTTCATCTCAAATGAGGCCTTAATTTGGTTGTGTTGAGCGATCAACAAATCATGTATCGTGCTCCATAAGATCTCAAAATTGGATTGACTAGTACCCAACTGTTTTTTTAATTTTGCATATGCACTCTCCGCCCTGTGATTATGAAATTCATACAGTCAAAATCGTACATTATAACGTAATTAACATATATATATGCAAACTATGGTTTAAAGACACGTACCTGCTACTTGTCATGTTCTCAAAATGCATCACATTGTTAGTCCAACAAGAAACAAATCTTTCTTTAAACGGCTCAATCCAATTCTTAATGGCATAGTTAACTGCTTTTGGATAATCGTGGAAATCTTGCTCCAATCTTCTAAGTAACTCATTAAATCTTGGTTGATCTTCGGCAAGAACCAACGAATTCCATGAGTTGTTAGAAGAATCCCACTTCTCCTTGGTACGAAACAACTTCTTGCAGTTGGCTAATATATTCTTGCTAATATGCCACCGACATAGCAAGTGTGTGGAGCTGGGGAACGTGACGTTTATAGCATTCATAAGTGCTACCTCATGATCAGTCACAATCACCTTTGGTAAGCATGATTGATCCACTAATCCTTTAAGCGTACTAAGCGCCCATATATAATTATCCTCCCGCTCAGCCTTCATATAAACACATGCCACAGAAAATGTAATATTTGTGGATGTGACCCCTACTACTTCCAAAAGTGGCATCCTGTACCTGTTTGTCTTGTAGGTACAATCCATCAATAAAGTATTAGGAAAAGCACGCAACAAATCTACGCTAGTCGGGTGAGCATAAAATAGATCCTTCACTTTATCGGTTTGCTCACATCTCTTATATAAATATTAGTACTTTTCTGAGTCCAACTTACCCAACAAGTACTGCATTTGAGATAGGCCCCCATGCTCGACAACTCTATGCTTTTGCCGAGCATTGTAAATTGTCTTCAATGTCGACTCATTCTCGCTAAAGGATTCCTTCAATGTGCTCAATATATCTTTCGACCTTGCATTGTTCTTCGATAAGTCTTTCACAAGTTGATCTTCAGTCGGTGTTAGTCGACCGACATATGAGTGTCCAACAAAATTGCGTCCGAGTGGGTGATTATGCGAGCCGCATACAACAGTCAATGACCACTGTCCTAGGTCATTGAATTGCACTCCTTTCAATTGAAACGGACAGTCACATTTTTTCGTCCCCGTAAGCTTTTTCCGTCTTGCCTTCTTCGCAATGTTCGTCGAATTTGTTTCAGCAACTGTAGTCTTGGGAGGCCGATATTTACCACCGCGCTCACAACCCAAAACTATCCGAGCCCGCCTTCCATCCCCGCTATCGGATCGTTTAACCCAAAAGACCATATTATGACGTATTCCTACAGTTTGTGCCCACCTCAACAACGATTCACGATTATCAAATATCTCTTCCGTCTGAAATTCTTCTGAAAAATCAACTTGTTCATACATGGAAAAGTTAACAATGCTCAATTCATTGTTCATTCCAGTGTCATTTGAAGAACTATCCTGAAAAGAAAAAGACCCACACTTTACTAAGTTAAAAAAAATTCAAAAAACACAGTGCTCGACCATTACAGGTCGTACAAGTATCTTCTGTTCGACAGTAACAGGTCGAACGTTTCAAAAAATGTTCGACTTAAAAGGGTCGAACATTCCACGCCATGTTCGACAACTCCTAGTCGAACATCACTCTTATGTTCGACAACTAGGAGTCGAACAGCACATGATATGCGCGATGAACATAGGTCGTGCATATCGCAAATTTTTTTTGAATTTCTCGTTTGGAACGATTCTCATACTAATTTTAATACTTAAAAACGAGCAAGAATGTGGAGAGAGTACGTACATTGTGTCTTTCAGATGGACCACCTTCCTCCATGATGGCTTCTCAACTTAAGATTTTTTTAGGGTTTTAGAGTTTTGTTGGAGAAGATGATGAAAGAAGGAAGAATGAGGAGGATGGTGGGGTGTGAAAATGAGAGAAGTCAGTTTGGGAAGGCTGATGGGGTGTGGTGGGGTGTGAAAATGAGAAAATGGTATATTAGTCTTTTAACATTGAAGTAATTTATAACTTCAGTTACTTGGGGTTTGCTAAGTAACTGTTGGGGTGCGTTTAGCCGTGCCCAAAAATAAAACTCTCTAAAAATAAAACTCTTAAATAGTTTACATCATCTAATGTTTTTTTAGTACAATTGTATACGATCGTACGTATCAAATCTTAGAAGATACAAAAGTTCAAAATGCTCTTATAAAAGTTTAATTTAAATCCTCGCATATTCAAAATAATTTTTTTTTCAAATTTAAAATTTATTCCTAAGCTAAGCTATAATCAATTAAGTAAATAATTACCTTTAGGAGGGCTAAAGTATGAAAAATATAAGAGAATGTTGGTGTGATGTGATTTCTCTAACTAGAGAGAGAAAATGAGGAGGAAGAAGACTGCAAATCGACACTCATTTTGTTTTTTAAGAGAAGATTGAGGGAATTACGGAGTTTATTTGCTTTAGATTTTTAAAAGAGTAGGTTTTTTTTAGATGTCCGCGATACGTATTGTAAGCACCTGTTTTTCAAATTTTACTTAATTATGTTAATTAATTTTAATGTCATATTTAGCCTTAAAATATTTATTAGGATTTTTAGGAATTTTTCTAAAAATTTTAAATAATTTTTAAATGAGTTTTAAATACTAAAATATTATTTTGTAATTTATTAAAATGTTTTAATACCATTTTGTAATTTTTAGAATTGTTTTAATAGTAGTTTGTAATATTTAGAATTGTTTCAGTATTAGTTTGTAAATAACGGATTGTTTTTAATGCGGAATGCAAATTTTAATTTTGCATTTAGCAACTGCTAGGACCCTTGTGTAATTTCCTAAACTATAGGGGCCCTATTGCTAAACCCTAATCCTACCCACCCCCGACGACTGGCCAGCTGCCGACGACCGGCCAGCTGCCCCCCGCCATTTTCGGCCGACCTAGCCCCGTTCGACCGACTCTAAGCCCCTATAAATGACCCCCTCACTCACCCCGACCCAACCCCCATCACCCCGACCCATCTACGACGACCACCGCCCCGTTCTTCCGCCATTTAAGCCTAAACCCTAACCCTAACTCCGGCGATACCCACTGCCACTTCCCCAGCGACCTTCACTACCAACCACCACCGTCGACGTGTTCGCCGCAGCAAGGCGAGTCGATCGCCAACGGAGCACCACCGCCCCGACCGCTCCTCCGTCGTCCAGCGCTCGACAAACCCCCCTTCGACGCCGGACACGTGAGTAACAGGACTCAAATCGTGTCGTATGTGTCTCGAATCCACGTATGTGGTTCGCCAGGACACGGGGACCTTAGTCCAGTACTTGGATACGTGAATCGATGCTCGTGCGTGTCGTGCATAGCACGGACACGTAGATTCCTATGTCCCTAACTGTCCGGACACAGGATTGATTTTATTATTTTTTTATATGTTAACTCGCCTAAAACTAAATAAAATTAACAAAACCCTAATCCAAATACAACCATGGGCTGACCCCCTGGCCAGCCCGACCCGACTCAAAACCCCCCCCCCCCCCCCCCCCCCCCCCCCCCCGCGCGCGTTCAGTAGCTTGAGTTTGAGCCCCCCTTTGCTGTTGTTTTCTGTTTTTTTTTCTTTTCCTTTTTCTTTTTCTTTTTTCTGTTATTTATATATATTTATATATATATATATGTATATACATATATTTGTATATATATATATATTTAATACAGTATATATATATATTATATATATATATATATATATATATATATATATATATATATATGTTTATTTAGTACTTTATTATATGTATATGTATATGTTCATGTGTATATATATTATTATTTATATATACTATTATATATATGTATACAATATTTGTATATATATTATACTTTATAGTTAAGTATTTTCTTATATATATATATATATATATTTGTGTGTGTGTGTGTGTGTGGTGTGTGTGTGTGTGTGTG